>CM021106.1:360616313-361310882 GCA_007115665.2 Sequoiadendron giganteum | reverse complement strand
GAGAGGGGAAAGTGAAGAAGGAGATATAGAGAGGGAGTGAGAGGGAGAGGGGGAGGAGGGGGGAGAGGGGGAGGGCGAGGGTGAGAAAGAAAATAGAGGGGGAGAGAGTAGAGAGGGGGAAGGGATGAGAGAGAGGTGAGAGAGAGAAGAGGGAGAGAGGAGAGAGGAGAGAGAGTGGAGGGAGAGAGGATAGAGAATGTGGAGAGAGAGAGAGAGAGAGAGGGAGAGGGAGGGAGGGATTTGCATCACAAAACATCATATACATCTCATGTGTTATGTCTAACCAATGCTTTTTTTTGCAATCAAAAATTATCTCTAGGCTCGATCCTATCTTTTAGAACATCTCTTTTATTTGATGAGGGATGAATGTAATCATGCCAAAAACTTGAGACCAAGTTGCTAACACCAACTTCAATCTTATCCAAATGAGATGCCCTATACATCAATGCCCAATTGCCTTATGTAGTAGTATCATCCAAAACCTTTATCTTTTTCACATATCTTTTGAGTGTTCGTACTACTTAAGCCAATTGTATTTAAAAGTGAAGAGACTTGATGTTTTCTTGTCATTTATGGAATTAAAATAGATGTCAACATCACTCTTCTTGAAATACTCGTATTCATTGACCAAGATTGGTTCCCAATGGAACCCAAACCTTGTTTAACTTTTCAATAATATTTAAGTCTTCTAGGCCTCCTCTTTTCCTTTTTTTTTGAGAAATTTACGCCCATCAATTCTAAGGGATTTTTTAGGTCATCACAAAGAAGTAATATTGATAACAACTGGGCTTGACCAAGTGTATCACGACTTTTGAAATAAGTCACAATTATTTTCTTTGAAGCTCTTATAAATGCCCTCTTAGTACTGTAGGTTGTTTAGCATAAAAAATTGATTTATTGATATCTAATTCAATTAAATGATATATATTTTTGTAAGAATTTCTCTTCACCTCTTTAATTAGATTCATAGCATGAATATTGATAGCTAGAAGTGATTTTAACTGATGTCCAACATCAAATTGTGTATGTTCCTCCTCTCTAACATCAATTTCTTGTGCATATTGGGTCTCCTCCATAACATCAACCATGTTTGTTACAACCCCCTCTTCTCCAATAACTAGAATTGTCTCAGGGACCTCTACTCCACTTTCCATTTGTTGAGCCATTTTATACACATATCATGTATAAAAGAGAAGATTCTAGAATATGTAAAATATAGATTATTAAACTATGGATCTAAAGCATCAAGGTGATTATGAAATTTCAAAATAAGAAAGTACATTAATAATCAGGAACTTAAAGTTAATAATAGAGAAAAAATGCACATCCTAAATAATTTTCCTCTTGTAAATTATATTGCATTTGACACACACTTATGTTCTTAAAGTGGCCCTCCTACAAAAGGAATTGAATCAATATGAATTTGCACCCCTAACGCAAATTCCTTTTGGACCCTTAACACTTTATATAATTAAAAGTGGAGGTTTAATTCCATTTAAGCCCACTGCCTGCACTCCACTTGGCACCTGCTATGTGTGTCTATGGGGGCATTTTTGTCAGGGATGCCTGTGCCATGTGCAAACGTCCCTGGTAGATTCCTACGACTAGAGACTATAGAGGCATTACATTTTTTATTGGAAGTCAAAGAGTAACATCCCTCTTCAGCTAGCCAACACAAATATGGTCATTTTCATCCATCTCTTCATAATATTCACTCTTCCATGTATAGCATTTTTCAAGCAGAAGTTTGAGAGAAGTTTTGCAAGATCGTTTGAGCATTTTTCCCCACCATTTGCATTCATTTCCAAACTTTGTAGCAGCACCATTCACTCCATTGTAGAAATCCACTACTCTGTCACTCCAACAAGGTGAGCATAGGAAATACACCGTTACAACAGAGGCTTGAGTCCCTCTCATTCACTCCTCCATGAGCCTTGAGTGCTTTGGACGAAGGTGATAAGCTCCCACAATCTCTCCTTTATCTTTCAATTGAGTAAGCACATACTACTTGTAGTTTTTTTGTGTTTATGTAGCTTGTAGTTTCTTTTCTTTATCATTTATCTCTACTATTCCAAACTTGGTTGTCTATGGAGGTGGAAGCACCAAGACGGGGGTCTGACTGAGGCAGACCCCTATACAACCCCAAAAAATTCTCCCTTTATTGTTTGTAGGAGGAGAGAACTTGGAGCAAGCTGGCGAGCAAAGCATTGTATGAGATCATCTTCATCACCTTGGTGGTAATACATTTTCTTTATCATAATCATATCTGCATTTCTCTTTACTTAATCGCATTTTATCACTTTAAATATCTCTAGACTAGGTTGGTAGTCTCCCTTTCAGAGTTAGAGCTTTGTCTTTTCAGTTCTCTATCCATATGGACGCTAGCGCACCCATGAGATGCCAGTGCATTGTGCTATTGTCCTAAAACTGTGCTTCCATCCTCAGACAAAGAGTTGCTTGAGACACGAACCTAACTCTAAAAGTTGACTCATCTAGCCTCCTTCCAACATTCAGGATTGCAAAGTGATTGAAGGATGCATAATCCTCATCATTCTCATCCTCATCATCCTTAATATCCTTTAAACTAGGGTGAGTTAGGCCAACATTTTCGCTCTTGGCCTTTCGTGACCTAGGGCCTTGTAGTGGGTGGTCCCCCTCTCTCACATTTTTGGTGAACCCGAAGTGAACCAACGTCTATCCATTTGTCGGCATCCTGAACTTCTTCTCATATACCTCTTGGTTGTTGTACCTTGGTATGTTGTGAAAGTTTATGATCTTCATGACCCAGTCTACGACCTCTGGGAATATTGTTAGAAGAAGTATGTGACACCTTTTGATCGACAAGATGAAGGTCTCCTCTAACTTCACTACCAGCCTTTTCTCCGGGTCTATGGTTGGCCTATCTAAACAGGAGCATGTAGCACGAGGTGAATCTAGATTTCTTGATGAAATTGATTGTGTCCTTACTCCTCCTACATCACCAACCTTCTCATCCGTAGATGAGCATGAGGTCATCCATGTACCTTATGAGTACGTTGTTAGTCTCAGTAAGGGATTAAGTGCATTAGAAAATCACCTGGAAGGCAACCCAAAGTTGGCTAGGGTTGCTAAGGTGATTGGTGAGATAAGATACATGGTGGAAAAAGATCAGACAAGTGTAGAGCTCTTGGATAGTCTCATTGGCCTAGCCGAAGCACGTGCCCCTTCGAGATTTGGTCACTTGATACGAGGTGGCCTCTTCAAGGAACGCAAGAGACAACTGGAGATGTCAATGCCTCCTATATCCATGTATATGGCTGACACGATCCCCTCGGTTAATATACCCTCTACTTCTGAAACTTTAGATATTGTCAAAGTAAACAAATACCCTTTAGGTTTCCACTTCACCCCTTTCGTCACCTCCGATGGTGGAGGATTTGGTGGAATGATGGGCAGAGGCTTTGGCGGCGGGAATTTTGGAAGTGGATGCGACATTGGCAGAGGCGGTATTGATGGAAGTCATGGTGGTGGCTCCATCGGAAGTCATACTGGTGGTGACAGTATCGGTGGCTGCTCTGGTGGTTGTCACAGTGGTGGCGCCAATGGAGGTCACACCGGTGGTGGTAGTATCAGTGGTGGCTCTGGCGGTGGTCACAGTGGTGGTTTCGATAGAGGTCATACCAATGGCAGTGGTATTGGTGGTAGATCTAGTAGTAGTCACAACGCTGGCTTTGGTAGTGGTTTCGGTGGTCCTATGTCTTCTAACAACCCTATTTTGAATACCTTTCTTCAGAATATGAGGAAGATGTAGAACCAGCTAGCAAACCTTTCCCAGGCCTCGGCCCAACCTATCTTCTAGCCCTTCTTCTGACATAGCCAGTTGTTGATAGCAATCCTAAACACTCCTTTCCCGCAAGAGATGGAGATTCCAAATTTTGAGAAATACAGTGGTAAAGGGGACCCATAGACACATGTGTCCACCTTTAACGCCTTATGCACAAATTTATTCCATCATGATGCATTGATGGCTAAACTGTTTCCTCGATCCCTCAAAGATACAACACTGAATTGGTATTGTTCTTTGCCTGATAATTCCATCTTCACATTTGATCAGCTTGTGAACTAATTCTTGCAAAAGTTCCAAGCCAATATCAGACCAAAGATGACCTTCTCAGACATTGTTAGATGCAAACAAGGGGACAATGAGAAGATTACAGACTTCATAGCAAGGTAACATGCACTCTTCTCATAGATCTCATATCTGTTACCCGATTTTGATGTACAGAAGGTCTTCATAGGGAACTTACAAAGGCCTTGGCAAGAGAAGTCTACCCTCATGAAGTATCCTTCTTTTGCACACTTGTGTGTAGCTCTACGAGAGTACCAAAAAATGGTGGTTTAGTTTAGGGGTCCCCCCTCCCACTCCCATTCTGAAGGAAGATCTATCGTATTGATCTCAGGAAGAGGTAAAACTATCACAAATTTAGTAGTCGTTGTGGATAACAACGGCCTCAAATGCAACAAAATTTTTACGAAGCTGTCAGAATCCTATTATTCCATATTGCAAAATTTGGTGAAGGATAAGATCCTTACCCTGCCACCTCTTAAACCAGTTAGAGAACCATACCCTAGATGGTATGAAGAAAACACTTATTGTCAGTACCATCGAGTTAATGAAAATGATACCAAATGCTATATGCGCTTGTGTCATGAGATACAGGACCACATCAAGGACGGTAGTATCCGTCTTGATGGGGGAAAACAAAACACGAAAAAATCAATGGTGAAAGCTAACAGTGAATTGCATATACACACGGACCTATTTATGTCACATTATGCTAACATGATCATCAATCCCACTAATTTTGTTGCTCACCCTGAGGTGTATGTTAACATGGTTACTATTACTCCCTCTGCTCATCTTGTGACCGGCTCGTCGGATGTAACATTTACCTCGCAATATTTTCCAGCAAATAGAAAACCTTCTCTGCTTTATATTTCCACTCGCCTCAATGGTAACATTGTGATAGGGGTTCTAGTTGACCTTGCGAGTAGGGTGAATGTCATCATGGAGGAGACGTTCCTCTTAAACTTCCTACAAAGGGAGGAATACGATAAAAAAAAGTCCATCATTTGCACGCATGATGGAATTTATCTTAAACCCTATGGATCGATAATGTTGTTCATCCTAGTTGGACCTAGGAGTGTAGACACAGTCTTCAATGTCATCCCCGAGTCGGACCTATTCAGAGTGAAGCTAGGCATACGTTGGCTAGCTTCCATAAATGGGATCACCTTTGTGATTCATAAGTGCCTTAATTTTTCCCATGAAGGTGTCGTGCATGTAGTGCATGACACTGGATGTCAGCCTGTGGTATCCCATGGAGGATACTGATTGGATCAATTTTGGCCCACTCTAGTCAATCTGCTCCCATAGAGAACATACATGCTTTACAAGAACTATGTGAAGTACAAAACTAGGGACAAGGGATAGTTGAAGTTGACCCTTCCTGTAGTTGAGCTTCCAAGTACCTCCTCCTTCCGAAAAGGAAAGGAGAAGCTCTCTCCCTCTCGAGTTGATTCGTCCACTCCCCTCTCTTGGGAAGAGTATTGGATGAACAAGCTTGGGTTCTACCCGCTAAGTCTGATTATGCCTCCTTGGCGAAAGCCCAAGGTTAGGATATTGAATCTCCCTAATGGGTTCCTAGAACCCTAGTACTATTTGTACAACAGAAAGAAAGGTTCACAGAGAGAGTTCTCCCCTCGACCTCTTCTTGTTCCCCCGAATAGGAAAGGATCCACCTCAAGGGTGGTAGAGTCAACTCCTCCTGCCATTTCAGAGCTTACTCCTCCTCCTTACATTCAAGAGTTTTCCCTTCCACTGGATAAAGTCATGGAGGACACTCCCATGACTAAGTAGGATCCTACTGTCACTTCACAAGTTTTAGCTTTCGGTGCAAAAATTTGTAGAAACTGCCTTGCGCATGAGCGTAAGCACCGACAAAAGTGTCTCCTACCTGAGCAAGACTCCTTACAGAAGAAGGAGGAAGAGAATACCACATCTCCTGCTATACCCTCCTCTTTCCCTCCTTCTACCTCTGAATGTCTTTTGGCTCTCACTGTGAGCGCACATGCACCTGGAAGGGTGCAAATGTTCATCGCTCCTTCGATGGACCCACCCTTGTTGACTTCCATCCTAGATATCTTGCCTTTCCCAAATCCCATGGACCTGGTTAACACTTCGGTTATGTCCATTGCGGATCTTTCCTCTTCTTCCTCGACACTCCTTATTTCATCTATGGGGATTTCACCTCCCCCGATGAAAAAGAAGGTAGAGCGTGGCCCTTCTAGCAATGGAGGGCGTAACAAGAGCCCACCTTCTCCGAAAGGTGGCCCCAAACTGACTTGTTTTGTCTTAGTAATGGAACTGATCCTAGCCTCCCCCGAGTTTTTCATTACTCCCAAGTCTCTCGGTGAGCCTACCAATGAACCACAGGTACAAACTCCTCCATCTACTAAGGTGAAACATGACACCCCTGTCAAGTGCATGTTTAACTTAGTAGACAAAGTCTTGACCTTTTCAGAAATCTTCGCCAAGTCGTTGACCTTGGACCCACAAGACCTAAGTGACAAAGACCTTACAGGTCCCTCTACTTTGGGCCTTGTTACGGGAGGATCGAAAGCTCCTCCCCTTAACATTACACCATTGCAGGCTCATCTTCCTTCCTTCGAGGATCTAGAGTGGGAATCCGACAACCTCCTAGTCAACGGATGTTATGGGGAGAATCTCTTATTGATCTTTAGATTAGATGTGTGTGTATTTCGTGACATGTTCCTCCCTCGTGATTGTGCTACATGTGCCTAGATGACCCTCGTCACCCCTGTTGGTGTGTGGATACAGGTGTGGTGTTTGTGTTGTAAATATTTCTCTATATGTGTCATCATCCTTCCATGTTTGTGATTGAATTTTGGTAAGTTGGGGATGATGTAAAGCGTCGAGAGTATTTAGGCCTCCTTCTATGTTGACCCAATTTTTTATTTTACTTTGTCTTTCATGCATTCTTCCTGATCTGGTTGGGGATTGATGATCTTTCACCTCTTACCATGGTTACCTACATATATATAAATAAAGGCAGATCTAACCCTGCATAACTAGATCCCCCTGTGCCCTATGTGCATGATTTGTTTTCTTTACCTTTCACTTTATCTTTCTCTCATCTTTGCTTGAGTTTTCCCTTTCATGTGTGACAATGCATCTTCTACATTACTTGGTCTTCAGAAAACATAGTATTTTCCAGATGAATCTTTTTGTGGAGACCCTCCTCACACTTCCTTGACAGAATTGCATTCTCAACTTGAAACCCTAGTGGAACATGTTCCCTTCCTCATGGGTTTGTAAAGAAAGGACTTGGAAATCCTCCTTTGAAGTAGGAATGGTCTTAGTCCTCCCCTCGCATGAGCACATCTCCTTCCTTTCAAATTCCTTTATGAAGAGAACATCTTCCAAAAGGATTCCTTGATGACAAATCGATTCAAGAAGGAAGACGTTAAGATTTTTTGAACAGTGTGTCCCTTTATTGGACCTCGACTCTTCACGTTGAGTTCTTGAGGGACCCCTTCAAAAATTTCAAAAAATTATATGGCATCTAGTTTGGGGGCAGCCTAACTAGACCTATTTCACACCTCGACATCTAGTCCTGGGGCAACCCGACTAGACCGTCTTTGCATCCTTACATCTAGCTTGGGGGCAGCCCGACTAGACCTTACTTTTCAAACAATGCGTCCCTCGAGTGGACCCTCCTTCCTTTTGAAGGGTTCTTGAGGGATCCCTTTGAAATTCTTACAACTTAGCGATGTTCTATGTGATTGTATGTTCACTGGCCTGCGTGGTCACTCCCTAATGTGTTCTATCTGCGGGTAAACATGTCGCCATTTTTGACTCTGTGGATTCCCCTTTGCTCGGTCTCCCTCATGTGAGAGTTCTTGGGGGATACCTTCCTTGTAGGCCTATGAGGCTATAAGGTTCTTTTCCTGGTCTCCTTCATGTGAGAGTTCTTGAAGGATACCACCCTTGCAGGATCGTAAGCCTATATGGTACTTTCATACTTCAGCTTTGTAGTTTCACATAACTATGAATCCCTTTCATGCACTTTCGAGTTTGCCAGACCATGCTCTACTTCCTCATCAGTTCAGGTATACATCTCTTACTTTGTTAGTTCTTTACTACTCTACTTTACCAAAGTACTCATCAGTACTTGTGCTCGCTAAAGTGGGGGAAAAATGTATCAACATGAATTTGCACCCCTAACAAAAATTCCCTTTTGACCCTTAAAACTTTAGAAAATCAAAAGAAGAGATTTAATTCCACTTAAGCCCATTTCTTGCATTCCACTTGGTACCTTCTTTGTGTTTCGATGGGGGTGTTTCTATCGGGGATGCCTGCATGGTGCACAAACGTTCGTGCGGTGCGCTTACATCCCTGGAAGATTCTTGCGGCTAGAGACTATAGAGGTGTTACATTTTCGATTGGAATTCAAAGAGTAACGTCCCTCTATGGTTGGCCAACCCGAATATGGTCATTTTTCATCCATCTCTTCATAATTTTCACTCTTCGATCCATAGCATTTTTCAAGCAGAAGTTTGAGAGAAGTTTTTCAAGACCGTTTGAGCATTTTTCTCTGCCATTTGCATTCATTTCCAAGATTTTTAGTAGCACCATTCACTCTATTGCAAAAATTCACTACTCTGTCACTCCAATAGGGCGAGCACAGGACAAACACTGTGGAAATAGAGGCTTGAGTCCCTCTCATTCACTCCTCCACGAGCCTTGAGTGCTTTGGATAGAGGTGGTAAGCTCCTACAATCTCTCCTTTTTCTTTCGATTGAGTAAGCATGTACTGCTTGTAGTGTTTTTGTGTTTACATAGCTTGTAGTTTCTTTTCTTTGTCATTTATCTCTACTATTCCAAACTTGGTTTTTTGTGGAGGTGGAAACACTAAGACAAGGGTCTGATTGAGGCAGGCCCCTATATAGCCCCAATAATTTCTCTCTTTATTGTGGGCAGGTGGAGAGAATTTGGAGCAATTTGGCGAGGAGAACATTGTATGAGATCATCTACGTCACCTTGGTGGTAATACATTCCCTTTATTGTATTTGTATCTGCATTTCTCTTTACTTAATCTCTTTTTATCACTTTAAATATCTCTAGACTAGGTTGATAGTCTCTCTTTCGGAGTTAGAGCTTCGTCTTTTCAGTTCTCTATCCGTACAGATGCCAACACATCCGTGACACGCTAGCACGCCACGCTGTCATCTTGGAACTATGCTTCCATCCTTAGATAGAGAGTTGCCTAAGACACAAACCTGACTCTAAAAGTTGACTCATCTAGTCTCCTTCCAACATTTAGGATTGCAAAGTGATCTAAGGACGCATAATCCTTATCATTCTCATCCTCGTCATCCTTACTATCCTTTAAAATGAGGTGAGTTAGGGTAGCCTTTTGTGACCTAGGGCCTTGCAGTGGGTGGCCCCCCTCTCTCATAGGATTTAACTTTAAAAATTCAATAAAAATGATTTAACACACAAGAACACTCAATATGCACAATAAGTATCATTTCAAAATGAGCATAGTTGAAATAAAATACCTGTTAAAGACAAATATATCTTTGTTGTCATAAACGTAGAAATAAGGGCACATGTAACATCACATAATAGATTAATTACTCAATAGATCATCACAGTGAAATTATGAATCAAACTTAACATCCATATCATTTAAAGATTGTGCATGATCTCAATTCCATCATATGAACGATATGCTCATCATAATTTTAATAACACGCACATGGAAAAATCCTTAATTCACACTTGCTCATTCACAATAGAAAATTGCAATGACCAATAATTGATATTATTATTGAATATATACATTAAACATAAATATTGGCCCTATTAACTTCATGAATGGGGTTTGAAATAACAGACAAGTGAGAAAAGGCAACTCGGACAAGCGGGAAAAGGAGCGGGGCTCCAAATTTGAATTCCTTTGGCATCCTTGTGGAGGGAGTTGATGAGGGCGATGATGATGGCGATGATGTTGGTTCAGGCATTGAGGAGGTGATGTTTCCTTCTATGCTTGGGTTGTATTCCTCCGAGCTAGTTCCTTAAGCATGCGCAAGTTCCTCCCTTTCCTGGCGCTTGTTTAATTCTCCTCCTGACTCCTTTATAGGGTGCGGGTCTTGGTTGGAGGTGTGTTTGGAGGGCACTCTACTTTTGTCCTCCGTGGACCTTGGCAGATTGCTGGTTTGTTTGGTGGCCCTGTCCAATGGGGTCAATGGCTCTGGGCCCGTACTGTTTGGGGATCTGGGTGTGGGTGTGGTGCTATTGTATTTTGGGGGTTGGGGTTGTAGAACTCCCCTTTGCTCATCCGATGTTCGTCTTGTTTGGGGTCTGTGGTTGAGGGTGTATTTGTTGGGTTTTGTGGGTGGATACCTTTGGGTCATTGGTTTCAATTCCTGGTTCTTCTCTGGCTGTTTGAGGTTGGTGGTGTTTCTTCATCCTGTGTTGTTGGTGAGGGGTCTACGAAAGGACTGTGCTGCTATCCTTGGTGGGTGTTGCAATTGTGTTGTGGGGAGGGTTTGTTGCTATCCTCCCTGTGGGTGGCTGTGTCGAGGCTTTTATTTTCGTAGGCTCTGGTTGGAGTATGGATGCTCTTGGGGTCTTGTTTCTAATCACTTGCTCTTCTCCTTTAGAAGGGTTGGGTGGTCTTGTGGCTGGGTTCTAGTGGAAGTCTACTAGTGCCTCAGTGGTGAGTGGCTCGAGCCTTGTCTAGTTGGTCCAAATAGGGGGTTCCTTTCAGTTTTTCATGGGATGGCATTTTCCTCCTTGTATCATGTTCTCTGTGTCGGGTTTGCCTTGGGATTTGATTCCCTCCCTTTCCTCTGTCACTGGTCTCTGCATCTTCTTCAGCTGAATTCTTTTGAGGTGGAGTTTGCTTCTATTGAGGGGGATCCCACTCTTATTGAGGTGGAGTTGGTGGTTGTTTTGATGGTGGAGTGTTCTTACCTCTCTTACAGGCTCCTATTGAGGTGGATTTTGTTTGGGATGGTGAGTGGTGGCTCTCAATGGGAAGGTTTTCATCTTATTCCCTCCTTTAGATGGGAGCCCTCTCCTATTGAGGTGGTGTTAGGGTTGGCTTATCTGGTGGGTGTTTGCTGCAAGGATGATTTTGCTTTTCTTTGTTTTGTGGTGTTCTTTGTCTCTGGTTTGGCTTCTTCCTATAGCTGGGAGATTAGTGGCAAGTTGGTCTGCTTGGTTTCAACTGCCGATGGTGAATGGTCAGTCATGTTGCTGCAGGTGTTATGTGGCCCGATGTCTCCAGGCAACCTCTTAGGTCTTGTCATGAGTGGAAGTTATGTTGCGGTTCGGATGCAGCAAGTGTTTTGTGGTCTTGTTGGATCAAGCAAGTCTTTTGGTAAGATTTGGATAGGCTCAATTGTGAGCAAGAGTTCTATTGTGGTCCGACAGCTGCAGGTGATATGTGGCTTGGTTGCTTCAGCTATTGTTGGTGGTTTGTTGCCTGGCTGCCCCAAGAGGTATTTCGGGCCCATGGCCTTGTGTTTTGGGTGTAAGCTTTTTGGCTAAAGGCCTTTGTTGTTCTTTTTCTTTGGCTTGGGATTGTCTATTGTTCTAAGTGTTCTTTTCCCCTGGTATTTGGTACTAGGGTGGGCTGTTAGTCTATGGTGTGTTTGTAGTTTGTCTGCTGGTTCTTCTTTTCTCCTTTTCTCTTCTGGGCCCTTTGGGTTCTTCATGTAAAGGGTACGACGCCCTATAAATGCTGCTTAACTTTTCAAAAACATCATGAATGAATATAATCAATCCATATTGAATTAACTCATAGGTCACACATGTACATAGAATAAATATCTTGTAAAATTAAGTCAAGTTAAATATGCTACAACAAAATAGGTTAGACAACTCTATCCTTGTTGTCATAAACATAGAAATAAGGGTCTGTACAACATCACATAATATATTATTCAATATTGATCAACATAGTGAAATTATGAATCAAAATTAACAACCATATATCATCTAAACACTACATGATCTCAATTGCATCGTATTCAATATGCTTATTCATCATAATTTTAATAATGCGTGAATAACTCTTAATTCACCTAAGCATTCACAATAGCAAATTACAATTACCAATAGTTAATATTATTAAAGAATATACATTAAACATAAAAATTGGGGTTAACACCGTGCATGAATTATAGGTAATAAGTCGAGACAAAATTGAATAGAAAAAGTGGGTCTTACACCATTAAGAAACTTATTGTTAAGAGATGAAAAAAATTAAGAAACTTCTTATTTAAAGTGTTAAGAGATGAACAAAACTAATAAATTGCGTCTACTATTCTCTTTATTTAAATATTTTTATCAAAATTATAGATTAAATAATCTAATTTAGATTACAAAATAGGCATTCGACTATAACCTAACCTAAAATAACTAACTTGAAAGATTTTCCCTACTAAAGACACGATCTAGAAATAAAATTAGGAAATGAGAAGTAAAAATAGGAAAAACATTTAAATTAGGCACCTAGAAATTGGAAAGTGGTGAACAAAATTAAGAAACTATAGTAGACATCTAAAACTATTCTGACAATATCACATACTTGATTTCGCATACTAACACCATTTCTAGTCTATTTCGTATATTTTGTCCATTTAATTAAATAATGCCAATTATTTGGTTAAATTCGTATTTTCTCCTATTAATTAAATAAATCAATTTCATTTAATTAATTCACTATTCTTCATACTAATTTCATTTTCATTTGATTAAATAATGAAAATTATTTAATTAATTATCATTAGTCACGCTTTGATTAAATAATTCATGATTATTTAATTAAAACCTCTAACCTCATCCACTTGCACAATATTCCCTTGGCATATGTTATTTTTGAATTCAAATATTTCCCTCCAAATAGAAATATCTCCAACATATTTCCTAAACATTAGTGAATTAGTTGAGTCTCTCATGGATTTGAGACCATTGATCTAATCTTTGATCTATGCCTCGTGGATTGTCAATCATTGGATTGATCCTTGATCCATGTTCACTCCTCTTATTCTATTTCATCCATTGATTAGCCAATTTGATCTTCACCATTGATTTTGATTTCAAAAATCTATAAATAGAAGTCATTTTTCCATAATAAGGATCCACAAGCTTTGAGTAAAGTTACTCTCTTCAATTGAATCTCCAATTTGATCAATTTGAGTGCACGTGTGAGACATTTCTTCATCAAGTATGATCAATTTTCTTTGCATATCATGGATTTTGTCTAGATTGCAACACTCTAAATCCATGAAGGATATAATCTCACAATGGGATTGAGGTTTGCATTCTTAGTTAGCTTTCGATTTGATCTTTGCTTAAATATTTCATGTTTTGAAAGTTAAAATTTCTTTGTAAACAATTTCATTGAGGATTTGTATGTTTGATTGATCATAATCTTTGTTATTTTTGTTCAATTTGATGTTATATTGTCAGTAATTCTTACAAATTCACTTAATGGAATGCCCAGTGGGACCCCATGTCCCTAGCTAATAATTTTTTCTTGAGTTTCTCATATTTTGCAAGAATAGGAGGTAAAGCGATCCACTTGTCAGTTAGAAAAGTGATGCAATTGTAATAGTGTAAAACAGTTGAATATTGTGAAACACTAAAAATATTGTGACCTAGATGTAACTCAAAGGCTAACACACTAGTTATTGTGATGCATTTGCTAATTTTCTTCTTTTTTTTTGTAGATTTTGACAGAGCGGCACATTTGTAAAAAGGCATAGTGATGCATATGTGTATTGTGACACATGTGAATAGAGGTAGAGCGCCACATATGTGAATGGAGACAAAATTTTAGTGATGTAGAGTGACACACTTGTCTAGCATAATAATGCAGTTGTAGGTAAAATGGAGAGTTAAATCCCAAGTTTTTCATTTAGTTTTATGTGGTACCTAACCCTAACCTAGTTTTTTGTTCTTTGTTTTTGTTAAGAATAAAATTTTTTTGTAGATTCTAAGTGAGGTCTTGAGTAATAATTCAAGATTTTATTAAAACTCTATCATCATGAATGCATCAAATTTGCAAAGTGTTTATAAACACTTGTGTGAAGGATAACCTAAGATTTATTTTAGTTTAAAGCTTTAACTTAGGTTCATTTTACATTTGGTTTTGAAGAATTAGATAATCTTCATTTTATATTTGGTGCTTAACAATTAGACAAATACATCTCAAAATTTTCTAGGAATTGAACCACACAATCTCACTTTCATTTACGTTTTAAAAATAAAAAACAATCTCACACTTCATTTGGTGCTTTTAAAATTTACTCTCATTATCGTTGGTGCATCTAAAATGAACAAGAGTGTGTGTTGTGTCTTCTATTCTTGGTAGACTAGAAAGTGTGTGTCCTCTCCCCTTTCACTTCGTGTGATCTAGGGTGAAGAGAAATGCTTCTAGTTTGCACTATTTGTTTACTATGAACCCTATAAGGTTGTTTCTATTGGAAATTGGATTGCATCGAATAACTGTCATTGATTTCAACACAGTCTAAATGTATGAGATGATTACCGGAAACTATTTCCTATCGATGATGACCGTTATATGTGGTCTAATATGCTAGTTGGTCTGGTGTTTTTTTTAATAGGTCCAGTGTCTATCGTGAGACAAGCAATGATTATGATATTCGAAGATCTTGGCTGACTTAGCTTGTGCAGTATATTATGTGGACTAATTATGTTTTATGGATGTTTTGTATGACATAAGAAATGTGTTAACCTTATATAATTCTGACCTAATTGATAAATAAAATATGCATACATATATATATATATATATATTAGACTCTCCAAAAAAGAGAAATGACATAGACAGATAGAGAGATAGAAAGAAAGAGAAAGAGAGAGTGCAACAAAGCAAAGTAGGTGAAGTACAAAAAGACAATAAAGTGTATGTGCATAAACTAAAGATCGGATAAAATTATTGAGAGACTACTAAAATGTAGTACTACTTATAGAGTTTTATTTGGAATGGAACTTAGCACAAGAAAGGTGTAATCCATTAGTTCACAGTTATGGCAGTAATCCATAACTCTTGTATTATGGAAATTAGCCATCTTTTGTATCTTTGAGTTGTAGCCCTATGGACAATGAGTCCAAATAGTGAGTCCTTATTTTAGGCAGTTAGTCTTATCTCAGACAGTGAGCCTTGTTTCTGGCAGTGAGCCTTTGATATTCTCTATATTGTGAGTTAATATAATCGTGGTTTTTCCCTCATTGGGTTTTCCACCTAAACCTAGTGTTACTGTGTTTATGTGATGACTTTCAGTTTTGCACTTAATGTTTAATTAATTAAGTAGTATCAATATCTTGTTTCAATAAATTATTAAAGTATCTAGTTTGGTGACAACTGATTCACCCCCCCTCTTAGTTGTCCTATTTAACAATTGGTATGAGAGCTCGGCCCTTTGGAATAAGTTTAATAGCTTGAAGGATATCTTGGTAGGTTGAACTAAATGGTGAAAGGTTTTGGCTTGAATGAAGAATTAATAACATAGACTTTAAAGTCTAAAAATGAAGATCCAAAAGAAACTGTTAAGCAAGCAAGTGAATGCATTCATAGACTAAGAAATCAGATCCAGAAGTTCAAGTTGAAACATAAAGAAGTTAACCAAGAACTGAAGGAAGCAAAGGAGACTAATGAAAATCTAAGAATGAAACTTGAAGAAAGCAAAAGAGTGAAAGAGAATCTTAAATCAGAAATTGAACAAGTCAAGGTAGAGGATAGATGCTTAAAATAAATTATCAATCAAAAGAGAAAAATGTGATAAGCTTGAACAAGAAGTAGCAATCCTTAAAGTTGATCTGGAAAAAGTGAAATCTTGTGAATAAAGGTTCAAGACAAGCTTTACAATGCTTGATGAGTTGATTTCATCTCAAAAACCTACAAAGGATAAAGGTGGTCTAGGTCTTGAAGAAGGACAAAGCTCAAAGACTAAAATAGCTTTCAACAAGATGAACAATCAAAGGAAATTCCAAGGCAAGAATTGAAGAATCAATACCGGAAGGATACCCATCTGACAACCTAATGCTCAAAAGTACCCATCTTTTAATGGATTTTGTTTCTCATGCAATAAATTTGGACATAGAGAAGCATAATGAAAAATTAGGATGAACTAGAATAGAATGAGATAAAATGCTATATTTTTTGCTAGAAAATGTTGTGGTTTCAACAGGTTTGGACATAGAGCTACCAAATATAGAAACCATATGATAAATAGATTTCATACAAATATAATAATTCAATCCTTTCAAGTCTATTGTTACACATGCAATATCTTTGGACACAAGGCTAATTAGTGCAAGATAAAGATAAAAGAAATTTCCTTTGATCTTGGGTATGTTATGTGCTACACTTGCAATAAACTAGGACATATCTCAAAATTTTGTTGGAACAAAGCTAATATGAAACAAAAGTACAAGCCTGTGAACAAGGTAGATCCAAAAGAAGTAAGGAGAGAAATGGAAAATATTTGGAGAAAGAAGCAAGAACCTAAGAACAAGGATGAATAAAATAACCCTATATTTGCATCCGATGTAGATACCTCTTCTAAGGACTAAACCCAGTAATGGTTTCAGGGGGAATAGTTGCTGAAAAATCTAGAAAACCCCTGATATATGAGGTGTCATGTGAAGAAACGTGGATATCTGATGTGAATCTCTATTTTGAAGGCATTGAATAAAATTTTGGCAATATTGACTAAGAAGGAGGTACTGACAGAGTGAAGTACTAATGATGATGAAGAATATTTCATTAAGGAGAAGGTGTTGAAGATTCTTGGGAAATCTGATGGGTTGAAGAAGATTGGAGATGTTTGGTTGTCATGACCATCTTATGAATGAGATGAGATTACAAACGCCTTGGCTATTTACATAATTCATAATGTTATTGATATAAGTGAATTGACAAGTGTTTTACTGGAAGTATTGATTGAGTAGATTGAAGATAGACTAAAGGCACAGTCGCCTAGTGAAATAACAGAAAAAAACGAGATCCAATTGGCCATGTAAGAAATATGCAGAAATGCAAAGAAGAAATTGACTAAGAGCATAAATGAATTGAAAACACACATCAAGAATATAAACATTGTGTATAGGTATTATCTCTGGTGGCCTACTGCTATAAAAAACTACAGAGAAAAAATGATGCTATTGAGCTTGAACTAAATTATTTTGTTAAAACATATGATATCCTTAATGGCAAGGATGGAGCATAGAAGAAAAGGATCAATTCCTTACAATATGGACTTGCATTCATTGTGGTACAAAGGGATGGTATTGTGAAGAATTTTTGGAAAGTTAAAGAGATAATTGAGTTGAGATTGGAACAAATTTTCGGTCTCCTGGTGGAAGCTGATAAAATGAAAAAAATATCACTATCCCATATACTCTTCTAGAAACAATTGATTCAATATAAAAGAACAACAATATTTGTGTAAACATCAGGTTGGTAGTGGATTCCTAGAAGACATGTCTTCCGGAATTGAAATAAAAATACAAGGAGATATTTTAAGGGAAGAAGGATTGAGGCAAAGAACCATTTTTTATATCATTTTTGAAGACTGTTTTTGTAAAAAAAATGAAGTAAGGGGGAGACAGATCTTTTTTTATTTGTCGTTGATGTCAAAAGGGGAGAGGAAGCATGTGAAAATAATGAAAATCATTTCAGCTCATCAAAATAATTGCAAAGGTTTCTTTTGTTGTATTTTCACATCTTGTGTTGCCATCAATGACAAAGGGGAGATTGTTGGAAATCGGATTGCATCAAATGGTTCTCATTAATGTCAACAGGTTGTTATTGATGTCAACACAGTACTGAATGTATGACATGATTAACGAAAGCTATTTCCTATCAAATATGATAGTTATATGTGGTACGGTATGTTGGTTGGTCCAGTGTGTTGGGTTTTAGGTCTGGTGTCTATCGTGACACAAACTGTGATTTTGATATTCGAAGATCTTGTCTGACTTAGCATGTACAATATAATATGTGGACTAATTATGTTTTATGGATGTTTTGGCTGAAATAAGAAATGTGTTAACCTTATATGATGTCGAACTAATTGATAAATAAATATACATATATATATATGAGACTCTCCAGAAAAGAGAAATGACACAGAAAGATAGAGAGATAGAAAGAAAGAGAAATAGAGAATGCAAAAAATCAGAGTAAGTGAAGCAGACGAAGAAAATAAAGTGTATGTGCATCAACTAAAGACCATAAAAAAATTATTGAGTGACTACTAAAATGCAATACTACTTATAGAGCTTCATTCGGAACTGAACTCAACACAAGAAAGGTGTAATCCATCAGTTCATAATTTTGGTAGTAAGCGATAACTCTTGTTTTTTAATAGTTATACATTTTTTGCATTTCTGGGTTGTAGCCCTATGGACAGTGAGTCTTTATTTCAAGAAATGAGCCTTATCTCAGGCAGTGAGCCTTTTGTAATCAGTTTTGATATTCTCTATAGTGTGAGTTAATCCTCACTATGGTTTTTCCCTCATTGGGTTTTTCACATAAATCTGGTGTTACTGTGTTTATGTGATGGCTTTTAGTTTTTCAATTAATGTTTAATCAATTAAGCAGTATCAAGATATTTCTCTGGTAAATGATTAAAGTATATAGTTTGGAAACAACTGGTTCACCCCCCCTCTCAATTGTCCTATTCAACAATTGCTATGTACCCACTCCCCTTCCACTTCATGTGATCCTAGGTAAAGAGAAATAGTAACACCATTTTTTTGAATTGAAAGTAGGAGGCCTTCCTTTGAGATACATCCTACAAAGGAGAAATCAAGGCGACCTCAAGTGGCATTTAGGGGCACACTATATAAATTGGTTGAGAGAAAAAGATGTAGGTTAAACTGTGCATGTAGCACTTTGGCTATCTATGGTTTTCTCAATGGATATACCAAGATTTCAACGTTTTTCACCTAATACCCACTAAAAACATGCATTTTTTGCAGGCTTGACTTTCAAACATGTCTTAAGAAGGTGCAATGGAACAACATCATTCCATGAAGATATTCGTCATGCACTGATTGCTTGATGAGGTGACAAATACCTTATAAGGATATTTTATTTTTAAGGTAAGAGGTGTATTGTGTATGTGTGTGTACTCTAGTAATCCACTCAAGCTAGGTATTTTATTGTGCAGACCTGACTTAAGAGATACACCTATTTGAATAAATAAGAATGTGCTAGATTTATGTTCTATCAATCTTAATGAGCTTTGTTGAGGAAAGCATGAGAAATTTCTCCTTTCACCCATTGAGTTAGTGAATACATTGATTATCATTCAAAACACTCAAAATAAAACATTAAATATGGTTATGATGAAATTTCAAACTCTTTGAACATAATTGAAGGCACTTAAAGGACATTATACTACTGCATGCATCTCAGTATATTTTGTTTTATCAAAATAATATCTTAGTGTTCTTCCTAGTATCTTTGTCCATATCTTTGCTCATTATTTCAAGGTAAACTTAGGGAACTATAATCTGGCATTTTTTTTCACAAATTTTGAGTGTTTGTGGAAAACAAATTGCTTTATTGTAGACATCTTAGTATGGCATTCCAGTTATCAATCTGGTGGTGGCCCATAGCTCATCTGCAACCGTCCATTTTTCAATCGACCATCCTGATCTCTCATTGCTCTTACTCTGTTGACCGCCTATCAAAACAGGGGACTCGTTGCCTTGGTTGACAAGAAAATTCGTCACTACGTGAGCAGCCTGGTAAATTACCTCTCTCGCACCATTACTCAAAACTATATTTTAAAATTGTTCAAGAATGTTTAAAGTTTGAATAGCCTACTAATTTAATTGCTGATTTTTAAATTTCTATTGGTCAAAACTATATTTTAAAATTGTTGTAAGAATATTTAAAGTTTAGTAGTAAAAATGATGTTTTCATTTTTATTTTGAAACATTCAATTTTTTAACATTAGATATATACATGTATCTTTCTTTATTTTGAATATTTTTGTTATCTTTATACTTCATTTAAAGAATTAAACAAACTTATCATTACAAAAGAATAAAACAAGTTATAATCTAAGAGACTCTTTAATTGAATTAATTGTGATGTTTGAAGCAAGAAATATATCTTGAATATTTAGAAAAACTAATTTTTGAGATGCAAAATTATTATTTATTATGTTTATACTTTAATATTAAATTTCAATGTTATGAAAGACATAATTATCAAATATCGTCGGGTATGTGCAGGATCATCATGGAAAAAACAGGTCCTTAAGTGGCAATGAAAATTCAGAAAATTAGAGTTGGGCAACTTGACATAAAATTTTGAATAAGTCATCTATATTATTTCAAAAATATGTAAGAATAGATTATGTGGAAAATTGAATGCAGTTTCTAAAATACTAGGTTAATTTTTGTTAAAAAAAAATATATTTGGTAAAAAGTTGAAATTTCAATGTAGTAGTACTAAAATTTCAGAGAAAAAATAAGAAGTAGGTGTCTATCTAACCACCCTAACCATAATAAAATCATAATATTTTTTTATAAAATTTTAGATATAAGTAGAGGACTCATGTCCAGATGTGATGCATATTTTTTTGTAATTGTTTTTCAAATAAATAATTAATTATGATTTTTTTATTTTTTTAATCCTATAGTATGCGAAGCATAGAATGTGACGCATGTTTTGGATTCAAAAAATGTGATACCATTTGAAAGCTATAGGTGTTTTTCTATCAGACTATCAATTAGAACTTTAGTAATAATTCTAATAAAAAATAAATAATAATATTTATTAGATTCTAAGTAAAATAAAATTTATATTGGTAGAAAGTTGAGAAGCTCCTTTACAAACCCTTTTCGTTTCATCAATTTTAGGTAAAATAAAAGTCGTCAGCCACATGGACGAATTCTAGAAAAATAAGGTAAGTTGTTAAACACATTTTACGTGTTGACTTTTTAGGATTGGCAAGTCCGAACCAAATCCCGAGTGTAATACCGAGGCATTAAATTTTGTGTCAGAATATCGGATATCAGATTCAAATCAGATATTCGATTCAAATCCGATATCGGATTTGAATTCGATATATGATATCTTTTAGATCAATTTTAAAACAATTTATACAATCTTTAATATATGATTTAAAAATGCAATTAAGTTTATAATTTAATATATATAATATCCAATAAAGTTTATAATGTAATATATTTAATATACAATTTATGATAATCTCTTATCAAATTATGTATTTAATATATAATATATTAAAATGTATAATATTTAAATATTATTTCAATATTTTAGTTAATCTATAAATATTTTAATATTATTTCAATATTTTAGTTAATCCATAAATATTTCAATATTATCTCTTTCCCTCTCGCTCTCTCCACCTCTATCTCTCTCAAGTCTCTCTCTCTCTCTCTCTCTCTCTCTCTCTCTCTCTCTCTCTCTCCCTATCCCTCACTCTCCCTCTCCCTCTATCCCTCTCCCTCTCTCTCCCTATCCCTCCCTCTCCCACTATCCCTCTCTCCTTCTCCCTCTCCTCTCCTCCTCCTCCTTTATCTCCCTCCCTCTCTCCTCTCTCTCCTCTCCTCCTCTCCCACTCTCCTCTCCCTCTCCCTCTCTCTCTCTCTCTCTCTCTCTCTCTCTCTCTCCCTCTCCATCTCCCTCTCTTTCTCTCCCTCTCCCACTCTCCCTCTCCCTCTCCCTCTCCCTTTGGTCTATGTGTGTACAAATCAGATATCTGATTTGAATCGAATATCTTATTTGTGAAACTTCATTGTGCAAAGGTGAAATCTTACCATTGCAGAACATGTCTTACAAATCAAATATCCGATTATATTGAATATCTGATTATATCGAATATCGGATTTGTGGGCCATAGAAAAACCCCATGTGGGTCATTTTTGTGCATTCCAACGGGCCCTGCATTCTGTTTGCAGCACTTTGCAGGTGACAAAAGTGCGGTTTCAGACAGGAAGAGACAAAGATAAACTTTTTTGAGCATATTGTACTCAAATTTGTCATACATAATTATTTTTTAGCATATTTTATTTGGTATAATGGGGAGCAGCAATCGTCGGAAGCAAAAACATAAGAGAAAGCTAACAAAAGAACAAATTGAAGGATATAGACAAAGAGATAGAGAAGATCATAGGAAGAAAAGACAAGGTATGTTAAATATTGGTGAACCTAAGCCCTATAGTCTTTCAAGTGAAGAGGAAATTGAATATGTTCAAGGTGAAAATGTAGAACATGATATTGAAATTGGGAATGAAAATGTTCAAATTGATATTGAAATTTTCAAGGTGAAAATGTTGGAATTGAAGATGTTGAACATGATATTGAAATTGGGAATGAAAATATTGAAATTGATAATGAAAATGTTGGAATTGAAGATATTGAACATGATATTGAAATTGGGAATGAAAATATTGAAATTGATAATGAAAATGTTGGAATTGAAGATGTTGAACATGATATTGAAATTGGGAATGAAATTGTTCAAATTGATATTAAAAATGTTCAAGGTGAAAATGTTGGAAATGAAGATGTTGAACATAATATTGAAGCAAGTGTAAATTATGTTTCACTAGATTACACGAGAAATGAAGAACCTTGTGTGCAAGAAAGACGTATTCCAAATTCAAGACCTTCAAGGACCCCTAAATGGTTAGTTGAAATTGATGATAACATTATAAACAATTTTGAAGGCAAGAGGTCAACACGAACTATTCGGTTGTGGGCTAGAATACTTTTCAACCAATATTTTAGCGATAAGACATTGACCGAACAATGCCAACTTTTTGTACAATTTCTAAAGATGAAAAATATGAGACCTTTGCTAGCCAAATTGAAGATTCGTCTGAACAAGAGGACCGGAAAAATTCTATTATTGTCAAAAATATTTTTAATGCTCTCAAGTCTATTGGAAAAAATAGCAAGGAAAAAGATAAGAGAGTTGCTCAGAGAGTCATTACCACCACCCTAGTAAGCCATCAATTGAAAAAAAATCGCTTTATGAGACAAACTTGTATTGATTTTGACTTAAATCGTAAAACTTTGGATAGAGCACTTGCAAGAAGAGAAATAATAGATGATCCTCTTCAAAATGATACATGGGCTTTTGCCGGAAGGCTTACACATGTTGATAAGAAGCTAACCGATAATGTAAAGCAGACAATTCAGCAATTTTGGCATGATAACTCTAGAGTATCACCCAATGCAAAGGATGTTTTAAAGTTAAGAATTGGCAGTCGAAACCGTACACCACATCCTAAACATTTCTTGGAATCAATCCAAACAATGTTGTTCAACAAATTTATTCAAACAAATCCAAATATGCAAATCTCGCAAAGAACTTTTGAAGGTTTGAAGCCATTTTATTGTGTGCCTCTTAAGATTCGTAATACTTGTTGTTGCAAATACCATGTGGAGTTTTCAATGTACCATGAACTATTATGCTATATCCGTTCTACTTTACATACTAATGAAATTTTACAGGAGTGTGGTGCAATGCATCTTCCAAAATCATCAAGGGACTTGCTAGATCTATTTTTATGTTCTAGGGATGATGGTTCCTTTTTCTATAGAAATGATTGTTTAAATGCGAAGTGCTCACAATTTGGTGTCTTGTCAAATTTTGTTCAATGTTTTCATGAGGGTTAAGAACATGAATTTGGAAAGAATCTTGTTGATAAAAAGAGATATGAGATAGTCAAATATACTTTGCAGAGTGGAGGTGAAGGTTCTAGATGTGAGTTGGTTACAAAAGAATACAATGTTGCTGATTTTATTTCAGATTTTAAGGAAAATCTTCTCTACAATTATGCAATGCATAGTCATAGGTCTCAGTGGTTGGATCAACAATTCAGGATATGTAAGGACTCTTTTCCGATTGGCACTATTATATCGGTGGTTGATTTTGCAGAAAACTACACATTGCAACCACAAAATGAGGTACAATCTTAGTATTACAATTCCATTCAGATTGTAATTTTTGTCCACATAACATTTAGGCATGCACCTGATAGTATAGAGGAGGATTGAAAGATAATCAGAGAGTATCATTTTTATATGAGTGATGATAGATCTCACTCGTCCGAGTATGTCCAACATTGTTTCAAAAAAAAATTTGAGTTCTTGCAAGAGCATGATATAGCACTAGGTCGACATCTCATTTGGTCAGATAACTGTAAAGATCAATTCAAGAATGCTCGTATGTTTTATTGGTTGAGTAGAATGCATGTAGAGAGGGGTGTACCTAATATTTGGAATTTTTTTTAAGTTGGGCATGGGAAAGGGGAGCACGATTGAGCAAGTGCATGTGTAAAGATAGCTCTACTTAAGGAGAAATTGAAGATTTCAAGAGAAAAATTCGGTGATGCATGTTCTATTGTTGATTGGTGTAGTTCAGCATTGTCACGGGGAGGGACACTTGATTCAACAATGCACATATTCTTTTGGTTGTTGGAGGAGGGTACAATGGGAGGAAGATTGGATAGTCATACAATCAAATATTCTTCAAAGATGCATTTGTTTCAAAGCTCAGATGCAAGAACATGGACCATTTGGACACGACAGTTGGCTTGTTTTTGTCAGAGTTGTATTTAGTGCGAGTGGGATCAATGCGAGTCAAGTGAGTGGGTGGATACATGGGTTCCACAGTATCTAACTCCTTTATCTCAAACTATATCCATGACAAATTATACAATGGAAATTTCACTTGATTACAACCGGCTTTCAGATCTACTACATTTAGGACATGTTTTTGCAATTGTTGCACCGCAAGGGAATGAAGAGAGATCATAATATTGGTTGGCTCAATGTGTGTGGGTAAAGCACAAGCTAACACAATCAATGGAAGATGATGATGGGTTCATGTATCCTATAGGTTCAGTTGTGGTTGCAGGAACTTGGTTGCGAACATACATGATTAGAAAGAATGGCATACCTGCATTTGAAGACTATGAGAAACACAAAACCATCCTCATATATTCACACCTTGTTATAGCAACAAATGTTAAGTTGTTGAAGCATCATGCCAAACCAAAGACAAAACAACTATGGAAACTTATTAATGTTGATCATGAAGCAATATTGGATACTCTTAAGCAAAGAGATGACCCTTCAAGCACACTTGAATAGCATATTCAAGAATGGAAAGTACAATGTTTAAGCCTTTTTTTTGCTGTGACAATATAGATATATCATTTGACAAATTTTGTGATATTCTTGGCATGATTGATCATGGACCTGCTGCAACAATAGCCAACTCTGATCCTTTCAAAGAGGTATGTGACATTTTACAATAATATAGATTGGTTATTCAAAGCATCTTTTATAGTTTGCATTACCAATTCATCATCATTCAGGTTGTTTAAATTAATATAGATTTGTTAGTCTAAGCATATTTTTTGTTGTTACAATATAGATTTATCATTTGACAAATTTTGTGATATTCCTGGCACGATTGATCATGTACCTTTTGCAACAATAGGCAGCTTTGATCCTTTCGAAGAGGTACATGATAGATTACAATAATATAGATTGGTTATTCTAAGCATCTTTTCTATTGTATGTAGTTTAACTACTACCTTGATGGTTTGTACAGGTGCTTGTCACTCCAAAATTCCAACATACTACTCTTGTGGAAGATTGTGCCTTGAATGCCTCAAATAGGCAAATTTTGTAAAAAATGAATTTTGAAATGTGAAACAATGTAAAAAGGTCATAACTGTGTATAGGCATAATCTATATATAGTGATGTTTTTTGAAATACAGTTCAAATGTTTGCCATTGTACAAAGGGTATGTTTAAAATGTAAAAAAAAAATTGTAATTAATCAAGCTACAACCGGAGGTTTTCTTCTTGGTTCTTTCTTGTCGGTATGCTCATTTGAACCAGGTTTTGTAATATCTCTTATTTATATATAA
This sequence comes from Sequoiadendron giganteum, assembly GCA_007115665.2. Lineage (NCBI taxonomy): Eukaryota > Viridiplantae > Streptophyta > Pinopsida > Cupressales > Cupressaceae > Sequoiadendron > Sequoiadendron giganteum. Next base: position 361,284,835 of record CM021106.1, on the reverse strand, counting down.
CAAATTACAGTGGCTTGCCACTTTTTCGAAAAAAAAAGAAGTAAAAAGTTCATTGTGAATTTCATTTTCCATGTAATTGATTCAAGTTGATTGGGTAAGACTTTTATGATGCAAGAGCTAGGACTTGTAGAATCTTGATCCAGCCTTAAATATTTTTTCCCCCACATTTCATTGACATTAGCACTTTGGACTCTTAAGGGAAAACGTTGCTCCAATGCAGCTCGAAGCGATTTGACGTATTTGGGTACAAAAGATAACCATACATAGCATAAAATTACCCATCCGAACGTGTTGGAATAGTCTGTTGGGTCGTATAAGTTTGAGAATGAAAGTTGCACCACTTTGCAACTTTACACTACTTGCATCTGGCAACTTTTCCCTCAACTGAAAACTCATCACCACGAGAAAACGCCTTCGAGATAGAAAAAAATGAGAGAGTTTATTGTAGATGGTCTCAACACGATCCCATATCCTCAGATGAAGAGTCTATAAGCATCATGGTTTCTAAGAAATAGTCCGTCAAAGTTTGTTGCCTTTAAGCACTTTGGACTCTTAAGGGAAAACGTCGCTCCAATGCAGCTCGGAGCGATTTGACGTATTTGGGTGCAAGAGAGAACCATACCTAGCATAAACGTACCCATCCGAACGTGTTGGAATAGTCCATTGGGTCATGCAAGTTTGAGAATGAAAGTTGCATCACTTTGCAACATTACAGTGCTTGCATTTGGCAACTTTTCCCTCAATTAAAAACTCATCACCACGGGAAAACGCCTTCGAGATAGAAAAAACTGAGAGAGGTTATTGTAGATGGTCTCAACACAATCCCATATCCTCATATGAAGAGTCTGTAAGAATCACGGTTTCTGAGAAATAGTCCGTCAAAGCTTTCTGCCTTTTAGCACTTTGGACTCTTAAGGAAAAATGTCGCTCTAATGCAGCTCAGAGCGATTTGGTGTATTTGGGTGCAAGAGAGAACCATACCTATCATAAACGTACCCATCCAGACATGTTGGAATAGTTTGTTGGGTCGTACGAGTTCGAGAATGAAAGTTGCACCACTTTGCAACTTTACACTGCTTGCATTTGGCAACTTTTCCCTCAACTGAAAACTCATCACCACAGGAAAACGCCTTTGAGATAGCAAAAACTGAGAGAGATTATTGTAGATGGTCTCAACACAATCCCATATCCTCAGACGAAGAGTCTATAAGCATCACGGTTTTCGAGAAATAGTCTGTCAAAGTTTGTTTCCTTTTAGCACTTTGGACTCTTAAGGGAAAACGCCACTCCAATGCAGCTCGGAGCGATTCGGCATATTTAGGTGCAAGAGAGAACCATACCTAGCATAAACGTACCCATATGGATGTGTTGGAACAGTCTGTTGGGTCGTACGAGTTTGAGAATAAAAGTTGCACCACTTTGCAACTTTACACTGCTTGCATTTGGCAACTTTTCCCTCAACTGAAAACTCATCACCACGGGAAAACGCCTTCGAGATAGAAAAAACTGAGAGAGGTTATTGTAGATGGTCTCAACACGATCCCATATCCTCAGAAGAAGATTCTATAAGCATCATAGTTTCTGAGAAATAGTCCGTCAAAGTTTGTTGCCTTTTAGAACTTTGGACTCTTAAGGGAAAATGCCACTCCAATGCAGCTCGGAGCGATTCGGCGTATTTGGGTGCAAGAGAGAACCATACCTAGCATAAATGTACCCATCTGGATGTTTTGGAATAGTCTCTTAGGTCATATGAGTTCGAGAATGAAAGTTGCACCACTTTGCAACTTTGCACTACTTGCGTCTGGCAACATTTCCCTCAACTGAAAACTCATCACCACAGGAAAACGCCTTCGAGATAGCAAAAACTGAGAGGTTATTGTAGATGGTATCAACACAATCCCATATCCTTAGACAAAGAGTCTATAAGCATCACAGTTTCTGAGAAATAGTCCATCAAAGTTTTCTGCCTTTTAGCACTTTGGACTCTTAAGGGAAAACATTGCTCCAAAGCATCTCAGATCGATTCGGCATATTTGGGTGCAAGAGAGAACCATAACTAGCGTAAATGTACCCATCCAAATGTGTTGGAACTGTCTATTGGGTCATACAAGTTTGAGAATGAAATTTGCACCACTTTGCAACTTTACACTGCTTGCATCTGGCAAATTTTCCCTCAACTGAAAACTCATCACCACGGGAAAACACCTTTGAGATAGCAAAAATTGAGAGAAGTTATTGTAGATGGTATCAACATGATCCCATATCCTCAGACAAAGATTTTTTAAGCATCACGGTTTCTGATAAATAGTCCATCAAATTTTGTTGCCTTTTAGCACTTTGAACTCTTAAGGGAAAACGTCGCTCCAATGCAGCTCAAAGAAATTTGGCGTATTTGGGTGCAAGAGAGAACCATACCTAGTGTAAAAGTACCCATCCAGACGTTTTGGAACAATCTGTTGGGTCGTACGAGTTCAAGAATGAAAGTTGCACCACTTTGCAACTTTACACCTCTATAGAGATTTAGGGATGTCCTCTTCATATCACTCTATTCTAAATAGGTTTGCAGATCTACCAATGTTAAATCCAAGTTGACTGACTTTGAGAAAATCATATCCTAGTAAACATGATAGAGGTCCCACTTCTTCTTGAATGCAAGAGCACCATCTGACCCTTTATCTCCATTCCTCTTGAAGCATCTTTTTTTTCCTCCTTTTCCTTCCTTCTTTGAGGATTGAGCAAAAAGAACATGAATATCTTCATTTGTAGGGCTTCATCCAATACCTCTTGCAACCAACCTTGACTCCTCTTGAATACAGTCAGCCCTCAACCGATCAAACTTGGGAAGTTTCGATCTCACGCCGATTCCTTGAATGTAAGACTCCCAAGATGAAGGAAGACCATTAAGAGCCAACATGGTCAAATATTTTTCATCAACAATATGACCATTTCTCTTGTTGTCTTCAACTTAGAGATCAGATAATACAACTGAAAGCACTCAAAAAATGAAACACATAAGATAATAAACACAACAATAAATTTTCTTACAACTTAGGCCCAGCTCATGGTTGAATTTGATACAATGAATAATAGCACCTCTCGTAGATGCAAAGATACAATCGAATATGCTTCTCCTTGAAATCAGCCTACTGCTGCAAGATGAAGCGATGTTGCTCAAGTGAAAACTTTTGCTTGGATTGAAAATTATGCTGAATGAACTTGATTGAGGAAATTAACAAACATCACCTCGTATTTATACAAAATAAGGTGACTCTTCAAGGAGGTCAGCCTCTCTTGAAAATAATAAATTACCAAATAATATCAAGGAAGGTCGGCCTCATCCATTTTAATCAAATGAGTATAAATTAAATAGCCATAGGCTATCATTTAATTTATTTCAACTTAATGTGATCGCTATCATGTATGAAAAATGTGGTAGCATAGACAAGGCAGTGGACTATTTGAAAAAAAGCTTCAAAGAAATGTGGTCTCATAGAATTCAATGACAAAAAAATGCAATTGACAACTGCTCATAGTTTTTAGCTATGCAATGTGAAGTAATTGCATAACTGCTTAGGTTGACTTTGTAAGAAATATATGCTAATTGAAAAAATTTCATCTATGAACATCTAGTTGTTAGTTATGCAATGTGAATTAATGATTTGAGTTTGAAAGATGTGTAATGCAATGTAATCAGCGATATAAATATAAACTACATAATATAACCATTTAGTTTTAAGCTATTGTACATTGATATTTAACCATTGCTCAAGATAAAATTTTCAAATAGTTTAATCATGCACATGAGGAAAAAATTAAATTTTGATTGTCAACTTCTAAATATCAAATTATCCAATAATCAAGTGTATGTCCATATACAAAAATGGCATCAACGCCAACTCAAACAAAAATTTACAAAATGTGGCATATGCCATCTCAATATGTATTCAAAATTTATATGCCAAAATGTCTATCTCATCCTAAACTACTGGTGGATCATCAAAATGGAGCCTCTTTGAAGCACTCATTGGCTTTGAAGGTAGTTGCACAAGAAAAATTCAAACCACAATTGAGATTAGTTATACTATATAATTTAAAATTGAATAATTAACATCAAAATCAATATACATTGAATTTTAATTGAACTCTAAAATTGAAATCTTGATTACCTGAAATATACATCTCTTCAAAGGGTCAGGAGTCCTAGAATATACCAAATCAACTTTTTAAATGCCAATCTATATATGTGAACAAAAACATAAAATTGATCCAAGTTAGCATACGATTATTGGTAATAGGAACTTATTTACCAAACACAAAATAAAATAAGCACATACCTCTTTAGGTTGATCTTTTTCTTTATCTCCTTCAGGTGTTTCGACACCTCCTCCTTGAGGTGTTTCAACACCTACTCTTTGAGGTGTTCCAATAACTATTCCTTTAGGCGGTGTGTCCCTTGTCATCATATCTATATAGCTCATAATTTCCTGTACATAAAATTGACAAGTACATATGAAACTACCAATCTATGTTGACGTATGTATAATCAATATAAGATCTTAAAAATATTAATTTAATCCAATTTGAGTTCAATTACCTTCCCCTTATCTAGATTTGTGCCTCCATAGTCTAGACGATGTTGCACCTCACTTGCACTAGGTATTTCCTACAGGAGGAAAACAAGATAAACATATAAGTTATTATATAGTTTCATTAATAAAAATTCAAATGACAAGCAAGTATATAATATAAAATGTAAACGAGTGAGTGAAAAAATATATACTACGTGTGTGTCCAAGCCAAATGAAATGGCCCTAAGGGTGCTATCAGTCACCTGTGTGAGATCCTCCTCAGACATCAACTGTTAAATAGACTATGTAAATAAATATTAGTACTTGATACTATCTCTTATTAATATTCACTTAAAAAAAAATGCAAGTTATGAAATTACAACTTAAATCTTACTTGTGTCACTATTCCAGCATCTCCCTCTCTAGCAGGAGAGGACTCTGTAGGGTGCACTCCACTCCCCTGCGACTGATCTATAATGTCCACATCATGGAGGTCATAATCAAAAGTGTCCAAGGGATGCTCAGCGGGTTGTACAAGAGAACCCAAGCATATTTGGTGGCACATAGTGCAAGTATGTGGCACACAAATATGTGGACCTGAGGAGGATGATGCAGCAGCACTCAAGCCTTCACCAACATCACCAAAATGTGGCTGAGCTACTGTAGAAGCATGCAAAACCAAATGACCACTCAAAGAGTGAATAGCCCGAATAGTCTGTGTGGATGCATCATGGATAATCTTTGGATGATATATTGGAGGTGGCGGAGGAAGGGGAACATTTGGGCACGGGACTACTCTAACTACCCCTGGTCTATCCTAGGGCATACCTCCACCGATGCCCTGGAAGGGTTTAATTTCAAAGTAATTGACATGATGCCCTAACACAAACTCAACATATAATATTTTAATAAATTAAAATGGTATGTCCGAATTATTGTTCGGTGGTTTATCAAAAACCATTCACCAATGATCCCAAAAGTTAGCTACAATGTCCCTATGCATGCACCATTTTAAGGAACTTTTTGTTTTATTAACATTCACTGGAAAACTAGTGCAAGGGTCAATGAATAAAGAGGCTATTTGGGCTTTGGTTATTTGGAGATATTTCACATCATCGTAAGACAATCCACATCGATAATATTCCCTCATGTCTCCTTGCCATGAATAAAAGGAATTATGTTGGGTGGAGAGGGTTTCTATATTTTTAATTATTTCCTTCAATGTGTTTGTCATATCTCTCAATCGAGGCATTGTCTGATAAATTTCACAAATGCCCCTCAATTGCCCCAATTTCTCACCAATTAAGTCTTCAATTGGTGGTTGCAGAGGTGGTGGAGCATTTGGCATTTGTGGATTTTCATTCCCAGACATAATACCTCATTAAAGTTAAAAACTAATTAAACTAATTGAATTTACACAATATAAATGAAATTACTGTAAAAAAACCCTAGTTTTTAATAAAAATCCAAAAAAAAACATACTTTTTCACAAAATCAATAAAAAACTCTTATTTTTGATAAAATTACATCAACAACACTAATTTTTAATCAAGATCCATTTCAAAACATTAATTTTTAATAAAAAATCAATGTAAACTCTAGTTTTTAAAAAAATCAATAAAAAACCCTATTTTTGAAAAAAAATTAATAAAACCTACTTAAACTTAAGAGAATCTACTTGAAAATTTGATTACAAGATTGAAAAAACCAAATACATACCTTTGAAATCGAATATCTGATCAAAGCGGATATCGGATTTGGGTTTTTTCTTTTGCGCCTGCATCAAACTGTGAGAAATGAAGTTAAACAGACAGCTGTTTTTTTATATACAGTTTCTAGAAATCGGATATCTGATTTGGATTGGATATTCGATTTGTGGAAACTAGGTTTGGTTTTTGGTTCGGTTAAATGTACTAACACCCAAACCTAGAAAATTCAACTCGGCATTTCCGCATTTCTGAGCCGATCCAAAACGTGATTTTTTCTCATTACCACTTTTTGGCCCATCATGATCCTGCACATACCCCACCATTTAATGTTTTTTTCTTTACTTTTTTATTTAATGATTTACTTTTTTAATTGAGGGAGGGAGGGAGAGGGAGAGAGAGAGGGAGAGGGAGAGTGAGGGAGAGAGGGAGGGGAGAGGGGCGAGATAGAGAGAGATAGAGGGGGAAGAGGGAGGGAGGGAAGGAGTGAGGGTGTGAGGGTGAGAAGGAGGGGGAGGGAGAGGAAGGGGGAAGGCGAGAGGAGGAGGGGGAGGGCGAGAGGAGGGGAAGAGATAGTGAGAGGAGATGCAGGGAGATGGGGAGGAGGGTAGGGGGAGAAGGAGAAGAGGGAGAAGAGGGAGAGGGAGTTGGAGAGGGAGAGGGAGAGGGGGAGAGGAAAGGTAAGGGGAGGTAGAGGGGAGGAGGAGGGCAAGAGGGAGAGGGAGAGGAAGGGGATGAGAGGGTGAGAGGGAGAGGTGGGGAGAGGAAGGGGAAGTGAGAGAGGAAGAGGGAGAGGGGGAGGGGGAAAAGAGGGGGAGAGGGAGAGGGAGAGGGAGAGGGAAAGGGAGGGGTAGGCAGTGGGGAGGAGGGAGAGGGGTGAGGGAGAGAGGAGAGGAGGAGAGGGAGAAGAGGGGAAGAGGGGAGAGGGAGAGGGCGAGGGAGGGGGAGGGAGGTGCGGTAGGGGGAGGGGGAGGGGGAGGTGAAGAGAGGGAGAAGAGGGGTAGATGGAGAGGGAAGAGGGCGAGGGCGAGGGGGAGAGAGGGAGAGTGGTAGGGAGAGGGAGGGAGAGGGGTAGGAGGGGAGAGGGGTAGGCATAAGAGAGGGCTAAGAGGGAGAGACTAGAGGGGAGAGGGAGAGAGGAGAGGGGCAGGATAAGAGGAGATATAGAGAGGCAGTGAGAGGAGGGAGGAGGAGGGAGAGGAGAGGGGAGAGAGCAGAGATGTGGAAGGTGAGAGAGAGGAGAAAGGAAGGGAGAGAGGGAGGGAGAGAGAGAGCATAAAGGGAGGGGGAGAGGGGTAGGCAGAAGAGAGAGTAGAGAGGGAGGGTGATAGGGAGGAGAGAGGGGTAGGTAGAGGGAGAGAGGGAGAGATTAAAGAGGGAGAGGGAGAGAGGGGTAGGAGAAGGGGGAGATATAGATAGGGAGTGAGAGGGGGAGGGGTAGGAGGGAGAGGGAGAGGGGGAGAGAGAAAATGGAGGGGAGAGAGAGTAGAGAGGGGGAAGGGGTGACAGAGAGGATAGAGAGAGAAAATGGAGAGGAGAGAGAGTGGAGAGAGAGAGAGGATAGAGAGTGTGGAGAGAGGGGGAGGGATAGAGGGAGAGGGAGAGGAAGAGTAATATGGAGGGAGGGATTTTCATCACAAAACATCATATACATCTCATGTGTTATGTCTAACCAATATTTTTTTTGCAATCAAAAATTGTCTCCAAGATCAATCCTATCTTTTAGAACATTTATTTTATTTGATGAGGGATGAGTATGATCATGCCAAAAACTTGAGACCAAGTTTCTAACACCAACTTCAATCTTATCCAAATGAGATTCCCTACACGTCAATGCCCAATTGCCTTATGTAGTAGTATCATCCAAAACCTTTCTCTTTCTCACTTATCTTGTGAGTGTTCGTACTACTTAAGCCAATTGTATTTGAAAGTGAAGAGACTTGATGCTTTCTTTTCATTTATGGACTTAAAATAGATTTCAACATCACTCTTCTTGAAATAATCTTATTCATTGATCAAGATTTGTTCCCAATGGAACCCAAACCTTGTTTAACATTTTCAATTATATTTTCCTTCTAGGCCTCATCTTTTCCTTTTTTTTTTGAGAAATCTACGCCCATCAATTCTAATGCCTCTTTTAGGTCATCACAAAGAAGTAATATTGATAAAAATTTGGCTTTACCAAGTGTATCATGACTTTTGACATAAGTCACAATTATTTTCTTTGAAGCTCTTATAAATGCCCTCTTAGTAGTAATAGGTTGTTTAGCATAAAGCGTTGATTTATTAATATCTAATTCAATTAAATGATATATATTTTTGTAATAATTTTTTCTCTTCACCTCTTTAATTAGATTCATAGCATGAATATTGATAGATGAAAGTGATCTTAACTATTGTCCAACATCAAATTGTATATGGTCCTCCTCTCTAACATCAATTATTTGTGCATCTTGGGTCTTCTTCATAACATCAACCATGTCTGCTACAACCCCCTCTTCTCCAGTAACTAAAATTCGCTCAAGGACCTCTACTCCACTTTCCATTTGTTGAGCCATTATACACATATCATGTATAAAAGAGAAGATTCTAGAATATATAAAATATATATTATTAAACTATGGATCTAAAGCATCAAGGTGATTATGAACTTTCAAAATGAGAAAGTACATTAATAATTAGGAACTTAAAACTAATAATAGAGAAAAAAGTGCACATCCTAACTAATTTTCCTCTTGTAAATTACATTGTATTTGACACATACTTATGTTCTTAAAGTGGCCCTCATACAAAAGGAATTAACTTGAAAAATTCAATAAAAAATATTTAACACACAAGAACACTCAATATGCACAATAAGTATCATTTCAAAATGAGCATAGTTGAAATAAAATAGGTTAAAGACAAATATATCTTTGTTGTCATAAATGTAGAAATAAGAGCACATGTAACATCACATAATAGATTAATTACTCAATCAATCAGCATAGTGAAATTATGAATCAAAATTAACATACATATCATTTAAAGATTGTACATGATCTCAATTGCATCATATGAACAATATGCTCATCATAATTTTAATAACACGCACATGGAATAATTCTTAATTCACACTTTCTCATTCACAATAGAAAATTGCAATGACCAATAATTGATATTATTAATGAATATATACATTAAACATAAAAAAATTGTCCCTATTAACGTCATGAATGAATATAATCAATCCATATTGAATTAAATCATAGGTCACACCTGTACATATGACAAATATCTTGTAAAATTAAGTTAGGTAAAATATGCTACAACAAAATAGGTTAGACAAATATATCCTTGTTGTCATAAACATATAAATAAGGGAGTTTACAACATCACATTATAGATTACTCAATATTGATCAACATAGTGAAATTATGAATCAAAATTACAAACCATATATCATATAAACACTACATTATCTCAATTGCATCATATTCAATATGCTTATTCATCATAATTTTAATAATGCATGAATAACTCTTAATTCACCTAAGCATTCACAATAGCAAATTACAATGACCAATAATTAATATTATTAAAGAGTATACATTAAACATAAAATTGGGGTTAACACCATGCATGAATTATAGGTAATAAGTCGAGACAAAATTGAATAGAAAAAGTGGGCCTTACACCATTACGAAACTTATTGTTAAGAGATGAAAAAATTGAGAAACTTCTTATTTAAAATATTAAGAGATGAACAAAACCAATAAATTAGGTCTAGTGTTTTCTTTATTTAAATATTTTTATCAAAATGATAGATTAAATAATATAATTTAGATTACAAAATAGGCATTCGACTATAACCTAACCTAAAATAACTAACTTGAAAGAGTTTCCTGACTAAAGACACAATCTAGAAATAAAATTAGGAAATGAGAAGTAAAAATAGGAAAAACATTTAACTTAGGCACCTAGAAATTTGAAAGTGATGAACAAAATTAAGAAACTATAGTAGACAACTAAAACTGTCCTGACAATATCACATACTTGATTTCACATACTAACACCATTTCTAGTCTATTTCATATATTTCATCCATTTAATTAAATAATGCCAATTATTTGGTTAAATTCATATTTTCTCCTATTGATTAAATAAATCAATTTCATAATTAATTCACTATTCTTCATACTAATTTCATTTTCATTTGATTAAATAATTCATGATTATTTAATTAAAACCTCTAACCTCATCCACTTGCACAATATTCCCTTGGAATATGTCATTTTTGAATTCAAATATTTCCCTCCAAATAGAAATATCTCCAACATTTCTCCAACATATTTCCTAAACATTAGTGAATTAGTTGAGTCTCTCATGGATTTGAAACCATTGATCTAATCTTTGATCCATGCCTCATGGATTGTCAACTGTTGGATTGATCCTTGATCCATGTTCACTCCTCTTATTCGATTTCATCTCCTCTTGTTGGATTGATCATTGATCCATGTTCCCTCTCCCCTAAATCCATGAAGGATATAATCTCACAATGGAATTGAGGTTTGCATTCTTAGTTAGCTTTCAATTTGATCTTTGCTTAAATATTTCATGTTTTGAAAGTTAATTTTCTTTGTAACCAATTTCATTGAGGATTTGTATGTTTGATTTATCATAATATTTTTTATTTTGGTTCAATTTGATGTTATAATGTCAGTAATTCTCACACATTCACTTAATGGAATGCCCAGTGGGACCCCATGTCCCTAGCTAATAATTTTTGCTTGAGTTTCTCATATTTTGCAACAATAGGAGGTAAAGCGATCCACTTGTCAGTTAGCAAAGCGATGCAATTGTAATAGTGCAACAGTTATTGTGACATAGATGTAACTCAAAGGCTAACACACTAGTTATTGTGATGCATTTGCTAATTTTCTTCTTTTGTTTGTAGATTTTGACAGAGCGACACAATTGATTAGAGTGACACATTTGTAGAAAGGCATAGTGATTCATAAGTGTATTGTGACACATGTGAATAGAGGAAAAGCACCGCATATGTGAATGGTGACACACTTTTAGTGATGTAGAGTGACACACTTGTCTAGCATACTAATGTAGTTGTAGGTAAAATGGAGAGTTAAATCCCAAGTTTATCATTTAGGTTTATTTGGTACTAACCCTAACCTAGTTTTTGTTCTCAATTTTTGTTAAGAATAACATTTGTTTGCAGAATCTAAGTGAGGTCTTAAGCAAGAATTCAAGAGTTTATTAACACTCTATCATCATGAATGAATCAAAATTACAAAGTGTTTATCAACACTTATGTGAAGGATAACTAAGATTAATTTTAGTTTAAAGCTTTCACTTAAGTTCATTTTACATTTGGACATAGAGCAACCTAATGAAAAAGTAGGATGAACCATAATAGAATCAGACAAGATGCTAGATTCTTGGCTAGAAAATTTTATGGTTTCAACGATTTTGGACATAGAGCTATCGAATGTAGAAACCATATGATAAATAGATTTCATACAAATAGAATAATTCAATCCTTTCAAGGCTATTGTTACACATGCAATATCTTTGGACACAAGGCTAATTAGTGCAGGATAAATATAAAAGAAAACTCATTTGATCTTGGGTATGTTATGTGCTACACTTACAATAAGACAAGACATATCTCAAAATTTTGATAGAACAAAGCTAATCTAAGACAAAAGTACAAGCCTATGAACAAGGTAGATCCAAAAGAAGTAAGGAGAGAAATGAAAAATATTTGGAGAAAGAAGCAAGAACCTAAGAACAATGATGAATCAAATAACCCTGTATTTGCATCTGGTGTAGTACCTCTTATTAGGACTAAACCCAGTAATGGTTTCAGGGGGAACAGTCACTGAAACATCTAGAAAACCCCCGATATATGAGGTGTAATGTGAAGAAACGTGGATATCTTATGTGAGTTTCTATTTTAAAGGCATTGAGTAAAATTTTGGCAATATTGGCTAAGAAGGAGGTATTGACAGAGTGAATTACTAATGATGATGAAGAAGATTTCATTAAGGAGAAGGTGTTGAAGATTCTTGGGAAATCTAATGGACTGAAGAAGTCTGGAGATGTTTGGTTGTCATGACCATCTTATGAACGGGATGAGATTATAGATGCCTTGGATATTTACATAATTCATAATGCTATTGATCTAAGTGAATTGATAAGTGTTTTACTGGAAGTATTGATTGAGCAGATTGAAGATAGACTACAAAGAAAAAAATGATACTATTGAGCTTGAACTAAATTCTTTTGTTAAAACATATGATATCCTTAATGACAAGGATGGAGCACAAAAGAAAAGGATCAATTCCTTAAAATCTGAACTTGCAGTTATTGTGGTACAAAGGGATGGTATTGTGAAGACTTTTTGGAAAGTTAAAGAGATAATTGAGTTGAGATTGGAACAAATTTTCGATCTCCTGGTGGAAGCTGATAAAATGAACAAAATATCACTATCCCAGATACTCTTCTAGAAAAAATTGATTCAATATAAAAAAGAACAACAATATTTGTTTAAACATCAGGTTGGCAGTGGATTCCTGCAAGACATGTCTTCCGGAATTGAAATAAAAATATAAGGAGATATTTTAAGGGAAAAAGGATTGAGGTAAAGAACCATTTTTTATATCATTTTTGAAGACTATTTTTGTAAAAAAAAATTGAAGGGGGAGAAAAATCTTTTTTTTTTTTGCCATTGATGTCAAAAGGGGATAGGAAGCATGTGAAAAGAATGAAAATCATTTCAGCTCATCAAAATAATTACAAAGGTTGTTGTTGTTGGATTTTCACATCTTGTGTTGCCATCAATGACAAAGGGGAGATTGTTGGAAATCGGATTGCATCAAATGGTTTTCATTAATGTCAATAGGTTGTTATTGATGTCAAAATAGTACCGAATGTATGAGATGATTAACGAAAGCTATTTCCTATCGAATATGACCATTATATGTGGTACAATATGTTGGTTGGTACAGTGTGTTGGGTTTTAGGTCTGGTGTCTATCATGAGACAAACTATTATTCTGATATTCAAAGATCTTGGCCGACTTAGCATGTGCAATATAATATGTGGACTAATTATGTTTTATGGATGTTTTGGCTGAAATAAGAAATGTGTTAACCTTATATGATGTTGACCTAATCGATAAATAAAATATACATATATATATATATATGAGACTCTCCATAAAAGAGAAATGACACAGAAAGAGAGATAGAAAGAAAGAGAAATAAAGAGTGCAATAGAGAAGAGTAAGTGAAGTAGACGAAGAAAATAAAGTGTATGTGCATCAGCTAAAGATCATAATAGAATAATTGAGTGACTACTGAAATGCAATAGTACTTTTGGAGCTTCATTCAGAACTGAAATCAACACAAGAAAGGTGTAATCCATCAGTTCACAATTTTGGTAGTAAGCGATAACTCTTGTATTCTGGTAGTTATCCATCTTTTGTATCTCTAGGTTGTAGCCCTGTGGACAATGATTACTTATTTCAAGCAGTGAGCCTTATCTCAGGAAGTGAGCCTTGTTTCAAGTAGTGAGACTTTTATAATTGGTTTTGATATTATCTATAGTGTGAGTTAATCCTCAGTGTGGTTTTTCCCTCATTGGTTTTTCCACATCAATCACTCAGGTTTGAAATTTTTATCACATCCACTAATTTAGCCTTATCCTTGACAATTGATCTTTTTTCAAGGTGTTTAGGATTGAATTAGAAAACATCATTATGTATAAACTAACTTTGGATTCTTAAGTCTACTCCCAAAGTGGTGGGTTTGTAATCATCAAATCCTAAGTGTAGTCTAAATGAAAGATTCCATATCAACAATCACCATAATTGAGCCAAACCCAACCTAAACATCATCATTTACAACAAAGGAGGTAACCAAAAAAATGTTTCAAAATTACTTATCTCCTAGGAGTGATAAACATTGTATGGTCACAACTAAGTCACAATACAAGAAAGCTATGGATTCTCACTCTATTGAATCAAGGGATCCTAACTCAAATGTTAATGATCAACCATATGGAATGCTTCAAATAATTGAGCTTCCAAACACCAAAAATCTTATAAGTCTTCCACTTACAACAAATCTTCCAACTACAACAGAACCTCAAAAAGGAAACAATTTACATTGAGGAAGAACAAAAACCACGTGAGATTAATCCTAAAGATATCCTAGAGTTAAGACAAATTCCATATTTTCTTCATGTAATGGAAGTGATAATGAAACAAGACATACACAATATATGATCAAACTTGCACAAATGGGTGCAAAACTTCCATCAAATTTTGATGTAAACACATTGAAGGAGCAACCCCTTGAAACAAAATCACAATCACATGATCAACGTTTTCCCAAAATGCTTCAAGGAATAGCCCACGAGGGAGTGACTCCTTTATACACAATGTAATTCAGAAATTATCATTATCATTGGGTCAAAATTCAGCATTAGTGACTATATAAGGGGTTCCAAACAATACCTCAATCCCTCCTACATTCAATGAATCCAATCAAAACTATCAAGGTTATGGGGTTAATCAAACAACATCTATTCAACAACAACTATCAAATATACCTTAGATTCAAAATCACAATCAAACACCATCACAAGATCATCAATTACAAAATAAAACTCAAGGTCATATGGGTCAAGGTCAAGGTCCTATAGTTCAAACTCAAGGTCATGTTGTTCAAAATCAAGGTCATGTTGTTCAAACTCAAGGACATATTGTTCAAACTCAAGGTTAAAACATGGGTTCAAAAAATCAAAATATGGGTACAAACCAATGCATCATTCAAAGTCAAGGTCAAAATAGTCAAAACTATCAACCGCAAAACTAATGTTCAAATCCAAATGTGGTTCCAAATACAAACATGATTCCAAATAAATATATTATTCAAAATCAAGGTAACATAGTTCTAAATCAGGGTCACATTGGGTCAAATCAAAACAATATTTCAAATCAATATTACATGGGTCCAACTCAAAGCAATTTGCCAAGTCAAAATATGGGTGCACGTCCAAACGTTCCAATAATTCACAGCAATATTCTAAACCAAAACATGGGTCTAAATCAAATCAAGGTAACAATATGGGTCCAAATCAAAATTTGGTTCTAATTAAAAAAAATGTTCTTAATCAAAACAATGTTCTAAACCAATACACAATGCAAAATCAAAATGTCATACCAAATCAAAACATGATCTCACATCAACACATGGTCCCAAATCAACATATTGTTCTTAACCCGCACATGAGTCAACACGAATGGTTTTCTCATGATCAAATACAAACACAAAATATGTATACACAACAAATGCTTACTCAAAAACAATGGAAACAATATCTTAATCCCCAAGGTCAACAATACATTCAATCACAAGGAAATGCAATGCCACAATATCAATATGGTGGAACATATAACACACCTCCAACACCACCATCAAATTCACAATGTCACTCATACAACACACCTTCATATAAAGATCACACATATGTTCCACCATTGGTCACTAAAAACTTGGAAATTTCCTCACAAATACATTAACCCAAAGAATATAATATATTCAAGTGGGAAAGGTACAAAAAATCATATGCAATTCAATACTTATGTTCCTATCCATTTGATAGGTGCATCATGATGATACCTTTCCCTTAAAACTTATAAATTCAAAATTTTTACAACCCAAAGAATACAATATATTCAAGTGGGAAAGGTACAAAAAATCATATGCAGTTCAATACTTATGCTCCTATCCATTTGATAGGTGCATCATGATGATACCTTTCCCTTAAAACTTATAAATTCAAAAAATTTACAAGTATAAAAGAAGAGGAAACCTAGAATAACACATAACGTTATTTTATGTTGCTTGAATGTAAGTCTCTTACAATGATTCATATCTTATGAGACTATTCCCAAGAAGTTTGGGTGGTTTGGAAATGGAATGGTTCCCACACCTCCCTCAAGGGATTAGAAAATTTCAAGAAATAATTGACCAATTTACCACACATTTCTCATATAAAATTGTTGTTGACATAATGTTGGAAGATATTTACACATTAAAACAAAATAGAGGAGAACCTTTTGCTACCTTTTTGCAACGTTGGAGACATAAAGCTAGCAAGTGCAAATGGGCTATACTTGAAAAATAAGTTGAAATAATTGTAGGAATTTTAGGTGCTGATTTGTCTTTTCAACTATGTATGCAATGTCTCTCCACATTTGAATAATTTATCTCCAAAGGGATGACAATTGAGAAAGCTCTAATTGCAAAAGGAGTTTTCCAAATATCATCTAATAAACCATCATCAAGTAATAGTGATAAACCTCAATTTTATGCTAAAAATAAGAACATTACTAATGATGGTGTGGTGGATGCAAATTTGGTCATTAATGGTCCTCCTAAAGAAAATTTTCAACAAACAACTCAAACAAATGTACAAATTGTCAATAATCAACAACAAGGACAACCAAGAGCAAACAGTTATCCACCAAGATGAAAATACACTCCTTTGGGAGAACCTATTGAGAGTGTCTTACATAATTTATATCAAACTAATCTTATCAAAATACTATATTTTCATCAATATCCCCAACCTGAAGTTAATCCCCCATGGTGAAAAGACATGGATTTTTGTGAATATCATCATATCAAAGGTCATGAAACATCCAGTTGCATGAAACTGAAAAAATGTCATTCAAGACCTTTTAGACCATGGAGAAATAAATGTGGATCAACAAGTAGGAACTTCAGGAAATAAACAACTTGAAATATATGAAAATACAATGTCAAACCACACACAAGTAAATGATAAGGGAAAGGGAAAGTGTATAACCGTGTTATGCATGTCTATGACTATGTCATAGGGAATACACATTCATCTAATAATCGTGTATCTATCATCAAAATCCAAGGTATAAATCTTGAGTGTCGAGTCACCAAATGATGAGGGAAGGTCACTATATAAGGGGCTCCTTTACCACCATGAGTACCATCTAAGGATAATATCACATATTATAGTCTTCTTGATCAACTCAAGAAGACACTAGCCCAAATATCTATTGTTGAGATTTTGAAAATATCACCAGCTCATAAGGAAATTTTAGAAAAATATTTTTCTTCCTCAATGAAGCCTAGTGATATAGGCATTGACCAAATTCAATCCATGGTAAGTCATATCTCATCCAATCACCATCTCTTATTAATAAATCATAATCTTCCATCATAATCATTTCACAATCATGCACTACATATTGATGTATTTGTGCACAAGAACAAAGTGAAGAGAGTCCTAGTAGATGGGGTTTTGAGGTTAAACATTTATTCCCTCCAACTAATCAAGCACTTGGGTTATTAATAAGAGGTCATAGAAAGAAGTAAAAGAAAAACAATAAGTGGATATGATGATGAAGAAATAAAATATAAATGTACCATTGCA
Organism: Sequoiadendron giganteum; assembly: GCA_007115665.2. Lineage (NCBI taxonomy): Eukaryota > Viridiplantae > Streptophyta > Pinopsida > Cupressales > Cupressaceae > Sequoiadendron > Sequoiadendron giganteum. The sequence continues at coordinate 361,267,080 of CM021106.1, read as the reverse complement.
TTACCTATCCAAGTTAGACCGACAATAGAAAAGATGACATGTCAAGTTTTGAACCTTGATTTTTTCTCCTAAAAAAATCATGGATTCATGTGATGTAGGCAGTTGCTTCTACTTATCATCGGTATTTTTAATTTCCCTATAATGGCAAGGAGATTACCATTCATGGTGGTCCAGAACCTTTCTATTACTGTAGAGAATTAGAGGAGAAATATGAAAAGGTGTTGCAAGTTCCTAAGAGTGATGAGGTTCCTATACCTTCTTCCTTTGTTGATCTAGCTTTATTTACATCTACTTCAAGTTATTCATTGGCATTTAAGACATCCATACTTGATATCACAATCAAAACCAAGGATAGTGGTTGTGGAGAATACATCTTTTGATATGCTTTCTCAGGACAATTAAATTCAAATCCAAAATCCAATGGTGAACCTAAATACATTGAGAAGGTCACTACGTAGGTAGAGAAAACCACATTTCAAAAATGGGGAGATCTCAATACAAAATTCATAGATTATAGGAACATCTCACAATGGATTTATCAAGATAAGAAAGAATAAATCTCATTACCCATTGACACAAGTAGTAAAGGCTTTCAACTAATGAAAAATATGGGCTATATAGGCATAGGTGGCCTTGGTTTAAACCAACAAGGAATGAGAGAGCCAATGATTCCTATACATCACATCAAGAAGATCGGTCCTAGTTACACCTCGATCAAATGTGTGGTCCCTCATGTCAATGATATTTTAATCAAAGAAGATAAATATTCCCCTTTTTTAGATACACTGAGTATAAAAATATCAGTGATGATCCAATTTATATCACATACTTATTTGAACACGCATCAATATACATGATCATTAACACTTCCTTTTCCTCATTAACCAAAACTAGTGAGATGGCCCTTATTTACCCTCAACTAATCAACTGGGACCAACAACACACACCGGTTCTATATTTATTCAAGAATGAAGAGGAAATTTCCAAGTTCATGGGAGCAAGAAATGAAATCTTTGGAGATCACAAAGTAGGATTTGATATTGAGCTAGACACAAATTCCTACTTTGGGGAGACAATTGAGTCCTCTAGTTGCAAAAGAGAAAATATGAAAATTAATACACAATCTTTAAGTGAAAACCACACACTGGCACTTTTAGATCATAAAATACTAAAAGGAAAGGACAAATATAAAGGAGAAAACCTTTCTGAGGAGCTTGAGGATGGAGGATTCAATTTCCCTCATTTAGAGAAATAAAAGACAACAATTCTAGTAGAGCTAGCCAAATCGGTCAATGTAGGATCAGAAGAATCTCCATAGATTACATTTCATGCTTCTTTCTTAGATGATGAAGAGACATAGAACTTGGAAAAAAATTCTTAGGGAAAGGAAGATTTTTTTTGCATGGTCCTATGTTGATATGCTTGGTCTTGAAAAATCTTTAGTAGTACATCATCTCATGGTAAATCTAGATTCCAAGCCAATTAAATAGAAGTTATGAAAGATGCATCCCCAAATAGCATTACTTGTCCAAGTGGGAATACAAAAATTACTTGATGTTGGGTTTATTTGGCCAATTTATTATCTTGAGTGAGTTTCCAACCTAGTTCTTATTTCAAAACCCACTAGGTGCAGAAAGATCTGTATTGACTTTAGTGACTTGAACAAAGAATTTCCTAAAGATGATTTCCTACTCCCTAACATTGACATCATTGTGGGTCTCATAACTAGTCATGAAATGCTCTCTCTCTCATGGAAGGATTTTCAAGATATAACCAAATCATGATTGCTAAAGAAGATCAACATAAAACTATTGAGAAGTTGTTGAGAAGACTTGGAATTGTTGTCATTGATATCAAAACCTAGGATCCAGAAGGTTGTGCTCCGGATGATATACAAAAATTATCTATCCTATCGTATGTTATGATGTTGCATAGGGTGAATTTTATCCTTGATCCGGATGGCAGTACTTATTTTTGGAATATCTATGGAAGATAGATAATGCAAAATAATGAAGACTAATCTTTTGATATTGGTTGATGTGCCTAAAGCTTATTTTGGGTATCCTTGCTATTCGATGTAGGATGTTACAAGTTTTGGTATGTCTAGTTGCATTCCTTCGATTGGCACTCAAGTTGATGATGATCAAGATTTTGTCTTGGTTGTGGTATTCTCATCAGCTCCAAAATATATCTCTTGTAATTCAAATTTTGCTATATTTTGGTAACTATGCTATGTGATGAACTTATCTTATGTATGACCTATTTATGGGTCTCGTGGTAATGTGGTAAGAAGATATTTATGTGTGACCTATCCTTTGGGTTTGGTGCTAGTGTGCCAAGCCTTATTGAATATTTTAAGGGTTTTCTTCAAGACGACATATTTTGCTAGGATGAATTATTTTGTTATATAGGTATATATATAACATCTCTTTGATTTTGAAGATTTAGTAGTGGTAGTGGTGTGAGCGAATAGAGAAAATGGTGTGAAGGATTATGTGACAAGAAACAGAGAAGGAAGTGAAGGTAAGTGTCAAGAAGAAGTATTCTATATTTTAAAGGTTGTGCAAGGAAGGTGGGTAGAAGATTCTTGACCGTATCTACTACATAAATATATTATACTCTTAAATGGAATTGACTTCATTCATAAGTATATGCAGCGTCATCAGTTCATGTTTTGTCTATTTTTCAATCATAATTTTTTGTATTAGTTGGGCAATGAGTCCACTGATAGCAAGACTTACCTGCAATGAGAATTTTGGTAGTGAGACCTTAACTGGTGGTCTATAATTTAGAATTAGCATTCTCTGTGGTTTTTCCCATCTTGGGTTTCCACATAAATTTTGGTGTTCATTGTGCATGGTGTTGCTAAGTGATTTCATGTTCATATCTGTTTTAATTATTATCTGATTGATTTAAGATTGATCCAAATAAATTAAAGTAAGGAAAAAAAAAATTTGATAACTGATTCGCCGCCCTCTCAATTATATGTATTGTTCAACAATTGGTATCAGAGTCTGGTCCCTTGTAGATAGATCTTAATCACTTGAGAAAGATCTTGGTAGTTTAAACAGATGGAAGGATATTATTACCTTGATGAAGAACTAAAGATAATGTTAGATGATATGGAAAGAAAAAAATCTAAAAATGAGGAATTGAAAGAAAACATCAAGGAGGAAAATGCTTGTATCTCAAAGCTAAGGGAGAAAATTCAAAAATTCAAAGCAAGACACAAAAAATCTCAAAGGAAAGTACTCTAAATCTAAAGCTACAACTGGATGAATGCAAGAAGATTGAAGAAAATCTCAAAGATACCATCAAACATAAAATGGAAGAATGGAAGAAGATTGGAGAAAATATCAAAGATACCATCAAACAAAAATCAAAAGAAAATGAGAAATTAGATCAAGAGTTAAGAAGGTTGAAATCAGAAGCAAGAGTATGTGAAAGTAGCATAATTTTGGATCAACTCTTGTCCCTACAGAAATGTCACAAGGATAAGGAAGGACTTGGCTTCTCAGGTGAGAGCTCAAATCAAAATACTAAGGGTAAAGACAAAGCAGTTGATGTTGAAGCAAGATCTGTTGTAACAAGCAAGGTTCAAAACTCTGGTTAAAAGCAAGAATTTGGCTCCACGAAGATGGGAAGTTTCAACCAAAAAAAATCTCACAGAAAACACATACGTGTTATTAAAAAATGTGTATGCGTTATGCATCGGGCACCCGAGCCTAAAAAAATGTGCATGTGCTAAAAAACGCGTACACGTTATATAACACGTACAAGTCATTTATTTTAAAAAAACATACATTTTAGAAAGGTGTACGCATTTTAAAATGCGTACACATTTTGAAATGAAAAACGTGTATGCATTTTTCATTTCAAACTGCGTACATGTTTCTAAAAAGCATTTATTTTTTTAAATAATCAAATAAATAAAGAACGCATGTGTTTTGTAACGCGTGCACGTTTTTAAAAACGTATATACGTTATTAAAAATTTGAATCTCCAACCCACATGTAGCCTTTGTTTTAGGCTCAGGAAAGGCTTGGCAATCCAACCCTAGCCTTTGACTTGCAACTAAAAAACTAAGGCAAATTGAAGAAGAATGTCCAACTTTGGCAATATGGTTGATGGACTTTTTTTTTTAATCAATCTATAAAATTAAAACCATTAGAAAAAACAATGTCTAGTTTCTAAATATATAATTTTTATTAAGATTGGATTACATTTGTTATTTTTTAATTAATTTCTAAGCAAACTAGTCCTTAAACTTGAAATATCAAGTTTTTTTGGTTTTTTAATAACTTTTTTGGTTAAGTTTCTTGTAAAAAAATTATATGGAATCAATCTTCAAACAATTCTCTGCACAATGAAAAAAATATTCAAAAATGTTTATTTTAGATCCAATTATTTTGTCCGTACACATTGATTTTTAAAAACAACAATTAAGGCCAATAAAAAATATATATATTCAAAAAAAAATTGCAAAATATTTCCTCATCAATCTTCATGTTGTTAGCTTTCTTTCCCCAAAATTAATTAGAAAAATACTTTTATTTGGATCAAAAAGTGATGTTTGTACACGTGCATGGTATGGTAAAAAAATGGGGACTTTTAAAAATTGGTTTTTATACATCCCTATCAAAATTTAATTTCTATCATCTAGGTATTTGAATAAACTACATATTTGGTCACTAGATTCAAAATGATAAATTTTATATTACTCACTTTTTTTAAGATTCATTGTGTAAGGGCCTCAAATTTTTAGTCCAAGTGTGACAAATTTTGAAAAATAGAAAAAACACTTGCACTTTTTGAGCTTTTTGTGGACCCAACTTCTTGCATCAGTGCCTCTAGAACATCTACAAAAAGACCTTTGGTCACGCAACCAAATGTTCAAAGGTACTTGTTGTTTAATGGTCACTTTTTTCTATGAATATATTTTGGACATGATGTTGTAGAGTGTAGAAGCAAGAAGGAATCAAGTATTCAATGCTTTAATTGTCACAAAACAAGTCATTGCAAAAGTCAATAATCTAACCCGACTAGAAGGAATGGAATGAATAATCTCTTTCATGGTTATTTCTACTTATGTCATGGTTATGGTCACAAAGCTAATCAGTGCAAAAATAGCATTCACTCAATTAAGTCAGGAGAAAGATGTTACAAGTGCAGTCAATCTGGATATTATGCTAACACATGCAAATATGTTGCTATGGAAAAGTGAAAAAAAAAGGTTACAAAATCAGATGAATCTAAGAATAATACCATCATGGTTTGGAAGAAAAGGGAAATGAGTGTGGGGAGCTCTTTTGTGGTACCGAATCTCGGTACAAGCTCTTCTGGAATCTAAGCCAACTACCTTGCCTCGGAGGGTGTTTTGTAATGCATATCATGTCGGTTCCCCCTCTCCAAAGTAATATTAATGGTTTTGAACATGACTAAGTTGGATCCATTTGGTGATGTATGATGAAGCTTAATCTGACTGATTGAAAAGTGAAGTACAATTGATGGTGTCATCGATGTAAGCTTTCTTGGTGGAAAAATCATCATGAGCAATTAAGGATAAAAGGTGGAGTCTCAAATCATTTCTCATAGTTTGCAAAGAAGGATAAGAGTTTTCATTGTGATAAAATATTGAAGAAGCTAAGCATGATGATGGAATATGTGTTGGCTGACAGTGAATCTAGTGGTAGTATTCCATTGAGGATAAAGGGAGTAGAGATGGATGAATTTTATCATCAGAAGATGAATGAAATGGACCTAGGGTTGAAGATTGATTAATTATATAATGTAAGTGCCTTGGGTATGGATCTATGGAGAGAATTCCCTTGGATTTCCGAAAAAGAATCTATCTTGTTCTTGTTGAGTCAATTCAAGGATGGTAGCATCATTTTGGAAAAACCCCATCCAATCATTACGGAATCCATTGAAGCTACTACTAGATTATACAGAGTTGGTGACCTCCCTGGGAATAAAATAGTGAAATACAGAGACATGGAGGAACTTACTTGTATCAACAAAGATCCCCAAGCTCTATTGATACATACCATTGTTGATCCTGTGGAAAGGAATGTTGCTTATGGTATCTCATACAAAATTTATTTTTGAAATCGTGAAGGTTCTACATCTTCTATTGTTGTGTATCTTGCACATAAGATGGTGAAGGAAAATCAACAATTTGACCTGTGTATCCTGATAATGGAAAGCCTAATTGAGAATGTCAGAATTTCTTTGGTTGAGAGTTATCCCTCTCGATTTGGGTCTCTTCTCATATGTTTAGTATTCTACTTTCTGAATTCATTACTATCAAAGGAGAATGTTAAGTGGAAGTCCGACATCCCTATTGGAAAGCAAGTTTACAAATATTTGGAAGATAAAGAAAATGCATGCAAAGTTTGTTTCTCATGCTTGTAGATGGATCTATGCTCTAGTGTGATAGTGTCTAGTGATATGTCTATCAATCAATTTTAGAGGGTTCCTCCTCCGGTAAGAAGGAGCTAGAGGTTGTCATTAGTGTTTCCCCTCCAGAACCCAAAATGAGGAAAATTAATACAAAATATATCATCACCATCTTAGAAGAGACAGAGAAGGAAGAAGTGTCTTTGCCTGATACAAATGAAGTTCATTCCATTTTGGATGAGGGTGATATGAAAAATATTGGTAAAATGTGGAATTTCATCTCTCCAGTCAGTAGGCCTAGAATTGAAGATACCTTGGTTGATTATCTACTAAAAAGGGGTATTACCTTTTCTGCTATTTCTGACTCATTATCGGATGATCTGGTAGACATTGAAGAAAATTTATCACAAGAAGGATTTGAAGGATATAAAATCTAAGCTATGATTGAAAGAAGGTGTGTCACAACCAAAAAAAAATTATCCAAACACATTGGTGAGACAAGAGAATGCATTAAGGAGATGTCTAATATCTATAAATACTATCTCTGGTGGCTTGTTGGTGTTGATAATTTTAGAAGCAAAATTGAAGCTATTGAATTTGAATTGAACTATACTGGGAAGTGTTTTGACTTCTTCAAAGATAAAGATGGAAAACAAAGAATAAAATTTGGTGAGTTGTAAGTTGAGTTATTATCTACTTGGAGACAGAGGGAATATTTGGTTAGTTTTGATGGTCTAAGTAACACAACAACGTTGAAACATAATATTACTAGTCTATTTCTCATAAAAAGATAAATAATCTTAAACTATCTATCTTCCACGGTCTATGTAGTTGGTTCTCAACTATGTTGTTATCCTTCAGTGGCCTATGCAACTATAATATTCAAGAGGCCTACTGGTAAAAGGAGACAAACTGAATAGTATGAACTAATTTAATGTTTGGGGGTGTAAATAAACAAAAAAAGATAGAACAGGGCGTAGGACAACAAAACATGAACGCAAATTTCTTTTTATCTAGACATATAAACTTCATAATGAGAATTTCTTTAATTAACTAAAACCACAAAATGACACAATATATAAAATAATCTATACCATTGTATGCAATCATAGTGCAAATTCAAAACGTACAACCATTCATCATCACTTCTTTTTTTTAAACTTGATTTTCCAATAAGAACACTTCACCAGCTCATTACTAAAATTCATAGATCAACAAATATAAATAAATCTCATTCACAAATACCTTAATGAAATAGTTCTAGATCCAAAATCTTCTATTGATTTTTCATCAAATAAAAAGCATTTATTAACAACAAAATTCACTGACATACGAATAATAATTGTTCATTAACATCATTTTTAAACCAACAAACTTCTGAAATGAAACCAGCTACATTAAAACTATAAAATTATTTATGAGTATCTTGCATGAAAATATTGTAAATATATCCTAGAAACTATAAACACTATCCTATATCTCTCTTAGGCAGCCAATCTTGACTTCAATCAGTCGACCTTTACAAAAAGGAGAGAATTTCTACATATAGACAATTTTAGCACCAATTCCTCCTATCAAAACTAAGATCCACAAATCAAGGAGCAATTGGGGCTGCTTGAGGAAACTATCTCTTATGATCTTCAATTAATTGGTGATGTCTCTTTATCAAAATCTACATACAAAGGGAGAAGGTCGAACTGTTGGGGATCTTTAGTTGAACTTGTGTCATAACCCTAAAAAGTAGGAGAGATCTCTCCAAATGGTCGTTCCATTTGATGCCCATTTAAAAAAAAGAATATGCCATCGACACTTCATTCCTCAATATTTTTCTCATGTAGGGATTCATCATAACTACTAAGTACCTATTTAAGCACATTTATATTTGGCCCATCTACCCAATTATCTTCAAATTTTATCCTTTTTAATTCACCAGAGGTGAACTTTTGCATATCCTCCAATTTAGTGAGATCCTTTCGAGCAATATTTACTATCTCTTTAGTATCCATGAACCTATCAATTAGAAAATCATCTCCATCATCCCCTTTCTGTATTGCCTCCTTGAATCTATTATTTCACTTATCCTTAAGTTCATCAAGAGTGAGACCATCTTTCATAGGGATATCTGCATTCATAATCATGGCTATAATTGCCTCTAATTCCACAATTTGATCCGCTAACTCCTTTCCAGCCTATTGAACTTCGTTCCTATGTGCAAAAATGAATGAAAACCAAAATTTGATAACATTAATAGTTTTTTCAATAAAATTGACATTACCTTCTTCAAGAATGGACTGGTCCAAAAGTGTTTGTTGAGGTAGCTTATTGATTTCCTTTAAAATATCCTCACATATTCTTTGTATTCATCTTCTTGTTTCTAGAGGGTCTTAACGTGTGCAGTTATGTCATTGACTAATTCCCATGCATCTATATGAGCCTTGTGGCTCTCAACAAGTAATTTTTCTACCTCTTGGTTCAAGCGATCAATCCATCTATCTAGCATCCCCACCTTACTTCTAATTTCTATGAGGTCATCAGCCTCTTTCTTAGCAAAATTGGTGTTTTAGGGGCAAAAAATTGTAAAGAAACAGGGGAAGATAAATCCTTCAAGAACTTATGCAATTGCTCCACCTAAGCTTTAATCTCATCTTTACTTTGCTTATCCTTCATCATCCTTGATTTGGTAGAGGATGCCACAATGTCTATTAGATCCATTTGTTGATTCCTTTTAGGTCTTCCCGAATTCATAGTACTTAATTGATAGTCACTTAGCTACATTTTTTGTTTATCTTTATCAACTAGGGGAATGACACATTCAACTATAATTTCTCAAGCATTTTTCAACTTAGTAGAATGAAGGACTTGAGCCTTTTTATTGGGCCTCTCTTTCTCAATTTCCTTCATCATGTAATCCCAGTTTAGAGGTTGAGGTTGGGCTAGTTTTTTCTTCTCCAAATTGAGCTTTAGCCATGTTGGGGCAGCAGGAGGAGTAATCATTTGTTGAGAGGAAGAATTTGTAGGAGAGAAGGGTTGCATAAGTGTTACCTTAGGCTGAGGACCAACATCCTTTTGCTTCTCCTTTTCAATCATCTCCTTAGCCAACCTATCAGCTTTAGCTTTCTTCTCCCTTTCTTCCTCCAAACTCTTTTATACCTCATAGTGTAAAGCAATCATTCTACCTTTATCTTCTTTGGCTTCACTGCCTTTGAGCTTTTTGTAGCTTTCCCTTCCTTATGTGAAACTTATTTAGATGTTCACGATATTGTTCACTCCTACAAAAAACATCGGATTAGATCCACATAAGGCATAATAATCATCATACAAATGTTATCTTGCATGCTCTTCCATTCTCCCCTAGCTAGTCCTCCATAGTGAAATTTTAAATCTGTTGGGAGCGGGGCTAGGAAGGAATCAAGAACTTAGAAAACCCAAACAACCAACTGAAGTGGGACTAAAATTGGGATGGGATCAGAAACTAGAACCGTTATAAGTTCCAATACTTCATAACACCCGATGATCTGGCTCCACTGGGCTGGCGGGATCAAGATAGGAACCAATCAGGAGTGGGACCTCTTCTGGAACCGAAATTTTATGTAAATGTTGATGGGACGAGTTTGTTTCTACTTTTGGTTCTAAGACATATTGAACAACTAATAAAACTCTCCCCATTCATGCTTATCAGCTTGGAACTAGGTCAAAAGAAGGTGCGGTGGAGTTGTAATTTAAGCCTAACTCCACTGGGAAAACAAGAATGAGATCAGAGTTGGTTAGGGAATTTTATGAAAAGGTACGGTGCACAAACCCTAGTTTGTGTAGCCCATCGATTAAAATAAATTAGGGCATCAAAACCCTAGAACCAAATTAGTCGAACCAACATATGAACAAGATTGAAAGGCCTAGAGTAAGATTTGAAATAGTTATGAAGCATCCAAAACCCCCAAAAATAAAACCCTAATCAAAACTAGGGCATGGTGGAATGAAAATTCCACCAAAAGATAGGGAAAATGACAACAAACAAACAAAAAGAAACATGGGCAAGCAAAAAGAAATGAAAAGAAAGGTCCCCAAAAAAAATCAAAATAGGAACACAAACCAAGCATGAACAAAGGAAGGAGAATATTCATGAGAAAATCCCCACGAACGCATAAAAAAAACCAAGCCACAAAAGGAAAAGACAAAATAAAATAGAAGGAACCCCTACTTACCTCAAAATGTAACCAAAAAAAGTTGAGTCCGTTAGGAATCTACTCATGAATGCTCGTCCACGGCCAAATTGTGCTCTTCCTCAAGTTTCTTTGGCTTTGGCTCATTAAGATGAGTTATATGTTTGTATAATGAGCCAAAAAACCTTGATTAAGGTTTAAAAAACACTTCGCACATGTGAGGAGCCTTCAATTAATGTGGTAGACCGGGCGCGATACTAGAGCGAAGGCTATTACATAACCATCATGTAAATCAAAGGTAAGGTGAGTGTGGACATAGAGTCGACATAGAACTAGGAACTTTACCAAAGTTCCACATTCCCTTTTGGATTCGACTTCGCACCCACAATAGCTTTAAAAGAAAAAAGGCGAAAAACCAACAAAAGCATCAGGATTAGAAACAAAACTCAATGCGACCACAACAAAAGGGATGATGGCAGGATCAGAACCAAATCTGGAATTGGAAATTTTGCAATGTTCTAGGTTCGGATTTTATCCCGGTTCCGCTCTCGAAAAAGCAAGGAGAAACACAAAGAACGAAGAGGCAAATAAAATAAAATGGGGCCGGAACGACAAAAGGACCGAGCCCGCAACAAGAAAATGACCAAAACATAAAAGTGGAGGTGGGTCCAGAACTGAGATCGAATTTGGAATTTTGAAAGTTCCAAGTTCTCACTCCACTCCGGCTCTACTTCCGACAAAGGGAAAGAAACACAAGGAAAATAAAATAAAGAAAAACCAAGGAAGAAAGCAAACCCAGGAGCCTAGGACAAGAAAGAAAAACAACAAAGAAACTAGCAAGGCAAGAAAAAGAAAAGGGGGACCCGTTTTGACCAAAAAAAAAATGGGGTGGTTATGGCGAGGCATAACAATTGGCGACTCGGCTGGGAAAATGGTTTACTCATTTTCAAGATAGTGAAGAACTCAGTCCCCCAAAACCTCTAGTTCATGAACATTTTAACTCAAGTAAGATCAGTCATGGAAAACAAGGTTGAGCTGGAATCTCAAATTTAAAATCAACAATAACCACTTAAAATCCAAGTGTGTGCAAGTATAGTGTATTTTTTTCCCTAAAGAATCTTCCTCATCCGTGAACAAATGTATTAAAAATTCAGGCTACGTGAGTTGAACCTTTTAACTATTGTGTAGTGATATAATGGGAATTTCTTCATTGCTAACTAGGCGTCCATAGCCTCAACAGAGATAGCTCTAGTTCTCTCAAAGAATTTATCTATTGCTATCCAGGCATCCATAGCCCCAGTAGAGATACTTGAATTACCTTGCTAGTATTGAGTTTTCCATATTTTAATAGTTCTCTCTTTTTTTTCCTTTTGTGTAGGCTTTACTTGAAGAAATTATTTGTTATCATTTCTCAATACTCAGATATAACAACCTGAAATTTGGGTTGAGAACTACAATGGACTTCATGACAGTGTTAGGACTCCAATTTTCACCTGAAGCTAGAATACAGTCACCTGATACAAATAGTCCTTTATGCAAACAAATTTTTTTATCTATTTTGTGATAGATTCAACCAAGGTTTATGCGATCTTTTACAATATACCCATTTTTTGTCAAAATTTCAGACTGGTATTAAAAAGAACACAAGACACGGGTTTTGAAATGAAAAATTTCAACAGGCATACTTGAAAATATCTAAACCAATTTCTCTCCTAGTACCTTTAGTTTACTTTGAAAAATTACCCTCTTCACTCTGAAATGGAGAAAATGAAGGTCCCCAGAAACCAAATAAAACAAAGAAAGACAACGAAAATGAAAATAAAGGAAACACCAACAAACAAACAAAAAAATTTGAAATGACAAACAACTAATTACATATATACAATCAAACCAAAAGATCAGACCTTCATGGGCCAAAATAGTGTTTGAGAAACTTTCCATTGAGTGGTAATGGAATAGGTTCTCCTGTCAAGGTACTTAGCCAAAAAGCATTCTCACCAAGGATTTTAACTATTTGATATGAGCCCAGCCAAAGCCAGTCAAAATTTTAGTGGTTACCTTTCCTTTCTTTGGCTTTGTCCCACAGCAGTACAAGGTCTGATATTCTAAAATCTTTTATTTTGGCTCTTTTGTCAAACCATCTTTTGACAACATTCAAATTTTTAGAAAACCATTGTAAAGCAACATCTCTTTGTTCTTCTAAGTTGAGTAGACTAACTAATCTCTCCTCTATCCTATCATCTTGGGAATAGAACTCTTAAATGAATCATAGAATGGGTATATATAGATGGATAGGAAAGACTGGATTTTGGTCATAAAATAATTTGAACGGTGAATTTTCTAAGGAGGCTTTTCTCCTAGTCTTATCTGCCCACAAGACAAATCTTAGTTGTGTGTGTTAGTCCCTAGGATTACTTTCTAACAACTTCTTAATGACTTCCTACAAATTCTTATTGGTAGACTCCGCTAGCCCATTCCCCTGTGGATAGTAATTAGAGGAGTACTTTAAAACAATTTTGTGTTCAAATGCCCATTGAATGAACTGAGTAGAAGAGAAAGTAGGGACGTTATCACATACCAGAGCAAACGGTACTCCAAACCTGGTAATGATATACTCATTGAAGAGCTTGATCACAAAATCAGTGGTAAATTTTTTGCAAGCTTGTGCCTCAGTCCAACGCGTGCAATAATCCACCGCAGTTAAAATGAACTTGTGACTTATAGAGGAATTCAGGTTAATTACCCCAACAAAATCCAATTCCCATTGGGTAAGTATTCTTACCTCGTAGATGGGTTGTAGGAGCATTGTTGGATTATATTCTCTTAATGTTGATGTTTTACATGTGTGGCATGTCCTGATGTGCTAGTGAGCGTCTCAAAACACATGAGGCCAATAAAAATCTGATCTTAAAATCTGGTGTGCCAAGGGATCAACAGAACCATGCCCAATACCATATCTACCATGAATTTTTTCAATGGCATGCTTTGCTTGCTACTGATCCATACAATGTAGATAGATACCTTTAAAATCATTTATGAATAAGACTTCTCCTTTGATCATGTAGTGAGAACTTTTTAGTCTCAATGCCCTTTTTTGTGTAGCATTCATTCCATCAAGACACTTATTATTTAACAATAAAGAAATTAGGTCTGCATACCAAGGGTCATTTGTGAACAAGTGCACTGTGTATTTCTGGCATAAAATATTAGGGTCTACATTTGTTATGGCCTTGGAAAGGCCTTATCCTCACACCAATTTCATTGCATGTATCTCAAGGTCAAACTCTTGTAGAATGGCCACCCATTTCCCTCGCCTTTCTCCCAATTCACTCTACATCAAAAGAGACTTTACGGCAGGGTCAAGGACTATGGAAGTGACCTGACTATGGAGTATATAGTGCCTGAACTTCTTAACAGCACACACCAGTGTGAAAGATTTCTTTTCCAAAGGTGGATATCCAACTTTATCATTATTCAATGAAGAGCTCATGAAAGTGATAGGTCATTCATCTCCCTTTCCTTTTCGATGTGTCAAAACAACACACGAATGATCAGATGCGAAATAATAAATATAAAAAGGTAGTTAATAATATAGACTAGTTAGAACAAGCACCTCTATAATAGACTATTTGATTTGTGTGAATTCAGCCTTAGCCTCATTAATCAATTCAATCTTTTCATCCTTTTTCATCATTTCATTCAGAGGTTTGAGGACCTTTTTAAACCCAATTATAAATTTCCTTACAAAATTTTATCTTTTTGAAGAAAGATCTTATTTCCTTTTTGCTACCCAACATGGTCAACTTCAAAATGAATTCCACTCGATCAAGGTCAATTGATATCCCTCCTAATATTATGTGACCTAAGAGTTTTCCTCCTAAAACTCTGAATACACACTTATTTGGATTGAGGGATACACCATAACGTATACATTTAGCCAATACTTTTGACAAATCTATTGGGTGATCTTCTTTCTTTGAAAACATAGTGAGATCATCCATGTATATGTTAATTTATTTGCCTACCAAATATTTAAATTCCATGTCCATTGTGCCTTGAAAGGTGGCCCCAGTGTTGATGAGACCAAACCACATCCTCCTATATGCAAATGTCCCCCACTTGGTAGTGAAGGCAGTTTTCATTATATCTTCATGGCTGACCAACACCTGATTGTATCTTGAATGTCCATCTAGGAAAAACATCATATGTGACCCATTTACTATTTGCAACACCTCATCGAAGGAAGGAAGCGTGTAATTCTCCTTTTCTAAAGCTTTATTCAAATTTTTGAAGCCGGCACATGATCTGATTTCCACACTCTTCTTACGAACAAGGACTAGATTAGAAACCTAGGTTGAATGCCTTACTAGAAAAAATATCCTTGTCAAAAATAACTTTTGTACCTCTTTAAGAATCAAAGGTTTGATGAGAGCATTGACTGGGCATTGCTTCTCTCAAAATATATTTGCTTCAGGTTTTAGTGGGATGGTGTGAGTGATTACTAAAGTGTCAAAATTCTTCAAGTCTTCATATCCCCAGGCTATTGTTGTGATGTCTCTTTTAAATACTCCCAAGATTTTGTCTTTGATCTCCTTAGGATAGATCTTATCGATAAAAATATTATTCTCTAGACCTGAATTTGCTAAGTTAAATGACTCATACTTCCCTCCTTGAGCATCTGCAGGCACTTTTTCATGAGCTTGAGGATCAAAATCAAAGATTCAGTCCAATGCCACCATTCCCTTAGGAATGTTGTTGGAGTTTAGGTTCATTATGCCCTCTGCATCACAATTTTCTAGATCCCAATCTCCCTCATCTCAGTCAGATTCATCAATGATCTGACCTTCAAAAACCTCTAAACTTGTGAGGAAAGTGAGAATATGTCGGTCATCGTCGAAAACTTTGAAATTTCAGACGTTGTCAGGAACAATAGGAATGGGCACTAATTCCACAAAGAACCTTTTTAGTTTGGAATTTTGCATGTGCTCCAAAGTACTTGCAACAACATTCAGTGCATCTATGATCTAGTTATCTTCTTTGGGAATCAATTTGATTCCAAAAATATCAAAATCCTCAATTCAATTCCATACCCTATTCCTGTATGCATCCAACCTCTTATTATGACATGTATATTGACTATGAACTTGTTTAATAATTACCTTAGAGTCTCCCAAGACTGTCATAGCTATAATTTTATTTGTATGTGCAAACAACAGTCTTTGGCAAGTGCTTCATATTTTGCGACGTTATTAGTGCAACCAAACTACAACCTGTAAGAAGAAAAATATGTTTTCCCATTTGGATTTGTTAATCCAACTCTAGCTCCACTCCCTATTTTAGACTTAGAACCATCAAATTTAAGGGTCCAAAGTTGATCTAGGGCTGGGGTTTCCTTCTTGGGGTGAGTCGTGGGAATTTTTTACGAGGAATAAATGGTGGCTCGGATTGGTTCAACATGTCAGGCTCAGGAGTTTGGTGCAAATGATGTTGATCAGGTACTTCACTCAAATTTGTAACTTGTGCAGAAATTGTTCCCTATACCTCACCTTGATCAACACTCCCACAATTGGTCATCTTTTCGAGCAATCCCTTGGGGATTGGAAGGTTAGTAGGGGAGGGTGTGTTGATAAACTTTTGAGATTCTTTAGTATCATTTTTTGAATCAGATCATAAGACCTGAGTTTGTACGACATGGGGAGTGACTTCATCCTAAGTATGATCATTCCTTGTTAGAATAGTTGCATTTCTAACCTCAAATGGGAACTGAATCAAAGATGTTATGGGGAGGTTTTCATAAGTGTCTCCTAACTAACAAACATGATTTAAAATATTTACATAGGGTTGACATGTCAACTCAGAATGACTCTGGTAATGGACCCTACACCAATTTGGGAGTAACAAACTCCATAAATCAACACCATCTCCCAAAACTAGCCTATCTTGTTGTAACTTTCTCATTAGAACTTGGTGATTAATAGTGGTTATATCATCACTGTGTTCCAAAGGTTGTGAGTTTTCATGGTTGACCATGGAGAAGTTCATAATTTCTTCCTCTCTCCTATACACTCCCATCTCAGTTTTGAAATATGCTACCTCATTAATAAAATCATATTCCGTAATCATATATTTCAACTGGGGCTCACTTTCTATCCTAATCTAGGTTTCTACCCCTTTCCATGGGAGCCACATGTATGAGAAATCCAGAGAAAGATAACCTCCAATACTTTTCATCAAGTCCTAGCTAAGCAACATGCCATATATTTTAGGGATGCCATCCACTTGAATATCTATATATGTTTGGGTTTGTGGGTCTCATCTAATTTGCATATGCAAACTCTTAAGTTCATTGACGACATTAACCTTAGTTTTATCTAATTGTATCACTTTCTTGTGAGTTTTAACCGAACTTAAACCTATTTTTTTACAAATAGAGAAGGGCATGACATTACCTGAGGCTCTGAAATCTAAAAGATAGTTGTGTAGGTTCTTTCCATAAATCCTTAGGCTCAAAATAAATGGGAGTGTCCCTGTCTTACCTTTGTAAAGGGTTGCGTTCATATTAGTGGTGGGAGTCACCTTATTATTTCCTTTTGAATTATCTTCCTCCTCCAAGGCTTTTAGTATAATATCATGTTGGGTAGGATACCATTTCAAAATGTTGAAAAATGATAGAGAGGTCCTTTGTTTTTTCATTTCTGAAATAAAATTGAATTCTATATCATTGTTTATCTGAAACTTAGGAATAAAAGAAAGTTACCTGTGTTATGTGATTCAAATGGACCTTTTGGTGGAGGCATATTGTTGTCATTATTCTAGTTTGGGTGAACCATAGTGTTGGGAGGGGTGGATGTGGTAAATGGCCCCTTATTCTGATTCCTTAGGAAATGGTCTCCTTTGGTTTGAAAGGCCTTAGCATCATAATTATCTTCCTCTGGTACATTCTCTCCCTGCATGAGAAATTGGTATCGTTCAGCAATGGTTTCAAAATTCATAGTTGTGTCCACTGACCCACTATCTTGGTTAGGATTTCCTTGTGGCAATTGGGAGTCAGCTTGTGCTATCTTGACAAACTTTTTCGTTTTAGAGAAATTAACTTCAGAATGTAAAGTAGTGTCATGTATCCTGCACCAGTTTCTAATGAGATTCAAATATGTGACATTTTCAGTGTGAGGCTTATCTTCATTGGACTGATAATTATGAGCTACTCCCCCATTATTTGGTCTAGTATTCCACTGCCTATTGTTATTTGGTTTTTGATTATTTCCCCTATTTTGGTTCTAACAATTTTGATTGGGGAAGTTTTGACCTTGAAAATTCATTTGGTTTTGATTGGAATTCTGATCGGAAAACCCTCCCTGGTTCTAATAGCCATGATTTTAATAACCCTGATTTTGGTTTCCCTGGTTTTGATTTTGGTCGTGAGAGGGGTTAAGTTTAAGTTGAACCATCTCGTTAGTGACTTGAGATAATATTTTCTTCAAAGATTCTACTTTTGTGGTCAACTAGGTAGTGTTCTCACTTTCTATAGGATTTACAGTGGGTGAATGAGTTGTAGAATTAGATCCTCTAGTAAAATTATGTGGGTTTTGAGTTTGTAGGGAGGAATTTAGAATCCCCCATTAACCCATGGTTGCAGGGAAGGAGTTTATAAATCAGCTAAAGGTCCATAAGTAGAGTGGGACATCCCTGGGACTGTATTAAATAGTGGATTTGGGTTAGGCATCAAAGGGTATCCCAGGGGAGGAAAAACTCCTCCGAGCCTACCTGATTGTGAACTTATCTATTGTTGTAATTTAATGGAAAGGTGATACACTTTGGAAAATGAATTGATGTCTGCAAAAAGGTAGGTTCTCTGTAGAAATAAACCAATGATGGGGTCTATAGCCTTCAGGTAGGATCTGATGGCAATATTTTCAACCATTAGATAGGGATCTTGCAACCATATATACATCCTTTGGAAATGAGTGTTAAAGAGTGACAACTCCTCGTGTGGTTCCTTCCTAATTGTGGAAAACTGGTGATATAAGATAGCAGCATCTACGTAGACTCAGAATTGATTGATAAAAGTGTCTTCTAAGTTTTTCCAACTCATGATGGATCTAGTGGGCAAGTTTAAATACCAATTATAGGCCATATCCCCAAATGAATAGGGAAATAACCTACATGCAACATCATGTTGAGTTATCTGAGCCCTTGTACAAGTGTCTTTAAATGCATATATGTGCTCTTCAACACTTCGTGATTCTCCATGGGAGTACCTAGGACAAAATTTCTCAGGATTCTTAGGAATTTCATGAATTCCACCAGGAATAGTTCCCAATGGCGAAGGATTATTTGAAAATAATTCCATGGGTGGCAGAGAATTTGGTTGTGCCATATGTGGTATTGGTGGAAATCCAAGTGGATTAGGTGGTGGTGTTAAAGCCCTACAAGTTCTAGGTCTAGTAGGCATTCAACGTTAGAGAAATGGATAAGGGTTTGCAACGGATCTAAGAACTCTTTCAAACCTTTTTGGTGAAAATGACCTGATTCACTCCAATTTGTTCCTTTGGGCCCTCCTTCTAGCGCCAGTTCTATTGATGGTCAAAGTAGCAGAACAAAATTAAAATAGAATATTAATATATTTCTCCTAAAAAGATTAATAATTTTAAACTATCTATCTTCCAAGGTCTTTGTAGTTGGTTCTCAACTATGTTGTTATCCTTATGTGGCCTATGCAACTGTAATGTTCAAGGAGCTTGCTGGTAAAAGGAGACAAATTGAATAGTATGAACTAATTTAACATTTTGGGGTGTAAATAAACATAAAAAGATAGAACAAGGTGTAGGACAACAAAACATGAACACAAATTTCTTTTTATCCAGACATATAAACTTCGTAATGAGAATTTCTTTAATTAACTAAAACCACAAAATGACACAATCTATAGAATAATGTATACCATTGTACGTAATCATAGTGCAAATTCAAAACCTACAACCATTCATCGTCACTTTTTTTTAAACTTGATTTTCCAATAAGAACACTTCACCAGCTCATTAATAAAATTCATAGATCAACAAATATAAATAAATCTCATTCACATATACCTTAATGAAATAGTTCCATATCCAAAATATTTTATTTATTTTTCATCAAATAAGAGACATTTATGCACAAAAAAAATCACTAGCATATGAATAACTATTGTTCATTGACATCATCATTAAACCAAAAAACTTATGAAATGAAACCAACTGCATTAAAAGTATAAAATTATTTCTAAGTATCTTGCATGAAAAAGTTGTAAGAATATCTTAGAAATTGTAAACACTATCCTAGATCTCTCTTAGGAAGCCAATCTTGACTTCAATCGGCCAACCCTTACAAAAAGGAGAGAATTTCTACATATAAACAATTTCAGCACCAATTCCTCCTATCAAAACTAAGGAGCGACTGGGGTTGCTTGAGGCAACTGTCTCTTGTGATATTTAGTTAATTGGTGATGAATCCTTATCAAAATCTTCATATAAAGAGAGAAGGTCTTACTATTGGGGATCTTTAGTTGAACTTATGTCATAACCTTGAGAAGTAGGAGAGAGTTGTCCAACTGGCCGTGCCATTTGATGCCCATTTTAAAAAAAGAATATACCATTGCCACTTCATTCCTCGGTATTTTTCTCATGTAGCTATTCATCATAACTACTAAGTACCTATTTAAGCACATCTATATCTAGCCCATCTACCCAATTATCTTCAAATTTTATCCTTTGTAATTCACCAGAGGTGAACTTTTGCATATCCTACAATTTAGTGAGCTCCTTCCGAGAAATCTTTACTATCTCCTTAATATCCATGAACCCATCAATTAGAAAATCATCTCCACCATCCCCTTTATGTACTGCCTCCTTGAATATATTATTCCATTTATCCTTAAGTTCATCAAGAGGGAGACCATCTTTCATAAGGATATCTTCATTCACAATCATGGCTATAATTGCCTCTAATTCCATAATTTGATCCACTAACTCCTTTCCAGCCTATTGCACTTCATTCCTATGTGCAAAAATGAATGAAGACAAAAATCTAATAATGTTAATAGTTTTCTCAATGAAATCCACATTACCTTCTTCAAGAATGGACTGGTCCAAAAGTGTTTGTTGAGGTAGCTTATTGATTTCCTTTAATATCCTCACATGTTCTTTGTATTCATCTTCTTGTTTCCAGAGGGCCTCAGCATGTGCAGTTATGTCATTGACTAATTATCATGCATCTATATGAGCCTTGTGGCTCTCAACAAGTAATTTTTCTACCTCTTGGTTCAAGAGATCAGTCCATCTATCTAGCATCCCCACCTTACTTCTCATTTCTATGAGGTCATTAGCCTCATTCTTACTTAGCAAAATTGGTGTTTCAGGGACAGCAGATTGTAAAGAAATAGGGGAAGAGAAATCCTTCAAGAAATTATGCAATTGATCCACTTGATCTTTAAGCTCTTCTTTCCTTTGCTTATCCTTCATTATCCTTGATTTGGTAGAGGATGCCACAATGTCTATTAGATCCATTTTTGATTCCTTGTAGGTCTTCTCAAATTCGCAGTACTTAATTGATAGTCACTTAGCTGCATTTCTTGTTTATCTTTATCAACTAGGGGAATGGAACATTCAGATATAATTTCTCTTACATTTTTCAACTTAGTAGAATGAAGGACTCGAGCCTTTTTCTTGGACCTCTCTTTCTCAATTTCCTTCAGCATGTCATCCCAGTTTAGAGGTTGGTGTTGGGCTAGTTGTTTCTTCTCCAAATTGATATTTAGCCATGTTGGGGTAGCAGGAGGAGTAATATTTTTTTTACAGGAAGAATTTGTAGGAGAGAAGGGTTGCTTAAGTGTTACCTTAGGCTGAGGACCAACCTTCATTTTTTTCTCTTTTTCAACCATCTCCTTAGCCAACCTATCAACTTCAATTTTCTTCTCCCTTTCTTCCTCCAACCTCCTTTATTCCAACATGTCATCTCTTTTCTTTTATAATTCCTTGACCTTTTCCCACATTTTATCTACTTCCTTATCATTCTTAGCATGTTCCTCAGCATCCTTTTTATTTTGTAAGAGATCCTCTTCTTCTTTCTTCCTTTGGGCTTCTTCTATAGCTTTGGATTTGGTCTCAAGATCTTCTCTTTCTCTTCTCTATTGAGCCTTCTCCTCCTCCAGATCATGAATCTTTTGCAGTAGAGACAATTTCTCCTTCTCTTGATAAGCCTTCCACTCGGTTTCCTTTTCCTGTTGCAGAAGGTCTTCCTTTTCCTTGTGTTGCTTTTCTAGATCCTCAATTTTAGTTTTAGCTTCCAATTCTTGTTATTTTACAAGTATATCAGCTTTAGCCTTGGCTTCAACCTGCTCCTTTGCATCCTTGAAGAGCTTCCATTGTTCCTCTGGGGTCAAAACATGCTCTACCTCAACATCTTCAGTATCTTCAGCAAATACAACTTTAGGAGGCTCATCATCTGAGTGTGTAGCCTCTAAATCAATATCCACATCATGTATCACAATTTCTTTTTTGTTTCCCCCAAGAGTCTCGGCTTGCTCATGGAAGCTCTCTGCAAGTACTTCCTCAGTAGAATTTTATAGGAGAGGATTTTGATATGAGGTCCCTTCCCTAGTTTTTGTAACCTCTACATTTTAAAACTCATGAATATCATGAATAGGTACCTCTGAATCAACCTCCTTTCCAGGGCTAGGAGGATAGTATTCTAGTTGTTCCTTAGGAGTCGCCCTCCTCTTGGTTCTCCTATAGCTTTGGGTGACCCCTACTTTTCTCTTCTTACTGGATTGAGATTTTGGTTCCTTTATTCTCATCACAACCCATTGGATACTTCTATCTATCACCTTCCTAGAAACATTTTTGATATCAATAATTTCTTCTTCATCCCATTTTTTTGGGTTTAGGTTCTTTATACCTACTTTTTTTGCTTCATAACTAGGGTCCAAGACTACTCCATCATATGACAATGTATCAGGAATGTCTTCCTTTAATCCATATTCAACCATTTTTGGAATACTGATCCTTTCATAGGTCCTTTTCTGAACATCATACTCATGTTGCAAGTCTATCCAGTAGTCTTCTAGAAAACCATAATGATTCTCAAATATGGTGGGGGCTGAGTTATTCATTTAACATTCTGGATCAAAGTGCTTCCTAGCTATATAAAATCCCAAGTTCAAATAATTCAACTCCTCACATACTACC
Organism: Sequoiadendron giganteum; assembly: GCA_007115665.2. Classification (NCBI taxonomy): domain Eukaryota; kingdom Viridiplantae; phylum Streptophyta; class Pinopsida; order Cupressales; family Cupressaceae; genus Sequoiadendron; species Sequoiadendron giganteum. Next base: position 361,244,297 of record CM021106.1, on the reverse strand, counting down.
TTTGTAGCCAAATTATGAATAATGCAATATTCTCCCAACTTCATAAGGAAATTGTGACATCCAATATTATGTTAATTAGAAAACTTAGTATTAACTGCCATAGCTTGATATACAAACTCCATGAGAAAAATCCTATCATTGCAGCATCTTGGGATTCAATGAGTATGTCCATCAAAGCCTGCTAACCTGAAGTAAGAGAAATTGGGGTATTGAATATACCAGTGTCCCCATTCAACAATGAAGGCCATAGCTTCCCTACTAAACCTATATCCAACTTCTCCTATCAACCGATTAATGATAACAAAAATAAATGCATCATTAACCCTCCTATAATGTAACTCTAATGCATGTAAGATCAATTGTTCATAGTGTTCCCATGCTCTCTTTTTTCTAGGTGCTTTCCCCTAATGTGCCTACTGAATTCAATCCAGAGAATATGCCAGTTTATGTAGTTAAATATATATGGCATAGGAGGTCATACATAAATTCTTTGTTTGCTTCACCTTGAGCATCTAATTATGCAAGCTATCTAACAAGATCATGGCCCAATCAAAATATTGTCTACCATCCAAAAAAATTTAATGAATGGAAACATTCCTTAAAATGTGTGGAGTCCTTCTTTCCAAACACCCTAGAGAGAGTCATGATTATATCCTCAATATCCTTTTGAAAGTATGTTCTCTTGGGTTGTTCAGAAACCTTAGTCAAAGACTTCTTCTTAGTTTTCAAATACTTCTTGTTCATATGAGATCTATTAGTCTCCTTATTCCTATTGAATAGCTTTAATGCCTCCATTTCACTCATAATCTTAGGGTTTTTATTGGCAGGTGAATTGAAGAATAACCTCATCATTTGTGGTGATAAATCAATAATTACATTTCCCTGGAGGTCCACACACTACCTTGATACCATATTGTAATCTCTTGTTGCTTTCAATATAATTTTTGGGCTCTAAAATTATAGAGGGAAGAGGGTGACATGTACTAATCCAGATTGGGCTATTCTTTCAGTCCTCCCAATTATTTCCTTTGAGAAAGTGTATGTAACTAGTTCACCCCAATTGAATGGCCCTAGATTGGTATTTGTGATGTTATCCCATCCTGAATCCACATTGGAAGCTATAGGAGTGGTCTTTTGGTGTTTATACCTCATAGTGTAAAGCAATTATTCTAACTTTATCTTCTTTGGCTTCACTGCCTTTGAGCTTTCTACAACTTGCCCTTCCTTATGTGAAACTTCTTCAGATGTTCCTAACGTCGTTTACTCTTGCAAAACAATATCAGATTAGATCCACAAAAGGAATGAGATTCATCATACAAATGTTACCTTTTATACTCCTCCATTCTCCCCTAGGTAGTCCTCCATACTTGGTGAAATTTTAAATTTTTTGGGAGCAGGGCCAAGAAGGAATCAGGAACTTAGAAAACCCAAACATCCAACTAAAGAGGGACTAGAACCGGGATGGGATCAGAAACTAGAACCCTTTCAAGTTCCAACACTTTGTAACATTTGATGATCTGGCTCTACTAGGCTGGCAGGATCGAGATCAAAACCAATTAGGATTGGGACCACTTCTGGAACCAAACTTTTATGTAAATGTTGATGGGATGAGTTCATTTTTGGTTATGCTTTTGAGACATACTATCAAACTAAGCAAACTCTCCCTTTACACCCTTATCAGCTTGGAACTAGGTCAAAAGAAGGTGTGGAGAAGCTAGAAGTTAAACCCAACTCCACTAGGAAAATGAGAATGGGATCAAAGTTGGTTAGGGAATTTTATGAAAAGGTATGGCACACAAACCCTATTTTGTACAACCCGTTGATTAAGAGAAACTAGGGCATCAAAACCCTAGAACCAAATTAGTCAAACCAACACAAGAACAAGACTGAAAAGATCAAAGGAAGATTTTAAACAGCTGTGAAGCATCCAAAACCCCCAAAAACAAAACCCTAATCAAAACTAGGGCACAATGGAACGCAAACACCACCAAAAGATAGGGAAAATTACAATAGAAAAATAAAAAGAAACACGGGGAAGAAAAATGACAAACGAAAAACAAAAAGAAGGTCCCTTAAAAAAAAAGACCAATCAAAACACAAACAAGAACCAAGCACGAACAAAGAAAGGCGAAGATTCATGGGAAAATCCTTGTGAACGTGCAAAAAAAACCAAGCAAAAAAAGGGAAAGACAAAAGAAAATAGAAGGAACCCCTACTTACCTCAAAACCTAACCAAATAGAGTTGAATCAGTTAGGAATCTGCTCATGAATGCTCGCCCATGGCCAAATTTTTCTCTTCCTTAAGTTCCTTTGGCTTTGGCTCATTAAGATGAGTTAAATGTTTGTATAATGAGCCAAATAACCTCGATTAAGGTTTAAAAAACACTTCACGCATGTGAGGAGACTTCAATTTGTGGTTTATCAAGTGTGGAATTGGAGCGAATGCTAGTACATAACCACTATGTACATCAAAGGTAAGGTGAGAGTGGACGCAAAGTCGAGATAGAACAAGAAACTTTATCAAAGTTCCACATTCCATTCTAGATCCGGCTTCGCACCCGCAATAGATTTAAAAGCAACAAAGGGGGCAAACCGACACAAGCATCGAGATCGAAAATAAAACTCGATGCAACCACAACAAAAGGGATGTTGGTGGGATCATAACCAAATATAGACTTGGAACTTTTGCAAAGTTATAGGTTTAAATTCCATCCTAGTTTCGCTCCTAACAAAGTAAGGAGAAATGCAAAGAACAAAGAGGAAAAGAATAGAAAACTGGACTGAAAGGACAAAAGGAACCGAGCCTGCAACAAGAAAATGAGAAAAACATAAAAGCAGAGGCAGGTTCAAAACCGAAATCGAATTTAGAATTTTGAAAATTCCAATTTCTCACTTTGCTTCGGCTTTGCTTTTGACAAAGGGAAAGAAACACAAGGAGAAGAAAACAATGGAAAACTCGAGGAAGAAAACAAACCCAAGAGCCCAAGATAAGAAATAAAAATAACAAAGAAACCAACAAGACAAGAAAAATAAAAGGGGGACCCATTTTGACCAAAACAAAATGGGGTGTTTATGGCAAGGCATAACAGTTAGAAATTTTTGGTTGGTCAAAGAAATTGTTGAGGTCTAGTTGGATAATCACTCTAGTATACTTTATTATGTAGAGGATTGTGAACATTAATGCCTATCTCTAGACTGGTCATCTTCATTTGGTCTGTTGGTTCTAAAGGACAATATGTGTGCCAAAATGGTTTCTACAATGCAATCTTGGAAGAGGATTCTTCCAATTTTCAGAGAAAGGTACAAGAAAAAATTTCATGTGAAAAGTATTATTTTTACTTGATTTCCTGAATATTCTTATTGGGCCCTTTGCCTTTGATGGAAAAAAAGGGGGAGAAAATGAAGAGAAAAACAAAAATAAAAACAAAAAGAGGAATTGAATTGCCTGACAAAGGGGAGCACTTGGATTTTTGTTGTTTTTGATTTTTTGTTATTTTTCCATAAATGCCAAAGGGGGATTTGAGAAGTTGTTGAGAATACTTTGCATTGTTTTCATTGATGTCAAAACCTAGGATATGGAAGGTTGTGCTCTAGATGACATACAAAAATGATATATCCTAATGCATGCTATGATGTTGCATAGTGTGGATGTTATTCTTGATCTGGATATGGAAGTACTTCCTTTTAGGACATCTATGGAAGACAGTTAATGCAGAATAATGAAGACTAATCCTTTGATATTGGTTGTTGTGCCTAAAGCTTATTCTATATATCCTTTATATCCAGACATTCATGCAACATGTTACAAGTTTTGGTATGTTTGATTGCATTCCTTTGGTTGGTACTGAAATTGATGATGATCAAGATTTGGTCTTGGTTGTGGTGTTCTCATTGGCTTCAGAACATATCTCTTCTAATTCAATGTTTTCTATCTTTTGGTAATTATGCTATGTGATGAACTTATCTTATGTATGACCTATTTATGTGTCCTGTGGTAACGTGGTAAGAATTTCATTATGTGTGACCTATCCTTTGGTTTTGGTGCTAGCATGCCAAGCCTTATTGAATATTTCAAGGTTGATCTTCAAGATGACATGTTTTTCTAGGTCAACTTATTTTGTTCTACGGGTATATCTATATATATAGAACATCTCTTTTATTACAAAGATGTATTAGTAGTGGTGGTGTGTGCGAACAGAGAAAAGGGTGTGAAGGATTGTATGACAAGAACGGAGAAGGAAGTGAAGGTAAGTGTCAAGAAGTAATTTGTATTGCAAAGGTTGTTCAAGGGAGATGGGCAGAAGATTCTTGACTGGATCTACTGTAGACAGATATTTTTTTCTTAATCAGAATTGACTTCATGCATAAGTAGATGTAGCTTCATTAGTTCATGTTTTGTCTATTTTGTAATGAGATGTTTTTATATTAGTCAACCAATGAGCCCATCGGTAGTGAGCCTTACTTGTAGTGAGGATTTTGGCAGTGATCCCTTGTAAGAAAACACCTTAACCAATGTCACCTTAACTAGTGTTCTATAATTGATAATTAGCATTCTCCATGGTTTTTCCCATCTTGGGTTTCCATGTAAATTATGGTGTTCATTGTGCATGATTTTGTTAAGTGATTTCATTTTCATATTTGTTTTAATTATTATCCGATTGATTTAAGATTTCTTTGGATTAATTAAAGTAGGGAAAATTGTTTTGTGATAATTGATTCACCCGCCCTCTCAGTTATCCAAACTGTTTAACAAAAACATCATTCACATGTTCATGGGGAACATACTATTGGAACATGATTCCATTTGGCCTAAAAAGTGTATGGGCTACATATCAGTGGGAAATACAACTAATCTTTCATGAAATGATCCATAAAATTATCGAAGATTATGTAGATGATATATTGTCCAAATCTATAACAAGGGAAGGGCATCCATAAGTGTTAGTTCCAATTTTTTACAAGCTTGAGAAATACTGCATAAGGTTGAATAAAAAAATTGTTTCTTTGGCATTACCATTGGAAAACTCTTGGGATATATAGTGTCATGAAGGGGTATTTAAGTGGATACAAAAAAATTAAAGGAAAAATTAGAGATGTGACCACCTCACACACTCAAATAGCTAAGGAGCCTTCAAGGAATACTGAAATCAATCAGGAGGTTCATAACACAGCTGGCAAATAAGTTCCATCCTTTTACTCATCTCCTTCACAAGGGTGTAGCATACAAATTGGATGAAAACTATGAACAAGTATTCTAGATACTCAAGGATTACTTGGCAACACCACCAATCTTAATACTACCAAAAGTAGGGAAATTATTGATTTCATATGTGCCAGTAACTTGAGCAACACTAGGATCTCTCCTAGCTCAACATGATCAAAATAGAAAGGAACATGTTATCTATTATATCAATAAAACTTTGGTGGGATTTGAGATTAACTATTGACCTATAGAGAGAGCTTTCTTAACAATTATTTTTCCTTCCCAAAAGTTAAGACATTACATGTTATCACATCAGGTTAAGCTTATTTCAAAGGTACATCCTTTGAAATATTTGTTATCTAAAACTACACTCATTGGTCATAAGGCGAAATGGGTGATGATCCTAAGTGAATTTGATATTGAATATGTAGACCAAAAATTGATTAAAGGATAATTCATAGCAGATCAATTTGTTGAATCACCATTAGATGTAGAGAACCCTTTGATATTAGAGTTGCTAGATGAGTCCATCTTTACCCTCATGACATCTAAGTAGTGGAAGCTATATTTTGATGGATCACATACATAGCATGGGTCAGGAGCAATAATCTTGTTCATCACTCCACAAGCAGAGTGCATACCCAAGTCTTTCTTATTGGAATTCCCTTGTACCAATAACATGGCAAAATATGAAGCATTGATCACCAGATTAAGAACAAGAATTCAATGGAAAATCCAAGAGATTAGGAAATTCAACAATGGTTATCAGACAAAAGATGACAAGCATATACCATACAAGAAAATGGTGGATACCTGCAAGGAGTACTTCATTAACATAACTTTTGATTAGATACCAAGGATTAATAACAAAGCAGATGATGCAATGGCAACTATTGGGCCATTACTGGGCATACCAAAGAATAGCTCAAAATATGAATTTCTTGTGGAACAAATCCTCATACTAGCATTCAAGGTTCTAGATTCATAATTTGTGTGTGACATTTTTGGTCTTGGTTCATCCTGGTACCATGATATATTTACCTACCTACATTGAGGTATATTCCCCATTGATATAACCCCTAACTCATGAAATTTAACCTTTATCAAAAGAGCCTCATGACTCATCATTATTGGCAATACCTTATACTGGATAATTTTTGATAACACGTTACTCAGATGTCTTAACCAAGAGGAAACTTATGTCGCTTTAAAAGAAATACATGAAGGCATATGTAGGTCACATTCAAGTGTTGTCACCTTGGCTAAAAATTTATTATGATAAAAATATTATTGACCTACAATGGAGCGAGAGTCAAATCAATTTTTCAAGAAGTGTTTTTAATGTCAATAACATGGATATATATATTCATTCTCTAGCACAAGAACTCCAACCAATTGTCACTCCATGGCTATTTTCTAAATGGTGGCTTGATCTTAGGAAAATTACACCCACTTCTTCCAATGGAAAAAAGTTAATTAATATTGCCATGGAGTATTTCATGAAGTGGATAGAAACCATTCTTATGATGTATATAATGGGGAAAAAAATCTCAAAGTTTAGCCTTAACTACCTCATCTACATATATGATGTTTCACAAGCCATTATTATAGATAATGGGATACCCTTCAAAAACCAAGATGTGAGAGATCTATGCAATAAATTCAATATCTAACACCATTTTTCAAACCCCTACTATACTCAAGGAAACAACCAAGTTGAAGCCTCAAATAAGACCATTATCAAGATTCTCAAAAATATGGTTAATGGCATTGGTCGAGATTCACATCTGTAATTAAATATCACTCTTTGAGCATATCGAACAAGTATCAAAATAATAATTGGTGCCACACCCTATTCCCTGTTTTATAGTAATGAATCCATTTTACATATTGATATCGAGCTCCCATCATTGAGAGTATCTTTACAACACTTGATCAATAAAGAATAATACAAAGCAAAAAGGTTGAATAAATTAGAATTGGTAGATGAATGGAATCTAGAAACACTCAATCATCTACAAGTATATCAATGTAGACTCAAGAGGATTTATAACAAGAAAACCAAAGGTTGAAACTTCCAAGTAGGAGATCTTGTACTCAAGGAAAATCATAAGAACATGCTAGACCAGAATAGCAAGGGGAAGTTTGAACCAAAATAGTTAGGACCCTTTGTCATCACAACTCATTATGGATCAGGAGCTTATTAGCTTGCAACACCAAAAGGAGATCTATTACAGGAACCTATGAACAACATGCATCTCAAGTGGTTCTATACCTAGCCCAGGAGGAGAAATATTCCAAAAAAATCAAGAAAATTCATAAAAAGTCAAAATTCCAAAAAAAATCAAAAAAATATTAAAAACAGTAAAGAGAAAAATTATCCTTTAGTGAAAACTACTTTAGGGTCACTTTTGGTAAGTACCTTGGTGAACACCTGGTAAAAAAGTACCTTGTGTAAATAAACTCCATCTTCCATATATTAAGCACTCTTATCACTATCATTTTCATAATAAATTTCGCATCCATTTTTCACCCATTCATTCTCATCCCTACCATGGCTTGGTATTCAGGGAAATGTCTATTCATCCTATTAAGTTGTACCCTCAGGTCATCCTATCTGATCCATATCAAATTTCCATACCACTCGGTCGTGGACATCTTCTTATATGTGGTTATGGCATTGAATTATTGTATTACCTAAGCCTTATACATATCATTCTCAAAAAACCAAAAAATATGAGATAACATCAAAAAATTTAAAAAAAATCTATAAAACCGTAAAAAAAATCCAAAAATATCCAAATCATCTCAAAATCCAAAACATTCATAACATCTCATAAAATCCCAAAATCATCCAGATCACATCAAAAACCCTAAATAGGTCTAAAAGGTCAAAATTTCAAAAACACTTGTCAAACTACATTGTCTTTGTGCTACATAGGCAAGGCCATCATCGATGAGCCCCCGAGGCACTAGGTTAGTCATTTAGGAGTCCATCATAATATAAAAATTCATATCTCATCAATAAATGTTCATTTGTTAGGAGCCAATCAAACTACGTTGAATTTGCGCTTACATAGGAAAGGCCATCATTGATGAGCCCTCAGGGCACTAGGTTAGTCCATCTTAGGTCCTATTCTTGATCTAACCCTTGGAAAACACAAAAAAAATTAAAATTTTTGAAAACCTTAAATAGTTGCAATATCTTGAAAAGTCAAAAATAGCCTCACATAAATTGGAAAATTTTAAACATTCAAATAATAGTAAACCTTAAAAAAGCCTCAAAACATTTCAAAAATATCAAAAACATTTAAATATTCCAAAAATATCAAAACCACCCATCTCATCTCACTTTCACCCATAATAGCTTTCATTCATAATAAATTGATTTTCATTCCCACACTTTGGTGAAGTAAGTAGAAACAAGTACAACATTTTAGAAAGTAAAATTTAAGGGAAACAAATCATGAAGTCAAGGTTAATCTTCGAACAATTTAATTAAGTTTTTATCAATGGCCTACTTAGTTTAACAAAACATCATTATCCAATGAATGTCCTAGGATATATCATTTCGCCAATGGGCATCATTTTGGATATTATCTAAGAACATACAAATTTATTTGGCAAGGGATGAGTAACATTGACTATTTTTTTTACTTTTTCAATGATCTATCTTGTTGGTTTTGGCATATGGCTTCTAGTGTTGTCATTGATGGCAACCTAAGTCATTTATCCGGTCCACAATCTAGTATTGGTCCATACCGGCAAACATAATGAAGAGCTAGCTATTACCAGAAGTAAGAGTGAAGAACAGGATATCCGGTTACAATCACATATGTTGATCTATATACTTCACTGAATTATCGTTTTTGGTTGTGGATCTTAGGGAGAGGTATTTTGATGTTCATACTATCTTATCCAAGAATTATTTGGGTGCACATTTACTGGTGTATGATCTAGGAGATCTGGTGCATTGATCTTTTCTGGTTATCAATGCTAGAAAGCCAACTTGGTGGATATAGTTGTTGCGGATGTTTAAGGTATAATTGGTCAAATGTTTATGTGATTAAACATGTTTACATAGGTCCCTACTATGCTATGGTTGACTATGGATGGTGTGCATTAAGAATTAGTTGTGGATTTAGCCGACAGTTGAAAAGTATTTTATGTTTTATAAAATCCGACATATGAATGATCAAATCGTTGGTTGCGGATATATATGAGAATAGTTGTATCCTTTTATGTATGTGAATGTGTGAGATGTGAATTATACTAGATTACGATGTGAAATTCAGAAGGATGGTGATGCAAATTCATTTGTGCATGGATTTATGATGCGGAGAGAAAAGAAGAGAAGAGAAGAGTAGAGCAAAGTGCAGAATCAGACAGAAGGTCCAGAATCTTATCTATGAGCTTAACCAGAACTATAACCAAGCATGAGTAGATGCTATTACTTTAGTTCAATCCTTCAGATGTTCATAATCTGAATATTTTTTAATGTAGTGAGCTCTAGGTAGTGAACCTGAATGCAAGTGCATTCCTTTTTATAAAACTTATATTTGAGTACTCAAATTGTCGATTGACCTCCACCATAGTTTTTTCACTAATAGGGTTTCCACGTAAAAATCCTTATGTTATGATGTTGTGGATAATTACTTTGTGTGTTTTCATCTTTCCTTTGGTTTAATTTTGAAATGGTTTAAATATAGAATTAATAAAGTTTGGATTTGCATAACACTGATCCACCCCCCTCTCAGTGTTCCCTTGAGTCTAACAATTGGTATCAAAGCCTAGTTCCTTAGAATAATTTTAGCAGCTTCAGGTGGATCTTGGAATGTAATGGACTCTGGTAGTCTTCAACAATAGCTTGTGGTAGCACTTGATGATTTTGATTAGTCTAAAGAAAAAGTCAAGGAATTGAGAACGAATCTTAAAGATGCTGAAAAATTAATCCAGACATTGAAGGATCAAATTGTAAAGTCCAGAGATAAGAGAAAGGATCTTTGTGATCAAATTAAGCAAGAAGAGAGCATAATAATGGATGATGTTCACCTGAATCAAACCTTGAAAGAAATAACTGAAGAATGTGAAAAGCTTGCCAAAGACAATGCTACTCTAAAACATCAAATGAAATCTATGGTGATGAAGCTGACTAAGGATATTGAAGAAAGGAAGAAGAATGAAGAGAACCTTGCCCAGTCCTTAAAAGAAAAATCTGATGAATGCAGAAGAGTAAATGGTGAATTCATTCAGTTGGAAAGTGAACTGCAATAATCCAGAAATAATGAAGTAGAACTTAGAAAACAAATTGTTATTCTTAGAGATGAACTTACTACTGCAAATGAATACAAGGAAAATTTTAAGATTGGCTCAATTAAGCTTGATGAGATTACTCAATGATAGAAGAATGGAAATGAAAAGCGAGGCCTTGGATATGAGAAAGGAGAATGTTCCAAATCTAAACAAAGGAATTTCAAGCAATAAAATCTAATGAACAAAGAAAAAAGGCATCTGGTAAGACAACATAATGCTCAAAATTTTAATGGATATTATTTTGCTTGAAATAAATTTGGACATATGGCAGCTCAATGTAGAAGTAAAATGAAATCAAGAGATTCATCGTTTTACATTCAGTGTTTCAATTGCAAAAAGTTTGGTCATAAATCAATTCAATAAAAAATGGTGTCAACCTACTTTATTAGTAGAAGGAATGTTGAATGTTATACCTGTTACCTATTTTTAGCTACAACTCAGAACAGGTAGAGCTGAATTTCAAATTCAAGCCAAAAGGTATACAAATAATCTCAAATTCCTTGCTAAGTATTCATTGACCATTAAAAAATGATTAATTTTGGATTCGGTATTATCATACAATAATTGTAATTGAAGAACTTATGTAATTGCATATAAATGTTGTTTTATTCATACTGTAAAAATAAAAGTCCCACACAAGTCGTGGGAGTAGCCTATTTTGATTTTTATAATCAAATGATATGTACAATAAGGAACTGAAAACTATACAACTGAAGATAAGATAAGCATAATAAATGAAGTGATTCATCATTGTCTGTAATGATGAATCGTTACAAGATTATTGTCTTCTAGTTGTCATTCATATCTCTAGGTTCCCTGACTCTAGTTTCCTTGAGTTGTCTTCCAAGATGAATGGAAATGATCTTAGAGATTGACTCTAAGAAATGGTGAATCAAGATTAATCCTATACCTACATTATTAACAAAAATATAATCATTATTCGTTCAAATTATACATCAAATGATTAAGTATTTAAAGAGCGCAAGGATCATTGGAAGCTTTCAGCTTCATTATGTTTTTCTAATACATTTTTTTCATGTGCAGGTACAGGTACAATCAGGTCATTACAGCCAACATATAGTGTTATGAGTGGTGAAAAATGTTGCTCCCATAAGGGTTGAGCCCAACTCATATACAATGAATAGCAGGATTTAGGATAAATAACCATTGTGAATCCATACAACTTTTTAATGGTAACATAAAGCTGAAAAAATCATCATTAAAGAAGTGCATGAATGGTGGAACAGTAGTCACATGAAAAATTACTTTAAATTTAGAGAGGACAACAAACTGTTTATGGAAATAAACAAATGAGTGCAGTATCTATCAAGGATGTTTTGAATATAGTAGAAGAGAACCATACCAGTATATAACAGCCTCAGTACATAACATAAATCATTCATGAGTTCTAATACAATAATGTTGTTATAGGATTTCATTCACAACAAATAGTGCTATGCATCTAACATTATAAAAATTTCAATAGCAATATGGAGTACCCACAGAGGAGAAGCAGATCATTCAAGTTTAAAGGTTGTTAATTAGAGCTTTAAATTATATGCACAGTTTTGAAAAGACAAAATGAAAACTTTGATGCATTGAATCTTCAAATGATGTAGTCGGTCATTTTCAAAATAACAAAGCACGGTGCCATCAAAGAGGTTAACCTTTTAAGGAGACAGTGGTGCATAGTAAATACAATTCCATTCTAGTGTCCTCTAAACATAGAGAGGTACATTCAAATATAGTTAGAAGTCATATTTCTGTCACTATGCAAGGACATTCAAATATATTCAGAGAGCAATAGTAAAGTGAAGCTCAAAGGGCAAGAGATTGGTCAAAAAATTGGACAAGTATTTCCTTAATTGAAGACTCAGTGATAGGAGATTGAATAAAGAAACCACAATAAATATAAACCAAAATGATGAATGCAATAAGTATTCATAAGGAAATACATTCTGGTTGAGCTCAATAGTAGATTGATTTTGTTCCATAAAATTACATACTTATTGTGCTCATATAGCACTTATTTTCACATAAGGAATTTCCAATACCCATGCAGGTTTTCTACAATAAACTGGATATTACAAAGGCTTGAGCTACAACAACAACAAGGTGTCATGTTTTCTCAAAGTATACAGTCTCAAGTGCTAGTGAATAGATACCAAAAGCTTACGATAGTTTAATGAAACAATATGGTGGGGCCATTATTGAAACAATACAAAGATCAATACCAGCCCAAACAGAAGCAAAGTATGCAAGGATCTACGCTACAAAGACCAAAGCCATGATTTTTTCAAAAAGAGGAAAAATATTATCAATGAATATAGAAACATTGTAACTTCCCTAATGGTCGAGGATGAAGGAGAGGTCATGGGAGTCTTATTTTAACACCAGGGAGGCCGTGAGTAAAAGAATACAAGCATAAGCATTCAAGGTGGTAGCCTGGAACGAAACCCTCTATATGATGATACAAAGTCCTCTTTGTTTGTTCACTGAACTTGCATAGAAAAAGAGAAAGTACCCAAGAAAATCTTCATGGTAACCTACAGGAGAAACCCACAAGGGTCCACATGAAAAAAATGAAATTTCATTCATTCATGATTATTTTTTGTAGGAAAGAGGTCGGGGCTTGTTACAAAGGAGCATTCATGGTCATGGCCCGCACTGGCTTTCAAAAACTTAGAGATAAACAAATGAAAGGTGAAAGCCCTCGTATGAGAATGCAAAGCTTTCATCATTTCTAGATGAAGCAGAATGAAATATACGAGGTCTGAATGCCCAAATGGCTCAAAGCCAGCACCCACAAGGAAATAAAGAAACCCACAGCTAGAGTAATGTATAGAAATAGAGACATTTTTATCATCTTTGGAAAGATCAACAAAAAGTAGAATAGATTAGGTAAAAGATGTCAAAAATATGCACAACCATGGTCAGAAGAAAATCCAAGAAATACTTTGGAAATGAAGATTACAAAACAAAATTTTTAGATTTAGGTTGAACTTACCATTCCCCGAAGGAATCTTTGAATTTTTTTTGACAAAATTAGCAAGGAATGGCCAGGTTCAAGATCAAACTCTATTCTCTAGCATGGCAGCACTGTAGAGCTTCAGTGGGAAAACCAAAGTGATAATATGCTTTAGGGTTTCATGCTTTATGTTTTCAACCTTAAGCCAGCGATAGATAAAAGTGATATTTTATCACTTATTTTAAAATAAGGTGACCATTTAATTTTAAAGGTCATGGGCTCTTCATTATTTTTTCTTTATCACTTAATCTCTAGGTTCATTACGTGACGGAGAGTTAAGTGTTGTTTGCATGCTATTCATAATGTAAAGAACGTTAATTAAAATGATATTTTATAAATCATTTAATTAAGGTGGCTATCTTGAAAATGCATGAAGAGTCAAGGAGAGTGATTTGAAGTTAACTGATGAGTTATGATGAGTTAGTTCCTAATATCCAATGATATGAGTCAGTTTGAGTTCCTAATGGTTTTAAATAAGAGTGAGTATGATTTCAAACCTATTTTTACTCATTTTACATGAGTTTGGACCCTTCTTTTCATGGTTTTTTATTTTTTCTCATGGATTAATATGGAGTTACCTATTTTTACACTGAAATTGACTTTCAATTTTATCTTCATGCCTTCAAGAGGCTTTTGTATAAAGTGATATGACTTGGTCATTTTTCACTAGTTCTTATTTTTCACACTTTGCGAAGCTTTTGTCTTTCAGACTTTGCTTTCTGCAGAGAGAATCATTTTGTAACTCAGGTTTCAGTTTTCAGATTAATACAACAATAGGTTTATAGGTTCATTTTGTGTCATTTTGCAAAGATTCCTTCAATTTCGATGAAATCAAAAGTCTGCCTTTTCATTATGATATTTTTATGAATGATTTGATGAATTTTTATTGTGTTTAATATCAAAACCTTTAAAATTATTGTCTCATTTATATTTGCATGCATTCAAAATAGTGAAAATCATAGGTCTAGGGTTGTGTAACAGAATAATCTATTCTTCTTTGCTGAGAAAATTTTGTTTTCCTTCAAAAGTGGTTTATTCAAGCCTTCCTTAGAATCACTTTTGTGGTCAAACTATCGAATTGATGTGTGGATAGTTTTTTTGAAGTTCATTGTGAATCGTAGTTGTGAGTCTTTATCAATTAGGTGTATCACTGTCAATTTATAGTTTTACGTGCATTTATTAAAATCCTTTTATCCCTTTTCCAACACAAGTTACCCAATTATCAATTTGAAAATTAAATAGAAATACGACCTAGAACCCGGAGGTTTACTTTCGAATAGGGTACCCACAACCTGAAAGTATTCCAATGTTTCATGGGATTGGAGAGTTTTGCAACTTTGCATGCGGATGCTAATCCTCGTGACAATAGTTTTTGGCACGCTCGATGGGACTCTAAAGCACACTTCAGAGAAATAATTCAAGATTGCAATTTGTTGTTCTGGTATACATAGCGGTGTTTTCTGCCTTACAGAAGATTATTTATACCTGGTGACTCTGAGTATATTTACTGGTTTCAATAAGACCTAGTGTTGGTATGTATCAAACACAAGCTTTTTTTTTTTATTTCCAACTAAATACATGAGTAAAGATGTTGGATTTTCATAGTCAACATGTATACCCACTTCCATTTCATGAAGGTCCTATCTATCCACATCCTTATCAGCCATATCAGGCCAGTTATGTTGTTGGTTTTACCCCAAAAAACCATGCCACAATGAATAACCAGAAAGCGTATTATGCTTACCACCCACCCACCCCTACTCAACCTCCATATCAACCTACATAAGCTCAAATTTAGCTCCAAGAGGATGATGATATGAAGAATAGCGTGAATGAAACCAAAGGTATATTGTCTGACATCGCAAAGTAGATACAAGATTTTAAGAGGAAACAAGAGCTTGATATGCAACAATAGGAGTTAGACTATTATGCCTTTCTTCATGAGTAGAAAATGGAGACACGAAGGATACAGTTAGAAGAAAAGTTAAGAAGGGAGTTAGTTGTATAGGAGGAGCAAATCAAGTCTTTTCTTTCTCAAAAGAATGATATCTAAATGACTTCTTGCATTTTAGATCAGTTTCAAGAAGATGTGTTGCCAAGGTATGAAATCCCTAGTTTTACAACCTTTCATCCTTTACAAGTAGAGGAAAATAATCTAGTATAGCCTAGTGTAGTTACAGAGAAAAACATTGATCAAGACACTTTACTCCTCATGGAGAAGATCAAAAACGTAAACCCATTGTGTTTAGCTTTGGAAGTTTACCAATTAGAGAAGGAAAAAGAATAAACAGGAGGAGCGGGAAGTTGTTGTTGCTTATACAGTGTCCCCAGCTCAAAATTACCATAGTACATGCAAAGAGGATATTGGTTCAAACTTACTACTAAACCCCTTGGATTTTGATTCATTTTAAAAAAAATATATGTTGTTTATAACATGGATTAAAAAAAAGTACAAGAATTACCAGTCAAAAATCTTCACTTACAAAGACGGGAAGCTCAAGCTTCATTGGAGAAGGCACCACATGAGGACGAACAATTGAAATATCTATTTGACCAACTACCTAGTTTTATTGATCAAGTTGAAGAGAACACACATGAACCTAACTTACCAGTTGATTTGGAACACTCAGACGATATTCCAGAGCATGATGTATTGTTGGTTCAAGATGAGATTGAAGTCTCAATCCATTTGAGACAGCAAGAAGACAACTATGTTTTAAAAATTAATGAAAATGATCAACATGATGTTTTCCAACTTGAACAAGCAAGCAAATCAAATCTTGTGTTTTAGAAGGATCATCTTAAATATGAGGTAAGCCCTCTCATGCCACAATTTAATGAAGACTATGAGGAAGACCTATTTTGGAGTGACCTTGAAATCTTTGTTTGAAGCTTAGATGAGAAATGGGAACAAATTGAGCATGTTCATGTAAAGGAAATTGAAAGTGAATCTTAGTTTTTTCTGATTTGTTTAATGAACTTCCTCAATTTGTTGATGAAAATGAGGATATCACATGCATAAAAACATCTATGTCTGGTACGGAACAAATAAATGATAAAACTCATCTGGATTTAATGCACAATCATGAGTTAGATGAGAACATGTTTTTAGGCATCATAGAGTTTTTTTGTTCTAACATAGATGATAAGTTACAATCATATGAGCCAGTAATATGTAATCAGCCTATTCAGGCCAAAGAAGAAAACATTCCTTCATTTTGTTCATATGAACCAAATCTTTCAAATCAGTTTGAAAGTGAAACAAAATCTTTGAAGGAAGGAAATATTACACTGCAAATGGAGCAGCCTAATCAGCAAGATGGGGAGACAACAGTATATAAGCATGAATACAAAAGTAAGAGGCCAAGTTTTATGCTCTCAAAATGGTGTCTGATCAAATATTTGTCCAAGGAGGGGTCTACAAAATTACAATAAGTCATAATTCTACCAAGGCATGTGATTGCAACTACAAAGTAGCAACAAGTTAATCTTATTCATATGCCTCAGAATATCATCTTTAATGATGAATCAGATAAGGAAGGTATGCTTTTTATGGTGCTCCAAACTATGCTGACAATAGTTTTTGACACTAAGGAGCAGCATTTAATCAAATGTACATAACTCTTTTTGATTAATCTTACAAATTTGAAGGATCCTTTGTTATTAAGGAAGGATAGCTATTTCTCACAACCAGTGAATGGTCATGTCTAAACACTACCCTTGTTGGGCAGTGTAGGGTAGGATAGATGTTTTTACAATAAGTGCTCATTTCCCAGTGTCCTCTAAACATAGAGAGGTACATTCAAATATAGTTAGAAGTCATATTTCCTTCACTATGCAAGGACATTCAAATATATTCACAGAACAATAGTAAAGTGAGGCTCAAAGGGCAAGAGATTGGTCAAAAAAGTGGACAAGTATTTCCTTAATTGAAGACTCGGTGACAGGAGATTGAATAAAGAAACCGCAATAAATATATATCAAAATGATGAATGCAATAAGTATTCATAAGGAAATACATTTTGGTTGAGCTCAATAGTAGATTGATTATGTTCCAGAAAATTACATACTTATTGTGCTCATATAGCACTTATTTTCACATAAGGAATTTCTAATACCCATGCAGGTTTTCTACAATAAACTGGATATTACAAAGGCTTGAGCTACAACAACAACAAGGTGTCATGTTTTCTCAAAGTATACAGTCTCAAGAGTCAGTGAATAGATACCAAAATCTTATGACAATTTAATGAAAAAATATGGTGGGACCATTATTGGAGCAATATAGAGAGCAATACTAGCCCAAACAGAAGCAAAGTATGCAAGGATCTGGGCTACACAGGCCAAAGCCACAACCTGTTCAAAAAGAGGAAAAATATTATCAATGAATATAGAAACATTGTAACTTCCCTAATGGTCGAGGATGAAGGAGAGGTCATGGGAGTCTTATTTTATCACCAAGGAGGCCGTGAGTAAAAGAATACAGAGAATAAGCATTCGAGGTGGTAGCCTGAAATGAAACCCTCTATATGATGATACGAAGTCCTATTTTTTTATTCATTGAACCTGCATAGAAAAAGAGCAAGTACCCAGGAAAATCTTCATGGCGACCTACAAGAGAAACCCACAAGGGTCCACATGGAAAAAATGAAAGTTCATTCATTCATGATATTTTTTTATAGGAAAGAGTTTGTGGCTTGTTACAAAGGAGCATTCATGGTCGTGGCCCGCACTAGCTTTCAAAAACTTAGAGATAAACAAATGAAAGGTGAAATCCCTCGTATGAGAATGCAAAACTTTCATTGTTTCTAGATGAAGCAGAATGAAATATACAAGGTCTGAATGTCCAAATGGCTCAAAGCCCGCACTTGCAAGGAAATAAAGAAACCCACAAGTAGAGAAATATATAGAAGTGGAGACATTTTTATCATCTTTGGTAAGATCAACAAATAGTAGAAGAGATTAGGTAAAAGATGTCAAAAATATGCATAACCGTGGTCAGAAGAAAATCCAAGAAATGCTTTGGAAATGAAGATTACAAAACAAAATTTTCAGATTTAGGTTGAACTTACCATTTCCCAAAGGAATCTTTGAATTTTTTTGACAAAATTAGCAAGGAATGGCCAAGTTCGAGATCAAACTCTATTCTCCAGCATGGCGGCGTTGCAAAGCTTTAGTGGGAAAACCAAAGTGATAATATGCTTTAGGGTTTCATACTATAGGTTTTCAACATTAAGCTAGCGATAGACAAAGTGATATTTTATCACTTATTTTAAAATAAGGTGACCATTTAATTCAAAAGGCCATAGGATCTTCATGATTTTTGCTTTATCACTTAATCTCTAGGTTCATTACATGAGGGAGAGTTAAGTGTTATTTGCATGTTATTCATAATGTAAAGAACGTTAATTAAAATGATATTTTATAAATCATTTAATTAAGGTGGCTATCTTGAAAATGCATGAAGAGTCAAGGAGAGTGATTTTAAGTTAATTGATGAGTTATGATGAGTTAGTTCCTAATCTCTAGTGATATGAGTCAATGTAAACTCTTGACTTTGATTGCAATTGAATACCAAAATATCTTCATCGTCTTAAGCATCCTTCACTAAGTCCTCACCATACATATGAATATATACTTTTGCTCTAAGTACTGATGGTGACT
Organism: Sequoiadendron giganteum; assembly: GCA_007115665.2. Lineage (NCBI taxonomy): Eukaryota > Viridiplantae > Streptophyta > Pinopsida > Cupressales > Cupressaceae > Sequoiadendron > Sequoiadendron giganteum. Next base: position 361,225,089 of record CM021106.1, on the reverse strand, counting down.
TCTCTATCAAGATGTTCAACTATAATGAAATCTGTCAAAATGGGCACTATGCCAGCTCAACTCGCCTGAACACACAACATCAAAGTTGAAATATTCACGAGACTGGAACATTGTGTAGGATCATCATCTAATCTGCATAAATTTGATGACCAGACAACACAAAATATGACTCAAATAACTTATCTTATCACAGTTATCTTTACTAAACACATATGATTCAAATAACCAATGTCAGATCTACACAACTTAGCAGACTGAATTTTACCCCAAATTTAAAATGTATAAAGAAAATAATACTTATCTCTTATTTGCATAGCACTGGTAAAGAACAAGAATTGCAGCCTCATTATGCAAAGATGGCTCTCCACACATCTCTAGACTTCACTCAAAATCCCAAAACAAAATGCTACCAGATGTAAATGAAGCATTCTCTAGAAGGCTCATAATCTCCTCACACAGAATGATCATAAGCAACACTGTTTTCAACAAGGATTGAAAATCTCCAGATTACATAAATGGAGAAAATATATGCCCGATACAGGGCCTCTTCTAAATCTCGATGAGTATCTCCTTTGCATGCACCTCAATTACATCAAATACTCAAACAAGGGAAGCCGATGAATACTCAGAGTCCATAGGCCTGAAATTGTGTATCTTCAATCTAAGACTTTGATGTCGACAATGTAGCCTCTGCACTATATCAACTTTAGCTTTCACTACAATCACGAGCCCAATGATCTATAGACTTGGTAATGAAAATAAATGATCACTTGATATTAAATCACAATTGCTTCTTCTTTCAAACTAGCCATTTGATTTGCTTCTCCTTCTACACACTGCCTTATCTCACACTTAGCTTCAGAATGCTTAACAAATCTGAATAGATCTTTTCTAGATCTACTCTAATACCATGTTAGTTTTAGAATCATAAATGAAAGAAATAAGAAAATGCAACACATAAGATAATGAACACCACAAGATACCCTAGGAAAACCCTCCAACATGAGGGAAAAAACCCAGCAAATATATCGCTTATATATTTTAGGAGTAAGAGCAGAAATCTGCTTACAACTCAGGCCCAACACAAGGCCAAATTTGATACAATGAATAATAGCACCTCTCTTAGATGCGAGGATATAAAATATGTTTCTCCTTGAGATCAATCTTCTACTACAAAATGATGATTTTCTACTACAAAATGATGATTCGTTGCTCAAGATCATGATTTTCTGCTCAAGATCGTGATTTGCTACTACGGAATGATGATTTGCTGCTACAAAATAAATCAGCTACTCAAGATCATGATTTTTTGCTCAAGATCATGATCTGCTGCTCAGGATAATGATTTTTTGCTCAAGATAATGATTTGTTTCTCAAGATAATGATTTGTTGCTCAAGTGTGAACTTCTCTAAGGAGTGTAAATATGGTGAATGAGCTTGATAATCAAATGAGAGATCATCACCTTGTATTTATACAAAACAAAGTGTCTCTACATGTAGGTCGGCCTCATAAGGAGTAGACAAATAATAAATAATAAATATTATTTCTATAGGTCGGTCCCATTTAATTATTCTCAATAATTAAATGATATATTATATTACCAAGTGAAGCGCCTCTTCACTTAATTATCATAATTAAATAAATAGCCAAAGGTTATATGCAATTTCATGTCTTCGATTAGGCTAGAAGAATGAACTCGAAGCTACAATAACTTGAACAACTATTACTTCAGTTCAATCCTTCATATGGTCATAATCTAAATATTTTTTAAGGCAGTGAACCTTCCTATTTTGAGTAGTGAGCTCTAAGAAGTGAGCCTGAATGCAAGTGCATTCCTTTTTGTAAAATTTATATTTGAGTACTAGATAGTGGATTGACCTCCACCGTGGTTTTTCCCCTAATAGGGTTTCCACGTAAAAATCCTTGTGTTATGATGGGTGGATAATTACTTTGTGTGATTGCATATTTCCTTTGGTTTAATGTTAAAATGGTTTAAATATCAGATTAATAAAGTTCAGATTTGGAAAGCATTGAGTCACCCCCGCCCTCTCAGTGTTCCCTTGAGTCCAACATGGTCCATTCCAATGATCTCTCAATTATTTCTAAAAAAGTTATTTAGACTGAAAGGAATAAGGCATTGATCAGTACTTTCATTTGTTGTGATTTTTGGATATTCTTATAGTACAACCTTGGTGAATACTTATCTTATACATGTCGAGATAGTCTCAGGTAATACAATGGCTAGGAAATATCATGTTATTCATACCTTTTTTTATTAGTCTCCTTAATTTGATGGCACATTATTTTACATGGTCAAATAAGGTTTTCGTATGTCAAGTATGAACAAGAATACTCCTATTTGTTTGTAGAGTCAAATTACATCACATTAGATATAATGTCACCCTGGTTCTTCATACCTCGGTGCATTGTGTCTTTTTTCTATATCAAAAATAAGGAGTACTATGATAAATTAAAGTCCTAGAAGTAAAGCAATATCATATTTCTCATCACCATATCCAATAAAATATTAGAATAATAATAGATTTGTTAGAATTGTGAGTCAATCAACATATAAGAAAATCTAATTGATGAACATCTCATTATTTTATTCTATCATCCATTTTCTATCTAATTCTTACTAACATCCAAGTATCATGACATAATAAAAATAAGTTCATCCATCCTGCATCCATAAATCGTTAGCATATCATAACATTTATCCTATCATACATCTTGCATATGTAATCTCCTTTCTCAACATTTCATTTTCGTGAACCTGACTTTCTTACATCATACTTTTCTAATTTGGAGATATTTGAAACCCTAGATCTAGGTTTTGCATCATCTTGTATTGCATTTCTTTTAGGGTTACATATTGCATGTTTTGATCATTTAAACTCATAAAAAATATTACATACATTCTACCTAATACATTTCATTAAATTGTGTTTAAGTTATTTAGATCAGCATTTCAATCAAAATTACATTAAAAAAAATCATTTTTTTCATATATTGTCATTTAAATTGCATTTGCATTTCATCATATTTGTGGAAAAATTGTCATTGAAGAAATTGTTTGCAGTTAGGGACAATGCGCTTAAATATCAAGTTAAACACTCAGATTAATTTTTTTAGAACCCTATCCTAGGACTCATTCTAATTTTCCAAAATTTTGCACATTGCTTTGTCTCTATCTACTTCATTCTCCTATACTTGCAAATCTCTATTTCAGTTTCAAAATTTGTATATTTTTGTAGTTGTTTGCATTTAGTTCAATTGGTGAAAGATAGTACATTGTTTAAAATCAAAATTGGTATTCAAAAGTAATCATTTTTAGGTTTTTGCATCTAAAATCAGTGAATTAGTATATTTCAGATCTAAAAATTGTAATATCTTCTTCAATAATTGCATTATGATTCCTATTTTTGGATATTTACTATCGTTATTTAGTGCCTTTTATCTATTTTGGGTACACTTTTGGTTTGGTGAAACTTGTATGAGTATCACAACCCAGTGTCTTATTTTTAGTATTTAAGTGAGACATCGTTCAAGACTCATGGCATCCCGTGATGGTACACGCAATGTGGATCTTGGATTTTCCAACTCTTTCACTCATAGTGTTGACACTAGTCAACCCATTTTGGACTGTATCTCTGATGCTATGATTGGATTCATTGGCGTTAAACCTCGTAAAGGCCAAACCAACCTTTCTCTTGATATTGCTTTCTCAAATAGTGATATAATTAAACATGGACTCGATGGTCCTCTTTGCATAGCTAGAAGAATCAATGATAATCCTACAAATAGGATATTAATTGATTTTATGTGTGTAGAGAATGTGATCAGTGAGGGGTTCTTATTTGTGTGTGAACTTTACTAAGATATTATGAAAAATGAAAGCATGGATCAAAACACATGATGGTTTTGATTTCCCTATGATAGGTTCAATCACTGTTCCATTAAATTTTTGACTGAAGCAATGAGATGTATCATTCTCTATCATCTTGATGTTAGATAAATTTTGTGTGAAATTAGGCTATCCATGGCTATGCGTCATGAATTTCATCCCGTTTATCATCCACAAGTGCTTTAAATTTCCATTTTATAACCAAATTTTTACAGTACATCATAATGGATTTAATCCTTTTTCTTCCCCAGAGAAATTTTAATTAGATTTATTTTGGCCTGAACCTATAGAACTTGTAAAACCTCATGGAGATTTCATTTTCAAATCCTATCAAAAGTTCAAAGAAAAGTGTATAGCAGAGTTATCCCTTTCCAATATCCCACCTAAAATTGAAAGATCCATAGTCATTCCCATCACTCCAAATGTTATGGGTGAACCTATGCTCGAACCAAAAGCTCTCCCAAATAAAGAAACAAAGTATGATGTTATTCCACCTCCTATATCCTACAAGAGACCAAGATATAACCATACAATTCCCTTTGTGCCTCCTAAAATCAAACAAGTGTATGAGCCTATAGATAAATTGGTTTCACAACCCATTTAGGTCCCTTTCGTTCCTCCCCTAAGGGAAGAAAAGAGATCAATGGTTGGAAAACCTGCTCCTACACCATCACAACTTGAAAACTGTGCAAGAAGAAATAAAAAATGTTAAAGAGTGTAGGCATAGATTTCATGCTATTACTCGTCAATTATAAGAAAATAACAAATCAACTCAAACAAAGAATGATGATTCTCCACCTTTTCCACAACATGAAAATTCTACACCACAAAAAGATATATAACGGGCATTACCATTAGGCCTCATGTTGTAATTAACTTGGATAATGATGATGAGAGTGCTAAAATTTATGAAGAAGTGCATAATGAACTGATTTTTTTCCACTTCTATAACTTAGATGGATGCAACCAAGATTATCCTCCTAAAAAGAGTGAATCGCCATGTGTTCAACCTGGTGACTATCCTAGTATGGAACTTGTCATTTCCCCTTTGGCTAGTTATCCACCTTCCATATTTGATGAACAAGATTGGGATGTGGATGGACTTCTATAGGTTCAATCGCATGTGACACACTATCATTTTTTTTCTTTCTATGTTATTTGTGATTGCATGTATGTAATACGATCCCACTTATCATGTTGCTTGGTGTGTCTTTATGTTTGTGAGATTTATTCGAATGACCCTTGTTACTCTATTGGCACAAGGATACAAAGGAATAAAATCTATAATGATATTATTTTATTTTTATTTCCATTCTTCTATCTTATGTGATCATTATCTTTTCTTTTATCTTATGTTTTCCTTTTGAGGAAGATGTAAGGTGTCAAGATATCCAAGTCTCTTCCATGTTGACCCAAAATGTTTTCTTTGTTTTATCTCTCTATGTGTCATTCCTCCTTTGTCTTTGTTGTTCCATGAAGTATTTGAGGAATGATGAAAGTTCCAAGCCCTATTATATCACTGTAGCAAATACATGCACTAACCTCGAATCCATTGATCCCTTATGTGCTATATTTTTGGATTACATGTGGGGGAAACCTCCTTTTTCATGACGTAGGTTTATTTAGAAGCATTTCATTTGCATAGGGATTTCCAAATAGGCTATCATGACCCTTTTATTAATTGATATTTATCATTTTCTACTTTAAATTATTTACTCACAACATGGTGTTTAGAAATCCTTTAAAGTGGGGGCATACATTGGCATTATTTCATTTTAGCATTGCCATTTTGACTTTTTCAGCTCCACTTTTGTTCACAAAGGTTGGACTTAGTGTAGTGTTGGCATAACACATTGACCATTTTTGGCACCTTATAAAATTTATCAAGGAGTATAAGTTTTGGTATGGTTGACGTACAAAAACACACCTATAGACCTAGTGCATATTTCCCATTTGCCACCCCTCTTTTATTGGTACATACCTTGTAGACCTACTATGTGCTTCTCATTTTTCCTTTGGGTCTCACATAGTTTATATTGGACTGCACTAGCCTTTGTCATCATATTTTATCAACATGGCATAACATGGCTTGTTAGTCCATCCTTTTTCCTTTTTCTTTTTGTATTGTATTCAACAGTGTATGCTTGTGTATCTTATATTTTTGCATGTATCTTACACATATTGTGTGTCCCTTTGTCCTTATGTTGGTTTCCCATGGGATATTTGATCTTGGGGGCTTGATCATCCTCCTTGATCTTTTCCATCCTATCTTTCTAAAATTTGTACACTTGGACCCCTCTTGACACATATTTATCTACTTTAGCATGAGTTTGAGTGTAAGTTCATACACTCACTTAAGTGGAGGCTAAATGTAGTATAGGAAATTGTATACCTTTACAATTTCACACTATGTTTGGGTTCCTTAATTTATTGTACTTAATTGAGCTTCTAATTTTCCAAATTATGCATTCCAAAGCCTTATTATTCATGTTTTCTAAAAGGGAAAATAGCATCTAATTAATGCAATTAAAATTTTAATCACCTTGGAATATGTGTTTCCTAAAATTATAGGACAAGACCCATCCAACCAAGGGAAAATGAGTCCCCTTTAATTCCTAAGACTCATTTTTAAATATGTTTTTGGCAGCATTTTAATGATTCAAATTCAACTTGCAAGCATTAGATTTTTTAATATAAGTTTTGAGAAATTAGATAAAAACCTATAAATAAATAGTTATTTTATCAATTCAAATCTAAGAAAAATTCTAAGACAGGCAATCAAGACTTCATGTGACAAAATTGTTGGTAGATGGTCAGCACTCCCCTCAGGATTTGCGACATGGACTAACCGCCTCCCGTGGATCCGTTAAATCTGACAATTATATCAGGCATTAACAAGGTCAATCTTTTGGTGCAACGATAGTTATGGGGCCAACAATTGGTATCAGAACCAAAGGTTCTGGGTTTGAATCCCCTTGGGTAATGTTGATGGGGGGTTTGTTGGCAGATGGTCAGTGCTCCCCTCGGGATTCGCGACATGGACTAACCACCTCCTATGGATCTATTAACTCTAGCAGTTGTATCAGGCATTAACAAGGTTAATCTTTTGGTGCAATGACAATTGTGGGCCAACAAAAATATTATTGTCAAGATTATTCAAGAGAAGATTTATCAGTCATTTGTTGCAACAATCAAGATCCTAACATCATGTTCAAGATTATGTGTGTTCATGTCACCTTGTGAAGGCTAATATGCATTTTTGATCCTAAAGCATCCAAGAATTTTCAAGTGTCTAAATCCATCAAGTAAAGAAATATCAAGTTCCTTGGAGAGATGTGTTTTTCTTCAATCCTCTAAGGGAAGCCATTGAAGGTTTCGTGAGTTGTAGCAAACATTTTTCATTCATCATTTCCTTCTCCATTGGCATTATCTTTCTATCAATTTTTAATTACCAAACTTGGGGTTTGACTAAGGAAAACCCCCATTCTAAAATATATATATCTTTATGTATGTGCAGATTATAGGTTGAAGAAGGACTGAAGATATTGAAGAGAAATTTTGTATTGTTGCATAAGTTTTCATCATTGTCGTCAAGCCACAGAAACTAGGTTGTAAACTTTATTTTTGACTTTCCGACAGTGGGACCTACATAAAACAATTCAGCTAAAATCTAGAATCAGAGGACTATAAAAAGTGATTTCAAAAGCCCTAACCATGAGCCATTCACCCTAGTGAAAAATTGTGCTTCAACAGGCCTCAAAACCAGCTTTTGGTGACAAGTGCATGTGTCCTAACCCTTCTTAGACATACCTAAAAGCTATGATTTTAGTTTTTGTATTTTGGGGAATTTGTATTTTAGGTATTAGGTCTTATTGTTCATTTAGTTTGAACATTGCAAATCATTCCAATTTGGTTTCAGATCTGTCCTATTGTCCTAAGGATTGAAATTAGGTCTGATTAAATCACCATTGAGGTTGAAGGCCAATCTTTACACCTTGTGATATGTTTCCTAATTAAATTTCCTTAGGGAAAGAAATAAATAGAGAAAATACCCCCTTAACATTAAGGATCTCCTTTCCCAATATTTCAGTATATATCTCCAATACACATCAAGCTTGTCATACATGTTCTAGATCAACTTTGTGTAGAAAATACCATTCCATTTTGATAATACTTTAACTCATGATCCACCAACACTTTTGGGAAGACATATAGTGTCACATTTAAGAAGAGGAATACACTTAGTTTCATTGAAACGACCCAATAATAATTTCTTTATTATTTTATCTAATCCTTGAGAGATATTTAAGAGAATCAATAACCGATACATCATAAATATTAGAATGTATTATATCATAGCTTTAAGCATTGAGATTCTCCCATCTAATTTCAAACAATTCACTTTTCATGAAGAATTTTTTGGAAAGCATTAATGTTGTCCTCCATAGATTAGTATGTAGACCACCTTTAAAGAGATGAATACTAGGGTACTTGCAATGTAGGGAACTTATTGAAAATCCAAATCATCCAATAATAATCATTACTATAGATATTGGAGCGTGAAAGAAAAAGATACTTTATTTCTAAGTGTTAATTATCAATCTTGAGATTGAAGTAGAACCAACATACGTTTGATAATATATCATCTTCTTTGAGGCACACTCTTTCATATATGAAATTTTAGTTGGTGAAGTATTTTTTTTATAGGAGAATTTTATATAATTTGGAACATAGAAAAATGGGCTAGGGGTTCAAACACATAGGGTTTTATACTGAATTTGGAATATTTCACCAAACTTACCATAAATAGAAAGGGAAAATGAGGTGAATGAACCTACCTATTATTCTATTTCATTCAGGAAATGAGATCCCTCAAGTCAAAATCCACTTTAAACACTTAGGTGAGTGAATTATTTAAGGAATTTTGCAATTTCCCTTTTTGTGTTAGGACAGGGGTCTAGGTCAATCTACACTTTGGGGAGAAAGATTAAAAATAGAAAATCAACTCCAAAATGCAATCTATCAATTGGATTTAATAGATTAAACATAAAATTGAAGGAACCTATAAATTTTTTTGTAGATCTAGAAGGGACAAATATTGTGTACCTTTCACAAATGGTGTTTTTAGAAGCTTTCTCAAGACTCATTTTCCCTATGATGAATGGGTCCTGGGTAGGGCTTGGGTCCTCTGTTGTTGTGTCTGCACTTCTAGATTCTTGATTTTCACCATCAAAAATTCAAAAATAAATATGGGATCTGAGTTTCCATGAGATGACAACAAAAGTGGCAACTTTGACAACTTTACAGTTTTGCAACATTTGAGATCTTCAACTTTTCTTCAACCTACAAATCTCCAACACACAAAGAGAAGGGGAAAAAAAAATTATTTTGGTGAATGGGGTTTACCTTGGTCAAACCCCATTTTGGTAATTAAACCTTGAAATTAAATGAAAAGCACGAAAGGAATGATTAATGAACAACTCTATGTCATAAATCACTAAACCCTTGAATGAACCTTGTAATGTAGGTCTGTAGCTTGCACGAAATGGCTTCAATGTATGTAGATCTTGATCTTCAAACTTGTTTGGAAGAAATTCTTTTAATACTTGAATGAATCATGAATTCTACATCACCATATTAGCTCTAATAACATGCATGATGCAAGAAGAATTTGACATGACAATTTGATCTTGATTTTTACAATAATTCTTCACTAGATCTTCTCTTGAAGGCCTTCAAATTCTCTTGAAATCTCACATTATCTCTTGCAATTGAACACTTGAAAACTTAGATGAAACATAGTGAAATGACCTTACATTTATAGATATGTAACATTAATCTCCTGAAATTCTAATAACACAAGTCGACATGTGAATGTGGATTTGAATATGTTAAAATATTGCCAAAAACATAATTTAAATTTAGGTCCTAGGTCTAAGTGAGGACCCATTCACCCATGGGAAAATTTGTCCTAGCTCACTCACCGAGGACACGCATTGCTCAATGAGAAGTGTTATGTTTAGGAACTAATGAATTTTGGGTTTTGTCTTCGAAAAATTCAATTAATTAGGCTTGGGTTTGAACTTAAGGGGCCAATTAAGGAAAATTAACCACAATAAGTAAGGGAGCCCTAAATAAGTGTGAAATTGTAAAGAGGTACACTCTACAACACTAAAAATAAGGCAAAATTAATTCCATTTTAATTAATAGGGACCTAAACTTAATGTGAATATGTCAAATACATATTATGACACTAAATTAAGGCATAATTAAGTTCATTTTGACATTAATTCCATATTAGGTGTGAAAATATAAAAGGGATACATTTTTCTACACTACATTTAGCCCCCACTTTAGTGAGAGGATGAACCGATGTCAAACTCACACTAAAACAGACATTCAAGACACATATGTATGCAACAATGACAAATATTCTCAATCATACAACATCAAAGACCTAAAATAAAAGGTGAGAACAAGGGTGGATCAATCCTCGACTGTCCAACATGATGTGGAACACATTTCAGCTATTTTTCCAAAGAATATTCACAAGTATAACTTTATGTCCATTATGCAAACAATGCACATGCTCATTTTGGGCTAATGGAACCTTAGTTCGTCCACTAGGTGAGCCCCTAATGGGTGGAAAATGAGAGAATATTATTAGGCTCCCATACCATATTAAAGCTATCCTTCTGGCAACTTCAATAACGCCCCATAAGAACTTTTGGCTTCATAAGGCCTAACAAGTTGTGTTATGCTAAGCACTTATGAATAGGGAAAGGCTCCACTAGAAATAAAAGTGTGTTATGCTTAGTGGCCTTGAAAGGATGGGTTTGAGATTCACAAGGTTAACAAGCTAAATTATGCTAAACACCTAAAAAAAATGCAAGTAAAGGTTTGTTCAAAGGGATCTTGCTTAGTTTGTGTAAGCTATCTTCTTAGGGAACATCATGCCTAATGTCTCCAAGAGAGGATAAATCTAGGAGTAAGAGAATCACAACTTGGGGAATGCAACGCATAGCATCACCACTAAGAGGAAAATCATATGCTAAGAAATATCACACTCTCAGAGGACATAAAACCTAATGAAACCACCAAGAAAGGATGCATCACTATAGGAAATAAAATCACACAATGAAACATGAAAGTAAAAAATAATGCCAATGTATGCCCCCACTTTAAAGAAATTACAAACACCATTACTTGGAGAAATTATCTTTAAATGATCCAATGAAGAAGACATGAGATCTTATTCGAAAATCCCTATGCCAAGTCGTATGTTCTCTAATGAAGCTACATCATGAAAAAGGAGAGAGGAAATAGGTTTCCCCAAAATGTAATGCTAAATACAACATAGGAAGAAAGTATATCACACATGAGTCAACTTAAGGCATGTCATCCACATCCCAAGCTTGCTTTTATATACATGGAAGGCGATCAACTTACCAAAAGAGACAACAAAAAGTGTCAAACGAGGACAAGGCTACCTAACCCCTTGCCCCGACTTAGTGCAATACAAGGATGAGCTGAGATGATTGATGAGAAACATGATAGAATGAAAATCAGTATAAATTAGAGGAACTAGGTGCTTCAACACAAGGAAGAGCACCACAATCCTTAAGATGTTGAATTTTATTACCCAAAGCCTTGCATTCATTAGTAGAATTACCATGAACTCTATGATATGCACAAAATAAAATCTTATTATAAAATTTATTTCGTGTTGTTTGAAGGATATTATCAAACTATCTTGGAGGAGTCTCGACAAGATACTCTGTTGATAAATAGTAGAAGATGTTCCTTTATTTGTGACAAAGATATCTCTTGCTTAGTACAAGGTGTCATATGTACACAAGACTCTTTATATTATGATATTTTGTACTCTCCTTTAAAGGAGGGCATTAAATCTAACAACATCCAATCATTACTAAGAAATGTACTAGGAGTGTTTTGTGTGATGAAATTGATGTTAAGCAAATATTTCTCTAATTATTTCATTTCTTTCAAGGGACAATAACCAAGACCATGAGTGGTTTCTTATGTATTAGGCTCTATAGGGACATGTATACCTTTTTCTATAGCACCACATCCTTTTCCACTATAACCAATTTGTTTCAAAAGCTCATAACCTCTTCCATAAAGCCTTTCCATGTCTTTTGGATTCAGTGGCTATTCATAACCAACTTCATCAAATTTTATTGTGTAATTTATTTATTCTTCTAAAGTGGTTGAAGTGGATTATTTCAAAGGTTCTTATGAATTTTATGTTGACATTAGCACTTTTTATTTTCCCTTTTTAGACTCATTTTTTGTGATCTTGTACTCACCCAGGAATGTAGGTGTAAAATCCAATGATCCCAAATCATCTATTAATAACATTATGAAGGGTTTAAGACACTTGTCTTTCTGCTCTTCTGGCATAGGTTCTACTTATGTAGTTGGTGTCAATGTTTTCAAAGGATTTTCCTTGTCTTTCTCAATGTTCAAACAACTTTCCGGTTCAAGGTAGACCTCCATTGTATACACTTTTTTGTTGTAGACATACTTCATTTTACAATGAAGAGTAAAAGGCACCCCATTCATTGCCTGAATCCAAATTCTACCCAAGAGAATATTATATGAAATATTATCAAGCATAACATGAATAGGATTTTTCAATGTGACCTTTACATCTGTAACAGGCAATGTTATCACACCAAGCAGTTGTTTCCTTGCATTCTGAAATCCACAGATAGATAAAGAGTCTAATTGAATTTATCTTTTTTCTACTCCAATCTTATCCAAAAAAACTAGGCTACACATGTTAAGGGTTGAGCCATTGTAAACAAGGGTTATATTTCTCCCCTTCCTATTAATAATAGGTAATATCATGAAAGCTTCATTTTTTTTTGCACGTCCAAAGGAGTTAGCTCACTTTGGTGGAAAACAATTCCTACATTCATTCCTTGAATTATGTCTTCTATGTCATTTGGTTGCACATTAGGAGGGATAGGAACTTTTTGTAAGGAACTTTGAAGCATCTTATGATAACTAGGTGAGGCTTCAATAAGATACCATAAGGATATCTTAGCAAGAGTATACTTAATTTGTTCAACAAGATCATACTCCTTTCCACCATGTAAAGACAAATGAGGAGCACTAGGAAACATGGGTTGAGGTAAGGGTAATGAAGTAGGAATGGTTTACGATTGCCTATTGCTCCTTTTATTGTATGTGTGAGAAAAAATAGTATAACTCAGTGCTTAAAAATAAGCACAGGTTTGGTTTGAACTTGAGTTTGTTGTGAGGGTGGATATAGGATAATTTGAGGCTTAGTTGGTCCAATAATTAAAGCGTTTGTAGGAGGTCTAAAAATTATAGGAATCGAGGGAGTTCTAATGTTCATAACCTCAAAAAGGTGAAAAATTTGACAATTTTGCAACTTTTGAGATCTTCAACTTTTCTTCAACTTGCAAACCTACAACACATAAAGATAGGGGGAAAATGTTTTGTTTTTGGTGAATGGAGGTTTGCCTTGGTCAAACCCCATTTTGGTAATTAAACCTTGAAATTAAATTAAATAGCATGAAAGGAATGATGAATGAACAACTTTATGTCACAATCACCAAACCCTTGAATGAACCTTGGAATGTAGCTATGCAACATGCATGAAATGGCTTGAATGGATTTGGTTCTTGATATTGAAACTTGATTAGAAACACTGCTTTGAATACTTGAATGGATCATGAACTCTATATCACCATATTAGCTCCAATAACATGCATGATGCAAGAATACTTTGACATGACAATTGGATCTTGATTTATGCAATAATTCTTCACTAAATCTACTCTTTGATTGCCTTGAAATTCTCTTGAAATCCCACTTTATCTCTTTCAATTGAACACTTGAAAACTTTGATGAAACATAGTGAAATGACCTTATATTTATAGATATGTAACATTAATCTCCTGAAATTCAAATAACACAAGCCGACATATGAATATGGATTTGAATATGTTAAAATATCACCAAAAACATAATTCAAATTTAGGTCCTAGGTCACTCACCTAGGACGCACATTGCTCAATGAGAAGTGTTATGTTTACGCAATAATGAATGTCGGGTTTCCTCTTCATAAAATGCAATTAATTAGGCTTGGATTTGAATTAAAGGGGCCAATTAAATAAAATTAACCATAATTAATTAAAGGATCCCTAAATAAGTGTTAAAGTGTAAAGAGGTACACTCTACAACACTAAAAATAAGGCACAATTAAGTCCATTTTAATTAATAGGGCCCTAAACTTAATTTGAATATGTAAAATACATAAAAAACACTAAATTAAGGCATAATTAAGTTCATTTTAATATTAATTCAAAATAAGGTGTGAAAATATAAAAGGGTACATTTTTTATTCTATAATTTTAACCCCATTGCATACCCCAAAACTTGCTTTAGCCTTAACTGCACAGCCTAAAGCCTTTGCCTTACGCATAATTTAAGGAAAGGGGATAAAGGATCCACTTGACGCAATCCTCTAGATACCTCAAATAAGTCACATAGAGAACTATTAATCAATATGGAGAAGAAAGGTGTCGATATATAATTGAAAATCCAATCAAGCTATTTCATTCTAAAACCAAATTTACAAAGCACCATCATAAAAAGGGCAAAACACTCTATCATGTGCCTTATTTACATCCACTTTCGATGTCATGTTTTCTCTTTGAGAATTCAATCAAATAAATAGCTTCATGAGCTATTATAACACCATAAAAAATTCTCTGACAAGGAGTGAAATTTATTTTCTTTTGTGATATAAGCTCGGGGAGAATTCATTTCAATCAATTACTAATGATCTTCAGAATAATTTTATATATTTTACTGTAGAGAGAGATAGGGAAAAATTTAATAAAAGTGATGTAAGATGATTTTCTTGAAATGAGAGAAATATTTGTAAGATTTATATAAAAAATGAATTTACTAAATATTCTTGAATCTTCAACAATATTATGTATTTTCATGATAATAGTACCAAAACTTTTGATATAGTGTATTGTAGAACCATTCATCCTTAAATCTTTATTTGGGGGAATTTATAAAGTTACAAATATAACTTCTTCCAACATGATTGGTGGAATTATTTCATTTTGGTATTGACATTTTGATATTTTTTGGCTTCACTTTTGTTCACAAAGGTTGGACTTAGTGTACCATTGGCATAGCACATTGACCATTTTTTGGCACCTTATAAAAGTTAGCAAGGAGTACAAGTTTTTGTATGGTTGACATATGGGAACACACTTGTAGACATGGTGCATCTTTCCCTTTTCCCACCCCTTTTTTATGGGTACATACCTTGTATACCTAGTGTGTGTTTCTCATTTTTCCTTTGGGGTTCACCTAGTGTATACTGGACTACACTAGCCCTTGTGATCATATTCTATCAACGTGGCATAACGTAGCTTGCTAGTCCATCTTTTTTTCCTTTTTCTTTTTGCATTGGATTTGACATTGTATGCTTGTGTATCTTGTCTTTTTGCACGTATCTTACACATATTATGTGTCCATTTGTCCTTATATTGGTTTTCCATGGGATTTTTGATCTTAGGGGCTTGATCCTCCTCCTTGATCTTTGTCATCCTATCTTTCTAAAATTGGTACACTTGGACCCCTCTTGATGCATATTTGTCTACTTTAGTGTGAGTTTGAGTGTAAGTTCATACTCTCACTAATGCGGAGGCTAAATATAGTGTAGTGAATTGTATACCTTTACAATTTCACACTTATAGGCCAAAACCAATCCACCCAAAGGTGAATGAGTCCCCTTTAACTCCTAAGACTCATTTTTAAATATGTTTTTGGCAACATTTTAATTATTCAAATTCAACTTGCAAACTGTGTTGGATTTTTTAATCTAATTTTTGAGAAATTAGATAAGCACCTATAAATACCTAGTATTTTTATCAATTCAAATCTAAGAAACATTCTAAGACACACAATCAAGACTTCATATGATAAAATATTATTGTCAAGAGTATTCAAGAGAAAATCTATCAGTCATCTGTTACAACAATCAAGATCATAACATCATGTTCAAGATTATGTGTGTTCATGTCATCTTGTGAAGGCTAATATGCATTGTTGATCCTAAAGCACCCACACATTTTTAAGTTTCCAAATACATCAAGTATATAAATATCAAGTTTGTTGGAGAGATGTGCTTGTCTTCAGTCCTCTAAGGGAAGCCATTTAAGGTTTGGTGAGTTGTAGCAAAAAAAATTCATTCATCATTTCCTTCTCCATTGTCATTATCTTTCTATCAAGGTTTAATTACCAAACTTTGGGTTTGACTAAGGAAAACCCCCATTCCAAAAAATATTATCTTATGTATGTGAAAATTATAGCTTGAAGAAGGATTGAAGATATTGAAGAGAAAAATTTTATTGTTGCATAAGTTGTCATCATTGTTGTCAAGCCACAAAAACTAGGTTTCATACTTTATTTTTGACTTTCTGATACTAGGACGTACATAAAATAGAAGCTAAAATCTAGCACTAGAGGATTGTAAAAAGTGTTCTCTAAATCCCTACCCAAGACCCATTCACCCTAGGATGAACCTTTCCTTTAGTAGGCCTCAAAACCAACTTTTGGTGATAGGTGCATGTGTCCTAACCCTTCTCAGACCTACAAACTATGGTTTTAGTTTTTGTATTTCCAGGAATTTACATTTTAGGAATTAGGTCTTATTCTTCATTTAGTTTGAACATTACAAATCATTCCAATTTGGTTTTAGATTTGTCCTATTGTCCTAAAGACTAAAATTAGGTCTGATTGACTCACCATTGAGGCTAAAAGACAATCTTTAAACCTTGTGATCTCTTTCCTAATGAAATTCCCTTGGGGAAAGAAAAAAAATAGAGAAAATACCCCCTTAACATTAAGGATCTCCTTTCCCAATATTTCAATATTTATCTCCAATACACATCAAGCTTGTCATACATGTTCTAGATCAACTTGGTGTAGAAAGTATGATTCAATTTTGATAATACTTTAACTCATGAGCCACCAAAACCTTTCAGAAGATATATAGTGTCCCATTTAAGAGGAGGAATACACTTAGTTTCATTGGAACCACCCAATAATAATTTCTTTATTATTTTATCTAATTCTTGAGAGATCTTTAAGAGGATCAATAAATGAGACATCATAAAGATTAGAATATATTATATCATAGCTTTAAGCATTAATATTATCCCATATAATTTCAAACAAATCACTTTCCATGAAGAATTTTTTGGAAAGCATTAATGGTGTCCTCCAATAGACTAGCATGTAGATCCCCTTTAAAGAGAGGAATATTAGGGTACTTGCAATGTAGGGAACTGATTGAAAATCTAAATCATCCAATAATAATAATTTTTATAGATATTTGAGTGTGAAAGAAAAAATACTTTATTTCTAAGTGTTAATTATCTATCTTGAGATTGAAGTAGAACCAACATACCTCTGATAATATATCATCTTCTTTGAGGCACACCCTTTCATATATGGAAGTGTAGTTGGTGAAGTATTGTTTTGTGATTAGAGAAGTTTATATGATTTGAGACATATAAAAATGGTGTAGGGGTTCAAACACATAGGGTTTTATACTAAATTTTAGATATTCCAACAAACTTACTATAAATAGAAAGGGGTAAATGAGGTGAATGAACCTACCTATTCTTCTATTTCATTAAGGAAATGAGATCCCTCGATTCAAAATCCACTTTCAACCCTTAGGTAAGTGAATTCTTTGAGGAATCTTGCAATTTCCCTTTTTGTGTTAGGATGGGGGTCTAGGTCAAACAACAATTTGGGGAGAACAATTTAAAATAGAAAATCAACTCCAAAATGCAATCTATCAAATTGGATTTCATAGATTAAACATTAAACTAAAAGAACCTACAAACTTTTTGGTAAATCTGGAAGGGACACATGTTGTGTACCTCTCACAAAATGGTGTTTTTAGAAGCTCTCTCGAGACTTATTGTCCCTATGATGAATGGGTCCTAGGTAGGGCTCTTAAAAATTTGTTTTTGGGCCCTCTATTGGTCTATCTACACTTCCAAATTATTGATTTTCACCATCGAAAAGTCAAAAATAAATATGAGATCCGAGTTTCCACGAGATGACAACAAAGGTGACAACTTTGACAAATTGTTGTGCCCCTCTGTATTTGGCCCTTTCCATGATGTTTGATAAGTTTTACTTTGAGTTGTTTGAATTAAATTGGCTTAATAAGGTTGTTGGATTAAATTTTGAATTAAATAAAGTATTGAATAAATCGTGTTGGCAAATAGATATGTATGTTTCTTTTGGATAATTAAATTAATAAACTAAATTATTAAGTTATAAAGTAATTTTATAATTAAACATAAAGATAATTATTTTCAATGTTGAGTGTTAAATTAATAAATTAGAAAAATAAAATATTAAAATCAATATTAATTTCAAATGAAGATAAACGATAAATAAATAGAAACAATTAAAAAGTGGGAAAAAGACTTGTTGAAGCACATGCGTAGCTTTGGACTGGGATTCTATTTGGAAAAATGTTGTTTTTTATGAGTCTTTTATTTTCTTTTTGGTTTAAAAGCTTTCCTTGGTGAATAATTATTATTTTGGGGAAATATTTTTAGTTCTTTTTGGATTTCAGATTTTTATTTTTCAAAAATATAAGTTTCTCTACAAGAAAATTTTGGGGCAAAGTTGTTTTCTGGGGAATTTGAGTTTGGGAATTTGGAGGATCATTGATTTTTTGTTTTTTAGGCAAGGGATTTTGGGTTTGATTCTTCTATAAATAATTGGGGAACTTTTGGAAAAGAAGGCATCAGAAAAATTCCTGGAAACTCCCTTCAAAACCAGTAAAGGGTGCAACTAGGTTGGGGGAGCTAAAAAGAGACCCCATTGAATTCAGGAAGGGCATCTTAGTACTTTCTTAGAGTAGCAACTTCCTACAGATATTTTCCCCTATATCAAAATATTTCATGATGGTCTCCTCTTCCTTTGGGTTGTCATAAAACTTATGCAACTGATGTATTTAATGGCTAGCACATTGCATGGAATGAGCCTCAAATTGTGTGCCCAATCGAGGCACTACAACATAAGTTCCTAAAGAATTCAAGAGGTTCATATCTGTGTAGTGATATTTGAGATATTTGGAGTGGTCCACCTTCAGCTTCCACCCCTGATATTGTATCCTTCCATTAGGTATTTCTTATTGGAATCATTGGTTCATTAATTTTCCTTGAACTTGAATCTTTTGCATGATTTATATTTGAACCTTGGAAACCAATTTATAGAGAATGTTTAAGAAATTGTTTGATGTTGGTATATTGGAGCCACTGTGTCCTGATATCTTCCCTATAAATGTAGCAAGTTGTCTCTATCTCTTTCTCCCTACGCCTTCTCTAATAGTTGCATTTGTTATTTTAACCATCACGTTTATGGTTGGTTATCTTTTTTTTTCTCAACCCTCGTAATTTGGCTTTCTTGGGTGTTTTTTTTGTATTTTAATGGGTTCTCATAGGTGTTCATTGAGCATTAAACTTGGCACCTATGTCGTAAAGATGGTAATGTTTAGACAATTGGTTTCATTCCTTTTGGAAGATAATCCCTGATGCAAGACAGAGTGGTATTAGACTCCAATCATCATCTTCAAACTAGTTAGGAATGACCTAAACAACTCCTTTTGGTGATTTCCTCAGTTAGGTCGATAATCTCCTTATAGCCTTGGAGACACACTTAGTCAACTATAGCTCCATATTTGAAACTTTTCTTCTCTTTTTAAGCACAATCTGAGTACACTTTAACCTATTACTCGACATGTCAAAATCATGGATTGGGTTGTTTTGGACTGATGCACTTCAAACTGACCTTCTTCACTTCAACATGGCCTAATAAGGCCTCTTTTACAAAGTAGGTCCATCAAATTTGTCTCCCTTGACCTCAAGAACTACATGTACCCTAAAAACCAGTCACCAAATCAACATTTCTTGTGTTATCTTTACACAATCAATCTGTAAACTTACTGACCCCTCCAAAAACCAATGGTTTCACTATTGGCAAGACATATTGCCAACCTTCAAACTCAAGCTAATACTTGGCCCTCCTTAACACTCTATCTAGTAATGAAATAAAACATTGTTCCACATCCTAGCAGGACCATTCCACAAGCTATTACATTATTTTACAGTGGAATGGCCTTTATATTTCCATTTATTTCACAAAACCCTAAGAAACCCTACTTGCAAAGCAATTTTCAGGAAAAAGAATAAATCTACCTTCCTATTGAATGAGAACTCCTCTAATATGATTCAAAAAGAAGCTAACACGACTAACTACTTATTTTTACAAGCCTTTCATTGGTTAATGATTGTACGGGTTGTACAAAATAGAAAGAAAACATAGATTTTTGGGAAAAAGAATAAAAAATCAGACTTTCTTATTTTGTTTTCTTCACAATCTTTATTCACCAGCCTTCCTCGAGAGTTTTTTCCACTTTTACATGCCTTTACAACTTGTTCAATGTTCACAAAATAATTCCAAAGGCTCTAACTGATGTACTTCCAACTAGCCCTTAATTAGACATAAACAAACACTAATTTATTTCATAATGCTAATGCAAATATTAAGACCCCCCTAACTCGAACCACTAATGTTTTCAATATCATGAATTCGGCCACCTTGGCCTTATTACAAATGCAAAAATATCATTCCTCAAGACTAGACCTTAAGGACAAAGCAAAAATAGACCAAACTGTGAAAACTATGAAGGTGCTATGCACCATACACTCGAGGAGGAAATTTTTTTATTCTCCTGATAAAATGACGTCTTCAACAAAGACTCCATTTTCAGAAATGTCCTCTTCAGACATCCAAGTTGCATCCTCTCCAGGAAGTCCATGACACTTTACCAAATGCTCTCTATAAACCTTTCTCCTTGTTCTTTTCACCTCCCTTGAGTCCAAGATAGCTTCAAGTTTCATTGGTTGAATGGGTGGAAGATCTTTGATCCACTCTCCTTCATCATTTCCAGGTTCACCTGCTTCTTTACCTTCAAAAATAGTTCCCTTGAAGGGATAGAGGTCAATTACATTAAAAATTGGTGAGATTGCAACTCCTTGTGGAAGTTCAATCGCATATGCATTGTTGCCATACTTATGGATCACCTTGTAGGGTCCTATCTTCTTCATCATCAATTTTGTGTACTTCCCCTTGGGTAGCCTCTCTTTTCTCAGATGTGCCCACACTAAATCGCCCACTTTAAACTGTACATCTCTCCTTTTCAAGTCTACTCTCTCCTTATACTTGGTTGCATGCTTTTCAAGTGTCTTCTTGACATGTTTGTGTATGTCATATGTGGACATAGAAAAATACTCTCCTTCTTCACTTCTTTTATCCATTACCATCAAGTCCCTCAACTCACAAACACCCCTTGGGTGAATTCCGTAAACAACCTCAAATGGACTTCTCCCCATACTCTGATTGATGGAGTCATTGTAAGCAAATTATGCTTGTGACAATATCAAATCCCATGACTAATTATGTTCCTTGATTAAACACCTTAATAGATTTCCCAATGACCTATTAACAACCTCATTTTTACCATCAATTTGAGGATGGTAGGCAGAGATGAATGTCAAATTGGTTCCTAAATTTTTCCACAATGTTCTCCAAAAATAGCCAGTGAACTTGGCATCTCTGTCAGACACTATAGACAATGGTAGCCCATGGATTCTAAAAATATCCTTAAAGAATAGGTTTGCAATATGTGATATATCATTAGTTGACTTGCAAGCAATGAAATGTGACATCTTACTAAACCTATCGACCACCACATACACACTATCATAACCCCTTGAAGTTCTCAGTAGACCTAAAACAAAATCCATGCTTATTGCTTCCCATGGTCTACTTGGTATGGGTAAAGGATGATATAACCCATTATTATAGCTTGTTCCCTTTGCTCTTTGACAAATAGCACAACCTTCTACATACCTTTTGACATCTAAATGCATCTTGGGCCAGTAGTAGAATCTCTTAATGTGATCCAAGGTCTTGTCATGACCAAAATGACCACCAAGGCTCCCACTATGCTTTTCTCTAATCAAATTCTCCCTCATTAAGAATTTAGGGATGCATAACCGAGCTCTCTTGAAGAGTAACTCATCCTGTATCACATAGTCCTCATATAATTTATGAAAGGAACCTTGAGATTTCTCATAAACTGCAAACACATCATGGAAGTCTTCATCAAATTTATACATATCTTTGAGTGATTCCACACCCACACTATGAAGTTACACCTCTTGTACTAATATTGTCCTCCTACTTAGAGAATCTGCCACCTTGTTAGCTTATCCCTTCTTTTTTTTATGGTAAATGTGTAAGCTTGTAATTAATCCACCCATTTCATGTGCCTATGGTTCAATTTCTCTTGGTTGTTCAAAAAAATCAAATCATGATTGTCTATGAACACTTCAAATTCCTTAGGGAGCAGGTAATGCCTCCATTTTTTGAGGGATTTCACCATAGCATATAGTTCTAGGTCATATGATGTGTATTTTCTCTTTTCCTCATTTAATTTTTCACTAAAGAAGGCAATAGGTTTCCCTTATTGGCTTAGTATTGCCCCTATGGCCAAATTACTAGCATCACACTCTATGGTAAATACTTTAGAAAAATAAGGCAAAGTAAGTATAGGTTGTTGTGCTCCCTTTTGTTTTAAGTATTCAAAAATTTGATCAGCCTCCTTTGTCCACTAGAATCTACTCCTCTTCTCCCCTTTTATAGTGTCTATCATTGGTGCAATTGTGTGACTAAGTTCCCTTATAAACTTTCGGTAGAATCTTGCCAGGCCATGAAAAATTTTCACTTCTCCCACTGTTTTTGGTGTAGGCCAGTTAAGAATGGCTTCAACCTTCTTTGGATCCATCTTTATGTTTCGTCTTGAGATAAAAAAACCCAAATATATGAACTCATGCTTCATCCATTCACACTTCTTGAGGTTAATTATGAGCTTCTCTTCATGTAGCTTCCCCAAAACTTTGTCCAAGTGTTCCAAGTGGTCTTCCCTTGTTTTTCTCAATACCAAGATATCATCTAGGTACACTACCACAAACTTGTTATTTAAATCTCTTAACACCTCATTCATGAGTCTCATGAATGTGCTAGGGGAATTGGATCACCCAAAGGGCATCACCATACACTCATTAAGGCCATCATTGGTCTTGAAATCCATTTTCCATTCATCACCCTCTCTAATCCTTATCTGGTGGTAGCCATTTGTTTTTTATGAATAGGAAGCTATCTATATTAAGTTAAAGATAAGAGTACATATTTACAAAAAAATGGTGGGTGGTAAAAAGGCACAACCCAAGAGTCACATTGGTAGTGCCCAGAAATAACAAAATATCAAGTCACGTGGGCCTAGCCTAGACATCTAAAAGCATGAGAAATTAAAACAAACAGGCCACTAAGCGGCTAGAGCAATGCCAGCAAATCCAGGAGGTTCTCTATCATCCATATTTTTCCCCCATACATCAGCGGGGTTTGGAGTGATGTCGGGAGGAGCACCCCAACGATCATCATCTTTTTCCTAATCTTTATCTTCCTTGCGTCCAGGGAGATTGCAAGTGCTAGCTGTGGAAAACTTTTACCACTAGCAGACCATCCAGAACCAGAAGCAAGCAGAGTATCAAAGGGCCACCTAGAACTACCATCGCCACTCCCTGAAACACCACTGGAAGGCCATCCCTGACTAGCCCACAGCAGAGGAGAGTGAGCACGTTGAGGATGGTGAGAGTCCCATCGAGTAGGTGGCTAGGAACGGGGATGCGCAAAGCCACTCCATTGTCAGCCCTGAGAGGGCGACCGGCCACGGGAGGAGGAGGGCAAGTCGAGGACCCAAGACATAGCACACAATGCATTTCCCTAGTGGTCCAGGAGGACCTGAAGGTGAGCAACCTGCAGTGCAACTTTTTTAACTTGCACTTGTATCTATATAAGAACATTAGAACAAATAACTGCTTTATCATAGAGAGAAACATTAATATTCAGTTGAGAATGAGCAAATATGCAAGAATTTTTGTCTTTCCAGATGTTGAAGAGGATTTTCACCTTAAAAGTGTTCCAAAGTTGGGTGAACTTAGTAGGGATCCTAGGTGGATCTCCTAGTAGAACCATATGCCAAGAAAAAGGTTTCAGCTGAAATGGTCGAAAGAAGTCATGAATCCAAGTCCAAAGCTACTAAGCTCTAAGATAAAACCAGAAAATATGCTTGAAGCATTCAGGTTGCCCACAAAAAGGGAAATGAGGGTTCTAGACCCCCAAGTGTATAATCCGAGAACCCACAGGCAAACCTTGGAAAAGAATACACCAAGAAAAGTGGGCCACCTTTAGATTAACACTTGTAGACCAAGTGGCATCAGCAGCATGAGCAGAGGAATTAAGAATCCACCTCTGGTTCAAATTGTTGATCATAGGAAAATAAGGTGAAAGCCACCTGTAACCAAGTCATGGGTTATAGCTCCTGAGAGGAGTTTCTAGAAACCATTTCTAGTCTTTCCACCAAGGTTCGTGCCCATGAATTCCAAATTTGTGAAGCATTTCCGCCAGAATGGCACTCACCAGCCTGTCAAAAGTGGCACAATTCTGGTTTTGAAGTTTGTGATGGGCCCTAAAAGTGTCCCACTACATAATGCACATAGTGGGCCAGTGAAAGAGTTGTTGCAGGGTCTGAATACCTTTTTTGTGAAAATCTGAGGGATTTAAGCCAAGGAAATTTAGCCAAGGGTTGACCATTTTGAGCAAGAAGAGGAGACCACCAAATATTTTGTTGATCGAGTGAAAGTCCATCATGAAATCCAGCCTCGACCCATCGTATCTAAGGATTAATAGCCTCCCAAGTGTGCCAAATGCTCTTGGCCACAAAGTTTCCAATAATTTGAATAGGCTCCTTCATAACCATGAGCATTTGGAATCCTATTCCTTTCTAGGTGGGTCTGTGAATAGGAAATTCGGACTCAATACAATGTCTGAGGAGAATCTTCCAGGCTCCATCTCTGGTGAAAGCCTGGATAATCCATTTGACACAAAGAGCATTCCCTTGCCATTGAGTGGAGAGTAGCCCAAGCCCTTTAGAATCCTTAGGGAGGAAACAGTATTCCCATACAACACAATGGAAACCCTTGTGGGTTTCAAAGGAAGCCCATAAAAAATCTTGTAACAACTTTTCAAGCCTACTGTAGGCAGCTTTGGAGGGAGCCCAACAGGAGTAGTAAATATGAGTGGTTTCCAAGACTTTAGAGGAAACCTAGAACTTACCAACTACAGAAAGAGGCTTGGTAATCCATTAAGCAAGCTTTTTCTCAATCCTGGAGAGCATGACTTTCTAAAGCTCCCTAGGGGAGGTCTGGAAGGTGAAGGGGATGCCCAAAAATTGAAAGATCTCTCCCTACCCAATCTACTTCCTATTATAGGTTTGAAGCCATGCAGGAGGGTAACACAAATTTCCTGTAGCATAAGGTCTTGTTCCATTAGATGGAAAATCCAAAGGCAAGACAGAAGGTGTTGAGACAATCAAGGGTAGTAGTAGCCATTAACAAGATGCTCCTGAGAGGTTAGGAGAAGAATCCCTTTGACACGCTATTAAGAAATAGCATGGGCTAAAATTTAACCAAAGCCTTTAGCCACAAGCACATACAAAGAAGGGACGAGAGGACACTCTTATCGAATTGAGCGAAAAAGACCAAAAGCAGAAGATTGGTGGCCATTAATGGTTATGCAAGCTGAAGCATTAGCAAAAAGCATACGAACAAACTAAATGAAATTGGGCCCAAACCCCAAGGCTTACAACATCACAAGAATGAAAGGCCATTCAATGCGGTCATAGGCTTTGGCAAAGTTAATTTTAATGAACATAGCTTTCTGGTTGGAGCATCGGGCCCACTCCATGCCTTCCCAAATAGCAATGATATTATCCATAATGAATCTAGATTTGATGAAACCAGTCTACTTTGGGTGCACAATCTGAGGTAAGAGATGGCAAATTTTTAGAGCCAAATTTTTGGCAATGATTTTGTAGGAGACATTGAGAAGCATGATGGGCCTCCAATTGCAAATACCCTCTAGATCCTCAGGCTTAGGTATGAACTTTATATTGCCCTTGTTTATTAAATTGCTTAGAGATTTGGCTTGAAAAGCTTCAAGATAGATATGATGCAAATCACTCCCAAAACAGTCCCAAAGAGCTTTATAGAATTCACAAGGGAAGCCATCAATCCCAGGAGCCTTGTCATCGGCCATAGAAAAATAGCTTCCTTGAGATCATCAATTGTTAACATTTGATCACAAAAATTTATCTAGGTTGAAGAAAGCCTATGTGGTACAAAAAAAAGGTAGTCTTGAAGGGCTTGCTATCACATAGGTGTGGATTCCTGTGCAATGAACACCTGCTCATAATGGTGCACAAAGGCCTAGAGAATTTTGAGTAGCTCAGAGAGCACCCAAGTGCCATCCTTAATGTTTTTGATGCTTGGGAATGAGTGTCTGGCATCAAGTGCCAAAAAAAATTCTTTGGAGGCACGATCATCGATCTTAAGCCAGTGTAGCCGAGCTTTGATTTGTGCTCCTTTGGCAGCGTAATTATCAACCACTTTCTTTTTGTGCCTTAATTCTACCACCCTGACTTGATGTGACAGGGAAAAAGGGTTGGTCGCCAAAGCCTCCATAGTTGCACACAAGTCATAAATGGTAGCCTCATAGGATCATCAATGAAAGATAGCCAACTGGCACCCATAAATGTGCAAGAAATGAGCAATACGAGTAATGGCATCATTCCACCAAGTAATCCAACCTATTTGGCTAGCTAGTCTGCACTCCAAATCCCACACTCTATAAATGTGGGCCACAGTGGGCTTGTGATAGAGCAGAGATGTGTTCAAAATTAATTGAGTTTTACATGTGCGAGGCTGACAAGACATCCATTCAATGAAAAAATGAATTGGGAAGTGATCAGATGGAGTCACATCCACTAACGGCTTCACTGGCAAGGCAGAGCTGTCAAAAGAAAAAAAATATTGAGCCAAGATCATGGCATGACCAAGGTGTTTAAAAACTCTGTCAGAACTAGTCTTGTAATTACACCAAGTGTTCCAGAGGGAATGAGAATGGCAGGAGCCAATATTGGGATCAAAAAGCCCCAATTTATTACGCATGTAAAACCATGCATCCCTTTCACCAGCAGCCTAGCGAAAAGGCAAGGTGCCATCCTTGTCATATGCCATCTTGACCATATTGAAATCCCCATAGAGCAACTAGGTGGTAGCTGGTAAGGAATTAGCAATCCATCACCAAAGCAAAGAGCACTCCACAGTATCATTAGAGGAATTGACATTAATAATCCCAAAGGAATGATTATCAATGTTGAGAAGAACCCAAACTACCCATTGGGAAGGATCAGTCCCATGATCCACAATGCAAGAATGCAATCGTGGGGGAAAAAGAGTGGCGGCTCCACCATGCTCGGCTTCATGCAAAGTGTAAAACATAGTACTGAGTGGTCAAATAGAATGACAAGCCGAGCCAAGCAAAAATCTTTAAATTTTAACTTCTTGGAGACAAAGCACTTCAATCCCTAAGTATTTTTGTAAGGTATCTCTAATAGAATACTTTCTGGAAAGGTCAATTAGACCTCGAACATTCCATGAAATAAAATTCATGGATGAAACTCTTCCATACTTTCAGAATCCAGTTTCTCCTCAACCAAAGAAGAGAAACTATTCTTTAAAAAATCATGTGGAACTGAACCAATCTGAATTAGGGGTGAAAACCTCCACTTTTTTAGCACGTATTCTCCTTCTTTCGACGGTGGAGACATACTATGAGACCATCATTGAGCCCCCATTGTGGGAGGAATAATTGGTTGAGCGCACATAACAGTCATAGGCTGAGGCATTTCCTTTGACCTGGGCTGCATAGAAACAGTAGTAGCTCCAAAAGGAGTGGTTTTCCCCTTCTCTGAAGGATTTGAAACAACTTTGGATGGTTCAGGGGCCTTGGGAGCTGACCCAGAACCAGTTGGCTTATTTTTCCAGTTTGTAACTGTGGTCCACTTTGTTTCATCCTTAGCAGAATACTTCACCTGGTGAGGCTTTTCAACATCTCGTGACAGTGATGGTGTACGAGGCACTGCCAAAGGGCATTCCTTGATCTTTTGGTCAACTGATTGGCACCGATAACGTGTTGGGAAGATTGAAATATGTGAATTTTTGGGTGTGCCTAATAGCTCCTATTTGAATGTCCACAGATTCTTTCAAGTCCTTGGATAGGTCCACTTCCACACAAACCCGCTTCTGAGGTTGGGCTTGGAAAAACATATCAGGTTCAATACAAACAACCCTCCCCAAAGAGGAAGCAATGTGGTTCAGGAAGGGCACACATGGCAAAGGTAGACCAGGAAACTCAATCTAGACCGGAACCCACATTTTGGTGTCGTCTAAGACAAAAAAATCCTGGGTCCATGCTTGGAAAACCAACAAGGATGACCTAACATACCAAGGACCATGGCCTAAAATAGTTTGGACATGATTAACTTCCGCAAAGCAAAACAGAAAAAAGACTTTGGTCAAGTTTTGGACCATATCAAGGCGGACCCCATGAGGGACCCAGGCCTTGTTGACCCATTCTTTCAGCACACTTTCAAGGGGAGTCCTCCCAACAAAATAACCCACAAGGGTGTGTTGTTTGAGCCATTGGCAAGCAGAATCAAAATTTGGTAAAGGAAAAATTACATCAGTAGGGGCATCAGAATGCTTACCTCGTGAAAGACTTTTAGAACAAATTTTTGAGGACGTTTGTTCAGAGGAGGAGCCATTGAACTATGTTGATGAACCATTAACACCAACATGAATTTATGGGTTAATGTCGATTGAAGGCATATTAAACCCCTAAAACTACAATAAATGTGGTTGTACTCAATGAGGGAGGAATTTTCCTATGCAAAAGGCACAGTATGAGGCAAGAGTGGCCAAGGATGACCGCAGAAAATAAAACACCCTAGAAGAGCTCATACACCCTAGTTTCAATTGGTAGCCAATTTTTAAATCTATCTTAGAGAAGTAAGTTTCTCCTGCTAGACTGTCCATGAGGTCTTCCATCTGAGGTATAGGGAACCTATACCTAATAGTTATCTTGTTAATGGCCCTTGAATCTATACAGAGCCTCCATTCACCATCTTTTTTGGGTACCAAAAGAGTTGGCATAGCACAAGGACTAAGACTTTTCCTTACTAACCCCTTGTCTAAAAGTTCTTGCACTTGTTTCTTGATTTCCTCATTCTATTGAGGTTTCATTTTATAAGTTGACTTGTTGGGAAGGCTTGCACCAAGAACTAAATCAATATGGTGACTTACATCACAGATTGGAAGCAATGAACTTGGTAATTTGTTTACCATAATGTTCTCATATCTGTCAAGCAAGGTCTGAACCTCCCCAGGAACTTCTTCATCTTTTTCATTTTCTACTACACCATTAAGTGGCTCTCCAACAATGGAAAAACCAACCTTCTCTTCCACCAATCCTTTTAATAATTCCTTCTCCTTTACAACCATTACACTAGGTCCTCCATGGACTATATTTTCATCTTCTTGTAGAGGTTCCAATCTGATCTGCACACCATCCTTTTCAATTTGGTATTCATTCTTGAAGCCATCATGTTGTGCCTTCTGGTCATATTGCCAAGGCCTACCAAGGAGTAGGTGGCACACATCCATGGGCATGATATCATAGATTATGCTATCTTTGTAAGGCCCTATTGATAATTCTACATAGTTCTGATCATTGACAAGAACCTGTTGACCCTTTTTTATCCATGAAATTTTATATGGATTGGAGTGGGGTATTATTTTCAACTTGAGTTTCTCTACCATTTATATTGAGACTATATTATATGTAGATCCAAAATCAATTATAACCTTACATACCTTCCCTTGGACCTTGCAATTTTTCCTGAACAGATCTTTCCTTTGAGGTGGCTCCCTTGAATTTGACACTTTGATCAACGTCCTCCTAATCATCAAAGACTCTCCTAATTCTAGTTTGGCTCTAATATTTGAAGGTCCTACACATGAACCCTCACTTTCTGTTGATAGTTTTTTCCCTTCTTATTTGGACATTTCCATGAAGGGTGCCCATACTGATTACAGTCGAAACACTTACCTGAGAAGGTATTAGAGCCTCTTTTTGGCCCATTGAATCTGCCCCCACCTCCTGACCTTCTTCCTCTAAAATTTCCCCTTGTTTCTCCACTTGACTCTTGAGTAGAGCCTTGTTCATTTGATGTCTTTTGAAAACCTCTTCCTCCAGGGTTGCCTCTGCCCCTGAAACTCTTATCTCTACCCCTTAATTTCTTCTCCTGCCTCCTTTTAATCTTTTCCTCGGCCTTTATGGCCATTTAGAAACACTCCTCCATAGACCTAGGTTAAGTTGAGTTCATCTTGGATTCCTAACCTCAATCCATTCAAGTACCTAGCCACCTTCTCCTTCTCATTCTCTATATGCCCCGATTTGATATTGAGCTTATGGAATTCTTTAGTATAGGCAGCTACATCTAACTCTTTTTTCCTGAGAATTTGTAACCTCCTAAATACTTGCACTTCATAATCAATTGGAAGGAGTTGACCCTTCACCTTTGCCACCATCTTTTCCCAAGTATGAATCTTGGGCTTGCCTTTCTTTGACCTCTCTTCCTGGGTGTAATTCCACCAAGTCAATGTTGGTCCTTTCAATTTTGTTTTCAAAAATTTAACCTTTTTGTCATCTGGCATCTCTTTGTAGTCAAAGTAGTTGTCAAGGGAATCAATCCATTCAATAACCTCTTCACCATCAATATTTCCCCCATACATAGGCAGCTCCATTTTTACCTCTTGATCCATGCCTCTTGCAACCTTAAGCACTTGAGGAAAATTTCTCTCTTCAGGATCCAACTCACCTTGTGGTCCTACAGGAGGATTCTCACTTTGTTCTTCCTCTTCTTCTTCGGGGTCACTCTCTTGTGTTATCCCCTTACCTCTTCTTTATCTCATCTCCAATGATTCCATTTTATCTTCCATATTTTCTTGAGCCTCTCTCAAGGCTCTCATCTCCCTAGCAACCACTGATCCAACCTTAGGAGGCATATTGAATTCTCTCCTTTCAATTCTTCTTACTTAAATCTCAAAACACTTTCTCCAACTAATCGAAGCCTAAGCTCTGATACCACCTGATGCAAGATAGAGTGGTATTATACTCCAATCATCATCTTCAAACTAGTTAGGAATGACCCAAATATCTCCTTTTGGTGATTTCCTTAGTTGGGTCAGTAATCTCCTTGTAGCCTTGTAGACACACTTATTCAACTATATCTCCATCTTTGATACTTTTATTCTCTTTATAATGATACTTCTGAGGACCCTTTAACCTATTACTTGACATGTCAAAATCATGGATTGGGTTGTTTTGGACTGATGCAATTCAAACTGACCTTCTTCGCTTCAACATGGCCTAATTAGGCCTCTTTTACAAAGGAGGTCCATCAAATTTGTCTCCCCTAACCTAAAGAACTACATGCACCCTAAAAAATAGTCACCAAATCAACATTTCTTGTGTTATCTTCACACAATCAATCTGTAAACTTACTAACCCCTCCAAAAATCAATAGTTTCACTATTGGAAAGACACATTGCCAACCTTCAAACTCGAGCTAATACTTCGTCCTCCTTACCACTCTATCTATCAATGAAATAAAAAATTGTTCCACATACTAACATGCCCATTCCACAAGCTATTACATTATGTTACAGTGGAATGGCCTTTATATTTGCATTTATTTCACAAAACCCTAAGAAACCCTACTTGCAGAGCAGTTTTCAAGAAAATGAATAAATCTACCTTCCTACTGAACAGAAACTCCTCTAATATGATTCAAAAAGAAGCTAACATGACTAACTACTTATTTGTGCAATCCTTTCATTGGTTAATGATTGTACGGGTTGTACAGAATAGAAAGAAAACATAGATTTTCAGGAAAAAGAACAAAAAATTAGACTTTCTTATTTTGTTTTCTTCACAATATTTATTCACCAACCTTCCTTGAGAGTTTTTTACACTTTTACATGCCTTTACAACTTTTTCAATGTTCACAAAATAATTCCAAAGGATCTGACCATTGGACTTCCAACTACCCCTTAATTAGACAGAAACAAATACTAATTTATTTCATAATACTAATGCAAATATTAAGACCCCCCTAACTCGAACCACTAATGTTTTCAATATCATGAATTTGGCCACCTTGGACTTATTACAAATGAAAAAATAGCATTTCTCAAGACTAGACCTTAATGACAAAGCAAAAATAGACCAAACTGTGAAAACTATAAAAACTATGAAGGTGCTCTGCACCAATCCCTCCCCTCCCTATATCAGATTCTTTATAGCATGTGTTGCAAACTAGAATAATATGAAATTATTATTACTTTTTTTTTTTAACCCCTATTCTTTGTGTCTATTGCTTACATGAAAACATATCCCCTTTTCTATAAAGCACCAGTTTGAATGAGTGGAACCCAAACGAAAAAAGAAAAACATAATCAAGGGGTTTTACATTACAGGTGCAGTAAGATAGAACATTCTTTGTTCTACTCATAGAATGTACACCCAAATCAGATTTTTTGGTTTTTGTTTGGGTTCAAATTATTTAGGCTCAGCACATTCTCTATTTACAACTTCACTCTCCACACTCTTTTGTTGCTAACCCTTTTTTTTCTCTTCTGCACTTATGGCTAACACTCTGTGATTTTTTTCAAATATTTTAGTGGCCACCGTGTGAAGGTCCCTTCTTTCTCTTTCAAACATACAACTCCATCTATTTTTTCTAGATGAGGAAGGGGTATGTTACTTGAGACCTTTAAAATACTTACATTTGCATCTCATGTTCCTTTCAGTTTGACTCAATGTACAATAGATAGTGAGTGAATTTTCCCAATGCCCACAACAACACTATCATACAAATCCAACACCTCAACTTTATCCCCTTCTTGGATTTTATCAATAAATATCTGTAAAAACAAAAAAATGCACATTATATTGAGATATAAAACACACATTATATTATTTTTGGCAATTGTATGTAATATCTTATGTCTTGGAACAAATCAGTTTTTGTATGTACTTTTATAAAACACTCTATTACAACTAAGCTCTAAGCTTCCATATTTAAGTTATATGTTCTCCCTTGTTTCCATAATCTATGTATACTAGCTAATTATAGTTCACTACTATTCTAACCAGCTTTTATCAAATAGGTAATGATTACCCTTATTTAAATAATAAAACAACCATTACTTACTTGAATAGTACTTACTTGCATTTGGTTTCATAGCACTCACCTTGATTTCAGCACAACTACCACTATGAATATCATGTGCATGCTCATCGTGTTCATTATCATAATCACTGTCAACATCATTGCAAACATTAAGTTGTATAGCTTTGCAGAGAGTTCTATTAATAGGGCCTTTTTATTTCTATCCTTTCATATAATTTATTTGCATCATGTGGTTTAATCATCATGCAAAAATTAGTATAATTCAAGTAAAGAATGCAAAATCTATAATTTTTTATCCAAAAGAAAATTTTAAGCATGAAGAATGACAAAACATTTGGGACAGATAACTTATAACTATTATATTAATTACCTCAACTTCAGGACAATTATGACGACTATGCTATGCATACCTCAACTTCAGGATAATTCAGATGACTATGCTACACATTCTTTTCCACTTCATCACTATCAATATCGGCAACTCTATTGACACCATGAAGGTGTTTTTGTTTTCCTATTGCTTTGATAAAAAAATTGTGCATGTGGTTTAACCATCGTGCAAAAAATATACAAAGCATTCAATATTAAAGTAAAGAATGTAAGCTATAATTTTGTCCAAAAGAACATTTTCTAGATCACTCCAACAATAAAGAAACTGGGTTAGATTCTCCTATGCTCGTATTTCAATAATCTACATATTAAGAGGCACTTGTATATAGAACTACCAAACAAGAAGAAATGAGATCAATAGAGCCTCTTAACTCATCTGAATCCATGGATTTATGCTCATTCCATGCAAAAACTATAGGGTTAACGAATTGAACCAGCTACGTAACTTGTTGACTGAGATTGAATGTGCAATTCATTACCTTTTGGTACCCTAGTTCATTTGAGTTGACATGATCTACAAAGGCTCCTACTAGGAATTGAATAGATGGTTGTGAAATCTCTATTGATGAACTAGATTTCAACTTCATCCCACTCTTAGATTTACTAGCATCTAGTGTTGCATTATAATTGGCAATATCTTCTGCACCTACTTCTCTATTACTATTTTCCACCTAAAATACAATGTCAATTTCAACATATAGTAAGTTCAATAAAAATTCAAAATAAATAACACTATGTAAATTGAACCAAAAATCCATACACTTACTACAAATTTGTCCATTTTGGTGTGCAACCCACCTCGGCCAAATGTATATCCAACCCTCACATTATCTCTTCCTCTCTTTCCTCTGTTACTCTTTGCCAAATATTCTTTAGCATGCATACTTTCTCTCAATTCCTCCCACTCTTTGGGAGATAGACTGGAGTTGAACCTCTCTTTTCCCAACATGAGTGTTTTTTTGCAGCTTTATCTATAATTGTTCATCAAAATTCTCATCCTTTTCTTGTAATATTTTCTAGAGATTTGTCTACTAGTTGTCTCAAAAGAATTTTCCATTTTTTGTATCATTTTCAAAAGCTCGTGGATCTTTCCTTACAAAATTTTATTTGAAAATATCTAAATGGGCCCTACATCTTACACCCAACTTGGTGGCCCACTTTACAGCATTTGGCCCAATGGGCTCACCATCTCTCGATACCTCAAGAAAGAATGGATTTTTTCCTTCTAATTTTATTTCTTTTGCATTCCTCTTTGTAGATCTATACAAATATTGACTCAATCTTTTTCTTTTGACAAATGCATCTATATCTTCTACTAAATTACCACTACCAATATTTTTTGTTGATCCACTAGTTCTATCAAAATTTCTAGATGCAACAGGTGCAGTCTTAGGCACAACAGATGCAAGTGGTCTCTCTTCATGACTTTCATTAACCAAAACTTCATGCTCCTTAGCCACATCAAGTCCAAAAATTCCTCATCATTAAACACATCCTTTGATGTTGAAAAAAGCATTTGCAGACCTATTATTCCTTTGCCCTAATGTTTTTCAATAATCTCACTTAGACTTGGCCCTAAGAGATCATCACAACATTGCACATCACCATGTGCTATATCAGGTTGCATATCACCATGTGCTATATCAGGTTGCACGTCACCATTTGCTATATTAGGTTTCACATCACCATGTGCTATATTAGGTTGCACATCACCATGTGGTATACTAGGTTGCACATCATCACAACTATCATTTTCACCAATTGAATTTGTTGAATCACAAAAGCGTCGGATTCTATGAGATGGCGGCATTGTATCTTTTCTTTCCTTTTGGTTTTTCTCCACATTTACTTTGCACTCTTTTTGTTGCATATAAAACAAAAAAATATCATATTATATCTTATATATATATAAATCTCTTGCCTATAAAATTTCATTAGACACTATTAAACAAATAATATACTACTTAGTGGATTTAAAACTTGCCTTTTCAAACCAAGACTCAAAAAATATTTATTATTCTTGGCCACTTTTCAGTACGCATGCGCTCATATTTTGTCGCTAGAATTTCAGCATTATGATAACTATCATCTATTTTGGCCTTACAGTCCTTGTCTTCATTTCCTGAAGTCCAAATAAAAAATAATGTATAAATCAACAACTTGAATCAATAAAACTTTATTGAGTTCATAATTTGATAACTATTGACTTTCCAATGCGTTGATAACTACAAATGGAAACTTAAAATAGAATTTAGTTTATAGATTAAAAAGAATTTGCAGTCAAAAACCAAGAAGATGTTTACAATTACAAGTATCAGAAAAAATTTCCTTAGGGATATATTCACAAGAGAAGAACTCATAAAAACATAACACAAGTAGTGTGAAAGAAAAACATAGTCTAGTTCACCATGAGGTGTGTTAGAAACTTAAAAATTTTCCTAGTTTCATCATCACAATTAACCTTGAGTTCCATGACTCGAGCCTTGACCCTTATATTCCTTTTTAATTTTTACTAAATATATAAAAAAATTAGGTCTGACTGACACTGAAAGACCTATACAAAGCCAAAAATTCATCTTATATACTTAATCAAAAACATGTCCAACTAAAAATATTCCAAATCCCTTAACATTTTGTTACCACGATCCCTCAGCAGTAATTTGAACCCTTGGAGAACTGGCAGTGTGTAACAGACAACATGAAGATATTTACTGCCATATCGCGGAAGTATTATGATGAGGACGTAGTTGGGCGGTATGAAATAATTTAAATACAACATAAACCACCATACCGTGAGAAGGAAAAATGAAGGGTGCAATATAGCAACCAATAACCTGCCATTCCACAAGATCATAAAGACATGCGGTAGGGAGCTATGAACCGCTATATTTTGGAAGGATGTGATGAAGCATACAGTATTGTGGTAAGCCATATGTGACTGTTAATGTAAACCATGGTATTGCGGGTTAAACAAGTCAAGATTGCAATATAGAGATAAGGATCCCACTACCCCACAGTGAAATGCAAAGAAGCATGTGGTAGAATGATTTATACCCCTCTATCCCACGGTAGTTATAGAAAGTGGTGGCAATAAAATGGTATTAAATGCACAAATCATATCAACTATATGATCTTGTAAAATCAATGGTACATGTTCAAACTTAAACTATGAGCAAAATATCTGGCGTAAGGTTGATATTAATTTTGACATGACTAAGCTCAGAAGCCATTAAACCAAGAAATCAACATTCTCTTTGCACTCATTTGTAAAATTTAGCATGCGAGGAGCCAGGAGTTCGAGGAGGTTAAGCTCTACAACCATCATAACCCGAGTAAGTGCACAAAAATCATTGTGAACTAATTTTTATGAGTACAAGATTGTTTGGAATTCTACATTTCAGAAGTATAGGAGAAGATAGTTAAACTGTGAATTAAGTTTTACGAGTACAAGATTGTTCAGAATTCTGCATTTTAGAAGTATACAAGAAGTAAGATAGTTAAACATCATGTTGCCCAAGAAGAAAGAACCTGAAACTAAAAAGGAAAAATCTAAGGTTACAAAGAGGTCCTCGCCATAGAGGTCCTTACAATAGTCTATCCTGGATATACTCCCTGAATCAATTGAGAGAAGATTTAAGAAATATTTTAATGATGTGGCCCATCGTTGTAGAGATGCCCTTATCCCTATCTTCGAGTGGGAATTTTTCTAGTACTTTTATGAAAAAATGGAGGGAAAGATTCTGGTGTCAAATCCATGGGCATTAGATTTGGCCAAGTTAATTATCCCAAATATTTTTATATATGTAGATTTCATCAGAGTATTGGCTCGGAGTTACTCGTGCTACTAGGTCTATGAGATTTCCATATGGTTTACCATTATTTGTGTTGACTAAAGCATCCATCACTGAATGTTTTGACCTAAACAAAAAACCCCTAACTAAAATTGATTTTCAAAGAAGTAAAGAAGAATATACGAGATTGAGGAGAACCCATAAAGTGATGAAGTCCTCATTTACATGAAAAGGGGTGTGAACAATATGGTGATTCCCATATCCCCTTTTGCTACTGAACCATTTGATGTCTCAGATTTCTAATACTATTTCAAGAAAAACTACTTTGCTCTTTGTCAAGTACTTGGGATGGATGTAGAAGAGTGAATGTCAGTTAGTTTAATGATGATGGCTATGAGGATCCAAAACCCTGAGATGGACATTGAATATGATTTTGCCTCATATCCTGAGAAAGCATTGCATGAAGAATTTTTGTAAGCTAGGGAAAATAGATCCCCCGTAACATTCAAGCAATATTCTTTGTTGTGCCACCTGATATTATACTAGAATAAATATAGATGGAGCAAAAGGATGTGTTTGGGTAAGATTGACAAGCAGGGGAATTTGTTTCCAGTGCAACAATGGTGTTATAAATGGGACAATAGATGTAAGAATTCAAATTATGTGATATTCCATGATGAATTTGTGTACAAAATCATGAGAGTTCTTGGCCACCAACCACCAAGACTACACACACTTTTTCTACAAATGTTAATTCCTTTGGCTTTGAAACCTGAGCAAGGCCATACTCATAACTTCGGTGACCGGTCTTTTCTACCAAATACCACAATAATTAGGATTTATGGATGCCCACAAGCCCCACATATACTGGCAAAGTTTTTCCCCCTTCTATTAGCCTTTTTAGAGTTCATATGGTAGATTCTATGGATGGAAAATGATTTCATGAATAAACAAAGAAAGGGTACATTTCTATCCAATCTAAAAACATGTGGGGAACTATCAGTGGGATTTGATACACTTGAAGAGTTTCAAAATTATCTAAAAATAAGGTACTCTTTATATTATGGAAATGAAAGAGCTTTTGACCTTGAGGTTCACATGAATTTTGTAAGACATACCATCCTTACCAAGGCTATGGTTACTCACTAGATTGATTATGAAGAAGATGTAATCAGAAATTGTTTCACTCCTCAAGAGGTATATGAGAGGAGGAGAAAATAGGAAATTATGAAAAGGCTTAAGGAAGAAAGAAAGATGAAGCATAGTGATTTCTTGGGGTATTGCATAGAGGAAGCAGATCTTGTCAAGAGGATTGATATGACAATTTATAAGTTTCATGAATTATTTAAGATTGCAATAGATACAGGGAGACTTTCCAAATTTTATCCCAAAAGGTCAAGTGGTATTGTAATTATAGAACCAAATCCAGATACTATTTTAGTATGTCATGCTTATCCAAGATCACCTCTTGAACAACCACCTTCTAAAAAACAAAATACACAAGAGATAGACCCACTTGTTTCCTATGAAATAAGTGAGGAGGTTGGAGATACATAAGAAGCAGTTAATGTGTTAAGACATTTCAATGATGATGTTGAAGTGGACCAAATTATTCTTGAAATTGAAGACCACAGGCCTAAATCTAGAGCTAATATTGAGGTACAAGGAGAAAGATAAATGCATGAGGATGACAAGGTAGTTGTAGCTTGCAAGTTCTTGGAAGATGATGAATTTATCAAAACCCCTGAATTTAAAGACTTTTGGATTAAGATAAAAATGAGAGAGTTTGAAATGAGGGTTGAAATAAATAAGATGGGAGATGAGGAATCCCAACATGACTAGATAGTAACCCAAAATTTTAATGAATTAAGGATTGATAATATTGATGTCAGCCCACAAGAGGTTAAAGAGATGATTTTGAAAAGTAATATACTTATTATCCCTGGTATGGTTTTAAAGAAAATGTTTTTACTTGATCAAGTGAGAACACAAGAGGACCCAATGTTGATTATTGATTTTGACTCAAATGAAGGGGTAAGTGGCACAACATATAACCCTAAGATTGAAACCTTGAAATTATAGTCCAAACAAAAGAGTACACAAAAACCAAGGTTACTAGATGCAGTGCGGGAAATGAAAGGGACATCTATGGTGAAAATATTAAAGGATATATCTCCTCTAGAAGCTGCAACCATGAAAATGCATTCAGCTATGTTCACCCGAGTTGTAGTTAAGGAGATGGAAGCTAGATTGGAAGAGTATGAAAAGGAAAAAAAATGATGAAGTCAATAAATTATTTATGGAAAATGTGAAGTTGAAGGAACAATTGAAAGGAGCAAGCCCCTCACAAAACAAGGAAATAATTTTATACCATTGTCCTCCTGCTCCACCAGTTGATATAGAAAGTTCTTCTATTGAACAAGTGAGCATTCCTAGATAGGAGATTGAAGAGTTAAAGAAAGCCAACAATGAGGGTAAGGAAGGAGTGAATAAGAAAATATGAAATGTTTTAGAGAAGGTCCTCGAGCATAGGATAAAGCTAATTATGGAAAAGTTGGAAAGTGTGTATGATTTCTAGCTCACTGACACAAGAAATTGATCAGATGAAAACACATGTACCCATACTGGATCCCCTTTTTAAGAATTGATAGCCCATACACCACACATTGGTAACCTTGTGCAAAATCTTATAGAGGAGTATTGAGGTTCCTGCAGCATTGAAATCTACAAAGAAGATGGCCAAAATAGTTATAGATCCAATATATGCAAGGAGAGGACCAAAACATCAGAACAAGAATAGATTCATTTCATACTCTTAAGCAGTGGTTTGTGCCAAAAATATTGAAATATGATGAGCACTTGAAGGACCTCAATGAATGGAAGAGTGAATTTGGAAAGATTGTTCCATAATGCATCACTTGCATACAAAAGGATGGTGAGTTGAGTCTTGATAGGTTCGGCTTAATCATGGATGGAGTAATAGTGTTTGATGTTGGATATTCTAAGTTTATCATGGATGGAAAGGCATTACTAGACAGCTAATGGAAGATTCACCTTGCAAATATATTGAAAATTCAAGAATACAAATGGCCACCTGATTATATAGTGTACAAGTGGGAGCAGAATTATTTGGGTCCTCCCGAACAATAGGAGTTGGGGTTGTCACAATGAAAGAACCGCACATTCAGATACACTAATATGGAGAAAGGACCTTGAACAAATCTCCAGTGATCACGGGTGCCTTACGAAGATTAACAAACTATGGTGTCAAGAGTGTTGCGGAATTCATTAGTTATCTACTTTCTTTGTTTTATTTTTTAAGAAAAAAAATGTTTAGTTTAGTTTATACGAAGAGGCATGAATTTTGAAAAGATGCAATATTTTGTAATAGTTTGAAGCTTGTTTCTTCTCTTATAAAAGAGAAACCAAGACCGAATTTTGATATCATCGTCATAGGAATTTATAGAAACATATATAAGGATACTTATGTTATACTGTAATATATATTTGAAGCAATCAATGGATAAGAAGATTTAATATGGTGCTCAAATTCTGGTCTCAATTATTTGTTGATAATACTGTGTATGATTGGATTTTTTATGTATTTTAGGTTGGAATATAAGGGTATATTGTGAATTGGTATCAATTATTTGTTCATATTCATCTTCATTTTTTATTACATTGCATTGCACATCTTTCAAACTCAAAGCATTACTTCACATTGCATAACTAATAACTAGATGTTGATAGATGACAAAATTTCAATTACAATATAGTTTTTACAAAGTCAACCTAAGAAGCTATACAATTACTTCACATTGCATAAATAATAACTAGGATCACTTGCCAATTGCATTTTCTTATCATTGCATTCCATGAGACCACATTTCTTTGAGGCATTTTTTCAAACAATTCATTGCCTTGTCTATGCTACCACATTTTTCATACATATTTTTTACCAAAGCATTTTATCAAATAGTTCACTACCTTGTTGCTATGGCTAAAATACCAAAACAAGTGCTTTTGAACAAGTTATGGATTCTTGGAAAAAATCTATCAAAGCATAATAGTAAGAAATAGCATAGAAAAGGAAGTGAATTGGTTGAAAAAATGCCTCAAATAAATGTGATCTCATGGTGATGGAATGCCATGACAATCCATAACAATTCACTTGTCACGACATTCGTCAAGGAATTCCATCACCATGAGACCAAATTTTTCTAAAGTTTATCGCCTTGTTTATGCTACCACATTTTTCATACATGTCTACCAAAGCATTTGATCAAACAGTTCATTGTCTTGCTTCTATGGCTAAAATCCTAAAAACAGGTGATTTCAAACAAGCTATGAATACTTGGAAAAAATATATCAAAGCATAATAGTAAGCAACAAGTTATGGTCTCATGGTTTTTTTTGGCATGAAAATCAGCGTGATTGTATTTGTATTGTTTTGCAAGTTTGAAACACATTTTTTTTTGGCAATTTTGTTATTTGAAATGGGGGAAAAACGTTTTGGTCAGTTTTGTGCAATTTTTAATTGTAGGATTCTAACAGTCAGTGAAAAAGGTAGTATTCATGAAGGAATGGAAAATATGCATAGATCCTTTGAATTATACATGTACTATGCAATGGTATTGAATCATTTAGAAAACCATTTTTTCTTCACAAGGCAACATTTTCTTGTGGATTAGTTGACCGAGACAGCTCTCGTTTCAACTGACCACCCTCTCATGAAATATCATTCATATTATGATCTTTCATGATCTTATCATAGTAAAGGTGATTATGACATCACTGGATGCTACAGCATGGCATCAGTCAAGGAAATCTAGAGGCCACAGGATTTTTTGGACAGGTTCAATTGAAGTTGGGAGATCTTAAGAGTTCTCTCTCAAATTTTGAAAAGGTTCTGGAGGTCCACCCTAAGAATTGTGAGAGCTTAAAAATTGTAGGCCATATATATGCTTAGCAAGGGCAAGCAGAGAAGGCTTTAGAAATTTTAAGAAAGGCAACTCGCATAGATCCACATGATTCCCATGCATTTATCAAGATGGGTGATTTATTAATATCGACAACCCCAGTGCAGCCTTAGATTCTCTTAAGACAACAAAGTCTCTTCTGAAGA
This sequence comes from Sequoiadendron giganteum, assembly GCA_007115665.2. NCBI lineage: Eukaryota > Viridiplantae > Streptophyta > Pinopsida > Cupressales > Cupressaceae > Sequoiadendron > Sequoiadendron giganteum. Next base: position 361,182,480 of record CM021106.1, on the reverse strand, counting down.
AGAGCAAAGAAGAAGTACCCATTGAATTTTTAAACAAAATTGGGGTTCTTCATTTTGAGCGTGATGAACTAGAGTTGGCTCAACAAAATTTTATGGAGGCATTAGTAAATGCCATTTGGGTTGAATTCATAAATAAAAGCCCCAATTCCAATTCTGCAATTTTTTTGTGCACTTTAGGGATATGGAATTCTTCATCGACTAGAAGAAGATGGTGTTTCACTTGAGTTATCATGGGATAAATTCACAACACTATTTAATCTTGCTAGGTTGTTTGAACGACTACATGATACTAATAAATAAAACTTTTATACAGGATAAAATTATTCAAAGTTCTTGATTATGTGGATGCATATCTATGTCTTGCAGTCATGGCTCAGGCTCAGAATGAGATCAAAATAAGCCTAGAATTTATTGGGGATGCACTTAAGGTGGATAAAAACTCATCAATTTTTTTATGTGTGCTTAGCAACATGGAACTAAAAAATGATTGGCTTAAAGCAAAAGAAATAATTAAAGTAGCATGCCAACTTATCTTGGTTGATGAAGCAAAACAAACAGTTGATAAAGAATGAAGGGTTCAGATGGAAAGGAGAAAGAAAGAGGAAGAACTTAGGTGGATGATGCAATAAGAGGAGAAATTTGAATGTGTGAAGGAATTATGGAAGAGTAAGCATAAGGACAGGGATGATGACGATGATTGGGTTGGTCAGTCTGAGAAGAAATAGAAGAAGGAATAGAAGAAAAAGAAGAAGGATAAGGACGACAAGGCTTATGATTCTTATATGGAGGAACATGATGTTTCCATGGAAGATGAAGCAAATTATATGAGTGATAAGGCACAAGATGATGCAGAAAATTCCCAAGATCTTCTTGCAGTTGTAGGTATAGAAGACTTTGATGATGGTGAGATAAATTCTCTAGTTTCAATAAAATCACGAAGGAGACATGCATACTCTGATTCTAAAGATGATGAACCATTGTAGAAATAGATTTTGAGAGAATATGATCCATATGATGATGATGTCTAGGCTTCCTGAGTTTTAACCAAACCTAGCTCCTATTTTCCAAAAGAAAAATCCTCAAGGCCCATGGGAAATGAATGATGAGCATTTGAGTTTCAATTTGGTTTCATTTAGAAAAGTGGAAATTACATTGTACAAGATTTGTTTAACAGTTGAATAATTTAATCCACCTATTTGGGACTATAAAATAAAAATATATGAATTAATCTATTTTCAATTACAAGTTATTTCAATCTAGAATCGGATAGAAAGATAAAGCATAATACATTGAAGGACACTGAAAATGTTCTAAAATAAAGACTAAAATAGGTTTCCCATAAAAAACAAGAAAGAGGAAAAATGAAAAGATAACATATAGATTATTCATTTGAGGTTTTTGATAAGATCTCATTTAACTATGTCAAATGGATTTGGAAGCGACAAAGCATATTTGATTGACTAAAATTTTGAGGTAGCTTATTCATCGTCATTGCATACATCATCTTCTCTTGGAATATGTTTCTACAATGCACCAAGTCTAGAATTGATTGGGGATGCACTTAAGCATACTTAAACCATTTGATGAGTTTTTATCCACCTTAAGTGTATCCCCAATCAATTATAGGTTTGTGCATTGTAAAAACATATTCCAAGAGAAGATGATGCATACAATGACAATGGATAAGCTACCTCAAAATTTTAGTCAATCAAATATGCTTTGTCCCTTCCAAATCCATTTGACATAGTTAAATGGGATCTTATCCAAAATCTCAAATGAATCATTTGTATGTTATATTTTCATTTTTCCTCTTTCTTGTTTTTTATGGGCAACCTATTTTAGTCTTTATTTTAGAACATTTTATGTGTCCTTCAATGTATTATGATTTATATTTCTATTAGATTCTAGATTTAAAAAACCTATAATTGAAAATAGATTAATTCATCTATTTTTATTTTGCAGTCCCAAATAGGTGGATTAAATTATTATGTTGTTAAACAAATCTTATACAATGTAATGTCCCCTTTTTGAAATGAAACCAAGTTGAAACTCAAATGCTCATCATTCATTTCCCATGGTCCTTGGGGATTTTTATCTTGGAAAATAGGAGTATAATAATAACTCTAGAGGATCTTAATTTCATAAAAGGGGCCACTTAAGTGTTGGCATAGAGACCAAGAAATGTTTATGCTGCAAATGGGCCAACCATTGTGATAGTTGAAAAGGGTCAATTTGATATTACAAAAGAATTCTTTACATAGGTATAGGAAGTTGTTGTAGGAAACATCTTTGTTTGTATGCCTGATGTGTGGGTAAATCTAGCACATGTTTACTTTGCACAAGGATATTTTGTGCTTGCAGTGAAAAATTTTATGCTACAAATGGGGTAGCCATTGTAAAGTGTTGGCACAGAGACCAGAAAATTTTTATGTTGCAAATAGGGAAGCCCTTATGCTACTTGAAAGGGGTCAATTTGATATTGAAAATGAGATCTTTGCATAGGTACAAGAATTTGTTACAAGAAACATCTTTGTTCAAATGCCTGGTGTGTGGGTAAATCTAGGACATGTTTACTTTGCACAAGGACAGTTTGCGCTTGCAGTGAAAATGTATCAAAATTGTTTGAGGAAATTCTATTTTGTCACTGACACCCAAATTTTATTATATTTAGCTCGAACACATTATGAAGCAAAATAGTGGCAAGATTGTAAAAGAACATTATTAAGAGCAGTAGATTGTAATGAGAATTTTGAATTTGTGTTTAATGTAATGAGGGTTTTGAATTACCTCTGAATTTTATATAGAGGGCATCCCCAAATTTGATTTCTCTATAGACGGACTTGGTGAATTCAAATTTTTTGTAGAAAACTTTGAATTCCTTTCCTACCTTTTTAGAAGTCTCTAGGTCCTCTCTAAATCTTTATTGCCCATTCAAGTAGTTGTTATAACTAATCAAAATGCATCATTCCAAGCTAATGAATGAAGTGAGGTTTACAATGAATGAATGAAGCAAGGTCAAGCAAGATGAATGAATCTACAATGAACATGAATAATCATGCCAATACATCATGTGTAATACATCACACCAATAATTGGCCAAATTGTTTTTTTAATTTTTTATCTAATTTGGATTTGATGACTAACTATTTAGTCATTTTTATTTTTGTGACTAAATATTTTTCTAGCCAACAACCAAATTAGTCATTTATTTACTCATTTATAGCTAAGTTGCAAAAAATTGGTAGAATTTAGTCATTTTCAGTTGTTGTGACTAAAATTTTTAGTCACCTAGTCATTTATTTGCCAAATTCTACTAGTGAAAGATACTAGGAATAAATAAGATGAACTATCATCCTCATACCTCCCTTAGGCATCCAACAAAGTAACTTCTCTCCACCTCTTACAAAATGCACTTGATTGATTTTACCAAATTATCTTGTATTTTCTCACTACTCTCTAGGCATATGAAACTATTTTCCAGCCTCACCAACTACACCCTCAAACTCTAAAGCAACAAACCTTCCACTTTCATTAATTAAAAAAAATGAGATGCTAGCCAAAAATCTTGGATTTGTAACTATGAGAGTTCAAGAGTACCTACTCTTTTCCATTCAAGATAAATATATATTAGTTATTCATTCATAAAGAAATTGGGTATTTTACATACAAATACAAACATATAGAGATTACACCATAAATGTGTAAATGAACCACATAAAACAACACCCCATCTAAAAAATCCAAATTAATCCCAAACTATAACTTATGCTTAGTGACTTTCACATTTACATCATCCTTCAACCACCATTATGAATAAGGAGATGGGCATCCTAGTAAGTTTCCAAACCAATCTCTTTAACTACCTTGCAAGAAATAAGGCTTACTTGGGAGAGTGAATCAAGCAATGCATTAAACTGTTACCAAATTTTCACCCATGGCTCAATCAGGTAGAGCCTATTGATATTTAAAATAAAATGGTACATTTTCTATTCCCCTTACATTGCATTCATGTGTAGAAGTGAAATAACTTGAGAGATTACAAAAACACAAATCATTGCATTCATACAGATGCATGAAACATAAGAGGATTTTACAAATTTCTTCAGAAAAGTTATTTTATTGAATAGAATTATTTATTTAACTTACACAAGCCGTGGTTTTAACTTATTCTTATTTAATACGAATCAAGATCAACATATACATGAATAAGTAAATGAAGAAGAAAAAGTGTATGTAAGGAGGGTAACCAGTCATTGCCTGAGAATGACTAGTTTTGTCGAGTCTTCTTGTTTGGTTGTTGCCTGAGTTGTCCTAGCCTTCTTAGCTCCTTGATTCTCCTATTTTTTACATTAAATCAAATCAATGTGTTAGAGCAACGCTCTAAGCAATGACAGGTTACATACCATACATGATCATTTACCTATGGATGTATAATTGGTCTTGATCTGCATTAAATAGAACAATTATATCTTGAATATCCCAGAGAAAACATTGAAGCCTTCAAATAGCACATCAAAATATATATTTTCCTAACATGTTTGTTTCGTGTGCAGTATAGGTGCCTTTATGTTCTAATTTAATCTGATTAATTTAAGCATGTGGAGTGAAATGGGCTCCCACGAGGGTTGAGCCCAACATGTTATCCTCATATGTTTTAAGGGATGGAATGTTATTATTTTGGATGTCTTTATGGCCTATTTAAGGGAAGATTTAAGCATTTGCCTTTTTTTGAAGACAGTGAACATATGAAATGCATGATCATAGGTGGCATTCAAATTATTTTGAAATGACAAAAGCAACAGAGTGTGAGTAAAAATTCATAGTTTAATCATTTGGAGACAATGAACAATGAATAAGCAAGCCAACTGAATTCATGACAGAGATATGAAGTATTTCATTGAAAGTGTTTACCCAGGCAAGAATTTCCAGAGGTCACAGGTGAATCATAACTTGAAGTAAACAAAGCTATGAGAAATGTAGTAGTTCACAATCAAAAGGGTAGCAAGCCAATAATGTATTAAAAATTTTGAGCTAGTGCTAGAGGATGGTTAATAAGTGGTTGTTTGAAAACAATGATTTTGGTACATGGCAGTCTAGTTTCCAAAGATCTAGTAGTGCTAATATTATGGAAAAGAGCAGCAGTCCCATTGATATCTCTAAAGGTCCTTTATTTGACATTAAAGGATCAACTCATCCTTATCTAGGACAGAGCACACAGATATAGCCTTATTCAAAGGCATAATTTACATGAGCGAGGATAATTTACAACATCAACCAAAGGCGATCATTCGGAGGTCATTTTGTAAAAACTATCAGGAGTTCATTAGAATTACAAGCTAGTTAATGGGATTCAGTTCAGAATATACATTCAATAGTGCAGATACGTTATATTTGTATTTCAATACAGGGACTTTTTTTTTAGGACTTACCATGGACTACAGAAATCAGACATGAGCTTAGAACAAAAGTTTGGAGAGGGTATTTAAGAATCCTTCACTGTTATGGGATCCTACCAATTCTGACGTTTATATTTCTTCAAAGACAACATATATTTCTTCAAGTTGGAGACAAATACCAAAATCAATATATTTCCATGTAAGCTCCAAATGGAGTGTCATCTACTTACTAGAAATAGCTCAAGATCTGAGTTGTAAGAGTAACAAAGGTGAAAACATTAAGCAACAACTTTGATGAAGATGAAAGCCCAAAGTTAAGTGTAGATGGTAGTTTAGGGAGGATGTCAGTTACAGGAAATTGCATGGTGGAGGGTTAGTTTTTTTGAATACCCTATTTTTTTCTTCTTCCAAACAATACAAACCCTAGCAGAAAGGTAAATTTGCAACTTGTGTACAGAAAAGAAAAATTGTGTTGAGTCTTCCGATCATGCCCATACAAGAAAGTTTTATCATGGAAGTGAGGGAAAATAATGAAAAAATCTAGAAACAAAGGAAGTAAAGCCTCTGTGTTAGGACTCGAGTATGGGGGAATCCAATTTCTACAAGAAACATGTTTTCCAGGAACTTTGATATGTGGCCCAAAGAAGAGGAAAATTAACAAAGATAACAAAAGAGACAGAGAATGGGTTTTATCAAAACATGGAGGTGCAAATACAAAAATAATACATCAATAGCCGCATATTGGAGTCATGAAGCTCGAAAGAAAATGTAGAGAGATATGATATTTCAGTGGTTTTGTGCAATGTAGATCTTACCTAAGGGATAATGGCCAAGAAAAAAACTCCCAAGAAACCCTCAGAATTTGATATTGAGAGTTTTAGTCAAGCCTTCCACAGAGCTCCAAGTAGAATCATGGTGGTGCCTCCAAATTTCCTCAAGTCTCGAAGGTGGAAATGAATTAATTCCCTCTTGTTTCTTTTTCTTTTTGGTTTAGGGTTTTCTAAACTCTAAATGTTAATGCGAAGGGAGTGAATGGAATTTTTTGCCTTCATTTTGGAAAAACCAAATGCAACTAAATCAATACCCACACTGCCCTCTCTATTAGGTGTGAGAGATTTTAAGATTATGATTTATTTGTTGAATAAGTCATAGTTATTGAAGTGGTTATAACAAATACATGGATTCTAAGACTTTAAGTCTTAGGATTTGTATATGTTGCATTGAATTTCAAAGTTGTAAAGCATTTTTTACTTGAATGATGAAATTATAAATCATTAAAGTCAAAATGCTATTTTCAATGCAAAGTAAAGTAAAATATGCCTTGTAAGCTTTGATTGACTCAAATTGAGTCTTGATGACTTTTAAGAGTATATGGGAGCGATTTGAGGGAGGTTATTTATAGTTTACAAACATTAGGAGGGAATCTAGGGAGTGGTTCATCTTTGTTGAAGAGAATTTTGGATTTTTGACCAAGTATTGAGTATTTTTAGGGGTTGTTTCTTGAGTCACTTTTATGGACTTGGTCATTGATGACTTTTTCACACATAATGAGCTCTTTTCATGGAGATTGAAGAGCAATATTCTAGGATAATTGAGTGCATCCGACCCAGGTTGTTGGAGATGGCTTACTTATGCCTTTTGCAAACTCATTATTAGTCAGTTTTGATTATGCAGATTTTAGCTTGGAGTGACTTTTACAGTCCTTTCACAGACTTTTGCATACTATGTAACTCAGTTTTTGGAATATGATATACAAAGAATACCTTGGATACCAATGATTTTGTTATTTTTCCTTCTTATTTCTTGCAGTATTGTGTATTTCAAATGATTGATCAAGTTATTTGTGAAATTTTTTAACTTTCCTATGACTTTGTCTCATGTTACATACCTTTTCTGCAAAATTTTGTTCATGCAGGTTGCAATCTATGTCTTGAACAATAACATGTATGTGAATTTTCTAATTGTGAAGTGATTTTCCTTTTAGAGGTTAATACATGGAGGCCTCTTTGTGAAATGTTTATGCAGGAGAATACAAAAATAAGTTGTGCAAATTTGGTCATCTATCATTTTGTAAACAAGTGTAAGAAAAATCTGAATTTTTCATATCCCTATCAATTAGGTGCATCACCATAGAAGTATTTTTTAATTTATGATTATCTCTTTCTACCCTTTTCCTCTACAAGTTCAGTAAAGTAGTTTACCAAAGGAAGTCGGCCTTCTCCGAAGGTTGACCTTTACCTATAAGTAACCCACAACTTGAAAGGTCTTCCCATGTTACACTGAAATGTTGAATTTCTTATTCAACAAGGTGCAATTTCAATAGATAACATAAACATCTTACATTTTGGATAAGTATTGATGTGCAATAACTTAGTTAACTCCTCTTCACTTGGAGATCTACTACTCTCCGAAGACAAAAACCTTGCATAATGTAGCACATGACACATATTTGTGTACCTCTGAATCACCATCCATTTCATTTCCTTTGTCCACATAAATAGTGTTATTTTATTTCTCATTATTAATCCAAGAAGATGCTAAATTTGGATGAAAATTCTAACACCTTTCATTCACATGCATGTCTTTGTCCAAATTACTACCATGAAATTTTCTCTTACCTTTGTATTTTTATATTGTCATGATATAAGCATTATTTTTACACATACCATCTTAATTCTTCTTACCACTGTATTTTTCTCTCTCCTCTTGTTCTTTCTAGGAGAGATCCCCTTCTTATCTACCTCAATATAGTGTGCTTGGGCATATGTCTCATCTATGTTTTGGATCATGGCATGGGAACAATTATTTGTAGGTAATTATCCTCCCACATACTATATTAGAACCTTAGTTTTCATTATGTATTCCCTAATATCAACTTCTCTCTTTCCTTAATAGTATTTTCAATATCTTTCTTCTTTGTGGAAAAAATAGGTAGAATTGTTTCCTCAATAGTGTTTTTAGTTCATTCCACTTAGACACCGGTAACACGTTTTAAACCTTTGAGGAGTGTCAATAACTTTCATACAATGTAAGAGAGTGTCCAACAAGTTTCAACCTTGTAAAAGATATTTTTTGGTGTGGATAAAGTAAATTAGACTAAAGTATTCCATGTTTGGAACACCCATTGATTCAATTTCTCAACACTAATCTCTCCACCATATGGTTAAATTTCAAACTTAGCCTTAACTTTGAAGAATCTCTCTACAATATATGACTTCCCATATTCTATATCCACCTTGATATATTCATCTTCTTATTAACACTATTTTAGAGGTTCTATTATTTATATCAAGGAAAGCAACACACTTTCTAACTATAATGCCTATGATTTGAAACTGCAAATGAAAGCAAACTAAAATGTAAACTTCCTAGCCAGACCAAGAAAAACCTCTAGATAGAGCCCACAAAAGAGGTAAAAAAAAATCATCATCAAATAATCAAATTAAAAAATTCCATAAACTCCATTATGATTTGACTTTCTCCTTGATAGGTTGGAATGTGGATGCACCTTGCTTGAAGATACCAATTTGGCAACACATGCCTAACATAAGTGATGATTGATTGAAATAAAGGAAATAGTGTCTGAATTGTGTGGGCTTGCCCTAAGTCAACACTCCTTTTATTGAATAAATTTGGGCTTGTTATTGTGTCTTCTTATTTGAGTGTTGTATATACCAAGCGCTTATTTGTAAACCTTCACTACCAAGTTTGGATCAATTCTAGTTTGAAGTTATTTTGCTTATTTTAAAACACATTTCCCATTGGTATCCTTTGAAATATAAAATTTTGAATCAAAACCTAGGATAACCATAATTTAGTGCAAAATATATTTAGCCTTGGTCATCACCAAAACCATTTCCCAAAATCTCCCACATCAACCACATACCTTTTCCATTTCACATTGGTCAAACTAAACCAAATCCATAGACCTCAATCCATTTTCCACTCTTTGATTTATCCTATTATCCAACCAAGTTCACTCTACACCTTGAGTACAAGGTACACATCCCTTTGTCACTCATTATCCCCTTGGTCATAACCCTAGTCACCTTTGACTCACATCAAGAGAAAATTAGGACACCCTTGATCATCACCATAATCACCATCATATTTTATCCATATCATCCTTATAATCCACACCCATCATTAATCCAAATAAATCCTTGGTCATAGTTGAAAGAATCACTTTTAGATATATCAATAAAAAATCATGACCTTAGTCCAACCTTTGGAACCTTTAATCATCCTAAAGCCCATTTTTTAATCCTTGGAAACTTTACATTAATCCATAATCTCCAAAATCAAATTCATATTCAAATCATCCTAAGATCCAAGTGTGTAGCCTAAAATTTCATCCAGGATTATCAAATCCTCATAATCCAACTAATCACATTTTCCCATATTTGGAGTAATCCTAATCATCCAATTTATCCATCTAAGTATTCCATACATGTTATCTATCAAGTCCACCTAGGGTTATCCTTTTGATAGTCACCATAAGTTAAAACAATCCAAAATCTAAATCATCCAAAAGATCAAAAATTCAAGGACAAACAAAATGATGGACCAATTGCAAATGAAAAAATAGAAAAAATACATAATACAAAAGATAAAATGTAAATGATGAACAAATTTACCTTGTCTTTTACTTTTTCATCTCATGGATTGAGTTGAATTAGATACACCCATTTCTACTTGATATGCTTCTTGATTATACAACTATGTGGTTTCTCTCTAATGCAACATAGCCTTGGCATGGAAGAGGATTTGATAGTGATTTGAATATCATAATTTTGGAAAATATGTGTGATGTTAAAATGGGGCAAGAAGGCTCCAACTTATAGATTTTTGGAAGGATGAACGAAGGGTTGATATTTTCTTGTGAGACGGATGATTGGGATTGAAGGATATAGTGAGGACTTAGCCTTGTGAAAAGTTTCAAAAAATGGAAGTATATGAGAATGACATGTTGTCATGGGGAAGACAGCAATTTTATCATACATTGGGAAGAAAAAGAAGATGACAAGTGGAAATAAAAGTGGAAAAGTGTAAGATGTGTAGGCTTTGGAAGTGTGACAACTAGGAAGAAATAGAAAGTGTGGGGTTGCTTCATGGGGAAGAGGATCTTACACATGTGTGAGCATCCAATAGAAGAGGAGGTCAAAGGATGACTTGGAGATAGAAAGTGACATGTGCACGGAAGTCCTTAAGAGGGCTTGTAGGAAACATGTCACATGTCTACAAGTTTGGGGAAGTGAGAGGAATTAAAAATTGGAAGAAATATTAATGGAGATTAGAATGTGAGTTGAGTTAATTAATCACATATTTATTAACTAAATCAAGATTAAAGGACTTAGGGGAATAGAGGCTAAGGTTAAATTAAAATTATTTAATTCTTTAAAGGATCAAGTGTTTAATTAAATACATTAATGGAGGATAATTAATCAAATAAATAATTTGATTAATTAAGATGAAGAATAATAATTAATTAGATTTTGAATTTAATTAATTATAGATTAAATGAGGCATTAATTAAATGTGTCAATTGAGAAGATTTAATAAGAGGAATGCAAATAATTAATTAAATTTACATTTAACTAATTATAGATTAACGGTCAATTTAGGGTATCTACACCTATATCCCACACTGTAAAATCTCAAACTCATAATAAAACAAAGTCAAAAGATTGTAATCAAGGGAAAATCCAACAACATGAGCCCTCTAGATGAAATTATTTTCCTTAACCAATCCAAGTATAACGAATATAATAGCATTTTCCATCAACCTGAATATGATCCTTATGATGATGAGGATGGTCTTATCTATCAACATGAATCTTAGAGTAATCATGCATTAGCTAGTAATCTTGTTGTGCATTTTATAATCGCACTATACTATAATATAAAGTGTCATGGGGGAGTTGATGTTTATCTTTGGTTTTCCATCACACCTTTGTCAAGTGAGTATCCCTTCCACGATAGTAATGAATCCTAGTGATTATTGCCTCATGCATGTGTGCCTTAGTTTGCACACCCTTTTATTTGCAGGTTGTTTCTCCTACATGAACTTCTTGATTTCACATAGTTTCAGTAAACCTGTCTTGGCTCTCCCTTTTCAATATTATGGGGGGTTTCTACTATTGGTGCTAATTCTTCCTTGGTTTCGTGGTTTGAGTGATCTATGTATCTAGTTATTGTTCCTATGTACTTTCAAATGCAGTGTGCATCAGCAACTAGTTACATGCATTTCAGTGAGTTGGAGCATTTACCATATGGACATTCTTACATTCTTGTTTCTGGAGGTGACCTTCTCTTTTTATTTGATCAGAGACTATTTTGTGCTTGTATTTTCAACTTGCATCTTGAATGTTGAGTAGTGTTGTTTTGGTAACTCATACATTTTTCATATGTTGTTTGTATCTTCAAGTTCCAGCTGGATGTTTGCCTTTGTTTGCCATCTGATTTGAGTAGTGTCATTGGGGACACTCTTGCTAATTATTGTCTCTCTCGTGATCAAAGTTCTTCAAACTATTTGTTACCTGTATTTTTTACTTGCATCTTGCATGTTCAGTAGTTTCATTAGGGTCACTCATGTAGATTCATGTACCACTTATATCTTTGGCTTCCACATGTTTGTCTTTGTTTACCATCTAATTCAAGTAGTGTCATTGTGGGCACTCATGCAGATTATTATCTTCTTGATCTCGATATTTGTATCTTCGAGTTCTAGATGTTTTAACTTTGTTTGCGGGAGATACCACAATAGTGGGTTACACTTTTTGGCTAAACTTGACATTGAACTAAACTTTTTAACTAAATCTTCACTTTCAAACACCTATAGCTACTAAACCACGAGGAATTTGAAGATGATGCAAACTAGTGATTTGTGACATTTTTTTTGTAGATTCTAAATATATTAAAAAAATGAAATCAAATTGCATTTATTTTTCCATATCGTTCGATAACTAGTTTTTAATAGTAAACACCATTTTTAAAGAGTGGTGTTTATTATATAACACAAAATTTTTTCTATCAAGGATAAAATTCTAATTTTTTCGAATTTAGATTTGTAACTATGATATCTAACTCCTTTATTTGGTTTCATAGTGTTTTATTGAATATTTTTTTCTTAATTAAGTTTTGAAGTCAAACCAATTATAATTTACTGTATAACACATAAAAAAATTTGTATGTATTGAAATTCATTTTTTTTGTTGGATCAAGGACATCAATACCAAGAGCATAGATATTTTTTAGATTTTTTTGGTAATTTACTATTTTTCCACATGTGTAGAATGAAGAGCTTTATTTTCGATGAAAAACCTACATTCACAAGAAATAAAAATTAAATATAATAATTAAATTAAATATATTTAAAATTATACTTTTTGGGAAGCTTATAATAAGGACTAAATACTTACAAAACATAAATTTTAAATTAATTCATTTTATCTCTCAAAAGGTAAATCAAAAGTGGTTTTTTATCAACATTTTGATAGGTGTAGAGGAGACACCATTATAGGCACGGTTTAAAACTAAAAGGGTTCTATCCAAGGGGGTTTGATCTAAGTGGGTTTGATCAAATCCTCTTCAATAAAAATCCTTTAAATGTAACCTTTCAAAGCTTAAATATTTAAAAACTGTGCTAGGTGAAGAAATATTGCATCCTTCAGCACAAAGGTTGATCTTTCCATCAGATTTAGTATCAATCTTTGTTTCAAATGTGTTGGGTTTGAATCTGAATTATCAAGACATGAAGAAAATTGCAGAAGCATGTGTTCAAGAAGTCTTCCTGCAGGATAATGCATTGCTCAAAATCATACAACAATATAGTCTTTGGAAAGGAGAAGCACATATAGGGGGAATTTTTCCAAGGCACTATCTTCATCATAAAGTTTGCTTCAGAAACATCTACATAACATTGAAGCTGGCATTGGTGTATGACACTCCCAACCATCTTTACAAAGCACTAGCAAGATATCATTGGGAAATTGGTGAAGATATGGAAAGAACCTTTAAAGAAAAATATCATGCATTATCTTTCCTTCTTTCTCATCACTACCATCAAGAAGAAAGTGACAACAAGCTCATGGAAAAATAGAAGGAGATTGTGGCTATTGAGGAGTCTCGAGATGAAGAGGGAAAATTGAAAGAGCAACAAATGAAGCCTTATATACCTGACATGAACATCACAGTAAATTCACAGTCCATCATTCCACCACTGCAAATCATGAAAAAAGGAGAAAGAGAAAGCTCTTCAGTTGGTAATAGTTAAATTACTATATTGGTACACATAGTATGTGGATAATGTTACATATTATAGCATATAGGCTGCATATAGAGAGTTGGAACATGCTTCAGAAGTTGTTATATTATCAGCTCATTTTGGATAAATATTTGTTTTTTGGACACTAACATATAGTTAGTACAAACATCCTAATACAAATTTTTTCTATGCCACATAATGTAAATCATGAAAAATCAAATGGCAGGGATCTCTGGCATAGTTGCATAAGTTAGTGATAGGTACTATATTTCAGTCATTAGAATGACATTTTGTAAATCTCTATTATACTAATAATATATGTCAGCCTAAAAGCCTTTTATTTTAAAAAAAACAAAAATCAAGATGTCTCAGAAAGTGTAACCCATTATTGTGGTAGCACCCTTTCCATATGATTCGACTAGTGCCATTGAGGGCACTCATGTAGATTCTTGTTATCTTGATCCTGGTCATCATTTGTTTCAAAGGAGGTTCTTCATTTCAGCACCACATCAAGCATCTTTCGATAGCAGTTTACAACTTCTTCGTGCTTCAACGATGTTCTACATGTTCCTCTTTTTTAGACTTTGTTTGTTTGGAGCCTTCTTAGTCCTTCACCTTGATTTGGAGGCTTTTCAATCCTTCATTCACATTTTCTCTCTTTTGGAGAGGATTTTCCTCCCACTATGGTTTTATCCTTTTCTCCATTTGTGCGAGATCTTTTGTTTGTACATGGGTACCTTACCAGGCCTTGTTTGTCAGGACCCATCATGTACTCTTTTTAGGGTTTTTAGCTACTCCCTAAGCTCATGTTAAGGGGGGTGTTAGATTAATCATGCATTAGCGAATAATTAATTAATCTTTAATTAATTACTAGTATAACTTATTTTCATGCACTTAAGCTAAACTTAGGATTTCTTTATTCAGTTAACTAAGTGTTTTTCTATGTTAGCTGAAGTGAGCTATTATTAGATCATTTTGTCTCATCACATGTGATTTTGACATTTGTCCTAATCTAATCCCTTTACCATTTAGGTTTTCTCCTATATATCACCCAACCCTCATTGTATTATCACTCTGAAGATTAAGCTTATGTTCTCTCGAACTCTCAACCATTAAGGACTTTTGTTTTCCTTGAAGTTTCTTGAGGTTCATTTTGTAGATTTTTCTTGTTGAGGAATATTGCACATATTATTTTCAGATCTCTTGCATGGAAGGTGTATTTTTTCATTGTTTGATCATGTGGCTCATAGTTTTCACAATTCTAATAATGAATATTATCCTTTCTATGATAAGGATTGTGTTATCTACCATCCTAAATATTATCCTTATGATGATGAGGATGGTCTTATGTACCAACCTTAGTATGACCCTTACAAGGATGGTTCATATACCCCACATTTAACTCCCATATCCCTCAAAACCAAGACCTCCCAACCACTAGCTACCTCCCTAAACACCATCCATCCATGCCATCCTTATCCCATCTTTATCAAGGAAAATACCATCCTAGAATAACATCCATCATCACCCCAATCCATATAATTTGAGTCCTCTTCATCCAAACCTTTTCAATTTTCCTCTACATATTCCAAATCATTTGTATTTACTTCCTCCAAATCATTGTCACCCAAGTCCTTTGATTCCTCCTACTCCATTATAGGTTCCACATCCTCCTCAAATTCCTCAAATCAATCCAATTTAAATTCCACTCATTTATTGAATATTTATTGGTCTCGTCAATCTACTAAATATTTTGTCCAAGGACTATTCACATAGTATAAATTACAAAATAAAAAATCCAAGAATCCATGTCCACAACACCTATCCATGAGTCTCCTACCATTATGCCTATCCTATATCAAATACCATCAAACACTACCATCTCCATGAGTGAACACACATTGGAAGATATCTCAATAAAATAAAAAAGGTCCAAAATCCATTCGTGTCATAAGGTCCAACGATATCCCACTTGGCCAAGCATACTACTAAATGTGGCATTAGACTTATATATCAATATAGGTAATACCAAAGAAAATTAAATTGTATTCATATTGTCTAAGTAGAAACTAAGGATATGTCAAGATCTTTCTCTAAATCATGTCACAAATTTCTTCCAACCAAATCAATATCAAGTCCTCGATAATGATAATGATATTTATGTTAACCCAATCTTTGATCAAGATCCAATAGATGATTATGAAACCCATAACAATTCTTTTTTTTATCAAGATCCTATTTATGATCATAACATTTAAAATCTGATCTTTGATCATCATCCTATCATTGATCCAAAAATCCAATATGATCCCTTACTCCACCTTTATCTCAATCATGATTGGGAAATCAAATATGATCCATTCATACTCCTAAAAATTTCATTTCCCAAGATGAAACACTTGCCTCTCTAGGATATATAGATAGTCAAACAAATGATATGGATCAAGATTGATCACATTAAGCATATCATTGTTCAATATATCATAATTGCAAATAAGGAGAAAACACAACCACCCTACAAGTTGGGTTCAACCACATTCATGCTCTTTGACTTTCTCACTGAATAAAACATAGATCTTTCTACTAATTCATGGTTGTCTAATGATGGATTTGCATCCTATTTCAAAAGTGAAAAAATCATATGGTGAACAAATTTTTTGAAAGCATGGGATATAATAGTAAAGGGTTAGGTCTTCATGAATAATGTATTCTAGAACCAATATTGGTGTATGAAAATGATGGATATCAAGGTATTGGTTGTACATATCCAAGAAATAAATCTAATGGTGAAAACTCAATGATAGTTGGGACGACCTCATCCAATGAAAGCATCAAAATAGAGGGCATTCATATCTATCCTAAGAATCCTCCTTCCAACCATATTTGAGCTAATTTCTCCATCCATACTATCAAACCACATCCATAAGATCCTAAGGCCCGTAATTGGGACCAATGACATCATCCATTATATAAAGTGAAGCATTATCACAAAGAAAAATATTGCAATCAACTACCAAAGAAAAACAAATGTAGATTCCATACCAAATCAAAATGAATCTAAAAATAGACATGTATGCAAAGATCAAGAAAAAAGAACTAAATCAATATGGGTCCCAAATAAAAGTGCATTGATGAATCCAATCAAAATGAATCATAAAAATAATCCATAAATAAAAAGTCACAAATTACATAAAATAGGTGTGCACCACCTCCACAATTATCATGCAAAAATTGACTATCCAAAAATATTGTTGGTCCCAATCCTAAGTCCAAATCCAAGTCCAAATCCAAATCTTAAATCCCTACATCCAACATCCATCAATCCACACACCCACCTCCAAAGTCCAAGTTATCAAATCTATAAATCAAATCCCAATTCTCACCTTCACCATCTAAATCCATACACCTTCACCATAAACCTAAGCCAAAACCTAGAATCTATTGCACCCTTTTAGCAATACTCTACCATAAGAGTTATGATGACACTCTATCAAAATGTTTTTATATTTGGACAAGGCCAACTCAACTATCAAAGAGCAATGTCACAATTGTGCATTGTATACTAGTGCAAAAATATTATTAAAGAAACTTCATAAGGAAAGATAAAATTGGAATTTAATGACCAAATCATCCAAATCAGGTGCATCAACAATACATACACACACACAATACCTAAAATTTAAATTTCCAAAAACAAAACAAATATAAAAAAAAATAGTAAAGAGAAACAATTTTCTCAATGGTGAAAACCACTTTTATGACACCTTGGGAAAATTCCATGATGAAAACCCATTGATGGGTGTCATGTGGAGATAATTTTTCTAATCCATTCCACCATACCTATCCATCCTATCATATCATTCCATAATATCCATCCTCCAGGTCCATTTATTTCTGCCTCATCCATATTTCCTATTCACCTTGATCTTAATAATGGATGGGGGCACATGATGCATACTTTAGAAAAACTCTTGACATAGAAATTATTTAGCCACACACCATCTACCATCACTTTAATGCCTAGATAACACTACCCAACACCCATTCTTGGATCAAAACATGTTAATCCTAATGCAATGTAGTCCTTGAACATCTTCAGGCTTATGGGTTGACCAATGCCTTGTAACAAGGAGATGGTGGGTGATGTTTTGGACCAAGGGAGAGTTTCACTAATGAAGAGGAGGAGGATAAAGTTTATGAGAAAATCTCTAAGAACACCAGTGACAATCTGGTGTAAAGGGAAATGGATGGAAAAATCACAATTCCATGCTCCGGGTCTCGCCTCAGCAATTCCCTTTGGTGGCTCTCTCCACCAACTCAACCTATAGGTCCTGACTCAAATGTAGTTACCCCTGGTTCTATTGGCCATCCCCTCTTCCATCCATGTCACACAACACAACCAAAACTCAGTGCTTTACCTCTGCTTCACCCTTGACCCTTAATCAACCCTAAAGGCCAAATACTCTCAATACTCAACTAGATGCTTGCAGGGGTGTAGAGATGTGTTGTCATGCTTCCTAGCATCCCATTTGGTGTCTTGAATAACCATTAGTCTCCATTTCTCCATTGCTTCTTTCAAACCCTCCCTTAGGGTTAAAAAGGCTACAAGCCTAGAGCCTCTTTTTGCCCTTCTAACCTGAGAAAAGTGTATATCTCTCCAAACTCATCCAAAGAACCTCAAATATTTTTCATGGATTCTTGAACTTGATACCAATCTCTTCAAGATTCCTTAGGTCTCATGCCTTGTCTGGCCGTACAGAGGTCACTTCACCAAATTTAGGAAATGTAGGGTTTTGTAGCCATTTCCTAGCCACCCGATTGGACTGTCAAAGAGTTCACCACCCAAATGGTTGGTTGGGACCTCTTCCTTGTTACCAAGCATTCATAAGACTCCCTTCCAACTTTCTACCATGGGGATTAGCAAGGTGAGGTCACCCCTGCAAGTTAGGCTCTTGTTTTGCATTGTCCTTCCTAGCCAGGCATTGCCAAGCTCGCCTAGGAAGTGACTTTCCTCATAGCTACTCAACCCCTAAAGACTCCTAGACCTAACCTATGTATAGGCATGGAGCTTAGCCTCATTCCCCATAGACTATACACCAGATATAGTGGAAGATAGAGGTCTAAGTCTCCATGGTTAATAGTTCACCAGTCTAATCAGCAATGGAAAGAAACAAAAACTATCTAAGAACAAGCTAGGAAACGATGAATTCAAATTGCCACTACCACACAAAGCTTGGAAATAACCTACATTACATTCCACAACAAACACAATGTCTGATCAAAACCAATAATACACTACTCAAGCAAAACAGAAACAAATTACTCCATAACACTGTCTTTTCTTGCTTTCATGAAAATTTCAAAATTACAAAAACTCCAAATGCCTTCCAACCTTTCATACAGGTCAAGGCAACCCTTAAATAGGTTTCCAAAATGGTAACCACCTCCTTGGTCGTACATGTTAGTTAAAAGGTGGAAAAAGTGAAAAGTGTTCCATTATGCCACCTTTTGCCAAGTTCCTAGAACTAACAAAGTGAGTATCTAAACTCCTAACCTTTGCCACTCCGGATAGCTCATGATCACTCCTTATTCCTAACTTTCTAACACAATGCAATGGTCAACATGACCTTATTAAATTCAAACCAAGTTCACAAACCTTTTATATACCTAGTGTTTCCTAGGTGTTCTTCTAGTCTTCTAGGTGCTCCTGCACCACAATCACTCCAAGAACATTGACAACATTGACACCACCTCAATGGACCTACCTAGTGAGGGCCATACTTTCTCTCAATGTGATTCTATGACTGTTAAGCTTTATGAACTCAAAGGGAAGGTCTTAGAACTAGAAAAAAATAGTGAGCCTCTCTAAGTTCGGTTCCAAAGAGATGTATAGATCGGCCACCACTCTTTGTATGCTACACGAGGAGCTGAAGAAATTGAGCGACAAGAATGGGAGTCACAATGAACTATACAAGTTCCTTATCAAAGACTAGAGCCAACTCTTTGGCTAGCCCTATTTTTTCTATTATTTTATGTTGGCACTAGTGCTTCCTTGCTTTGTAATGGTTTTTAATACTTTCTTTACTATTTGGACTATGTGTTGTTAATGTGATGTTAATGGTCTATTGACCTGGTTTCTTGCCTCTAAGATTTATGTTTATAGGGCCAACACCTTGGTTTTTTTTTATCAAAAACATTTTCTTTGATTGTTTGATGTCATGATTTATTTTTACATCTTTTGTGAGCTCTATGTAGAGGTTTTATAATGGTTTGAAACATTAATATTATGTATTGCATTAGTTTTCACTTGTATTTTGAATTATTTCTTATAGGTGGAATGCCAAAATGATAAATGAGATGGTTAAGGATAAACTTGGAAATTAGGTCACCAATGGTGAAAGTGAGTGGAACTACTTCAATCCACTTGGTGAAATAATTGGTAATGATAATAATGAAATTATAGTCATTGGAGGAGGTGGGATTAATCTTTTTAATGAGATCAAGGCCCCATGTAGATAAGGGTCATGATTAGTAATATTTTGGAGGTCTTGTGGGGTTGCATGAATAATATTTCCATGTTTTTTACAAGAAATCCATTTCTTTACATATTGATAGGCATTGAATTCCATGGTTGGCCAATAGTATCCCATGTGAAGGAGCTCCTTGGCTAAGATCATGTCATTCATATGAGCACCAAAAATACCATTATGAACTTCCTAAAGTGAAAGGTTATCATCATCCAAGTTGAGATATCAAAGCAAAGTGCCATCACAATCCTTACAATTCAATGTGCCACCAAGGATGGTATAACAAAATGTATGTTGGATAAGGGATTTACGTTTGGTGGATGATATGTTAGGAGGGATGGTTTGGTTTTGGAGATATGGAAAAAATTCATTGTACCAAGGAGTGTTAGGACCAATAATATCACATATCATATCCAAATCTAGAATATCATAATAGGTATAAAGAGTTTCTATACAAGGAAATGATATTCATGAGCTTCATTAGGCATATCTAGAAGAGAATCAATGATGGTCATTGCATCAACAACTTTGTTATTGATATGAAGAACTTTCTCAAAATATATATCCAAGAAGTACTACTTAAAACTGTCAACCATGCACTTATAGGGAACGAGATTTTTATCCTTAGCAAGGAAATCATAATTGACCTAATTAACTACTAGTTGTGAATTTGAAAATACTTGTAAGTGTTGAATGTGTCATTGTATAGCTAGTTTTATACTAGAGATCAATGCCCCATATTCTTCTATTTTGTTTGTGCAAGGATAAGAAATGCAAAATGATTTTAGAATAAGATCACCTTAGGGATGATGAAAAGGATGCTAAAACCTGGTCCATGTGATGTGAATGATCCATCAAAGTATAATGTCCATGATTTGGATTACTCAATGTGCAAGATGGATTAATCTGGAAATTCTATGTTCAAAGGTTGATGATCCTAAATGGGAGTCTCTACTAATTTATCTACTATGAATTTTCCCTTGATTTACTTCTACTTGATATACTCAATATCAATCTCACTAAGGATCATGACCCACTTTTTCATTCGACATGTAAGAGTTTCTTTAGACAACAAATATTTTAATGGATCAATTTTGGTGATCAATGAGTGGTAGCATTAAGCATGTAATGTTGAATATTTTGTGTGGCAAACACTACTATAAGGAAAGATTTCTCCATGGATAAGTAGTTGAGTTCACATTCAACCAACTAAGATAATAGATGGAATTTTCTCTCCCCTATTCATTAGGCTAAGCTAAAAGGGCACCTAAGACATGTTGTATAACTAAGATATATAAAATCAAAGGCCTATCTAGAGTTGGTGCCACTAAAATTGGAGGATTAGATAGGTATTCCTTGATGTGATCAAATTATTTTTGGCATGACTCATCCCACACAAAGTTGACATTCTTTCAAAGTAGATTTGAAAATTGATAACACTTATCTATCAATTGGGAAATGAATCATTTGATAGAGCTTATATTTTTTCTTGTAGACTGCATAATTATGTGAGGTTCCTACAAGGTGGAATTTTTGTTATTGATTTTACTTTATTTGTATCTACCTCTATGAGATGTCTAGAAACAATGAAACCCAGGAGTTTTCTTGATATGAATCCAAAAACAAATTTCTTGGGATTTCATTTGACTTTATATTCTTTGAGCCTTAGAAATATGCAACACAAGATGATTGGGTGATACAATTTAAGTTTTGACTTTCCTAATATTTCATCCACATAATCTTAAATAATATCTTGTAGCATATCATGTAATATGGTAGTCACGGCCCTTTGATATCTAGTACCAATATTTTTGAGACTAAATGACATGAATTTGTACAATAGAATTTTCCCCATGGGGTAATAAAAGATATCTTATATTGGTCTTCAAATTCTATCTAAATTTGGTTATATCTTAAAAAATCATCCATAAGGGATAACATCTAATGGCCAACTATCAAACCCACTATCATATCAATATTCGAAAGTGGAAAATCATCTTTGAGGCAAGACTTGTTGATATCTCTAAAATATGTACACTATGATTCCTTTGGTTGGATTTCTTACAACTAATATATTAGAATCCCACTCTAGATAGTCAAAAGTATGAATGAACCCAACATCTAGTAATTTATGAATCTCTTCATTTACTAAAAGGGCCACTCTAGAATGAATTTTCTTAGCTTTTGATGAATTGGTTTAGCATTAGAGTTTACCTGTAAGGTGATGAACAAACAAAGATGGCTCCAAGCTAAAAATTTAGCATACGACCAAGCAAATATATCTAGATAATCTTTAAGTATTGTAAATATGTCTGTCTTTAACTCAACATCTAGAGCAGATGCAATCCATGTCGACTTAGGGATCTCTTTTGTACCCATATTTTTATCTATAGTTTCCTCAATAAGGAGTAGTGACCCATATTGTAGTGGAGAAAGGGGTAATGGAAGGTGAAGCTCATTATCAAATGGTGTATGTGTAGGTTTTGATGGTCCCTCTAAATTACCTTCTTTCTCCTTAAAGTATGTTGATGAACTCAATAGATTTTTTATGAAATAAAAAAGGATGAGGTTTGTTGTACATTTTGGATGTGTTTAGAATCGATAACCCCATCTCCAATTGCATTTTTATTTTTATAAATAACTTGAGATTACCTTTGGATTTGTCATTTTGATTGTGATCCCTGGAATAAAATTTGATAACCCCTTTAGCAATGAGGGATTTCTATATTTGAATTCCTCTTTCAATAAGTTCATTGAAAGAAGTAGCACATTGGACTTGAAGGTGAAAGGCATGTCATATGGTTGGATAAAAAGATCAAATACAATTTAAATTAACTAACTAAACAAGATAATTGATCAAGTTAAAGCCATATTCCATGAAATCAAGCCTACAACTCAAGAAAGATCTATTTAAAAGCATTAAACATCAATTGAAGCAAAATGAAACTAAAACCAGAAATCCCATGGTGGATTGAGTGCAATTGAGTGAAGGTTGGATGTTGGATTGATAAAATTTCATTATCCATTGTGAGGTTAATGAAAAAATATTGGTGAAATAGGCTAATGGTGATCCACAAAATGCTCAAAATATCAAGAAGTGAGTATGAATTTGAGTAGAGTAGGAATTCTCTCAACTCATGTAAAATGAGGAGTATTTATAAATTTTTGGAATGAATCAATGGTTGGGATTGAATTGGCTAATCAATGGAGGAAATTGGATGAGAGATGAAGGCATGAATCAAAGATGGGATCAAGGGTTGATAATGCTTAATGGCATGGATCAAGGATTTTAATCAAAGGTCCAAAATGCTTGAGACAATAACAAATCCCTTGATTTTAGGAAAGATGTGGGAGATATTTCCATGTGGAGGGATAAATTTGAATTTGAAAAGGGAATATTATATGAGAATATTCTTTGAGTGATTGGAGGAAATATTAGTCAATTAAACAATTTAAGAAATTATTTAATTGTGCAAGAGGAATTTGAAACTTTAATTAAACAATTAGGAATTACTTAATCAAAGAGGATTTATGACAATTAATTAAATAATTTGAGTTACTTAATCAAATGAGAAGAAAATTAGTGTGAAGATGATGAATTAATTAGATAAAATTAATTATTTTATTAATAGGAGAAAATAGTGAGTTTAACTAAATAATTTACATTATTTAATTAAATAGAGGAACAAGTGAGAAAGGAGATAAATGGTGTTAATAATTGAAATCTTGATGTGTGATATACTCAAGAAATTTTTAGGTGTCTACAAGGCCAAATCTAGATTAAGATTTGTGACAAAGAATGAATGGATTTTTTCCAATATTGGCAATTAAAATCTACTAGCTAAAGATCTCAATATTGAAGGAATGATGAGAATATTTTCCCTAATTTTTGCATATTTTTACTCAAGTCCATAATTTTAATCTTGTGTTTCATGTTATAGGATAAATTTTTGACAAATTTTTCAACCAAGTCTCCAAAATATGTGATGGACCTTTTAGGTTGGTGGAAGAACCATTCGCATTATTGACCACCTAAACTATGAGGGAATAATCTTAGTATGTGTTTTCATGTGCCACTTCTTGACTAGCCATGAATAATTCCTTTACATGTTACCTAGGATCTCCCTTCCCCTTATATTTATCATACTTTAGAATTTTGAAAGAGCTAGGAAAGGGACTTGTGATATTGACCTATTGAAGGTATATGGGCACAACTCTTCAAATTCATAGGTTTTCTTAGAATTATCTCATTGGAGTCCCTTAAGGGCATCCTTCATAGCTTGCAATTCTTGATCAAAGGATGAACTTAGTGGTGGTGGAGAGGTATATGGATGATGTTGTGTATTATAGCCTATAGGTGAGAAGGGATTTCGATGTTGGTCAATATGACTTGTAATTTATGTTGACCTTCAATGAATTTGGTATGGTCATGGTGGAAGTAGTGATATTGGAGGTTTTTGGACTAGGAATAGAGATGGAGATGGGGTATATGTGGGTAGTTGTATTTTATGTTCTAAGTGGGATGTTTATGGTGGATGTGGCTTGATTAATGGGCTTGGGATCATGAACCTCACTAAGAATGGAAATGGATACTTTAGACAGTATAGACCCTTGATATAATGAATTACCTCTAATGGTAAGGGGTTGTTTCACTTTAGTAGGAGTGATAGGGTATACATGAGGATCAGCGTGATCATGTGTGAGATGAAAGAATTAATGGGTAGGATCAAGATGAACAATGTGATTGAGATTGGAGATTTTATAACTAGGAGGTATTTTTTCCCCAAATTCTATGACTTATCTAAGAATGTCATTTGTATTTATTTCAATGTATTTCTCCATGAGATATCACCCTTGTTTAGAATCTAGGATGGCATATGGATATATAGCATACTTGGGTTGGTTAGGAATATCATTATTGATTTCACTATCGTCATGATGAGAATATTCTCCTAAGAAAGGGAATATTTCTATGAGTGGTTGAGTATGGAAAGAACTTTCTTCCATGTTTTCACGTCTAGTGCTTTATGTGATAGGAGGAATTGGTCTTAATTTTATATCAATACTAAGGGAAAAGGATGGGTATGGAGGAATAGGTGGCTTTTATGGGTTTATGGTAACTAGTAAAAAGGGAATCAAATCCTAATAAATAAGGGATGACCTTAGATGATGGAATGGATAATTTGGAATGAACTTGGATGGATAATTTAATCAGTCAATAGAATGATTCAAAATATGGTATAAAAGGATTTACATGGAATAAATGTATTGGATTGACTAAACATGAATTTAAGGTGTAATATACACACTTTGTATCTTAGGATAACTTGAATTTGATTGTTGGAATCTACACATTGGTGTAAAATTTCCAAGGATTAAACAATGGGCCTTAAGGTAATTAAAGGTCCTAAAAGGTTGGACTGAGTTGATGATTTTGACTAATAGATCCAAAGTGATGCTTCCAACTACGACCAAGGGTTGATTTGGATTGGTGATGGGATGTGGACTATAAGGATGATGTGGATAAAGTGATGATGATGATGATTTTAGACACCTAAATTTAACCACTTAAATTTAGTAAAATTTATCCCTTTTCATCTAAATATCCTCTTAGTTATATTAATTAAGTAATATTACTATTATTTAATTAATCCCCCTAAATTCCTCTAAATCCCTAAGGTATTTGGTTAAATCATTAAATAATTTACCTCTGTTATCCCTTTCTTCCAAAGAATTAAATAAATAACCCACTTATTTGATTCCCTTTATGTCCCATCAACACTTAATCCTAATTCATCTCCTAATCCAATCATTAGGGATGTGACGCATCCCTAATCCATGATTAGGAGGTGCCACATCCTACAACTTTTGAAAGTTGGCTCCTAATCATCATTAGCCACCTAACCCTCTTTTAATCCTTTATCAGCTAGTCTAAGCAACCCCCTTTAGTCAAATCTTCCCACACCCCAATGGAATTTTTAATTCCATTTTATTCTTCCCACATCCTTAGTGAAATTTTTAATTCCATTTGCAATCCCCATGTCCTTTCCAATGGAATTTTAAATTCCATTTATTCACCCAAGGTTTCCCAAGGAATATTTTATTCCTTTTGTCTTCCCCATCCATATTAAAATGGAATTTTTAATTTATTTTGGTCAAACTTTGATCTCCACCCTTGATCTCTTACCCTTGGCCAAGAATGAATCTTGGCCATTCATTTCAAAATCCTATTTCTAATGACTAACACTTAGCCATTTTTCAACCCTAAGAGTTATATTCACTCACATCCAATCTATCACTCTCAATCTCTCATCATCTCAATCTTCAATCAACACAACCATTTGTGCATCCAAATCAAGCATTTACAAGTCGTATGCTGCCAAAATCAATCTAGGAGCACACAAATCAAATGATCTACAAGGCCAATGAACCGATCAACTTGGACAAGGTAATATCGTTCCTTTTCTTGTATTTTGTTCAAGTTCAACATAGGCCTAATCTTGAGGAGTTGTTTGTGTTTTCCTTGTTTTCATTTCTTTTAGTTTTGCATTTTAGGCTTGGATAAAACACCTTAACACAATGATAACCAAAGGTATCCTAATGTTCTCTTGGATGTGACTCAAAAGCAACTAGGGTTATGATCAAGTGGACAATGAGTGACAAAGGGATGTGTGCATTGCACTCAAATGAGTGTTATGAATGATTGGATAATAGGATAAATCAAATCATGGATAATGTATGAACGACTAAGGGTATGGTAAAAATAGATAAAGGTGGAGGGAACAAGGTATTGGTTTGATTTGGGGGATATTGGGTTATGGATTAGTGATGACCAAGGATAAATAGAGTTTGCACTAAGATTGGAAGTAAATGGCTATCCTAGGTTTGGCTTCAATGTTTTTTATTTCAAAAGGATACAAATTGGAAAATATTTTCAAACAAGAAAAAGGACTTCAAACTAGACCTGACTCAAAATTGGTTGTGAAGGTTTATAAACAATAACTTAGTATATAAAATATGCAAACAAGAATACACAATAACAAGCCCAAATTTATTCAATAAAATATGAGTTAACTTAGTGTAGGCCTAAATGATAAAATATATTAAGATAGTGTAAAACAACTATCTTTTAACAATTGATAGGTAGGGATCTAGTGGCACAAGGGATTATACTTCCCCTTTCTTTGGAGCTTTTATACACCTTGCCAAAAGAGCTTTTATCTCTACTCAGGAAGGTACATGGTGAGTAACTTCAAGCATGATATTTTACCTTACACCACACTAAGAAACAACAAAAGGGTCTTAAACTAGTCTATACGAGGATTACTTAGGGAATCCTCTAAAAACCACAAGGGTACATTAGGCCTAATCCATAAATTTGAAAGTGAAAAATCATCAAAAAACCAAGAGAAGAGGGTAACCCACCCTTCTCCTTCACTTCCCCAAGGTATAATTTTCCTCGAGGCTTAGCTCGAATGACAAAATTATAACTTCCAAGAGGCATATCTTTTGATTCACCCCCCACTATTTATACTTTATTGAAACATTAGAGTTGAGGTCATCTTTTGGGGTTATGAAATCCCTAATCAAGACCCCTAAAAATAAAAACAAGGTTGCACTTATTTATGATCCTCAATATTACCCTAAGGTAGGAGAGGAGAGCATACGTAAGTGTGCTTGGGGTTTAAAAGACACACACAAATTGTTAACCCAAATTGAACTGTGTATTTGAATTTAACCCAATTTCAATGTGAGATCAAATAAAGAAAACAAAGCACATAGACAAATAAAAGTTCTATAATTGATATCTTCTATAAAAAATTGTGCAAAAACACTTATGTTAGTAGTTTACAAGATAGAATTCTTGGATACAAAAAGAATACTTACACACAAAAGTTTAAAAAATAGAAACCAAATATTTGGTACAAAAAATAAACTAAAAAAGTAGATTCTTTGGATTTTCTTAATAAATTAAAAAACACTAAAAAAGGATAAAAGTGAAAAATATATGATCAATTGAAGTTGCAAAAATATAATATTATCTTTGAATGAAAATACTTGAATTTTGGAGCCAATATTTTAAGTTTTACCTTCACCACCACATCTACCTCTGAGCTAGCTTTCCATTGACTATAAAAGTTTAGAAATTTTATTATTCAAGAAAAAAGTTATCATGATTTGAGCAGAAGGAAATTTTTAGGAAATTTGAATGGGTTTTGGGGCAGGGCTTAAGCCCTTGTCAGCTAGGCCTTGGTCACCCATATGACCAAACATTGTTTGCAGGGGCTAAATTTAAGCCCCTATTAACTTAAAATAACTGAACACCTAAAGATAATATGATTGAGTGCTAAAGTCCTAACACAAGCCTATGAATCATAATGTGACTGTAGGCCACATATTTGTTGCCAAAACCCTCATATGCCAAAATTTTATCAAATATAATTAAAATTATATCTAGTCATCGGATTTGAAAGGCATATGAAATACAATAATATTATGACCTTTCAACCAAATTTGACATCACAATCAAAAGAAATTGAATTTAAAACAATAACCCATTCTATATGTGGATTTTAAACCCAATTTCAAAAGAATTAAAAATAAAATAAACAACCTAATGGATTATAATATAGGTTTCCCCTAAATTCCACACTCCTAGACTATAATATATGCATCATGTATATATCCTCATCGTTCACCTATAGATTTCGGTTCATTATGTATATATATTTACTCTCTTATGCATGTATATACAACCCAAGCGAGTATACTCACTATATATGTGTGTGTGAAGTATATGTATATTTCAATAGGATATGTCTATGTCTTCTATGTGTATCCATGATGTGCATCTGTATGTATAGACCTCCCTCCAACTATGTATCCATCCTTATAGATATACACCAATCCGAACCCAATGAGATTAAATACTTAGTATATATACACCTTGAGTATCTAGCAAAAACACCAAGTGCAAATTTACACACTCATTAAAAACAAAGACACTATGTATATGCATAAATCACACCTACGAATGTGTATCCTTCAACCCCCATGTTGGGCTTATATATTTGACACCTGCTATGTATATCTCTTCAAGTTTTGCTTCTTCCATATAGTACTAATTGTATGGTTTTTCTATAGATGTACAAAACTAGTACAATTGTACCCTTCAATAGTCCTACAAACACCTCAATTTTTGTTGCCAATAAAATATTAAGTGTTTTATGTCAAATTTTATCTCTCATCCATCTTAGATGCAACCATACACTTTGTTTTGATCTTCAAAACACTTGTAAAAACTTGATCACTAAAACCACTCAAAAACTTGCAAAATCAGTTAGTGAAAATCAACCACAAGATCTTCAAACATGCAAGTGGAGTGAGATAAAGCTCACAAAATATATCAAAACAAAGCATAACATGAAACAATCAAAGAAAATGTTATCATAACCTCTATTGTGATTTTATTTTCTCCTTGATGGGTTGAAATGTGAATGCTCCTTTCTGAAGATACCAATTTGACATGTACCTAGTATAAGTGATAATTGATTGAAATGATGGTCAAGATTTGATTACGAGATAAATGGTTTAGAATGGTTGAGGAATTTCCAAGGATTTAGGAGAGGATGAAAGGTAGGGATGGAGGGTGGTTAGACTGTTAATGGCTATAATGAACTTACCAAATTTAGTAAGTGATTTTGAGCATGAAGAAAATAAAGGAACTGTGCATCTAGTAGGGATAGATTATTGGAATAGGTTGAGATAATAATAGGACCATAAGGAAAAGTGTTCCTAAGTACCCTTTATTCTTGAAACATGTTAAGGTAATATACGCTCATTAAATAATATTATTATATAATTATTTTAGTCATGTGAGATGGATAATAGGTGGATTATGTATTTATTTATTAATTTATTTGTGAGGAGATGGAAAAAGGGTTTAATTAAATAATTGAATAGATAAATGATACATGTCCTAGATGATGGAATTGGTAGATTAGTACTAGGTGATGGGAAGTAGGTCCAGGTGATGAAATCGGTTGATTAGGGTTGGGTGATGGATGAATAGGGAATATTTTATGTGTCTACACTAATTTATCAATATTTTTTTTCATATTAGATATCTTGAACACATTGATTCTTCCAAATTCCTATAATGTGCTTCTTTTTCATCCTCTCTTGTCATTATAACTATTCTTAACCACTCCCTTGATTTAATTTTAGACTCAAAAGGCACTAGTCTTCCACTTCCATTAGACCTTATATTGGGTATAAACCAAATATGATAATAATCTTATAAACACAAGTCACATGAACCTACATTCATACCATTTAATTATAAATAGCTAGATTTGTAATTAAAGTGGTCGCGAACTTATGGATATACAATGTAACTTTCTCTACACTAGTATAGATTTTAACACACACACATTTTTCATATATTCAATGAGAAAAGTAAAGAGCATTAATAGATAAATAAGTGTTAACATTATAGGATAATTATAATACCTAAAATAGGCAAGAATTCCATGAAATGATATTCATGAGCCTCTCACATCACTATGTTTAATTCCTTTTATAAGTGTAGCTTGCCATGGGTCCTATACTAAGTTCTACATATACACAAGCTCCTATACACCTTAAAACAATCCAAACACCCAAATACACCTCATTCTAGTTATAACTTATGATCATGAGGTACATAAGTGAAGGTTACAACACCAATTTTTCTTTCTTCTCCTCCCACATGCCTCTACACCCATGTATCTAGACTACAACAACCTCCCAAGATTGAGAAAAGGAATATAAAATGTCAAAATTCCAAAAGTACCAAGTGAAATGATTTGAGTTACACCATTTTTTGTCACATAATTTTTTATTATTGCACAAATATAAAATCACTAACATATTTTTTAGTTTATTGCTTTGTATGTGCATTCATAGTAGTACATAGAGAAATTATCTTGGTAAGTAAAGAATGCACTATGATGATCATGAATTTTCCATGACAATTATGCAATCAATACCCATGAAAACTAATCATTTTACCACAAGAGTAGAAACACTATTTTATCCGTTGTGATGTTCTAGTCCACTACCAACATGAAACTAACCAAGTCATGGTCCTCCCACTATTGAAACCTACTAAACTTGATCTCAACATTAGAATACAAGACTTCATGAACCAAATTTTATTGAACCTAGTGCATAATGTCCTCACTTCAATGATATAATTTTAGATAGAAAAACATACTTGAAAATATCTATTTTTTATTTTATTTGAGTATGCCTAAGGATCTAGTGAGAGAATTCATAACTATGTTATTTAATCATGATGTACGAAAATGACACATTATCTTCCTGATGACAAAGTGTAAAGTAGTTTTTCCCATGTATTATTACTATTGATTATGAAAAATATATATTTCAATAGCTACTCTTCCATTATGGACTTATGTGTTCATGTAAACAATGTGAAATTAAATTTGATAGATTTTGATGCATTAAAATGTGTTTCTTCTCTTGTTCCTTATATGTCTACTTATCCTTTCAATTTTTAAAAGTCAAATGATTTTTAAAAGGGAATTGGCAAGAAAAAGAGTAAATCTAGAGCTTCTCATGTTTTGATTAAAGGTAAAAAACGGGTTTTGAAGGGGCTCAAAACCCTTTACACAAAAAAGTAGCTGAAATGAAAGATAAATTCAACTAAAGCATAACAACCCAACCACAACAAGACCACGGCAATAATTCAACAAAAAAGTAGGACCCCACCCAATAGCATTACATATTTTTTAGAATATCTATAGCCTCCACATCATAGGCCGCATTTTTTACGCCTTCATCCCCATCGATAGACAGATCATGAGTAGGAGCACCTGCCTGAGCTTTGGTCTTGTTACAGGTTCTAACCCCAGGCCCACCCGATTTCACCTCACCAATCAAAACATAGCCCTTATCAGCACCCTTATCACCAAGCTTCTTCCCTTCCATCATCTTTCCATCAACATCATCGTCATCAACATCCTTACCATTTTTAACACTGTCCACAAGAGAGGTAATACCAAAAAATTCAGCATTAAACCCAGTTTTGTTCCCCTCCCTTCCTTTGTCCATATTAGCATAAATCCTTTCAATCTGATTTTCTAAAGTGAGGATTCTTCCTTCAAGATTCCGCTTCAATAGAAGCATTTCCTCTGCCACAATCTTCAGGGAATTCATCAAATCATCAATCTGATCCTAAATAGAGGAGTCCTCTGCTTTGCTCAAAACACCCCACTTTCACATTAGTCATATTTAGATCATGGAAAATCCATTTAAAAAGCTTCCAAAACAATGGAACCCTCTTTGGCGGCTCCCAAAGCATCAACAATATTTTCTTTACCAATATTAAAAACATATTTACCCTCTTCTTCCTCCTCATGCAAGGAGCTAACCTTGTCCACATCAACAACAACCTCCTTACCCTTATCAGCAGCAATCGATATCGCAATCGGCATTTTGATTTTTTGAATGGACTCCACGATCTCAACAACAACCACCATTCTTTTCATCTACCTATCTAATTCCACCACAGAAGAGTCTACAATAACCTTCTCAACATCAGCCACAAGCATCTTGTCCTTCTTCTAATCCCAAAACCCACCTGAAGAGACCACAACACCCTGTTCCCTACCATCTAGAGACCCCACAACATCATATCTGCCAACCACTTTAAGAGGAGTATCCAGTTCAAACATTTTATTATTAGACCTCACCACCTTTTTCTTACTACCACACACAATCATCTCCCTATTTTTAGAACAGGGGGAGGTGACGACACCTCCCTAGTTGTATCCCTCATGTCCTTTCTGCTCTGACTCAACATTTCATCAACAAGCTCTTCATTGCAAGTGTCATAACCCTTGTTAGGGCATGACTCCTCTTTTTTGTGCTTCCCCAAAGCAGGGGATCTCATATCTTCATACATAGTAGCCAAGGAATTCAACACAAAATCCTCCTCATCCTCTGACTTTGACTCATGTTTCCTCTACTTCTAATGTTATTTATTTTACGTTTCAAACTAATATGAAGTTTATCAAGTTGAATGAACCATTGGATAACATGATCTAAAATTTACTTAATGATAATTTGATTATCCTTCTTCCTATCTACTTGTTGGACCCATCTTTAGGGTTACTTAATCTCCCACTCCTAGGTAAATTAACTTTTGTTTTGTGATTATAATGTATCAATAAACATAACATAAACATTTATTTGAAATTAAAACATAATTTACATGACTTTATTGTTAATAATATGATTCATATTTATGGTTTTGATGATGGGATCAACCCTTCTATCACTCTTCCTAATCAGTATCTGTGAATGTATACAAATTCTTTTCATTCACAAATTCAATCTAATGATGTGGATTTTTTATTAGGCACTCAAGTATTTAGCTATTTATATGTTACACATACACATGAGTAGAGATACCATGGATCAATATAATGTTAATTTTTCTACACATGCACTGTAAATTATTTTTTGGGTATGCCACATGATAAAATTTGTTCTCCTCTCATTCCTCCAATAATCTAAAATAATGATGAGGAGAAACCATAAAATAATTATTAGAGACACCTATATGTTCGATATCATTTATGGTCACCAATGTGATGGCATATGCTCATGGTCTAGAAAATAAATATAGCATTTGTACAATATAATTCTTATATAATCATAATGTAACAAAATATTTATGCACATTCCATAGTTTCATTGAAAATGACCAATTATATACTTAATTTTGTAATTGATTGCATCATCTCAACTATGCAAGTGGGTCTCAAAGAGGTAAATGTGTTATTTTAAGTTATTCCTTCTTTATGTAGATTTCCAAATCAATTAGTAGACCATAACTTGAATAGTTAAAAGTGTTAATGAATGAATTGATAATTGAAAAAAATAACAAGCATTGAAACCAAGAAACAAAAACACCTTACTCTACTCATGCAAACCTTACATCAAGAACCATGTGGAGATATATTGATGATGAGTGTAGGTGTTCATTTAACCAACATAACAACTACATTCCCTAGATTATAAAATTGACAAAGTTTAGATGCATAAAAGAGCGATATAAAATGATGAATGAGAGGTTTGATTTATAAAATTTAAAGATAATAAGATGGATAGTTTAGGTTCAATCTTGGATCTCAAGTCTAATCCAAAATTGGGGGATTTGATGAGGAGACGTAGCAAGCATGAAAGAGTTGCACATCCTTTTAGTTTTTAATTAAAATAAAATATTTCTCAACTCAAATTGATTGATGAGTTAATTACTTGCATGAAGATATTAACTAAATGCATTTAGGGAGTTGACTATTTACATATAATAGTTAACTAAGTGTATGGGTGAGTGAATTGAATTGATTTAAGAGTGGGATGGAGAGCATGATTGATTGAACTAAATGAACTATGTAGTTAGCTAGGTGAATTGGATTTTAATAAAATATTGATGTGTAGAAGTATAAACATTGAAATGACCTACAAGAATAGAATTAGAAATGAAACAATAAGAATCCCTATAAAATATTAGTGGGGACTAGTTGGTGATAATAAAACTTTTAATATATTGGTGGATGAGGAAATAATGGGAAACAAATAAAAGAAAAAGGAGTTTAAAAATCCAAACTAAGAAAATACAATTTATGGGGAATAAAACACAATAAAAAAATACAAAACCAAAGGTTAGGATGGATTTTATTGTGAATTATGTCTAAAAGAAGAGAAACTTACAACAAAGAATGTTAGAAAAGCTAAAGGAATAGAATTGTAAAAATGCTTAAATATGATGCAAGAATGTTGAAATGCAAACTCAAATATTGAAATATAATGTACAAGCACTAAAATTATAGAACACAAGGTTAGGGTCAAATAATAAATTAAAACCTTTTGAAAGAGGGTTAGTTAAAGTCTTACAAAACAATTAAAAGTAAAAATATCTTGTAAGGCCAAATTAGGGCACAAGTAAGGCAAAACCAAGGTTAGAAGATAAAACTTGAAACCTCTAATTGAAAAAAGGACCAAGAGTACCTCAATAACACTAAACCTAGGTACAACAACACCAATTAGTTTAGAAGACACCATGAGAAGTTACCAAAAGTTGAAAACACACAGAGCTTGAGTGAGTAAATCCAACAAGTACAAAGGTGAGAATCTTGATTTTGTGTGTGGAAATGTTGAAGATGTCCCAGAAACATTAAAATATATATCACACATACTAAAGATGTAAAATATAAAGACAATTAGAACCAACAGATAAAAACATTAATATGTTCTTTAGAAATTTTGAAGTATAATAAAAATGCCAAAATGTAGAGCAAAAACATCAAAGCTGTAAATACGGCCAAAAAAGATAAGAAAACTACAAAAAATATTCTAATAAAAATTAGTTTAAGAGAATCTAAGTTCCACTAGGTGTACTAAAAATATATTAGTAAAATTTAGACCAAAATAAGGAGAAATGAATTGAAACGCAAACATCCAATCAAAACTAAACTACACCTCTAATAGAAATGAAGACAAAAAATAATAAGAAAATACACACTACACTCTAGAATTATACCTTCATGAATTTAAGATGTGCTACTTGATATGGATGAAATATGAATAGGTGTGTAATGTAGGTTATTCATGAGATACCCCAATTTGGCAACATGTACCTATGATCTTTGAAGCACCTCCACATATCAAAAATATATTTTAAATGGGGATTTATATAGATTTGTAGCTTAAGATATGGATTATTGAGATCATGTTTTATATTATATGGCTAAGACTTGTTTGCATGTGAGAAGGGGTTATAAGGATGCAAGTGGATGCATATGATTATATAAAGTTGATGAAGGGTTGAGATATTCTTAGTATGCATGAGGAAGGGAGACACAAGAAAGTAGAGGCTTTAGGAGAATGCAAATGGATGGGGAATATAAAATCATGATATGAATGGTTGAGATCAATTTGTATTGCATAGAGGGATAGGATTCACACATGTGGGTGCTTAAGGATAATGTAATTGGATGGTCAAGACTGAACTTGAATGGAGGGTGGAGATGTAATGGGCTGATTTTTAGGTTCTAGTGATGAGGTGGAAATTATTTGTTTCATTTTTAAATGAGGATAGTGTTGTTGATTTGAGTTTTAAGTCCGAAATCCCTAAGGATGGATAGTTTCCCAAGTGTTAGGTGTCTCAAACCTAGGAATAATACCACAAAACCTATATTCAAGTTGGGAAAATAAGGGTCAATTATTGTGGTGGATAGGACCTCTAAAAGACCAAAGGGGGAATCTCTAAGTTGAAAAGTTATATGATATGATTGGGATTGAACAATTACCTTACCATAAACCATATATAATTTGCATAGTTTACCCCTATTTTGATTATCACAACATACCTACGTGTTGGCTTATGAATTTAAATCTATGCACCTTTATATAGTAAAAAAGTATTATCGTGTAGAGTGTGAAAAATAAAAATGAACAACTCCTATTTTTGTTAAATGCACTCATACATGGAATCAAGGAAAAACTAATACAACACAAATAAAAGAAATTGATTATGGTTGACTTGTTTTAATGTGTTGGTGGTGATGGGAAGTGGATCCAATAGCATATTGGTGCTAATTTTAATAAGGAAATAGAGTCATTCATTCATTCAAAACATGTAATAATTGAGATCTCATTATGGCACCTTAATCAAGGATTCACTAAAGATTATACCCCTTATAATAAATAAGTAAAAAATGTTCTACACATGCATTCAAATTAATCATAGACTTTGAAAAATATTAAATGATCCTACTTAGCAATCCATGGATAGATTTACATTTCCTTTATTATTATTAAAAGACACCATGCAAAATCTTTGTAGGGTTTTCTAATTCATTTGGATAGCCAATTAATCACACATATATCTAGAAATGAAGAAAATTTCAATAGGGACACTTAAGAAAGGTTGAATCCACACTTTAAAATTAATATTCAAAGATTACAATAAGCTCATTACAAATTTGGGATGAACACAAATCTTCAAAGTACAAAACAAATGTATTTTCCCTTTAATGGAGTTGAAACCCTAGTTGTTTGGAAGTGTCTTCTTCTTGGTTATTCTCCAACTTAATTTTCCCATATCATTCAATAATTAAAATTAAGGTCTCTATTACCCCATTGCAATTCATTCCAAAGTGGAAAACATACAAACTTGCAAGAAAATCCCAAAAATATGCAACCTTAGAAATTATAGAGGGTGGCCATACCTTCACATTGTGTTTTCATCACTTTGGTACCTTAAAATTACCCCAATCATGTCCTTATGTACCCACAAAGTATGTGAATCATCATCCTTCCATCTACAACATTTATGGTCAATAATGGATCTCACAAAATGTGGGAGAGTAAGTGGAAGGAACACACTAAGCCTTAGTGTAAAATTATAGGTATTTTAGTGTCTAATGGGGTTTCAAGTTCTTAGAGGAATTTGGAACCTTGGATTTTTCCTTAGGGGCTTTGAGTTTTGAGAAGAAATTGGAACCATGGAAATTTTCCTTGGGGGTTTTGAGTTTCAAGAGGAACTTGGAACCTTGGGATTTTTCCTTGTGGGTTTAGGGATTTGGGAGGAAATTGGAACCTTAGATTTGTCCTTGGTATTTTTGGGTTCTAAGAGGAATTTGGAATGTGGGAATTTTTCCTTGGGGGTTTTGGGTTCCAAGAACAACTCAAAATTTTGGAATTTTATCTTAGGGGTTTTGAGTTCTAAGAGAAACTCAAAACCTTAGAATTTTTCCCTTGGGGGTTTCAAGTTATGGGAGGAAATTGGAACCTTTGAATTGTGCTTGTCAGATTTGAGATTTGAGATAAAATAGGATACTGGAACCCATAAATGACTTGTAGGTGCTAGGCCTCAGGATAGAATGAGGCTAAAATGAAGTATGAATTCCACTTAGTGCTACATAGGTTAAGAGTGGAGAGGAATATACTTTAAGCTCTAGGGGTAGTAACATGACATGTAGAATCTATGTAGAGGTGTTTTATGACATACCAACTTGGAAAAAATTTAGCATTCAAATAAATAGTCTCAAATCCCTTGAATGGTGAGATATAAGAATGGCTAAAGTGGGACTTAGATGCAAGGCTAGGTAAAGAACTCCTCATATCAATGTTGATAAGTTGGAATTGGAACTTGGGGAGATTACTATCACTTCCTCCTTCATCCTTAAAATAGAAACTCATTTCCCACTTGAGTTCTCACAATTCAATTAAAAAAATTACTCAAGGTATTATTCATAGGATAATTTTCTAATGATGAGGAGAGGGAAAAATCCTATAAGGGGTTCTATGGTTCATAGATGGTTTCAATCTTTTTATAAATAAATTGTTCCCAAAATTTTATCCCACAAGCTTTTGCATTCTAATTTTTTTGACCTAGATTATACTTTATAAGTTGACAGAGGAATATTGGGATCATTCTATCTTGGAACAAATTGGTGCTTAATTTTTTTTTTTTAAATGAGACAAATAAATCTTGAATGGAAGCTATAGTCTACACTAGGATATACATTATCAAGGATCCTTTTAAAATCCTTTTGAAACAAATTATTCTATATTTAGGTATGTCTATTTGACATCAATCTATTGAACGTTAATAACTCCCCTCCTTTTCTATATTTTATAAATCTAGGTCTCATTTTTCTACCAGCTACAAATCTAATATTTTAAAAATTATAGAGAAATTATAATTCTTTGAGGATCCACAAATTGGGTTGGATCCCCTTTCTAAGTTCGAGATAGTTCTCAATCATCCCCACCTTCCCTAGCTAGAATCCCCTCACCAAAACGGAAATGCTAATATGACTCAACCAAAATAATATATGGAAGATGGAGAAATGATTGAGTTGGAGGATGAAGAAAAAATATTTCATCACCATCTACTTTATAGCACAATAGGTGATAAAGAAAACTAAGGCTATTTGTAGCCCTATAATAAGAATAGGAAAGAAGATGGGGGAAGAAGTCACTCTAGAAGATATCAAAGCTAGCTCTCAATT
This sequence comes from Sequoiadendron giganteum, assembly GCA_007115665.2. Taxonomy (NCBI): domain Eukaryota; kingdom Viridiplantae; phylum Streptophyta; class Pinopsida; order Cupressales; family Cupressaceae; genus Sequoiadendron; species Sequoiadendron giganteum. The sequence goes on along the minus strand of CM021106.1, from coordinate 361,143,200 downwards.
TATTCTCAACTTTGAAAAATAAAAATTAAAGTGAGGGGGAAAGGCCCCTCACAGGTGCCACAAAAATATCATCATGGAATGTCAAGGGCTTAAAATTCCTTGACAAAAGATGATTAGTAAAGTGTCACCTAGAGTTACAAAAACTACATATCACACTTATATATGAATATAAATTAAAAATTGAAGATGCGGGAGATCTCATTAAAAAATTAAACAAATGCAAGGGAATTTTCACCTCAGCCTTAGAGTCATTAGTAATGATGCTAAATTTAGCCTCATAGATTTCATAAATAATGTACCTTATTTTCCTTATTTCCCCCTTGTTTCACATGTTGAATTATTGTTTTCTTAAGAAGTTATTTATCAATTGAAATGAAACAAAATGCATTGGTTTAATAATTAGTGGTTAACATAATCTAAATTTTGACAATATATTACAAAAAAGATGTAGTTTTGGTTTTGCAAGATACTTTGGAATTTCTTTGAGGATTCTACTCAGGCCCAAAATTATTCGATGATCTCTAAAGTTTTTGAATTTTAGAAATAATTTCATTAACTCTAGAGGCTACAAGCTCTAGAGAAGATGATACAACTCAATTTCCTCAAATTCTAGAATAAAATATACACTCAACAATTCTAGTTTCTCACCAGAATCCTCATGCATGGTAGCATGATAAAAAAACCTAGTAATTATCCATCTTATTAATTGTACAAATAACCTCCACTAGTGGTAGAATCTTTTTGGGAGTCATCATTGAACATGTTTTCCTCGATTTATACTTTAAAATAGACTTTGCATTTATTTTATAACAAAATTATGTATTTTCATTTAATTAAGTCTTCTGATAGAATTTGAACAATGTGTGGATGTTTAGTGCATCACTATATTCTAAGGATATATCATAAATAGTTAGAAACTTAGTGGTAATTAATTAGATGTTATTTAGTTGGTGTATTCTTTGTTATCAATGGTATCATATAGAAGACAAGGAATATTATTAATATTATTATTATTTTAGTTCAAGAAAATTTAATTTAATTTTGACAATGAATTGTGTGACATATATGTGACAATCTTCGATTGTGAATGAAATAGTTTAATTTCAATTCTTGCAAAGGTTTGAATTGAATATAATGATTTAAAAGATGTTCCAATCTCTAAGAGTGTTGGCCACTTGATCGAAGAGGAATAACATGTGTTACTATAAATAATTACTTAATGATTATTGTGTGAATATGTTGAATTAGTCACAGTAGTTTCATAATGTGTTTCTTGTAGGCATGCTATGTTAGTTATTATTATTCTTGCATGTGAAATACTTAGGTTTTCAAGTATTATAAGAAAAGCATGGAGAATAAGAAAATATTTTTGATATTTCATTTCTTCAATTATTGTTTATTTTTCAAGAAAACAATAAAAGCAATTTTTAATTATTTACCATTTTATCTTCAACCAATATTTGAATTATTAGATAATTTTATTTTTATCATTTCCATTATATAATTAGTCTTTTAAATTCAACATGTGATAATTTTTTATTTCTAGTTAATTCTTTGAATTCAGACGATTAGATTAGTGTGTATGTATATTTCCTTTCAAATAAAGTAGAATGGCTCCTAGGGAAGGAAACCAAACTACGCTTTTACAATTGGACACCATCCAAGTTGACAAAGATTATTATCTATTTAAGTATGAGATTTAATGACATCTCATCACTTTTTGGTACCATTATCGAGGACTCCATTATACATAGTTTTCACTAGGGTTTAGGTAGTCTAAGCTAGTATTCTTTGATAATAAAAAATATTTTTTGCCTCCATAGTAAAAAAGGATCCACGTAGGAGGTTTGTAGCTTAAAAACCCCAAAACATAAAAGTAAAATTAGAACTCCCCTAAATCTAAGAAGTAAAAACTAAACACCAAGGGAAAGTATTTTTAAGAAAATTACGTTATAATAAGTAGATTTCTAAACAACAACAATCTAAAACTTCTTATTATGCTCCAAAAGATGAACCAGGAGAGGACATTCTAAAATAAAATATAGAGAATTATAATGAACATGAAGAGAGGAGGATGGAGAGAATGTTCACATATCCAATTAATTTAAACTTTGATGATTACACCCCTATGAAAACATGTATACCTCTATTCTACCCATTTTTTGAGGCATGGTCATAAATAAACAATTTTTCTTTGAGTTTAAATTCCTCTATCAAACCTATGACTATAATTTAGATAACCAAAATCTAAAATTATTTCCTTTAACCTTAAAAGACTCAACATTATAAAGGTTTATGAGATTGTTTGTTGGTTCCATTAATTCATTGGAATAAATGGAAATAATATTTTTGGATAAATACTAGGATTACTATCAAGTAAGAGATAGAAATGATGATCTCTTTTGGTTAAAATAAAAAGAGGATGGAAGTATGGAAGATTACTTGGACTAATTCCTCTTTTCCTTGAAATATTGTAGCAACATCTTAACCCCTAAGCTTGTTAAAAATTAGTTTTGAGGGGACTAGAAGAAGAACCAAGGTGCACCCTTTACCTTGTGGGAAAAGAGGATATGAGAAAATTAAGTATTCCAAATGTTTCTAAATTATGAAAAATTTACTAACAAATGAGAGGGGGAGTCCAAAACTCTAGCTTGATAAAGGGTAAAAATAAAATGGGGCAATTCAAATTTAAAAATTGATATACTAGTCTAGTTGAACACCACAATCAATGAAAATCAAGCTAAAAAGAAAAGCATATAACCCCTTCCCATTTATTACCGTAGATGTTAGAAAAATCATCAATTAAAATAATTTCCCTTATACAAGATTGATATGTATCATGTTTGTAATAAAAATAATCCCCTATATTAGTGTGAGATCTTGAAATCAATTAAAAATGTAAAGAGAAAGGATTTCTTTGTTGAAAATGAGCTAAATTATATGGGTTAACACCAAGGTGGAAGCTTTTGTTATAACCAATCTTCAAATCAACTCTTTTAACATCTATATATGAATTGGAATAACAATTCTCGGATAGAACCATGGTTTGATAAAAAATTCCACATCAATGGGGATGCTCTCTATGGTGACCCCAAAAATGAACCAATTGACTGTAGCTTAATGGCCTAACTAGCTAGAATAGCCATGATACCCTTCAAATTTAATGTCAACTTATAATTTTCCTCATAAATTATTTTACTAAATTCCATGATATATGTAAAACTACTAGTGTACTTTGTTAATCCCCTCCATGAAATATAATTCAAGCCAATCCCAAATGAACACAATGGCACAAACTCATTCTAACTCAAGTAAGGGAAAAACCCAAAAATAGTAGACCACTTAATCTTTTCTACTCCACTAAGCCCAAAATATATGGTTGGAATTAACATTATATATTATGGGAGTATTCATCTTAAGTTATGTAATATTCTTCCTAAACATCCATAGCCTACTATAGCAGAGATAAGAGATAATGAAGAATTCAAATTTCTTAAAAAATAGGACACGAAACTTATTACTATGAGACTTAATAAGTCTTCCAATGATTCTCTAAATATACCTTTTGGAATTGCATAAAAAAACTCCTTCAAAGGGTTGTGAAAATCAATCTCTAGATTTTTCCTACAAAAATCTTGGAGACTTCTTGAAGTCGTCTATCAATATTACTCCAAAGTATCCCTCCAAAAAATTATTAAATATCTCCAAAAGTCCCTTCATATCACCCCTCTAGAGATTTGTCAAAATTATCTTCTAGTATTCATCAAGAGTACCCATCCAAAGGCCTTTCAATGTCTCCCTCTATATTTTCTCATAGGGAAAATCCTCTAGAAATATCTAAAGGTTTTCCACCTAACCTCTAGAATAACTAACAATGTGAGATATTAAACTATTTTAGAGTTAAAATATAACCTATTTTTTAGCATTATTGGGGATCGTTTATAATCTAAAAAGATTGAATATTGAGGTTCCATTATTATAAGCAATTCAATAATTTTAGGAGTTAAATTAATTGGTTAGATGTGCTGCCACAATAATGGGTTACACTTTTTGGGACATCTTAATTTTTGCCTGAAATCACATATTTTTGGAAAATATAATGATTTAAGCTTTTAAAGGTTCCATTTAAAGGATTATAATTAAATAGGGTTTGATCAAATCCCCTTAGATCAAACCCCCTTGGATAGAACCCCGTTAGTTTTAAACCATACCTATAATGGAGTCTCCTCTACACCTATCAAAATGCTGGTAAAAAACCACATTTGATTTAACTTTTGGGGGATCAAATGAAGTCACTCAAAATTTATGTTTTGCAAGAATGCACCCCTTATTATAAACTTCCCAAAAAGTATAATTTTAAATATATTTAATCTGATTATTATATTTATTTTTTATTTCCTATGAATGTAGGATTTTCAATGAACATCAAGGTCTTTATTTTACACATATGAAAAAATAATAAAATAGACAAAAAAATTTTTAAAAAAATACAGGTGCGCTAGGTATTGATGTCCTTATTGCAAAAAAATAATAATAAGTTAATTCAAATGCATACAAAAAAAGTTATATGGGCCGAAGTACACCTCTATCCAAATTATAATTACTCTGACTTGTAAAAATAATTTAAAAAAAATATGGAACAAAAAATTATGAAAAAATATCCATGCACTAGATATTGGGGTCAAAAAAAATTATTTCAAAAATTATAATTGTATACTTTCTATAAAAAAAGTTATGCGAACCAAAGTAAACATCACTTTTTAAAAATGTTGCTTTGTAGAAAAAATAAAAATTACATAAAAGGATTCACAATTTATTTTTAATTTTTTAAAAAATATATAATTACAATATACACACAAAATCTCACAAATCATTAGTTTACTTTATGTTCAAATTCTTAATGGTTTAGCTACTATAGGTGTAAGACAGTGAAGATCTGGTGAAAAATGCTAATTAAAATGTCAAGTTTGGCCAAAAATAAAAATAAAGGAAACTTTATATTAAAACCCTGGTAGGAAGAAAAATAAATCCAATACCACTCAAGTGTATAGTCAACTAGTTGACCTTCTTTTAGGGAAACTTCATTTGCCAAAATATGGTGATACAGGGAACCTTATGATTACACTATCAATCAAAGCTATAGAGATCTCCTATTCATTAATTAACCTTACATTTCTATAAATTTAATGATCGTTGAAGTTATGAAAACCTTATCTCTAACTGGATTGTATCCTACTAACTCCATTTTGAAAATAGTAGACTGGCCTATTGCCATTCCAAAGGGGGTCATCCAAAATATTCTAATTATGATAGACTCATGGGAAATGATGTGTATTTTCTATAACTCTATTCATAAACCTTGAAATAAATTTATTCATTTATATTAGGAAGGTCATGGATAGTAACTATGGCTACCTGCATAAGTTATAAAACTAGGGGAATGATGCTCTCTAATAGGATGAAAGTCAAACATTTCTTTGTACCACCTACAAAACCATCATTGATGATGAATGAATATGTTTGGATATACAAACAAGTTAAATTATAAATAAAGGAAGTTTAGCCTCCTTGACCATGGTCACCATTAAGTATCATATAGAAGAACTAGGAGAGAATCTAAACTCACACCATGAATTGGTATTATAAAAGCCCAAGGGCTAAAGAAAAGATCCAATATCAATTAGATCAGTGTAGGTGACAAGGGCACAAAGTTTTTCTTTAGTTATATGAAAGACAAAAAGGAAAAATAAAAAATAGGTTGTGTGTGGGAAGGGGAAAGGATTTTTAATGACCCTATTGACATTCAAGAACATTTTTTTAGATTCTATCAAAACTTCTTCAAATTAGAGGGTAGTGGGCCCCAAGATGTTAAAGCCTTGGAACTTTATAAAAAGCCAATTCCCAAAAAGATCAATGCTCTGTAGTCAGAGTTGCTTAGTTAAAAAATCACCATATTAGAGATCTCTCAAAATATTTTGACCTTTAACATTGAAAAATTGCCTGGGGCATATGGCCTCTCTATAGAATTTTATAAGAAAAACATAGGTTAGATTTGTGAAGATCTATACCAAGTTTATAATCAAGCCTTGGATCAAGGCTCTCTTGGCATGCAGATAAATAAAGGTATTATTAAGCTTATTCCTAAAGAAGGTGACAAGACTCTGATTAAAAATTGGAGATCAATAACCCTACTAAGATTAAGATATCTACTCCCAAAGATTATAAGCTATACTCAAACTAATTTTTATCAAAGGAAGGTGTATTCTTGAAAAGCTTATTACTAGCTGGGAGGGGATGGATTGGCCCAAAATCTCCAATCAAGATGTACTGCTTTTGCTAGACTTTGAGAAAGCATATGACAAGGTGGAATGGCCATTTCTTATAATGGCCCTAGAAGCATTTGGATTCCCAATTTATTTTTGCAATATGGTCAAAACCTTGTTGAAAGATACTTTAGCCCAAGTGGAAGTAAATGGTGAGCTAACTAATTAGATCAATTAATTGGTTAGAACAATAAGGAAAGGGCGCCCCTTGCACCAGCCTTGTTAGTTATTGCAACTAAAGCCCTATACTATCTACTTAGGGATAACATAGTTATCCCTAAATTTAAAGGACTAACTCTACCCAACGAGGTTGAACTATTAAATATATATTTTGTTGATGACACAATAATCTTTGTTAAGTCATAAGAAGAAATTGTTAATCATATTTTTATGAAATCAAACATCTTTTTTGATGCCTCCAATGCAAAATTTTCAAAAATAAAATCAATCCTATTAATTTGGACGAATTACCCCCTGATTGGTTTAATAGATTAGAGATGCAATGGGAAGGGAAAATATGCAAGTGAGGTATTTGGGAATACCCTTTGCAATCAACTCACATCTAAAAAACACATGGGATTGGGTCAAAGGAAAGATGGAAAAAAAATCTTGATAGTCGGAATAGGCATTATCTATCCCTGATAGGAATATTTTAAGTCTGCTAGAAAATCCTTTCATCCTATACAATTTACTACTCCTTGGTTTGGCTCTTTTGTAGCTACCAACTAGAGGAAGTATAAAAAAGAAAAGGTATTTTCTATGGTCAGACGATAAAGGAAAGAAAAAGAAACATGTTGTGTGTTGGAAATGGTGTTGAATGGATAAAGAATGTAGTGGTTTAGGATTGAAAGATCTTAAAAGGCATGGTATTTCTCTAGAAATCAAATGGATAATTAACTCTACTAATGGTAATGAACCGTAGAAAATTCTTATTAGGAAAAATATTGTAAATCCAACCCCTAAAAAAGATAAATCTTGGAAAGATGTCCAATATGTGACCTTTTGTTTGGAGACTCCCCTGTCTCCCCTAGTGGATCTCTAATTTTCAAAACAATATGGAAAGCATGGGAACAAGTTAAAACTAATATTACAAATAGAGGTAACCTAGGCCGAAAAAAATCTATAAACTATATATTTAAATCAATTTGGTGGAATTTAACATATAAAGACAAACATCTTGCTCTTCTACAGGGATGCTCAACCCAAGCTTGGGAAAAAAAAGGCATCAAATGTTTCATGGACATAATTGATAACAAGCAAGTAAAATATTAGGAAGCATTAAGAAATGAATTTGACCTTCCTAACTCTCATTGGAGAACGTATGTAGTTCTCAAAGAGTCCTTAAAAAATTGGAAAATATCAATAATTAACCCCTCCTATTGTAATAATCAGAGAGGAATAAACATGAATGCCTTCAAATGAGAGGATGGAATCAAGGTAGATTCATTTGTTGGTGTAATTAAATGTCTTGTACCTTGTCCTAGGTCATAATTATACCTTAGTTAAGTTTACTTAGGGACCACATAGGAGTTGTTGGAGATTTTCCACCTTTGGTGGACTTATCTTATTACTTTATCACTTCCACCTTTCATGGACATATCGTGTGATTAAGTTTCCACCTTTTGTGGGTGATCCACTATTTGTGGTGGTTATCATTATCACTTTCCACTTTAGGTGGAGTGATAGTTTTTTATTGTTGTCTCATGTCATAAGATTACGACACTTGTCATAATCTTATGCACTCCTATGTTCTCACCTTGGCTATATAACCAAGGGGTCTCTCATTGTAAAATCATATCATTGAAGCATCTCTTATTATTGACATTGAATACAGTTTATTCTTGTCACATTATTTTTTCTCTTCTTTGTGCTTTTCATTTGGTCCATAGATCTTGGCATCTATAGTCAATTCTAACATGGTATCAGAGCGGGTTGGGTGCCATTGGAGAGTCTTTTTTTGAAGAGAGGTACCAGATTTGGAGATGATCCATTTTTTGTTTTTTTGTTTTTTTATTGCAGGTTCATATTGGAGCTTGTTGGTGCAAATTTGAGCTCACCATTGCATCCAGGAGGCTTGAGAAAGTCAGATTTGGCTTTTGGTTCACTCAATTTGATCACCATTTGCATTTTTGCAAACAAGGGTTTGTTGCAAGCCTTTTTTATTAGAGTTGTCATCATTTTTGTTTTAAAAATTCAATTTTCACTCATTTGCAAGAAAAATGATTTTTGGGTTTTGTAGCCAGCGTCAAAATCTGAAGTGGGTATCTTTTAGATTTTTCATATCTTGCACAGATCTGGAGAAAAATCGCACTCCAAAAAGCGTCGGGTGTCATTTTTCTCTTGGCTAAAGGTCAAAAAAATTATTATTTTTATCTTTTGCTTGGTGGATCAAAAAACGATTTCTGGGTTTTGTTTCTAGCATCAAAATATTTATGGGTTTTTATTTTTGTCTACAAATAATGAGTAGATTTTCCATAAATCAAATTAGAAATAAACGTTTTTGCTAGAAAACTCGTTTTCTGCAAGCTAAATTTAGTTTTTGAAAAATTCATAACTTTTGGCCACGGTGTCCATTTTTGACAAATGAGATATTGACGGAAAGCTAGTTTCGATCACTTCACAGTGGGGTAGACTTTTTTTTCAGATTTGGTCATCTACACAAATTTGAGGTTATTTTTCATCATGGAGGCAAATGTGAACATTCATTAGTGCATGCACTATTTCCTTTTTTGTATGTATTAGTTTTGCATTTTCTCTTTGTTTTATGCATGTTCTCCTTTTACAATCATGGGGTATTGTAATAAATGAACTTATATAAAGTTCCATAAGGGGGGTTTCTTGCATAATAATTTGATTAGAGTGTAGTTGCATGACATGCACTTTGATCTCATCTCCATATTGATGAAAACTCGCATGAGTTGTATCTGGATTTTGTTGTTTCTTTTGGCCACATCTTGCTCATAGCTTGACACATTTTGGTTCACATCAGTTCACATCTTAGATTGAGAGCCTATGGATAACGATCCTGAATCGCATCAGATTCACATCGGGTCACATCTCAGTTTGAGGGTCATTGATTTTATGGTTAATGTTCCAGAATCTTCATGGTACTTGCTCCTATGGATCAGTTTTAGTCATAGTTTGACATCGACATCGAGATACACATAACTTTCAGATTTTTTCATCATATCATTCCCTATTATGGAGGGCATCATTTAATCATCTACTCTTGCTTCATGGATTCCATGGTTGTTCCATTTTGTGATTTTTCCAGTGTTCCTTGGCATCGGGTCTAATGTTGTTTTCATGATTCCACCTTGAGTCAATTAGTGACTCACATATGGTTTCAGTATCAAACATAAGTATTTTTCCTTGCTTGTCAGATTGAGGATTCCAGTGCTACTCCACAGTGTACTTCCAGTGTTTCTCTTGCAACAGATTATCTCATTAAAGGGGGGCTATCTTGTCTCTCTTCTACTTCTCTCTTATGGGGGGGTATTTTTCCTCACATGGGGTTTTTACCTTCTCATGCATCATTGAGAGAATTTCTATTTTGTATTTCTTTTTTCTTTTGGGGAGGAGTTTTGTCCCACTAGGTTTTCTCCTTTTCTCCAGTTGTGAGAGATAGCATTGCATTTGTACATGGGTACCTAACATGGCCTAGTTGTCGGGACCCATCTTGCATCATTTGATTTTGTGTACATTCTCCATAAGTTACACTTAAGGGGGGGTTTTGGTGTAATTAAATGTCTTGTACCTTGTCCTAGGTCATAATTACATCTTAGTTAAGTTTACTTAGGGACCACTTAGGAGTTGTTGGAGATTTTCCGTCTTTGGTGGACTTATCTTCTTATTACTTTATCACTTCCACCTTTCATGGATATATCATGTGATTAGGTTTCTACCTTTTGTGGGTGATCCACTATTTGTGGTGGTTATCATTATCACTTTCCACTTTAGGTGGAGTGATAGCTTCTCATTGTTGTCTCATGTAATAAGATTACAACGCTTGTCATAATCTTATGCACTCCTATGTTCTCACCTTGGCTATATAACCAAAGGGTCTCTCATTGTAAAATCATATCATTGAAGCATCTCATATTATTGACATTGAATACAGTTTATTCTTGTCACATTATTTTTTCTCTTCTTTGTGCTTTCCATTTGGTCCATAGATCTTGGCATCCATAGCCAATTCTAACATGGTATCAGAGCATGTTTGATTCTAACATCATTAAATCCCAAAATTATTTACAATACATTTATTTTCTCCAATAATATCTTTGAACATGCTAACAAATGTTGGAATTTAAGAGAAAGTGGAGAAGTCTGGAAAAAGATTTTCCAATAGAATTGAAAAAGAGTTTTTGAACCTAAAAAAGCTTTTTTTAAATGGTTGTTGTTGATTCAAAAAATACCTCTTGCCTTTTCAACTAACAATGTAAAAATTTATGAACAAGAATCCATCAAAAAAATTCACAATGCTTTGCTTTGCTCATTTTTGCCCTTCTTCTACACTTCCTGGCATTAGGGTTTGCAGCAAAAATGTCTTCACTTCCTTGAACGATGGCAAGGAAAAGGATCAATTGGTTGACAATTTACTCCTTGCTTCCTCCCACTTGGTTTCTGGGTGAATTTTTTTAAATGCTCAACTAAGGCCTTTCGTGATGTTGATCGAGTTTGTTGAACTAGGAATAACTCTCCTTCTTTTAGTCACACTTGCCTAGGTTTGTCTGGGGGATTGAGATCGCAAGTTTCAATGTCTTCCCTTCCCTCTACACCTATGAAAAATGAAGAAAATGAGTTGTATTTTTGTAAGGGAAGCAACTCTTGCTCTAATCCACTTGGGCCATCTAGGGCTTTGAATCCAACAAAGCTAGCCGGTTTTGGCCAGTGTAAAGAAGATGGCTCTATCATGGATAGATGTGATAAAGACCACCCTCCATTTTTTTTGCATCAGTCTAGGAATATTCTAGAGATATGTGTAGATGGTCCAATCCATGACAGAGAGGCATTCCTCTGTGAACATGCTCTCATTTGCGAATTTTTCAAAACCTGGCCAAAGTTGTGCAAGCTCCATGCATGGATTAACACCCTATGGAAAAATGGATGTGAGGATGAAATTAGTATCTTCCTCTACACTAGGGATTTCTTCATCCTTGAGTTTGAATCCTTTAAGGACAAGGAAAAGGTGTTAAAAATGGGTTGTGGGTATATCAAGGTGATTTCCTATGCATAATGGCTTGATACCCTTCCTTTGATCCTCACATAGAAACCTTCAATTCTTCCTTTCTTTGGGTTTAATTACCATACCTTCCAATCCATTTTTGGGAGTTGAAATCTTTGTAAACCATTGGTAATGAATTGGGAAAGTTTTTATGGGTCACAGAAGAGACAATCAATTATGTGAGCACTAATTTTGCTCAGATCTATGTGGAGATGTATTTCTCTATAGGTCTCCTAACCGAGATTTTATTAAAAGTGGGCAAGAGATTATGGAGGTAGCAAGTAGACTATGAAAATATCATCTTCAGATGAAGGAGGTGTTTCACAACTGTGCACTTCAAGCCACAATGCCCCAAATTAAAAATCCATGACTAGGCACAAGGTAGCACCCCAACCTGGTGGATTAGGGCTAAGACTCATCACTATTTGATCTCTACTCAGTTGGTTTCGAGCTCAAATGCAAATTCCACCTTTCCAAAAAATCCTCAAGTTTAGGTATCTAGGGCTCCTTCTTGGGTTTCAAACTATCTTGCACCTCTAGAGTCAACAAATATCCCTTTGGAGAGCAAGGAATCCAACCTTTCCTCTCCCCCAGAGACCCCAATGCTTGATGTCTCTAGATCCAAGTATGATGTTCACACTGCTTCAGAAAAAAGAAATCTTGAGGAGTATGCCCCCTCTAATGGGAGGGATCATACCTCTTTGGAATCTCCCCAATATGAGCATGATTGGATGGAGCTAAAGAAAAAAAGTCTCCTTCAGGCAAGCACCATATTTCGCTCAAGTCTTATGTGGAAAGGGTGATAATGATCAAGGAGTAAATACCTTTGTGTGAGGGTCTTTTGAAAGCACAACAAAATAACCATGTTATGTTTCTAAGTTCATAAAGTAGGGATTTGTTAGCATAATTTTTTGTTGTTCTCTATTGCACCCTTGTGCCAAGGGCATGCCTTTAAAATTTTGGACCCACAATATAATAGAAAGGGAGCTATCCCTCTAGCAACGCTTACTAATAAAAAAATAATGTAGAAATTTTTATAGTTTCTAAAAAAATTGAATCTATCACACATATTTTCTTTGAATGTCTCTATACAATTGAAATATAGTTAATTTTTGTGTAGATCTAAATGGTTGGGGGGAATTTAAAATCTATAAACAAACATGAAATTTTATTTGGAAAAATTGAGAAATTGGGGAAAGATGTTAATCTATTTTGGTTGTCATTATCTATTGAAATACTTCAGTTTATTTGGAAAGTTAGGAATAAGGAGAAATATCAAGGGAAAAAGAGAGCACTTACTAAGTCTTCTAGGAGACTCATTTATTATTCTATTGCCATGCAGGGGATAGTGACAATCAGGATATCAAAAGGCAAGAATTTTAAGTAGGAAAAGAATGAAAAAATGCGAGATCAATAAAGAAGAGATCCTGCATGCAAAAAATTGGTACATTAACCCGAAGATGAACAAACCATTCAAGGAGGAGTTCATGAAATTTCAAAAGATATACAACAACGAGTTTCAAAGTGAAAGGCATGATTATGTAAGATAAAAATTTGTTGACATAACATGGTATGAACAACATAAATTCCTCCTATATAAAATTGATATAGGCTATAGTAATGTATTCTCAATGTATAAAAGCAATCTGCATTCAATACTGTAAAATCAACAACAAAATAAGATTTGTTTTAGGCATTATTTGTAATTAGAAGGTGATAGATGTTTTCTTTTGATAAATTGTATTTAATTCAAAAAAAAATCAATAGATGCAATTCAAATGGGTATTAATTTTTTGCAAGTAGGGACTTTTGTGAGAAAAGTAACTAAACTAGACAAGCAGAAAAGACTGTTGGAACAAACCTTTGAATTAGTTGGAAGTTAGGTTCTTGCAAAAAGAATTACCTTATTTCCTCTCTTTTTCTCCTTTTGTAGGGACATGCAATTGGTTAGGACCTTATGAGGAAACCTAAGCAAACTAGATGTGGTTTGGTTGGACAAGTAAAACTTGCAATCCAAAAATTGATTAGTTGTAACTCATTTTAACATTTTTTTTAACATTTACTATCCCTCTTGATGAATTATTCAACACAGAGACCTAACTTATAAGATTTATTAGATTCATTGTCAACAATTGTTAGGATAGGGTTAAATGCACACTTATAAAGCATAACAAAGCAAAAACCAGACACATCAAAATGGGGTGTCAATAGGGTCATCAAGTGGGCTTTAACACTAGAGACTTAAATGCCAAAGAATAGGTTCTAAATTAAAACCTTCATTCCAAAGAATCCCTTTTAGAAAAATGTTTAGAAGACCATTTTTTTCATCAAGGGTAGACATTAAGGTGAGGAATGAATTGAAAAGGAAGAACTTGTGCTTCACTTGCAAAAAGCCATGGTCACATAGACATACATATTTTGGGAAAGGATAAGTGCATTAAATTGATGTAAGGTCTAATGATAAAACAAGATACGAGGAACCCAAACCACAAAGTGAAGGACTTGAATAGGAGATGGGAGAAGAAGATCAACTAAAATAGGAATATGTCATCTAAAGAGGTACTCTTGCCACATGCTTTGCTACTTTGAGGTAATACCCCCTTCACATTCGTGGGGTCCTATAAGGTCAAAGGGTGACTATAATTATTGACATTGATGTCACTCATAACTTCATTGATGAGGGATTGGTGGCTAAGAAAGGATTCAATACAAAGGACTTTGAAGGATTCGATGTTATAATGGTTGATAATTTTTCCATCTAATGCAATAAGAAAATCTCCTAATTGAATCTTATTTGGGAAGGAAATAATATGACGACTTCTAAGTTGTTAGCATGGGAAACACATATATAGGCCTAGGTATCCGATGGCTACACTCGTTAGGAGAGATCACACAAAAATTTAAATTAATGAAACAAAAGCTTCAATCAAAAGGAAAAGAAGTGGTACTATAGGGAGTAACAAATAAAGCACCAAGGATTGTATTAACTAAGAGAATGGAAATAATTTTCTATCATGAGAAATTTGTGTGAGTAGCTTAGTGTTTATTAAATATAACAAAACTCGTAAAGGGAATATGACATGGATGTATTAAGTATTTTAGATAATCATAATAAAGTATTCAACAATATCCCTCTAAGGATATTGCCAGACAAAGACTTTGATCATGTCATTGAGTTGGAGGAGGACACTAAGTTTGTCATCACTACTCCCTTCCACCACCCTAGGAGATATATGGAGGAAACTGAAAAATCCGTTAAGGAGTTATTGGAAATGGGGCACATCAGACCCAACTTAAGTTCGTTTACTTCCCTTATGGTCTTGGTGAAGAAGAAATATGTTCACAATACAGATGTTCATCTATTACAAAATATTGAACAAGAAGACTATCAAGAACCAATACCCCATTCTCAATATCAATGAGTTGATATATGAGCTTCATGAAGCAATCTATTTCTCATAAATAGATCTCAAATATGGTTACCATCAAATTAAATTCCAAAGGAGGACATTCACAAAATGGATTTTGTATGTCACCATAAGCACTATGAGTTTCTATTCATATCATTTGGTTTGAAAAATGCTTCAACAACTTCCCAAATATGCATAAAAAAGGTTTTATACAAGCAAGTGATAAAGTTCATCTTTATCTTCTTTTAAGAAATTTTGATCTACAACAAAATGTGGGAGGAGCACTTATGACATATTGATGAAGTGTTGGAAATTTTGGATGCACAAATGTTTTTTTCTAAGGAGTCACAGTGTGAGTTATCTATGGCATAAATCATGTATCGGAGTCACACAATTAGTGCAAAGGGATTATAGGTGGGTATAAAGAAGATTAAAGCAATTTGGGGGCTCCCCAAGCATTTTGACATAGCTACAAGGATTCTTTGACATTTACAACTACTATAGGTGATTTGTTAAGGGTCTCTCCCAACTATTCATGCCTTTAATTGACCTAAAAAAGAAGGGAAATTTTGCATGGATTGAGGATGCACAATACCATTTGAAAGGCTAAAAGAGGTAATGAGTTTGTGTCTTATGTTAACAATTTTAGATTTCACTCTTCCTTTCACGTTGGAATGCAACACATCAAGAGAAGTAATTAGGGCCATGCTCAAGCAAAATAAGCACACAATTTTGAGAATTAAAAACACAAAGGTAGAATATATTGTTCTCCATCTATGATATAAAAAATGTTGGCCATCATGCACATATTAGTCAAGTTCATGCAATAGTTGGTGGGTTTTCAAATTGGGATAAAAATGATCATAATAGTTTGAGATGTTTTCTTAATTATAAGGATCTAATGTTGATATGTGGTGACTGATAATGCAAATATTGTACACTCGTAATGTATCCTCATCAAGGTTCGGGTCTGGGTTGAGCCTCGAGTGAGGGTTCAAGGGCGGCAGCCCCCAATTTTTTTTCCGTTAAATCTTCAAGGTTTTCCCGCTAACACATCAAATGAAAAAATGACTTTGTAAAACCCTAATTCTGGAAGCTTCCAAAAAGCTTGTTTTAAGTGATTGGGATGTAAGTTGTGGTGTGTGTAATTCACGAGATTGTAATTTGTTTTGCAGTAGATAATAAAATCGTTGGGTGGTTTAGTTTTTGTTGATGTAGCCCATATTGAGTGAATGACGTTAAATTTATTTGTTGATCTCTTTTGTGTTATTCTTCATTGTTATTTTTGGGTTATTTAATCTGCATATAATTGTTAATGTTTATTGCTTTGATTTTCTTGAATCCTAACATCTAAATGGGTGGTAGTAAACGTGGGTTTGAAAACTCTAAGCATATGATTTTGATATTAAGTAGGGGTGATCCCACAATAGTGGTTTACACTTTTTGGCCAAACTTGACATTGAATTAAATTTTTTTTAACTAAATCTTCACTTTCGGGCACCTATAGCTACTAAACCATGAAGAATTTGAAGACAATGCAAACTAGTGATTTGTGAAATTTTATCTTTAGATTCTCTCTCTCTCTCTCTCTCTATATATATATATATATATATAAATTAGAATCAGATTGCATTTATTTTTCCATCTCCTTCGTAAACTAGTTTTTAATAGTAATCACCATTTTAAAAGAGTGACATGTACTTGCTAACACATACATTTTTTTCTATGAAGGATGCAATTCTATTTTTTTGAATTTAGATTCGTAACTATGATATTTAGTGCATGTGATTGGTTTCATAGTGTTTTATTGAATGCTTTTTTCTTAATTAAGTTTTGAAGTCAAACTAGTTACAATTTAGACATAGGTTTACTTTCTAACACAATTTTTTTTGTATGTATCAAAATTCATTTTTTTTGTTGGATCAAGGACATTAATATCAAGTGCATAGATTTTTTTCAGATTTTTTTTGATAATATTCTATTTTTCCACATGCGCAAAACAAAGAGCTTGATTTTCGATGGAAAACCTATGTTTAATTAAACTAAAAAAAAACATAATAAAACCAAAATATATTAGAATTATATTTGATGGATAGCTTGTTCAGTGGACTACCATCATCTAGTTGGGTCCATGAAGTTGATTCCATTTTCATCTTCAACCCAAGCTTGAAAAGGCAAAATTTTGCAAAAAAATTGCTAGAGAGGGAGAAGGGCAAAAAAGGGGGATTCAAGCAAATTCCCTTGGACACCTTTGAGCAAAGGGGGGTTCGCTCGAACCCCCATTTTTTTACCATTTCCCATTGATTTCATTTTAAAAAACCTGCAAATGGGGTTACATCACAAAGGGGTTTTCTTGAAGGGGGGTTCAAGCAAACCCCTTTTTGGGTTCGCTCATATCCCCCCTTTGAGCGAACCCCTAAAAACCCCTTTTTTTGGGAGAATTTTTGCAATTTTTCTTCGTGAAGGGGATTGTAAACCACTATTATGGGATCACCCGTAGGTGAAAGGGAAGAAATAATTTTTTGCCAATGCACAATCCAAAAGGCTAAATCTATGTTCCATGCCTTAGATATTTGTGGATTGGAAGAATGAAATCATAATAGAGTATGACAAGAAAAAATTCACATGTCAGATGATAGGTACACCATCTACAATATCATTTTCTATAAGGGAAGAGTCTACTTTGTACTAGAATCAAGAATCAAGGGAAATATTTTGTGGGTAATTCACAAAAATCCCTTGGCATGCCACCCTAGGTATTTAAAAACTTATAAATAGATTAGGGAAAGGTTCATATGGAAGGGAATCAAGGATGATGTGCTCACCCATATAAAATAATGCATCATTTTTCAAAAGGATAATATAGAACAAACATTTTAGTAGGTCTTTTGCAACCCTTATCCATCTTGGAGTAGAAATTGGAAAGTGTCTTGATGGATTTCATAACAAGAATTCTTAAATCCAAGGTAAGGACTATAAATATATTGGTGTGGATAGAATAATAAAGCATGCACATTTATTTTCCATCTCTTTATATTTTAAGGCACCACAAGCGGTTGATTTGTTCTTCAAGAAAGTGATGAAACTCCATCAACTACCCACAAGCATTGTGAGTGATATAGATAGTTGCTTCATGAGATTATTTTGGTAAGAGATATTCCTTCTGGTGGGAATTGAGCTCACCCCAACAATAAATACCACCTACAAATAGATAGCTAGACCAAGATTATTAATAAATGTGTAGAATGTTATTTGAGAAATTGTGGTGTTTAGCAAAAGACTTAGATCAAGTGGGTCTACTTGGGAGAGCACTATTACAACACTACCTACCACATGTCAATGAAGATGATGTTGTTCTTGAATTTATATGTGTATAAAGCTCAAAGCTTCATTGATCTAATTCTAGTAGATAAAGGGTCCAAAGAGCAAGTGTTGTGATCCAACAAATGCAAGACATTTTTAAGTCGCTCAAGAATAATCTCTAATAGGCTCAAAAATAACAAGAGATGTATGCATATTGTTATAGAACTAATAGAAAATTTGAGATTAAAGATATGGATTTTGTGAGATTGTAACTATGTAAGCAATATTCCCTGAAGGAAAGTGGGTTAGAAATTTCTATAGGCCTTACAAAAATTTGAGAGTGATTACAAAGTGGCCGATGAGTTGGAGCTACCAAAGGGAAGCAAGATACACAATCTTTTTCACATAGCTTGCCTCAAAAAGGTGTTAGGAAAATTATATTCAATTGATGAAGATAATAAACTAGTTTTAATTCCAGAAGTAGTCATGGATGTAATGTAGATGAAGCTAAGAAATAGAATCACCAAGGAGTACTTGATTCAATAAAATATATTTCAATAGGGGATGCAATATGGGAAGGGCCACATATATTAGAATATTCAAACCTATAATTTCTTGAGGACAAGTAATTTTGAGTGGGGAAAATTTGTCATGTCTAGTTTCCAGTCAATCTAAGTTTGTACATATTAGGTCTATACTCGTATTTTTTTTGTTTTCATTTGTTGCATGTTTTCCCTTCTTAAGTATGTTTTTTCTCTAATTTTCTCTTCTTTTTTTAGTTAGACTTGTTGATGTTAAGACAACATCGGGCCTTCTCTTCCAGCCATGATTTCTTTGTATTAAAGAATAAATTAAATGATAGCTTATCAGTTATTTAATTTATTGTGACATCGATTGGTGAAGAGGCACTTCATCTTGAGTATTATTTAATATTTAATTAATCTCTCTTGAGGCCGACTTCTCTCATCCACCGCCTTCTTGAAGTCACATCATTTTATTCTTGAAGGCCGACATGATGCTTGTGAAGGGACATGATCTCTCCCTTGTGTATATATACAAGTTGCTCATTTGTTCATCTCATTCAAGTTCATTCATCATAAGTTTGCATTCACAGAAGTTCACACCTGAGCAACAAATTGTCATTCTTCTATAGTAGATCAATTTCAAGGAGAAACATATTCATTTGTATTTGCATCTAGGAGAGGTGTGATTATTCATTGTATCAAAATCGACATTGTGTTGTGTCTGAGTTGTAAGTAGATTTTTTCTCTTATTACTTCAATATATAAGAGATATATTTGTTGGGTTTTTCTCCCTCGAGTTGGAGGGTTTTACCAGGGTATCTTGTTGTGTTCATTGTCTTATGTGATGCATTTATGATTTTTGAATATTTGATCATAAAAACTAACATGGTATCAGAGCGGATATAAGAAAGATCTTGATATTCAAACAACGCTACCCTCCACTCTTATTCTCATCTTTGATTGCATCTATCTTATTTTCAAGATGGTGAACGAGCTTAAGATCGAAGATAGACTTGAGGGTGTATCAAACTTCACCTCTTGGAAGTTTAGAATGATGCTTGCATTGGAAGAAAATGAGATTGTTGAGTTCATGGAAAACAAAGTTCCTGAACCTTCCGATGAAAATGAGAAGCCTCAATGGAAGAAGAATTGCACTAAGGCGAAAAAGATCTTGGTTGATTCGATGAAGGACCACCTTGTGCCAGTTATCTCCAAGTTGAAGATGACCAAAGAAATGTTCAAAACCTTGGAGGAAGTGTACGAGTTCAATAACACAAGCAAAGATCTTACCTTAAAGCAAAAACTTCATCATGTTAAGATGGGAAAAGGAGATTTTGTCATGTCCTTCTTCATGAAGATCATTGAATTGAGAGATCAACTCTCTACCATTGGGCATATGGTTGATGATAAGGATTTGGCCATGTTGGCTCTTAATGGTCTTCCTAAATCTTGGGAACCATATATCCAAGGCATTAGTGCGAGATCAAAGCTACCTAAGTTTGATCGCTTGAAGGAAGATTGCATTCAAGAGGAATCAAGATTAGCAACAAGAGGCAATGGGAAAAGTTCTACCAATGAGGAGATTCATGTTCTTACCACTCAATATTCGAAGAAGGAAGGAAGAGAAGGAAAGAAATTCTAATTTAAGAGGAATAAAGATAGAAGATCTGATGGTGCTCCTCCATTTAAGAAGAAGAAAGATATTTCCCACCTACAGTGCTTCAGATGTGACAAGTTTGGTCACTATGCAAAGGATTTCCCAACTAGACCAAAAAATCATGCTTCATTTATGGATGTGGGTGAAATGTCTCCTCAAAAGGATTCAAGGGAATTTCTATTCTATTCTACCTTATCAAGCAATGTTCTAGTAGATAGCAACAATTGGTTGATTGATAGTGGCACCTCTCATCACATTACTGGATTCAAAGAACATCTTTTAGATTTGGTGATAAGAGATACAAGTGTTCAAGTCATAATTGGAGATGATGCATGTTATTCTATGAAAGGTGTTGGGACCTCCACTATTCACTTAGATTCTAGCATCTCCTTACAATTGAGTGATGTACTATTTGTACCAAGCACTAAGAGGAACCTTGTCTCTATTTAGCCTTGGAAGATAAGGGATATCAAGTAGCATTCTCTGAAGGAAACTTTCTTGCATGGCCGAAGAAATCTAGCATCAAGCCAACCTGAGTGATTGGTGTTCGACAAGAATGTCTCTATAGACTTTGCACTCGCCCTCTATAAGTGTTGTTGCATGATACATCAAGTCCATGTGAGCTTTGGCATATAAGACTTGATCACATTCACTTCCGAGCACTTCCAACCATGGAGAAGATGGTCACCGACATTCCTAAACTTAGCCGTAAACATGAAGGTACTTGTTGAGGATGTGCATTGGGTAAGAATACTAAAAGACCCTTTCATAGTAGTGAAAATAGATCTAAATGCATTCTAGATCTTGTTCATTCTAATTTGTGTGGTCCAATGTCTGTTACTTCTTTGAGTGGTTTCTTTTATTATGTAATTTTCATTGATGACTACTCTAGAAAGACTTGGATTTATTTCTTAAAGACTGAATGATCTGAGGAAGTACTTGAGAGATTCAAGGAATTTAAAGCTCAAGTAGAAAACTTGTCCAGGAAGAGGATCAAAGTTTTGAGATCTGGCAATGGAGGAGAATACATCTCTGGAATATTTCATAACTTTTGTGTTGAAGCAAGAATTAAGAGGGACTTTTGTGTTCCCTACAATCCACAAAAAAATGGTGTAGCAAAAAGGAAGAACAAATCTATTGTAGAAGCAACTAAGGCCATGATTCATGATTAGGATCTGCAAATCTTCCTTTGGGCCGAAGCTTCTAGGAAAATTGTGTATGTTTTGAATCAAAGCCCTCATCGTATCTTGAAGAACATGACTCCTGAAGAAGGTTTCACAAGTGCGAAGCCTAAAGCCAATCTTTTGAGAATATTTGGTTGTCCTGTGTATGTTCATGTCCTTAAAGATAAAAGGACAAAGTTAGAACCATTTGGAAAGAAGGGAATATTTGTGGGCTACAGTGAGTCTTCAAAAGCCTACATGATTTACATTCCAAGTCAAAAATTGATCGAGATCAACAGGGATGTTACATTTGAAGAAGATGTTGCATTCAAGAGATCTAAGTGCTCTCACACAAAAATAGACAATGAAGATCAAGAGTCTCCTTAGGACATGGAAGTTGATCATACTCCTGAGATTTAGAGGGAGGTTGTTGATTCTAAAGAAGACGATGATCCAGTTGAGCCTTTGGAACCTATTGATGGGCCTACAGACATTGTTATTGGTTGGAAGAGACCTTTATGGGCTAGGAAAACAATGTAGGAGACATAAGTTTGCAGCCCCTAGAGGAACATTTAGAGAAAGCAAAAGACCTCAAAAGTCTTCAAACTATGTTGCATTAATGAGTCAAATGATTGAGTTTGAGCCTTCCAGTATTGAGGAAGATACAAGTCAACAAGTATGGAGAGATGCTATGGCTGAAGAATATCAATCTATCCTCAAGAATGATGTTTGGGACATTGTACCTAGACCAGAAGGAAAATTTGTTATATCTTCTAAGTGGCTTTTCAAGATCAAGCATGCGGTTGATGGAAGCATTGAGAAGTACAAGGCTAGATTTTTGGCTAGGGGGTTTTCTCAGAAAGAGGGAATAGACTATGAGGAAAAATTTGCTCTAGTTGCTCGTTATACCTCCATCAAAACTATCATTGCCATTGCAACAACTAAAGGATGGAAGTTACATCAGATGGACGTGAAGATGACATTTCTAAATGGTGTAATTGAAGAAGAGGTATACATTGAGCAACCTGATGGATTTGAGGTTCATGGGAAAGAGACTCATGTTTGTAGATTGAAGAAGGCTTTGTATGGCCTTAAACAAGCTCCTCATGCTTGGTATGAGAGGATTGATCGATACCTGCTGAGCTTGGGCTTCTCCAAGAATGATGTTGATTCTAATCTATATTTTAAGGTAATTAATGGCGAGGCCTTGATCTTGGTTCTCTATGTTGATGATCTATTTATTACTGGATAAGAACACCTCATTATCAAATGCAAGAAGGAGTTGGCTTCTGAATTTTAAATGACGGATCTTAAGTACATGCATTAATTCCTTGGTTTAGAAGTATGGTGGAGGCCTAATGAGATCATTCCAAGACAAGGGACGTATACAATAGACATCTGAAGAGATTTGGCATGATGGATTGTAAATCTATGTCTACACCTATGGAAACAAATTTTTAGAAGTTAAAGGAAGCTGCAGCTAGTTCAGGTCTGGTGGATCCTACTATGTACAAGTAGTTGATTAGATAATTGATGTATCTAGTCAATATTAGACCAGATATTTGCTATGCAGTGAGTGCACTTAGTCAGTTCATGTGTGAACCGAGGCAAATACACCTAGTTGCAACAAAGCATATCCTGAGATACTTGTGTGGCATAGCTAGATATGGCTTGAGATATTCTTTTGGTGTTGACTTGGAGCTACATGGTTATACTGATTCTAATTGGGCAGGGTGTGTTGCTGATCGAAAGAGCACCTCTGGATGTTGTTTCAGTTTGGGGTTTGCTATGATTTCCTAGTGTAGCAGGAAGTAATCTTTAGTGGCACTAAGCACCGTAGAGGCCAAGTACATTGCAACATGTGTGGCAACTTGAGAAGTAGTATGGCTTCAGAAGCTCCTTGCATAATTTTTTGGATAATCATTGGATTCGTTTGTCATTCATTGTGATAATCAAAACTGTGTAAAGCTTTTTATCAATCCAATGTTTCATGACAAAATCAAACATGTTGAGATCAAATACCACTATATCAGAGATATGGTATTGATAAAAGCAATCCAGTTGAGATACATTAGCACTGATGAGAAGATGGTAGACATTCTCACCAAGCCCCTCTCCAGAGTAAAGTTTGTGTACTTTCGAGACAAGCTTGGTATTGTGGAGAATGAAGCCCTAGTTGAGAGGTAGACTCAACTTCAGTGATCTTCTATGATTTACTTTAATGCATTTCTCTCTGTGAGAAATATTTGAGGTGCAAGCCCTTGTTTCCACCCTCTGAGAGTAGCCATGGTTGATGTCATGTGTGTGAATCCATGACAACATCACGTGAGAGAGTTCGTGATGATTTTCTTATACTTATGCTTTTCACCCTCTAGGAGTAGCCATGGTGAACATCATGATGAGATGATGACATCACATTAAGTGATTCTATGATGGACACTTATGCACATATACCATTCATGGGAGTAGCCATGATGGTTGATATCACAATGAGGTGATATGCTCCTTTTCCACATATGGGAGTAGCCATGGTGGTTGACATCATGATGAGGTGATATGACTTGCACAACTGGAAGTATTCCTCCCTAGCTGAGAGGGAGTGTTGATGTTAAGACATTGTTGAACCTTCTCTTCCAACCCTGATTTCTTTGTATTAAAGAATAAATTAAATGATAGCCTATCAACTATTTAATTTATTGTGATATTGATTGGTGAAGATGTGCTTCACCTTAAGTATTATTTAATATTTAATTAATCTCTCTCGAGGCCGACTTCTCTCATCCGCCACCTTCTTGGAGTCACATCATTTTCTTCTTGAAGGCCGACATGATGCTTTTGAAGGGACGCAATCTCTCCCTCGTGTATATATACGAGTTGCTCATTTGTTCATCTCATTCAAGTTCATTCATCATAAGTTCACATTCATAGAAGTTCGCACCCGAGTAGCAAATCGTCATTCTTCTACAACAAATCGATTTCAAGGAGAAACATATTCATTTGTATTTGCATCTAGGAGAGGTGCGATTATTCATTGTATCAAAATTGACATTGTGTTGTGCTTGTAAGCAAATTTCTGCTCTTATTACTTCAATATATAAGAGATATATTTGCTAGGTTTTTCTCCCTCGAGTTGGAGGGTTTTCCCAGGGTATCTTGTTGTGTTCATTGTCTTATGTGCTACATTTTTGATTTTTGAATATCTAATCATAAAAACTAACAAGACTTTCAATCTCTCCCTTACTAGCATGCCTGTTGCTCAAACCTTGATGTGTCATCCTATAGTTTTGAGTTGTGATATGACCAATCTTGATCCATTATATTTCTTCCCACATTTTAGTTTCATCCTAACTTCCCATCACATGTCATATTATATCTAGTACTCTATTTGTGGTGCTATCACTTTAAAGTGGAATCTTTCATGCCCATGATCACTATTCAAATTTGTAGTTGTGGGTGTACATAGTGGTCAACCTATTCTATTTATGGAGGATATAAAATATATTTTTTTCAATTAGGAGGATCATCTATACTTAACCACATTCCTTTTACAACCCATTTTGAGCACTTGTGTTCGAGTGTAGGAATTCTAAGATGAAAACCTTAATGATTTTGGAGGGTGATTTCATATAGAGTTCGCATTTGAATTTCATTGGATGTGAACTCTAGTCACATTGTACTAATTTAATTTTCCATTGTTGTTGGTATGAATTACATGTTACATAATCACTTGAATGTAATACAATCATTATTGCAATAGGAAAGATACTGGGAATCATAGATCTATATTTGCCATTCATTATAATAAGAAGATCAAATGCTATGTTGCCATTGTTGATCAAAGTGTAATGAAATTGTTGATGTATTAACAATAATTTAAATCTTAGTTGTCCAAGATCTAGTTAAATAACATGGCCGATAACATTGTTATTCAATTAATAAGTGTTTGTGGAAGGTTAAGAATTAAATTTGTATTATTGTTTTGGCTCGAGATATTACGCTCAACCTTACTATTATACACATATTTCCTTCCATATAAGCTCTCTCTATTAATGGGCCCTTGGCTTGTTGGTGAACTTGAATGGTTATAAATGAATTTACAAAGGATCAAGTCTTATTTAGTGCAAAGCTTCAACATCATAAGGAAGGAAGCTGAGATTGTGTCTTGAATAACTTTAATGGAATGGATACCCCTCAATCTTTAACTCTTAGTGAAATAAGTTTCAACCTAAGACTCGTACTCACATAACTAATAATTATGTAGATTTGATATAAAACTTTCAAATAACAATAACAACAACAACAAATTTTTCTTAAAACATATAATTACCCTAATGGAGATTAATAAAACAATCCAAAAGGTACCTCTACTACCATACCGCTTGAAGAAGCATGGCTATCATATGGCTAAGTAAGAAATGAATATTAAGTGGAAAGTGGGTCCCAACTCCATAAAGTCTCTAAAACATATATGAGGTCAAAACTCATGTATTACCTTTCCCAATGGATGAAATAAAATTAACTGCTACGCTTACCGTTGAATTCTCATAAGGTGTATGAACATTTCCATCTGTATTCTCCCACGATACCATATCGATCCATATATATTGACAAAGAATACAGGCATAGCGAATGTCTTTGTGAAAAAATTGTTCAGCAGGACACTGTGCAGCAGATTAGTGGTACTGTTGCAGCACCAGCAGGGGCACGAAAAGCAGATATCCTCAACAAAATGAGTGGCCACGACGCCAGATATTTCTCCACCACCAAGAAGGGTGAAATCTCCGAGTTCAAAGATGAGCTCAATTCTCAGTATAAGGTATTATTTATATTCAAATTCGTTTCTTTCTAACTTGTTTTACTCTGATCTTGTCGAATGAAGTACACGAATATTGTTATTTATCGTCCATTCTTTAGATCGACGCCAATGCATTGAGAATTGCAGGAAATTGATCCCCTGTAAAATAATATGGATCATCTCCTTAGAGAAGCGATCATGCCTCTGGAAAATTGTTTAAAAGAAAGCTTTTTATTATCCAGGCGGTAGCGGGATCGATAGTCAGAAGCACTCACCAAAAAATTGTGTCAAAAAAAGTAGATCGTTGTCTTAGGTGGTCCAGGGCCTGCCCTCATAATAGTTAAAAAGGGGTTTGAATTGTTATTTGTGATCGTTCTGGTCGTGACTTAGATACACCAGACAACATCAAAGGCAGTTACAAGAAAATGGGGGCAAGAAATTTAGATCATGGTCTTCGCTATTACAAGGCGTGCCCTTGGGTCTAGTTTATGGTCCCCGTGATCGCCAGTTCACTGCACTGTACATCATTTGAAGCACTTACAGGAACATTTTAAGACAAAATGGCCTTGAGCAGGAGCTTCGGTTTTACAGGACTTGCCTTTGGATATGGTGCACGACCCTTGTAGTCGTGAGTTTGATTCACTAGGTATAATTAGAAGCATCCACAGAATTTTTTGACAAAATGACCTAGATCATGAGCCTAGGTGCTATAGGGCATGCCCTTAGGTTTAAATTATGATCCCTGTGGTTGTGCATTTACTACAATAGATACTTTTCAGAAGCACCTGATAAAACATTCATGCCATTCTTACAGGACATGCCTTTAAGGTTTTCTAGTGTGGTTGGATCTTGCAGAAATAGAACAATTAGACCACGCAGATTGGCTAAGGATGCCTGATGAAAATCCCTAAATTATCTCCTGATCTTTCCATAAAAAATGAATATCACTCAATGTTACCGAGCTATTTTTACAATTTTTTGTAAGTTGAGTTGATGCCAGTTCATTGGAAAGTTGCATCCCTGGGATAAATTGTGTTGTGGATATTTTACCATCATTTCTGATTTCTAGTGCTTGAGTAGACATTTTCCAACTACTATGTATCACAGAATATGCTTTGGGTTAATTTTTTCAAGAATAGTTACTGAGAAACTCTTGCACATATACGCAGATCCTGCCCTCATATCTGCATCTTGTCATGATTATATCTGTATAGTTACACGCTTTTCATTTACTGCCCTACCCTGATTTGAAACAGCACCCTTGTACTCAAAGTCTTATGGTATTATTATGTTTTAATGGCCTGATACTTTGGGTGGGTACCATGTGGCAACGGAATTGGTGTATGGATTGAAATTCGGTTTTACCAACATTATAGGTTACTTAGTCTTATACAATCATGTCATTTAGTACAAAGTAGGCCATTATTTTTGCAAATTCAAGTGCAAGTACATATGCTGTTTAACTCTGCACATGGGGTTGATGGCTTTCAAATGACTAATGGGCATTGCCATTAAAATTTAATAGTGATAATTTTATAATTAGTAGGATGATGAGAGCAAGTTATGATCTTGTTCTGTCACTAGTCAAGGCACATTGTGACACCGATGTATGCATGCACCATGTGTTGATGGCATTGGCATATATGATAGCAATTGGCTTCACATGTACAACTAATTTGTATAAAAATAGGTCTCCCTAGCATGTATGTTAGTATTGTTGCTATGTGGGGTTAAGTGCATACAAATGATGGCGACTTTTTTTTTATGTGCGGTGGTTTTGCCAATCATAACTGTGTCAGATCTGTTTGATCTTGTATCGTCACCAATTGAGGCACACCACAATGCTTATGTATTTACTACGTGCCTATGGCAATGGGGGTTTCATCCAACTTCTCAAACCTAATTTGCTACTTAGTGTTCATATTAGGCCAAGTAGCCCATCATATTTGTGAAAACATGAACATCATTTCTGTTCCCACACAGAGCCAACTGTTTACCAAACATTGGGGTGTTGTCATTGCAATATATGGTTTTACAATTTATGTGCATATATGAGCCTATCGTTATCTTAAACCATCATCAGTCAAGGTACATTGCATTGTCTGTGCATTTATGCACTGTGGCAATGGCAATGGTGTATGGGAGTGAATTCAACTTCACAAACATATGAAAACTTGAATGTGCTGACGACTGACGATCATCTGAAATGTGAGCAAATATTTGCTTAACAAGGTTATGATCATATAACCCCACCAATCAAGGCACACCACATCATCTATGTATTTGTGCACTATGAGGTGTTGTGAGTTGCCTATGGCTTGACGTTTTACAACTTATTGGCGTATGTGAGCTTGTCATGATCTTAAAGCTTAAACTGTCACCCCTCAATGCACATTGCAACTGTAATGTCCTGTTTTATTCCTAAATGTCTGCAGCCTATGTTTCAAAAGAAATCAGTAAAGATAATCGATATTACACCCAGCTGGCATTAAATAAAGATTAAGTTGTTAAGAATGGTCAACCAGCATATGAAGGGTTCTGTCCGTTGAGCAAGATAAGGTATATAAGGAAGGTAGATCTAGAAGGAAAGGAGAGGGGGAAGAATTATTATGACTGATTACAAGTAATAGACAGCAGCACTAACAATTGATTTATTTAAATTATTATTCTCCAAATGCAGCAACGAAGAGTTTAACTATTGCAAAGGCAATAGAGGTGAAGAGGTGTGACTTCCTCAAACATAAGAGGGAGAGCATTTCATTTGAGAAAGACATGCATGACATCATTCAATGAATCAATTAAGAATAAATATTATGTGACTCTTTCTAGTATGGAAGGTTGTGACTCCTTCAAATATGAAAGGTGGCGACTCTTTCAATAATAAGATATAAAAGGGATATCATTTCCTTGTGGAGAGGAGGAGGTGGAAAAGGGAAGAAATAGAGAAAGAAATTTAAGACATCAATTTGGAATAGAAATTGAGAACAATAATTAATAATATTCAGAAATATAATTGGTGGTAGCCATTTAATAATAAATATATCATTTCATCAAGAGGTAACTATTTAGACATAATCCAGCAAATTCTTGGAGAAATCATGTCTTGAATTGGAGGAACTATTTTGCAAATAGGAAGGACAACCATGAGAGGTGAAAGGAAGACCAGCCTTCATGCTCTTATCAAGTATGCCACCTAGAGATGGAATGGATGGCTTGCCTTCCATGCTCGTGGGCTAGGAGGTGGAATGGATGACCAACCTTCCATGTTCTTGTGCTTGAACAAGGAGGATAGCCAGCCTCCAAGGTGGATTGATGGATGGAAGGGTGATCAACCTTCCATTGCTCTTGGCAAGTCAAGGACGGCCAGCCTTGAGAATTGCTGGTTTGTGAACATTTCCAAGGAATCCACAATGTGATTTGCTATGAGGAATATGCTATGAACTAAATATCCATGATGTTAGTAATTTGAATATTAGTGATGCTATAGTATGATGTCTTGATATATGGGATTTGGATATTATCATAATTTCCTGTTACTTATTATTACTAATATTAGTTTGTAGTGATTAATATTGTTTGCAAGCGTAAAATTAGGAATTTCTTAAGTAGGAACTTTACAACAACATTTGTCATTCATGCATCATGTGGTAATTGAAAATATTATTGATATTCATGATTGTATATTTACAAATGGAGAGAAGATCTCCTTATAAAGAAAAATACAAGACGATGTTTCTAAAAGAAACAATCGTTAACTTGACGAAAACAAAAGCTAAAAAACAGGAAGATGCTAAAACGTGTAGAAGTTACTAAAAAACACACTAAGATAACTGAAGACTAACTAAAGCTGAATAAAAGCAAAGATGACCATTAATATTACAATTAATATTTTAATACCCTCCCTAAATGGCCATCGTACAAACAAAAACTAAGTCTACCCATATTGCGCTGGTCATCAAAATGCATAGTATGTAGACTCCTTCTGCTTAGTTTGCTCCGCCATGTGAGCACTTTGTTAGGGTTAGAAGACAGATATCTAACAAGTTAAATGCAGATTTGACCAATAAAACAAAGAAATAAAATACACAGAAAATTATAGTAGAAACAAGACAACACAAATAATTTAACGTGGTTCACCCATTTTGGGCTACATCCACAAAACCACAACCATCCAATGATTTTATTATCCAGTGCAAAACATATTACAATCTCGCAAATAATGCCATGCTACAACTCCCCATCCCAACCGCTTATAACAAGCTTTTAGAAGCTTCCAAAAATTAGGGTTCTACAAAGCCGGCTTTTTTAATTTTTCAGTGACAAAGCGATAAAAGGTAGAACAGTATAGCATGATTAGTTGCCACATACCAACACACTTGCTGAGACGCTTCCTGGTTGGACTTTTCATCAGCCAACCGCTTTTTGCAATACCTCTGTATATGACCAATCTTCCCATAGTAATGACAAGTAATAGACTTCTTGGAGCCCTCCTCCCAATCGCCTTGTCCTTTCTTTTGAGTGGACTTGCCTTTGCCAACGTCCTTGGCAGTAAAAACTTGCTCAACACTAGGAGACTCGCTGTTGCTCCCAAACTGCTTCCTCCACCTATCTTGCTGCAAAAGCTTGTTGCATAGTTCATCAAATTTCAAGTCAACATTGGTGGATGTAATGTTGAGCGTTTCAATGAAGTGCTCGTAGGAATGTGGCAAACTTTTCAAAGTGATCACCACCATATCCTTCTCTTCCATCTTACGACCAATGGCCTTTGGTTGATTGCGGATATTTTTGATTTTCATCAAGTGCTCTTGCAAAGACATTTGGTCATCCATCATAATAGAGAAAATCATATTCTTCAGAAAGAAAGCCCTTCCCTTGTTTGAGGTCTCATGAAGATCTTTTAGATGCTTCTAGATCTCCGCAACAGATTTACCAGATGGTATTTTTAGTAACATCTCATTGGCGATAGATAATTTAAGAAGCATGACTACCTCCCTATTACCTCCATCATACTTGTCCTGATCCTTGCCAACAGAAGTGGGACGAGTTTTTGTACCCAGGACAAGTGCATCCAGACACCGGTACTCAAAGATGGTAAGCATCCTTTGCTTCCATGTGTTGTAATTCTTTCCATTGAACCTCTACGAACTTTCCAACATAACATTGGACAAAGACGCCATCCCTCTTGTTTTCCAAAGCATGAAAAACGAGGTAACATTGTGATTAGTTGGCACAACTCATGATTTTTCAAAATATTGTCTAACAGAGAGGCTCAAAAATTGTAAGATTTTTCAAAAAAACTTCAAAAACTTTGAAAAGTAAGATCTCGAAAAACTATAAATTAATTTTTCAAGAACTCTCGTAACTTTTTTTAAGAATTTTTTTTTTGAAAACTCTTTGCAATTTTTTATTTTCCTAGAAAAATTGTCAAAATTGGCTCAAAATTTAGTTATTTGTTTTTAAGCTGCCATGAAATCAAAAAACCACCGTGAACACTTCAGACGATGAAAAACCCACAAATTTGTAGAATCGTCCTAGCACAGAATTGCGAAATCTGTAGAAAGCCCTTGCAGTGAACAAAGAAAGAGTAGAAAAGGGCACGAATTTGCACCAAAACACTAGGTTGCGAGCAAACAAATACCACAAAACTGGAATCACGATTTTTAGAGATGCAGCTGTTAAATTTATGATCAGATGTAAAGCACAGATTTTAATTCAAAAAATCAGACTCAGAAACACGACAAATACCCTGGGAAAACCCTCCAACCTGAGGGAGAAAAACCCAACCAATATATCTCTTATATATTGATCAAATAAGAGCAGAAATCTGCTTACAACTTAGGCACAACACAATGCGTATTTGATACAATGTATAATAGCACCACTCTTAGATGCAAGACACAAATGATATGATCCTCCTTGAAATTGATCTGCTGCTGCAACTTGAAGGCCTGTTGCTTAATTGCGAACTCCTTTAGGAATGCGAATTATAATGAATGAACTTGATGATCAAATGAATGATCAACACCTTGTATTTATAGCCAAGACGCGACTCTTCATCAAGGAGGTCAGCCCAAGAGATAAGACATGCCCTTTCATATTATTAAGTTGGCCTTGAAAGAAGACGTCTTTCTTCTCAAGAAATCGCGCCTTTCTAGAAGGCCGATCCCCAATTAATAATTAATTATTAATTACTAACTAATGCAAATCATATTTATTATTCTTTATTTGAGGAGCACCTCTTCTAAATCGAACACATACAAATTGAATAGCCATAGCTATATTCAATTTATTTTCTTCAAGAGAATTTGTGCCTGGAAGTAGAAGCTCGCGGCTGCTTGAATACATCAA
Organism: Sequoiadendron giganteum; assembly: GCA_007115665.2. Lineage (NCBI taxonomy): Eukaryota > Viridiplantae > Streptophyta > Pinopsida > Cupressales > Cupressaceae > Sequoiadendron > Sequoiadendron giganteum. The sequence goes on along the minus strand of CM021106.1, from coordinate 361,110,450 downwards.
CAACAGCCAAAATCCTTAAAAAAATGCCCTAAAAAAACTTCAAAAATCATGTAGGATATTCTTTAGTCACGGCTCAAAAAGAGGTTGCGCGTTAGAAAACCCTCAAAAAATGCGATTTTGGAAATCACTCAAGAAAACCAGGTAAGCCCATGAAGTAGAAATCCGTGCTTTAAAAATCGCCCAAAAAACGAAATTGCGTGCCAAGAGAAGCCTAGGTCATGGAGAAAAGCTAGTAAAAAAACCGAAGGCCAGAGAGCTGATGTGTGCCAAAAAAATTTGCACTCAGAAACACATGATTTTCTTTAATTGACGCGATTTTTCTTTCATAGTAAACGAATACGCGATTGCACAATTTTCCTTCACAAAAACGGACTATGATGAATCTGCAATATCACTCAAAAAACCACGAACATCAATCCTCTCGTCCTTAGAACAAATCATGATTTTCACACAAAAAACCCTTGATTTTTTTGTTTTGTTTTTACAAACAGCAACCAATCATTTGGAAACCAGATGATTTTCAAAAAACCTCAAATGCTGGTTGACATTTTTTTTTTTTTCAAGAAAAAAACCCTCGATTTTTCTTTTATTACAAAAAAAATAAATTGGCTAACCAGGTTTGAGCCGCTCTGATAACCATGAAAATATTATTGATATTCATGATTGTATATTTATAAATGGAGAGAAGATCTCCTTATAAAGAAAAATACAAGACGATGTTTCTAAAAGAAACAATCATTAACTGACGAAAACAAAAGCTAAAAAATAGGAAGATGCTAAAACGTGCAAAAGTTGCCAAAAAACCACACTAAGATAACTGAAGACTAACTAAAGCTGAATAAAAGCAAAGATGATCATTAATATTACATTTAATATTTTAATAGCAATGGCAATGATGTATAATATTAAACTATTTCCACTCAAGACACATTGCATTGTTTGCACATTTGTGCACCATGGCAATGACAATGGTTTTTGAGAGTGAATTCAACTTCACAAACATACAAAGTCTTGATGACAATCTTGAATGTGGTGATGGATATCTAGGATGAATGTGAATACTTGTGTGCACCACAGGGCGATGTGAATTGCATATGGTCCGATGTTACACAATTTATGGCATGTGAGAGCTTGCCATGATGGTAAGACTTAAATCAAGGCACATTGCAATGCTTGTGCATTTATACATTATGTTGCAACATTAATGGTGTATGATCTCAAACCATCACTACTCAAGGCACATTGCATTGTTTGCATGTTATGTACCAAGGCAACGGCAACGGTGTATGGGAGTGAATTCAACCTCACAAACATATGAAATATTGAATGTGGTGAGGACCATGTACGATGAGTGTGAATACATGTTGACCGGGGTTATGTACCACCTCCAATCAAGGCACACCACATTATCTACGTATTTGTGCACCATGGGGTGATGTGAATGGGATATGGCTTGACCTTTATTGGCATATGTGAGCTCATTTCAATTTGAAGACTTAAACTATCACCTCACAAGGCACATTGCAATGTTTTTGATGCATTATGTGGCAATGACAGTGGTGTATGTGATTGGAATTAGCTTCATAAACATCAGTGAATGTTGGAGGATAATTTAATTGCATCAATGATCATCTAGGGTGGGTGTTGATACTTGGCCAACAAGTTTATGATATGTAATACACTTGAATTCACGATATGATTTACTATTGGGTGTTAAATGCTGGGTTGTATAAGACTGAGTAGCCCATTATATTTGTAAACTAGATTGCTAGTACCTCTGTCATTGGGATAAAGATATCTCAAAATATTTTGCATTATTACTCATGATTTTACCAATTATAGATCTATGTGAATTTGTGATAATTTCAAACTCATGACATACTGCAATGCTTGTGTTTTGTGCACAATGTGGTGATGCAATGATACATAATGACATTCTTCATCACTAATGTGTGACTTGAAATCTTGTTATTTTTGTGAAGTAGCTAGGATGCATAAGATCTATAATCCTATTATATTGTGGATTTGGATGTTAAATGCAGGCCATTTCTATTGACACAAAGGATTAGGCACAAATGGCCAAGGGATGGTGTTGTACTGATTATAGGCCCATGTGATCTTTTCATTATCTCATATTGCCATCATTAAAGGCATACAACAATGCTTGTGTATTTTTGCACCACACAGTGATGCTAATAGTGAATAGACTCACATTTGTCTTTGCAAATATAATGAGCTACTAGGTGTTATAACCTGATCATATAAGATTGAGTAGCTTCCGATAGTTATGAAGCCTGTTGTGAGATTGTATACTTTCTTATACTACCATTCAAGGCACATTACAATGCTCATTTTTTTGTGCACAAGGTGGTGATGGCACTAATGTATAGGTTAACTCTATAATATAACATGCTATTGGGTCTAATAGGACAAGATCAAATAACATTAAATATCCAATACTATTTTTGAAGCTAATTGACAACATGGCTGGTATGTTTATTGCCACATGGGATTTTGCGTTTACAAATGATAGAGGATATTGTCTTTGATGGTACTGGTTTTATTTTCTACAAGCCTATTGAGTGTCATGTTCTTGTACCACCATCACTATAGGCATATTGTATTCTTTGTGTATTTGTGCACCTCATAGCAATGGTAGCAGTGTACAAGTTGGCGTTTGAATTTGCAAATATACTAGGGTACTGGGTTTTTAAACAATTGGGTGATATTCGTGAATTCAAATGCTAACTTGTACGCTGCTACGATTGTTGGGCCATATAAGATCACATAGCCTGTAATATTTGTGAAGTCAGTTGCCAACACCACACACCATTTCCATTACCACATGGGGCTGAGAGGGAGGTGTTTTCTTTTACATTTACAGTTTTTCAAACTATAGGCTTACTTGGTCTTGTCACAATCTTGTAACATTATGGATCATGGCAGGCTAACACTTCCATGTCTTCCTTAACCAAGGGGCAGAAATAGTGATGGTTCTGTTGGCATCAAACTTCAACAAATTAACATGCTACTTTGTCATTTGTGATGAGGCTGTAGAAGACCCAGTAGCCCATTTTATTTTTGAAGCCAATTGCTGGCACTTTACTGTTTCTGTTGTTATGCAACAAAGTTTTTGATGATCTTCACAAGGATTACATGACCTTTGTGGGGCCATCCATCAGGAACCTCGAGGAATTTGTGACCCATCCTTCACATGATGCTTCCTAGCAGACATGATGCTGGTGATGGAACAAGATTGTAAACTTTTTGGCTGGTTATTTATGTTGACCTATATGACTAGCCATTTCTGAGATTGTCATTCAAATGACTTTATTAAGGGATACATTTTCCATAGCTCTAGGTTTGAACAGGTAATGAGCTTGGGGCTACCCAAGCTTGAAATACAACTATTGTTGCTCTTGTGTACTTATCATTGTGGTCCTGAGCTACACTTTCACATCCTTTTTGCAGGCCTCTGGTTTTGGGTGTTAATAAATGATTGGTGGGTGTTGCCAATGCTGCTGCTGGTTTTACCAATTACAGGTGTAAGTGAGATAGGCATTTGCTCTAGACAGCTGGGTGTGGGTTCTTGCTTTGTGGCACATGGTTTGCAATTGCGGCTAAGATCAGTCTTGGGTTCTTTGATATTGTGTGGACCTTGTAGCATTGTTCCCAACATTTACTTTGAAACAAGGGTCGTGGGGCTTATCTATGGTCTTGTGGCTATCTAAGTTTTTCCTTATGTTTTACTAGAGCCATCTGTTGATACCTCAATTTGTTGATATGGTCTGCTATGATATTTTGTCTATTATTTGAGACCTCATGCTGAATGTAAATCTGCTCCTGCATATCTTGATTTGAATGTGGGAACTTTTTGATCCTTGTTTGAATATGTAAGCCTAAGGCATATTTTTTCATTATATTGTTCATCTGTCACAACATTTCCATCTGCTTTGAGAACTCAACTTTTTCGATTTTGTATTTGACATCATTGCTCTGTATCAATGATAGAATCACTTGACAATCCTTAAATAGATTTCTTTATTAGCATTTGAATTTGTCCTTTTCAGTTCAACACGGACTAGAACAGTGTGTAAGGATTAAACTTTCTTCAAATTAGAAGGGTAAGATCCTTCGTAACAAAATAGAAACAACCTGGAATTATTGGGTCAATCTTTTGCTTTCAGTATGCAATACAATTATACTTAAAGTAAAACCCATCTTTTTCTTCTCATGTGTGAGTATGAGGGTATTTAACACTTCCACACAAAATGAGATTTTATGCTTTTTGTCTAACATGAATCACTTAATCTATGAATAGCAAACATTTTCTCACCTCGTTTGGCTAAAAGCATTGGCCAAAATAGATGAGTGCAAATTAGAATTGCATTGAAAACAATGCAAAGTTCTGCAAATTGAATAAAGAAAGCTGCACACAAAGCTACAACAACCACTTAAATGAAATTTGTAATGTTTCTCTGAGTTTCTTACATGGGGGAAGATGGGTGGTTGTGGGGCCAGGTTCGTTGGGGTGACAAAATTTTTCAATTTTTTTGGTGATAGTGAGGGGATGGCTATATATATTTTAATTTTATATTATAAATATATACTAAAATATATTTATATATAAAATATTTAAAATCATATGAGTTAGAAACCTAGATATTGAGGCTTGCTATCACCAAAGTTCATTCAAGATTCCAACCCATTTAATGCATAATGTAATCTATCACACTACGATTTAACCCTATAATAACTTAATATTAAATAAATATAAATTTTACAAGCTTTAAAAATATGCTAATTCAATAATGATACTAAAATACTTCTAAATCCAATTTTTTTATTATGATATTAAATAGAAATACTTATTAATATAGCACATTGTTACTTAATAATATTAAATGTTTAGATGATTTAATAAACATATAATATATTATATTAAAATTTAAAATTTAAAATAACAATTTAACCAAAAATTAAAACCTTGAGTAATATCAAATATTGAATTAAGAAAAACAAAATTGCTGGCTTATAGTGGACTCACATCCACATTTTATAGCACAAACGTAGGTTGGAGAATTGACATCTCGTATGGGATTGATGTGCATAATTCAACCTTATGAGTGGAAGGGTTTGAAATCATGGTGCTTGGAATGAAATGGATGAAGCCTTTTATCTGGGAAATTATTTTTGTTTATTTCTTGCTGACATAAGGTGTACTTTGGGAGTTCTTTTAAATCCAAAGGGCAGCTTGCAAGAGAGGGAATTGTTGAGCTTGACATCAGATTTGACTAGATCAATTATGAGACTAGGTGAAGTAGATTTTGAAATAATGGTAGCAATGTCAAAATGTGATCTGACTACTATGGAATCTCTTGCTCACCTACCTAAATTCGTACTCTCAACTGGTTTCCAAATACTACACTAGGGATGTCAATGGAATACTATGCGGGGAACATCAAGACCTCTTCAACATGACTTGACGCTCCCTTGGTACACCTCAATGGGGGACGTGCCTAGGGGGCTTTCCCTTTGTAGAAGGGGCATCCTCATTTAAAAAATATCTAGAATGATAATGGGATGTTTTGTTTCCGTTGTCACGTAACCCTTGTAGAGGAGGTACATCCTCATTTTTTAAAAAATTAATAAAATTGTGGGGTGATGTTTTCTCCTTGTTTCAAAAAATTCCCGAGAAACAAGGGGGACACATTCTTTAGCTACACTGGAAAATTTGAATACAAAGCTTGCAATATTCAATAAAAGCTATTTGATTTAACAACTTGACAAACACAAGTTATCACAAAACAACTTGGGTTCAATAGTATGATGAGGTTTGGTATGGTTGGGTATGAGGTATATATGTATATATATACCCATAATTTGCAAAAAACAAAATTGGGAACCCATGTGATAATGATAAAGATAATTGATAACTCAATGTCAAGTGTCAAATCAATACAAAATTACAATCAATATTCTTCATCTTGCTCCCCATTGAGAGCATCAATGTCATCACTTGGTTCATTCAAACCAAAAGTAGCTGCAATGCCATTCCCACTAGCTACATCATGTGTAGGAGCATCTTCATCCTCTAAAGAAATTGTAGGAAGTGGTGCAATAGAAGCATCCAAGTTGCAACATTCAAGGGCTCCATCCCTATTCCTCATTGTGCCCTTTGTGTACTTGATTTTCTTATGTGACAAAAGTGTTGGTGTAGTTTTTTATTTTCCTAGTGGGTTAATTTATTTTCCCTTAGTCCTAGATTTTTCCTATATTTTTATTAAACTTGCTTAGGATGAAAAAGTGAGTATCATTTAATAACTAGGAGATAAGTGATGTGGTGTCCCCTTCCTTAAAGGGTGGAATACTTTCCACTTTTGGTGGTTAATTCCTATTGGTTGGATTTGCTACCTCCATCTCCTTAGTTCTATATAAACTCACTACCTAGCTTGTTTTTTCATATTTTCTAGCATTCTCTTGCATATTTTGACATACATGCACCTTGATGCATGCAATCATTATACAACAAATTTTCTTTGAGCTCCTAATGCAATGTTGTCATTTTGACGTTTGCACATCTCTTGGAATCTCGGGTCTGTAGTTGTGTTATTTCATTTACAGTTTATAGCTTATTTCTCTTATAGAAGATCTTGGTTATTCAATCTATTTCAAATTTCTAACATGGTATCAGAGCTTAGATTTTGAGAGTTCTGAGTACTTGAATTCTTGATTAAAAGATTGGGGTTTTTTGTATGATCTTGTAAATTTCCGTATGCTTTTCTCTTGCGTTTCAAACGATCTGTGGAATCAAAAAATAATTATGAAGATCTATAAATCCTACATTTGCATGTGTGTTTTTGGTGAGATCTAGTGATTGCAACTATTCTAGCTACAACTATTCTAGCTATAGTGGCAGCTTTTTTGATTGTCCCATTGCATCTGGGAGGCTCAAGAAAGTTAGATTTGGCTTTTGTTTCACTCAATTTGGCCACCACATGACACAATAGCAAACAAGGGTTTTGAAGCTCAGATTTGGTAAACAACTTTTTATTGCAGTATTTTCAGCTCAAACGGACCTTTCCATTGCGTTTAGATGGTCCAGAAACCCCTATTTTCATATAGAATTTGTCTATTTTAGATGAATTTGATTTTTGGCAAATTGTTATTTTGCTAGGGGGGTCGTCACTATAGGCTACATTCAACCATTTAAAAAAAAATTCATAACTTTTTGCCACAGTGTCCGTTTTTGGAAAATGAGATATCATTGGAATGCTAGAGATGAACACTTTCAATCCACAGAGGTATTTAAAAGATTTTTTTTCATTTTCTGCTAGATACTGCAAGTTGAAGATGTTGCATTTGTCCTTCAACAGTCCATAACTTTCGTCCCAAAACTCTTTTTTTCAGAAACAAATAGGCATTAGAAAGGTATTGAAGAGAAATACTTAACCACAAGGCTAATTTTTCCAGATTATGTGTCGGGTTCATTTTATATTAGAATTTGTAATTTTGGCTATTTTGAGCCTATTAAGCATTGTATCTTGGAAAAGGCTTTGTAAACGCACCAATCATAAAGTGCCAACTTGTAATATCTTGGGGGGGGTGATTTCTGAGACTAGTGGAAAGGGGGCTGTCTCTCGGTGTCTCTTTTGCAGTTTTCTTTCTCTTTTCGTGCACTCACAAACAATCTTCTTTTCTACCTACATGGTCTCTCTATTGCCAACATGTAATATCTTGTGGGGGAGGGTAGGTGATTTCTGAGACTAGTGGAAAAGAGGGTGTCTCTTTTGCAGTTTTCTTTCTCTTTTCGTGCACTCACTCACAATCTTCTTTTCTGCTTGCATGGTCTCTCTGCTTCTTCTCTCTTATGGGGGATCTTTTTCCTCGCATGGTGCTTTGTCCTTCTCATTGTTACACCTTCTTTCATTTTGCTCCTAATAGCAGCAAAAATCTTTTGGGGAAAAAATCGGCAAACCAAAAGTATAAGATTTTTTGAGAAAATCGTGAAAAAATCGGATTTAAAAAAAAAAGTAAAAAATTGTAGAAAACGAGATAGAAAGTGTTTTTTTTTTAAAAATTGAAAGGCATTTCCATAGCATAGAGATATAGAGAGCAAATAAAATAAAGAGTTTAACTAATGAATCGTAGAAAAATAGATTTTTGTAATTTATATTCATATCGTTGATTACATTCATTGCATTGCACATATTTCAAACTCAAAGCATTACTTCGCATTGCATAACTAATAACTAGATGTTGATAGATGACAAATTTTCAATTAGAATATAGTTTTTTACAAAGTCAAACTAAGAAATTATGCAATTACTTCACATTGCATAACTAATAACTAGGAGCATTAGCTTGTCATGGCATTCCATCACCATGATGACACATTTCTTCGAGTCATCTTTTCCAACAATTCACTGCCTTGTCTATGGTACAACATTTTCCATACATATCTACGGAAGCATTTTATCAAACAGTTCACTGCCTTGCTGCTATGGCTAAAAGCCTAAAACAAGTGCTTTTGAACAAGATATGGATGCTTGCAAAAAATCTATCAAAGCATAATAGTAAGCAATAGCATAGATAAGGCAGTGAACTATTTGAAAAAATGCCTCAAAGAAATGTGGTCTCATGGTGATGGAATGTCATGACAAGCCATAGACAAGGTAGTGAACTGTTTGAAAAAATGCCTCAAAGAAATGCGGTCTCATGGTGATGGTTGTCCCAGGACAACCATCACCATGAGACCGCATTTCTTTGAGGCATTTTTTCAAACAGTTCACTACCTTGTCTATGGCTACCACATTTCACTACCTTGTCTATGCTACCACATTTTTCATACATGTCTACCAAAGCATTTTATCAAACAGTTCATTGCCTTGCTGCTATGGCTAAAAGCCTAAAACAGGTGCTTTCGAATAAGCTATGGATGCCTGGAAAAAATCTATCAAAGCATAATTGTAAGCAACAAGCTATGGTCTCATTGTTTTTTTTCACGTGAAAATCAACACCATTTTATTCGCATTTTTTTGTAGGTTTTAAATGCGTTTTGTGGCGATTTTGCAATTTTAAATGGGAAAAATCGTTGATCAAAAATTCAGAAGATTTTTTCAAAAAATCGGGGAAAAAATCGTCCAGCCTGCAGATTTTTTTAAAATCACGATTAATCTGGTTTTTTTTGCAGATTTCTGCTTCTATGGGTCACTCATTTGGCAAATGTTCACATTGAGGCATCTAGTGTGGACACTTTTGAGGAGGTTCAATATGGTCATTTGAATCTTGGTATTGTTTCATCTACCAAGGATCTAGTGACATGTGCTGATATTCCATCTCCTCCATCTACTGTTGCTTTTGATGATTGTTGCCACAGTTTTGGCTCCTTGTGATTTAGTGCAACAAGACATACATAGTCTTCCAAAGATGGCTACTTGGGATGAGTACTTGACAAATGTTACTAGTTTGTTTTGTGAGTCCCACATTCAGATTTGTGAGACATCATTGATTGCATTCATCTTCTCTTTGATGAAGATGATCCTTCTTCAATTGTTGCAAGGGAACACTCTGACCCTCTTGTTCATTCTCTACATGATCATTCTTTGCAGTTTGACGTGAGTATGGAGTTGTTTGGACAACATTTGGAGGAGGCTTCTTTGTCTTCAGAGGAGGTATCCTTGTCTTTGGATTGTGTTCTACAATTGTTTCTATGAGGGTTTGGATTGTTTTCTTCGGTAGTGTGGCCTAGAATGGCTGTTTGGAGGGTGACAACTTTCAACATCGACATGGAGACACTTGAGCATTCTTCAGAGACATCATACACCATCCTTCTTCCCTCATCTTCCTTTCAAGAATGGAAAGACATCCTGCATACCATTTTGATTTTGTTTCTTCCTAAGGGGAGGAACATTGTTTGACGCTTTTGGATCATCTTTTGCAATCATTATTGAGTTTCTACCATCATTGTAGGAGACTCAACATTGAGGGGGGGTTGCATGGTCTCTCTTCTTTTTCTTCTCTCTTATAGAGGGGTCTTTTTCCTCGTATGGGGGTTTGTCCTCATTGTTCATTGAGAGCATTTTTTATTTCATCTCTCTTTTGGGGAGGAGTTTTGTCCCACTAGGTTTTCTCCTTTTCTTTGTTTGTGGGAGATTGCATTTGCATTTGTACATGGGTACCTAACATGGCCTTGTAGTTGGGACCCATCCTTGTGTCATTTGCATAATCACAGCTACTCCCCACTTAAGGGGGGGTGTTGGTGTAAATAGGTGTTTTACCTATCTAGTCATTAGTAGGTCCTATTTACATGTTAAGTTTACTTAAGTCGTAGGAGGGAATCTTTCTAGGTGTTAGTTGTCATTAGATCTTATCTTTTGACTTTTAACATGTGTCCTAGGTAGTTATGATAAGCTGTCACATGACATAGGATTAAGACACTTGCCATGATCCTGTTTAATCCCATGTCTCACCTTGGCTATATAACCAGGCGGTCTCATATGCAACTCATATTGATTGCATCATTTGATTGAAGAGCATTATGCTTTTATAGCTGATCTCTCTTGCGCTTTCATGAAGTTCCTAGATCTTGGGTGGCTATAATCTTTAGCCAAATCTTTCATGGTGTAGAGCATTCTATTTGCAGTCTTGTACCTCTCACTAACTTGAGCATCTCTATATGGTGTCGCCCTCTCGAGCAAGGAAAGGATCTTTTTGTTATAATATTTGGGCAAGAAAACAAATGTTAGGAGATACAAGATTGTTGTCATCTATTCCAACAATCAAGAATGACTCTTGGCCATTTGAAAAATGCTTCTGTGGGGTCATTCTACTTAGTTGCTAGTATGACCTATATTTTTTCGATCATGGAGTCCACGCCACCATATTTCACCTAAACATGACTGGTCCATATTAGCAAATATGATCGTACTCCTAATGGGCTTAGTGAAACTCAAAAGATAATTCACATGAGCCCACCTATTATCATCTAGGGCCAATGCTTTGACCGTTTTGACACTCTTTGAATTTGACTACCCTCATACATTCCAAAGGCTGTTGATGACCATGGCACTCCGTGCCCCTTGCACCTTCACAAGCCATCTGAATAGGATTTGTTTGATGTAAGTCAAGTCTCAACAACCGAATATGGCATGAAAAAATAAGACAATTTGAAAATTCTAAAAAGTAGATGATATGATCAAAATTTTATAGCGAACTTAAAAGTTCAAAACAAATCAAATATTAGTTTCATTTTAAATATTGAAATTTTATAAATATATCTTTAACAACTCCAACTTTGAGAAAGACTTGAAAATGGCTTATAACATATGAGGATTTGTCAAAAACATTTGAATCTCCTTAGCCTTGACATGAATTTTTTTGATCCACTTGATTTGTTTGAAATTCTTTTGCATCTCCAAGTTAGAGGGAGTGGATAGCACATGATGTCCAAAAAATGTGACTATATGTTACCTTGACCAATAAACTTACTGCCTTGCAATTTTTAACATTTTTGTTAAATTGGACAACATTTTCAATAAACACCATCTCTATTTGCATCTATGAGGATTTTGATAATGAAGTTTGCATCCTTCACTTGCCTCTCACAGTCAACTACCTTGAAGAACACCCCCTTTAGGTCACTTTATGATAACATTAATTAAAGGCTTGTTTTTGCAATCTTTCCATCCATTGAAAATGAAAAACACTTTTGTTTTGGCCCATGAAGCCTCAATTGGCTGCAAAGTTGTCTCTACAAAATGTTTTTCTTTTACCTATAAGGTGGTGTGCACCTTTTCATACCTAGGACTTGTGTGATGTATAGGTGTTTGATTGATTGTTGTCACCATTTCCTGCCAATATGGTGATATCACTAGGTTAAAAGGAAGTCCATTGGTGTAAATATAATGTGCAATGTGCTCATCTACTATGGCCTTCAACTCATTGTGAAATTCCCTGTGTAATGGGCCTCTTTTGTAGGAAGGAGAGGGGGTTCAATCTTCTTGGGAATAGGGTGTCGCAATGAATAAAGGTGGGGCAGCAACTATTAGAGAAGCAAAAGATGGCCCAATAAAAGTGATTGCACAAGGAATGGTAGTAACAAAAGTGCTAAATTGGAAATGGTAGTAACAAAAACTAAGTAGGGGGTTCAATTGCACAAGGAATGGTAGTAACAAAAGTGGCAACATGCTCCTCAATCTCACCATGCCTAGTCTTCCAATCTCTCAGTATTGTGATTCCATCATCAAGCAACTGGATTGAAATCTTGTACTGATCCTTCCATCCAAAAGAGGGATTCTAATTTGCATTTGCTACCTTAACCCATTTCTATCAGTTTTTCACACCCAATGGCATTAATATGTTCCAGCTTCTCCATGAAGTGCTCATGTGTGGAGAAACTATCCATCATAGTATGCTCCATCTTTGAAATTTCATTCCTCACCTTATGCACTCTGGTCAACAAAGCATGTGATCTGTCAATAGCATGTGAACCCTGTTAGCATATTTATTCACTCCATTTTCTGTATTTTTCCCATGAGTGACTAGCTGATTCAGTTGCCTTTTCTGATCACCAAATGCAAAACTTGTGGCACAAAACCCAAGGAGCAAGGTCTAGGCTGTAAAAGACAAGCAACAAACTCTCAAAGGTGTTCGACTTAAGCTTTGAGGGCAGCCTTACTCTCATCATGCTTAAGTACTCTTTCCTTCAGATTTTTTGAAGCCCTCTCATGCATTACTTTTCCTAATAACCAAGTGGCCCTCTTTGTTCTTCTTTACCCGTGTTTGCTTGTTAGGCTTCTTCAGTTTCAACTCAATAAGAAGATATGATAGTGCTGAAAAGTTAATTTGAAATGTAGGTGATGGAAAACCATAGTTTATTTATATTTGGAACTGTTGCTAAAAGCCTTTCTAAAGCTGTTGTAGATGGAGGCAAAGCAACCTTTAAAAACCTGTTGAAACTGTCCAAACATTTTCTGAAAATATGCTTATTTATTATGTATGATGAATAGAAACTTGCCAAAGCTGCCGTAAATGAATACAACATAAAGATGTTACCCAGCATAGCCCCTGTAGAGAAGGGTAGTTGTAGCAATGGGGAGGAGCATGTTGGCAAATGACAATTGAATCTTCAATTCTAGTCATAATTAGACTACTTTTAGAAGCTGGTTACCTTGCCAGTGTTATTTAAACATTGTTGACGTTTTTTTACAATGATATCTCTTGGACAAGCACAAGGACGTGGCATTGCTCAATCATATTGAAAAGGAGCAATTTCTGAGTTGAAAATAGCTTCTCATCCATAGAGTTTACATCACTGGAGGTAGCACAATGCATATGCATTTTTTATAACTAGGGCAACAGTTGTAGGCTTTATCTGTATTTTAAAACTTTAAGATAGATTTCACAATATGATTGAACAATGCCATGTCTGTTCTGTTTGTGATTTTTATTGTAAATTCTATGGAAAGTTGTTACACAAGATAACTCATACTTCAATATGATGATTTCTCCTTTTTTTGAGTGAATAAAAATACTTTGCTTATAGATCAGTACATAAGTTTTGATGTTTAATATGACATTTCTTTCCTTTTTGTCACATGCAGGATAAGAAAAAAGATGCAGTGAAGAAAGTTATAGCTGCCATGACTGTTGGTAAAGATGTTTCATCATTATTCACAGATGTTGTGAACTGCATGCAAACAGAGAATTTGGAATTGAAAAAGCTTGTTTATCTATACCTTATTAACTATGCAAAGAGTCAGCCTGACCTTGCCATACTTGCAGTGAACACATTTGTCAAGGTAATTCTTCCTACTTTTTTTTCTCAAGTCTGTATCATTGTCTACTTTAGTCCCTTTCATCGTAACAATGAGTACAGTTGAAGTTCATCTGATGAAGGGAATGAGTGTTTCCTGTTGAATTATCTGAAGCATTTAGTTATTTATTTTCAGATGTATGTAATCTGGAATAGCTACTTAGTGTAAGAATTGAGATTTGTTGCCAAAAAAAAAAGAATTGAGACTTGTCATTATAGATGAAAGAAAAATGATATTGTGTAAAAATTTGAATCATCCTGGAAACATTAAATTACAACTGGAGCACATTGTGAAAAGTGGGTCCCTGTTTTCTGTGTAAATTTAACAACTTAGCTTTATCTTTGCCTGATCTGTTTCTAGAGCTTCTAGACAGGATAATGAAAGAAAACAGGTACAGCCCTCAGTTACCCTCTTTTGTCTACTTTTTTGGGAAATTATCTTGATTTTTGTTACTTAAAAGTATGAATTGAATATTACATGTCGAGAGGTTTACATGAATTTTTTACCTTGCTTCCAAACTTTTTAATTTACCAGGTGAAAGTTTGAGGAATCATCTGCCAAGTGGTATCTAGGTGGATGCTCCATGGAGTTGTCTTCTATTGTCAACGGCATTAGCTCTAACTTCTGAGCTTGTATATGCAATAATAGTTTTTGGTTTTGCACATTCTTGATCTTGCCATTTGGAAAGAGCTGCTTGGTGAATGTCGATTCTTTGCACTGCCCATATGTATTCCACATAATTTAAGTCCCCATTCACAGAAACACCAAGTATCTCATGCTTCCGCCTAACCAGTTTTTTGGTGCTTTAAGCCTCTCTCATCTTTCCTTAAGAACTGTCCATATGCTCTTTATCAAGTTCAGTGCATGACAGTATCAAACTTTTCTACTGTTCCTCTAAACATTCCATCAGAATGGAAAAATTACATCTTAACACTCGGTTGCTTATTTATAGTATAATTTGGATATTCAGGCTTATATGAAACAATATAATGCCTGAATGTAAAATTATGAATCTATACAGATTTAATTGAACATTAGCGAAGCCTCATTTCTTGGCTGTTAGTGACATTTTGATGTTGTCTCCGATTCTTTCTTGCCCTTCCTAGCTGTCTTGTTCTCTCTCTATGTATGATTTGTAAGCCACAATAAGAGCCCATCTTTACCATTTGATTGTTTTATGGCATATATTCTTTCTTATCCTTCTGTGGGACCAGGTTGCATCATATTTTTGAAAATCTAAGTGAGTGTGATCATACATCAGAAATGGGATAAAAAAGGTTCAAATATGTTCCACACAAAATAATAAGTAGTTCAGAACATAATGATTTCTTTCAGCACTACATCTTTCTAAGCTTTAACATGTCCTCTTCTAGATAAATCTGTAATCTGAATTCTTCAGATTTTTAATAGCAAATCTTGTACATTCACTTGTTATTTCCTAGTACATTCTAGTCTAGCTATGTGAATCCCCAGCAATGGAATAGCTTGCTTATAAGTCCATTGCAGTATTTACAAACCTAAAGTAAATTGCTGTGGGCTTGTCTGTTATAAGACCAATTGTAGCATTATAGAGTGATCTAAATCCTCTGACAGAATCCTTGGGCCTCAAAGAGTAGATTCAAGCTCTGAACTGTAGAAATAGAGGCTCAAATTTTTAATGCTTGAATACATCTGAAAGTTTTAAGAGCTTGAGAACATTAAAGAAAGGAAGGCAAGCAAGTGAGCTGGATATGTAGATATTATTACATACACGTAATGCACATTAAATAGCAGAATATGCACACATGTCAAAACACATCCCAATGGTCTTGAATAATTGTTCTAAACCTTATACTTGATACTAAAAATTTGAACTGAGCCCCAATATCTGAAATTACTGAAAGGGCTGTATGTATGGATTCTGTATACTGCTGAGACTGGACATCTGAAACTGCAAAACACAAAAAATGATTTGTTGGAAGGAAAACTGAAAAACAGGAAAAACTAAATATGGAAATAAGGAAAAATCTGTTGTGAACTTCTAGTTTCATTTTATGTCAAATTCTGGTAAAAGAAAGAACTGTATGGCTACTGAAAGAAAACACATCCTAATAGTCTTGAATGATTGTTTTAAATTTAAACCTAATACTTAATACTGAAAATTTGAACTGAGCGCTGAAATCTGAAATTACTGAAAGTGCTGTATATATGGATTTTGTATGCTGCTGAGATTGGACATCTGAAACTGCAAAACCCGAAAAATGTGAATTGTTGGAAGGAAAACTGAAAAATAGGAAAATCTATGTCTGGAATAAGAAAAAAATCTGCTGTGAACTTCTAGTTTTATTTTATCTCAAATTCTGGTAAAAAACAAATGATATGATTACTGAAAAGGAACACAACTATAACATTTCTCAAAAATGGATTTTAATTGTACATAGAAAGAGAGAACTTTCTTGAGAAGGCATGGATTTCAACTCAGGCCTAATTTTTCTAAATAACCAAACAAATGGTGGACTTTGCTATCTACATATCCAATTCGGTATTGACTTTGATTCTGGCTCGAAAGTGATTGAAGACTTGTGCAAAACTCACATCCAAAGCATCATGACATTTTGAGGCCTGAAGGCCTATTTATAACAGTTTTGATTTTCATGTCTTGTTCACCTTATACATGTGGATTATTGCTTCTCACAAACCTAGCATAGACTACCAGGCAAATATGATGAAACTAACACATTGAATTGAATGTTGGTTGATGGTGGGCCACTACCTAAAGGGTGGATCTGTGGACCCATTGCCTTAAAAGTTTCGCTGGGTCATGAATCCTGAAAGTAGAGTGCCTATTTACATAATATGCTGGGTGGGGCTGCTACTGATTTTTTTTTCTCTTATGGAACAAAAGAAGGATTATAACATTGCCGTTCAAGGTGAATTGGTTTTTATGGCATATTCAGTTTAATAATTAAATATAAGAATGGGACAATGGCGATATGTTGTCTAGACTCTCAATGAAAAAGATTGCTGCAAGAACTACTATTATGCAACTGACAACTTCAAACTATAATGAGTATAAACAACAATATTTAGAAGATCCCGGAGTTCAAAGATGTGTACTTTGCACTGTAGGAATGAGTTGAACAAAAGAACTTATTTTAAACAGAAGAGGATTATTGTATGAATTTTATATTTGTATATTGCTAGGATACAATAGGTGTAGATTCTATATGATAAGATTAGAGTGCAAAAATTTAATTCAAAAACAACACGAGAACACAGCCAATACCTTGGGAAAACCCTCCAACTCGAGGGAGAAAAACCCAGCCAATATATCTCCTATATATTGAATAAACAGTTGCAGAAATCTGCTTACAACTTAGGCATAAAGTAATGCCTATATCATGCAATGAACAGCACCTCTCCTAGATGCAAAGATACAAAGAATAACTCCAATCGATCTGCTGTTGCAAAACTGAACTTCTGATCTGCTGCAATGGTGCGAACTTCTCCTAGAACAATTGCTGAATGAACTTGATGATTGAATGAATGAGAAGCACCCAGTATTTATATTCATCAAGGTAAGAGTCATGCCTTTTGGTATGAGAGGTCGGCTCAGCCAAGGAGGACGTCTTTTCAAAAGTCGCGCCACTTCTAGGGTTGGCCTCAAATAAATCATCATTAAATAAAATTGCATTTATTTAATTACATATAATAGTGATGAAGTCGGCCCCTTCATGAAATTGATATCTCAAATAAATATATATATATAAAATTGAATAGCTTATAAGCTACATTCAATTTTATCTTCTTCTTGTGCGTTTGGAGATTACTCATGCAGCTGTCTTATAATCAACACTTCCTCTCAGCTAGGGAGGAATACTTCTAGCTGTACAAAGAAATGTATCACCTCATAGTGATGTTTAATCAACATGGCTCAATTCATGAAAAAAGCTTATCACCTCATCGTGAAAGCATATCAAATATCACCTCATCGTGATATCAACCATCATGGCTACCTCCATAGATGGTAAGTACAAGTGTTCATCACTCAATGTGATGTCACCTCACCGTGACTTTCACCATTGCTCTCCCAGAGGGTGAAACACAAGTACAAGTAATTCATCACGGACTCCCTCACGTGATGTTGTCATGGAGTCACACACATGACATCCACCATGGCTCTCCCAGAGGGTGGAAATGAGGGATTTCACCTCGAACTTCTCTTGCAGAGAAGAACTCGTAACCAAGGGATCTCACCTCGAACTTTTCTTACAGAGAAGAACTCATTACCAAGGGATTTCACCTCGAACTTCTCTCACAGAGAAGAACTCATTAAAGAGGATCACTGATACTGAGACTCCTTCTCGGTTAAGGCTGTATTCTCCTCCATACCAAGCTTATCTCAAAAGTACACAAACTTTATCCTGGAGAGAGGCTTGGTGAGAATGTCTGCCGTTTGCTCATCAGTGCTGATATACCTCAACCGTATAGCTTTCCTCAATACCATACCTCTGATATAATGGTATTTGATCTCAACATGCTTTGTTTTGTCATGAAACACAAGATTGACATAAAGCTTCACACAGCTCTAGTTATCACAATGAATGATAAGTAGGCTCCATTGATTGTCCAAACAATCTTGCAAGGAGCTTTCGAAGCCACACTGCTTCACGAGCTGCCACACTAGCTGCAATGTATTTTGCCTTTGCTGTACTCAATGCCACTGAAGACTGCTTCCTACTGCACCAAGATATCATAGCAGATCCCAAATTGAAGCAACAACCAGAGGTACTCTCTCGATTTGTGACACACCCTGCCCAATTAGAATCAGTAAAACCATGCAGCTCCAAATCCACATCTATAGAATATCTCAACCCATATCCAACTGTGCCACTCAAGTATCTCAGGATATGTTTAGCTGCAACAAGATGTATCTGCCTTGGTTCACACATAAACTGACTAAGTGCACTCACTGCATAACAGATATCAAGTCTAGTGTTAACTAGGTACATCAGTGAACCAATCAACTGCCTATACATCGTAGAATCCACCAGTTCTGAACTAGTTGCAGCCTCCTTCAACTTATGTAAGTTTGTTTACATAGTTGTAGACATAGGTTTGCAATCAATCATACCAAACCTCTTTAGAATTTCAATAGTATACTTGCCTTGACTTAGAATCATCTCATCTGGCTTTTGCCAAACTTCTAAGCCAAGAAAGTAATTCATGAGACCAAGATTCTTCATCTCAAACTCATAAGCTAACTCCTTACATTTTAGAATCAGGTGTTCTTCTCCAGTGATAATCAAATCATCAACATACAAAACCAAAATCAATGCTTCACCATTTATCACCTTAAAGTAGAGGTTAGAATCTGCATCATTCTTTGAGAAGCCCAAACTTAGTAGGTAACGATCAATCCTTTTGTACCAAGCACGAGGAGCTTGCTTAAGACCGTACAAGGCCTTTTTCAGCTTGCAAACATGAGACTCCTTCCCATGTACCTCAAAACCATCGAGCTACTCAATGTAAACCTTTTCTTCTATGACACCATTAAGAAAGGCTGTCTTTATATCCATTTGGTGAATCTTCGATCCTCTAGATGCTGCAATCCCAATGATGGTTCTAACGGAAGTATAACGAGCCATAGGAGCAAAGGTTTCTTCATAGTCAACTCCCTCTTTTTGTGAGAACCCTCTAGCCACAAATCTTGCCTTGTACTTCTCAATGCTCCCATCAACCGCATGCTTGATTTTGAAGAGCCATTTAGAAGACACCACGGATTTGCCTTCAAGTCTAGGAACAATGTGCCAAACATCATTCTTAAGTATGGATTGATACTCCTCAGTCATAGCATCTTTCCAAACTTGTTGACTAGAAGCTTCTTCAACATTTGAAGGCTTTGACTCAATGATATGACTCATCAAGGCTACATAACCAGAGAGCTTATGAGGTCTCTTACTTTCTCTGAAAGTTCCTCTTGGGGCTGCAAAACTTTCTTTCCTCCTGCATTTTTTTCCTAGCCCAAAGAGTTCTCTTCTTTCCAATCACAATATGCC
This sequence comes from Sequoiadendron giganteum, assembly GCA_007115665.2. Lineage (NCBI taxonomy): Eukaryota > Viridiplantae > Streptophyta > Pinopsida > Cupressales > Cupressaceae > Sequoiadendron > Sequoiadendron giganteum. The sequence goes on along the minus strand of CM021106.1, from coordinate 361,090,595 downwards.
CATCAGTAGGCTCCAAGAGTTCAGCTGGATCATCATCTTCCTTTGATTCTAGAACCTCCCACTGATTCTCAGGAATATGGTCAACTTTCATATCTTGAGGAGGCTCTTCTTCATCAATCTCCATATGAGATCCCTTGGATCTTCTAAATGCAACTTCCTCCTCAAATGTAACATCTCTACTGATCTCAATAGTCTTCTGACCCAGAATATAGATTCTGTAAGCTTTAGAAGTCTCACTATAGCCTACCAAAATTCCCTTCTTGCTTGCCAGAAGGTTTAATTTTGTCCTCTTTTCCTTAGGTATATGAATGTACACTGGACACCCAAAGATCCTCAAATGACTTACTTCAGGTTTCACCCCAGAGAATGCTTCATCAGGAGTAATGTTCTCCAAGATTCTGTGAGGACTCCTATTTTGTACATAAACTGCAGTCCTAGATGCTTCGGCCCAAAGAGAAATTTGCAAGTCTTGGTCATGAAGCATGGTTTTGACTGCTTCCACAATAGTTCTGTTCTTTCTTTCCGCAACACCGTTTTGTTGAGGATTATAAGGAACGCTAAGCTCCCTCTTAATCCCAGCTTCAATGCAAAAGTTGTGGAAAATAACAAAAGTGTATTCTCCTCCATTATTGGATCTTAACACCTTGATCCTCTTCCCGGACATATTCTCCACCCGAGCTTTGAACTCTCTGAATCTGTCTAATACTTCTTCAAATTCTTTAGACCTTAAGAAATAGATCCAAGTCTTTCTAGAGTAGTCATCAGTAAAAATAATGCAATACAAGAAACCACTCAAAGACGCAATAGACATTGGACCACATAAGTTAGAATGAATAAGATCTAAGATACATTTGGATCTACTTTCACTATTATGGAATGGACCTTTTGTATTCTTACCCAAAGCGCAGCCTTTGCAGGTTCCTTCATGCTTCTGGTTGAACTTAGGGAGACCTGTGACCATCTTCTCCATAACTGGTAGTGCTCGAAAGTGAAGGTGAGCCAATCTTCGATGCCAAAGATCACCCAAACTTGCGGAGTCATGTACTAGAGCCTGAATGGGGTGCGTGCAAAGCATGTAGAGACACCCATGTCTAACTCCAACCCTCCTGGCAATCTTGAAGTTAGAATTCTTCGCCCAAATGAGAACTTTGCCTTCAGAAAAGGCAACTTGATAACCCTTGTCTTCCAAGGCTGATATGGAAACAAGGTTTCGCTTGATGCCTGTAACGAATAGAACATCATCCAACTGTAAAGAGACACCGAAATCCAAATGTAGAGATGAAGTCCTAACTCCTTTTACCGAGTAACTAGCATCATCTCCAATAATAACTTGATCATTGGAATCTTTCATCACCAAATCAGATAGATGTTCCCTGAATCCGGTGATGTGGCGAGAGGCGCCATTGTCTATCAACCAAGCATTGGTGTCGGTAGATACATTACTTGACAAGGCTGAATAGAACAGGTATTCACTTGTATCCTTCTGCATAGAGGCTTCATCGACATTAGCAAAGGCAACCTGCTGCTTAGGCCTGGAAGGACATTCCTTTGCAAAATGACCATACTTGTCGCATCAAAAACATTGGACCTTGGAGAGGTCCCTCTTCTTCTTAAATGCGGGGCTGCCATCAACTCCTCTATCTCTGTTTGTTTTAAAACACCCTTTCTTCCCACCTTTCTTCTTTGAGGATTGAGTGGCAAGAACATGAAGATCTTCATTGGCTGAACTTTTCCCAATACCTCTTGCAGCCAACCTAGATTCTTCTTGAATGCAGTCTGCCCTCAATCGATCAAACTTGGGAAGCTTAGATCTTGCACTGATTCCTTGAATATAAGACTCCCAGGATGAGAGGAGACCATTGAGAGCCAACATGGCTAGATCCTTGCTATTGACCACATGCCCAATAGACGAGAGCTGATCTCTCAATTCGGTTATCCTCATAAAGTAGGCGATGATAGTTTCTCCCTTCGCCATCTTCAAGTGATGAAGTTGTTGCTTCAGTGCAAGAGCCCGACTAGTGTTGTTGATCTCGTACATCTCCTCTAGGGTTTTGAACATCTCTTTTGCAGTCTTTAACTTGGAGACAATAGGAAGGTTATGATCCTTCACCGAATCAACCAACATCTTCTTTGCCCTTGTATCTTTCTTCTTCCAAAGGGTTTTTTCCTCCTCTTCCGTAGGCTCGGGGGCGGAGCTCTCCACGAACTCTATCAATTCGCTTTCCTCTAAGGTGAGCATGATCCTGAATCTCCACGAGGTGAAGTTTGATGCTCCCTCAAGCCTATCTTCAACCTTAAGACCATTCACCATCTTGACAAGTGAATGAGGATGAGAGAATTCAACAAGGTAAGGCTGATAAATACAAATCTGATTGGGATCCTGTTCAAACCCGCTCTGATACCATGTAGATTTTATATGATCAGATTAGAGTGCAAAAATTTAATTTAAAAACAACACGAGAACACAGCCAATACCCTAGGAAAACCCTCCAACTTGAGGGAGAAAAACCCAGCCAATATATCTCCTATATATTGAATAAACAGTTGCAGAAATCTGCTTACAACTTAGGCATAAAGTAATGCCTATATCATGCAATGAACAGCACCTCTCCTAGATGCAAAGATGCAAACAATAACTCCAATCGATCTGCTGTTGCAAAACTGAACTTCTGATCTGCTGCAATGGTGTGAACTTCTCCTAGAACAATTGCTGAATGAACTTGATGACCGAATGAATGAGAAGCACCCAGTATTTATATTCATCAAGGTAAGAGTCACACCTTTTGGTATGAGAGGTCGGCTCAGCCAAGAAGGACGTCTTTTCAAAATTCGTGCCACTTCTAGGGTCGGCCTCAAATAAAACATCATTAAATAAAATCGCATTTAATTTAATTACATATAATAGTGATGAAGTCGGCCCCTTCATGAAATTGATATCTCAAATAAATATATATATATAAAACTGAATAGCTTATAAGCTACATTCAATTTTATCTTCTTTTTGTGCGCGTGGAGATTACTCACGCAGCTGTCTTATAATCAACAATAAGGATCAACTCATGAGAGAAACCTACAAATATGTACAGATATCAGTATCGGCCAAAGATGCATGGTGGAGCAAGATTCATTTGAGGATATGCACAATGCATTAACAATGACCCAAGTAATTAGAAATTTTGGGTTGCAGACACCCACACCAGTAACCAGTTGGCTCTGAGAGAACATATTCATATAATTTAGGGGTGAATTACAAAGACTAGTTAAACTCGTTGTGGAATGTTTCATTGTATATTCATATGTTTTCAATGGTGGATGGTTCTGGCAAGATTGTGAGTCAATAGCTTGTAGGAAGGCTATATCTGGGTAATAGACACACAAATTCTCACCTTTGTTTGGTTTGTAAAGAATCTAAAGATTCATGGTGTTGGAATGAGATTCTCGATTCTTGAGTAAACTTTTGAAAGCTAATGCAGAATGAAATTCATGGATCTTATCAGATGAATGAATCTCTGCAGCCAGACACTCTCTTAATTCGACAATTTCATTTGTCAATTAAGATTCAATTTAAAATTTCACTAAACATTGATAGCAATTTGACTATTTTCAAACAATTTTTAAATACAATGAAATTACAGGAGCAGTTCAAATTTATTTATTTGCATTATCTGTCCTCAAACCCAAACACTTACAATCTGTATATTGAACATTGGTTCAAATTTTCCATTACTCTGTTTCTCAATTCTCTGTACCTTTATTTTCTCTTTTATGTACTGGTTTTCTTCCCCTATTTATCTCCTTTCTCACACTGCCTACACCCAATTGTAGCGCCATCTGATCACCACTCTTTCCAGCTGCTTGATACTTATAAGCCAACTCCTCTCTGTTCTTGTACACCCCTCCTCTTCCCATGCGATGGGTGTTATCTTTGCTTATTGGTTTCCATTCCATATGCCCTTCTCCTCTTTACCACACATCTCTACCAGCTTTATGCATTCATCTCTTTCTCTCTATATGCCACAGCCTCATCTTAATTTCCCTGCGCATATATATTCATTACAATTTAATTCTTTCACTTTATATGGTGTGACCCCTTTCATCTCTATCTGGCGTGGATTCTCCTTTCTTGGTATTTTAAAACTTTCAATTCCTCCTATTGCTATTTACTCACCCACAGCTACAATTATGATGTGTGGCCATCGTATCACCTTTCCCCTGTGCTAGTTTCTCTGTATGCTAAATCTGCATTCATTAATATCTTTTAAATGAGACACGATCTGCCATAGTTTACATACTCGGAATCGGAGAGTACTCGGCAAGCCCAAAAACTTTGACTCGGGGAAAACTTGGGAAATACTCGGCAAATACTCGGAAAATGCTCGGCAAATGTATGTGGATATTTATGTATATGTATACTCAGGATTGCACTGTGCACACATACATATCTATAAACATACACAAGATGCCAAGTTTGCATGCATATACACACAGAGACATATTTATACACACACAAAGACATATTTATACACACACAAACTTGCCAAGTTTGTGGGTTTTTTGCGAGCTACTGGCAGTTACTCGATAATTTGACAGGAGAAAATCCACCTGCATACTGCCCGAGAGTAAAAGCAGAGATTACTCGGCATGCAAATTTTTTGGAGATTACTTGGCTACTCAGAGAGTATGTAATCTATGCGATCTGCTACCTCTACTTCTGTGCAGTTTTAATTCCATTTAATTTGAAGACGAGTATACATGGTGCAGTTTTTCCTGGCTCTTCCCATCTGCATTTTTTCTTCTTTATTGGTGGACTCTCTTTTCCTCTATGTGGCGCAGCCACTTCTTCTTCCACCTCTTCTTTGGGGAATCATATCTCTGGTTTTATTTATTTTGGTCTTTTAGACTTCCTTCCTTAGCCGTGACTCTTTCCCTTCTCATACAAATTTGTTTCCTTCTCTCCTTTGTCTATTAATTTTCTTATTCTTGAAATTTTGTGTCTTTTCCTATTCCTGCAGATACGTCAAGCTCTCACTTTGTCTTGGATTTTTTCTTTTCTTTTCCTTACTCTAGCCGTGACTCATTATGTCATTCAATGATTTCATTTTCATTCTTCATACTTTTGTCTGTTCTCCATGGCAAAGTCAATTGTCACTATTTATTTTATTGCAAGAACTTTTGAACTGGAAATAAGATTTTAAAGAAGACATTTCGTCAATTGAAAATGACAACAATGTCAATTCACTCTGCCTCTCAAACTACAAACTCAAATAAAATCGCACTCCAATACTAAACAAAATAACACATTGAACTGAAAGAGTTTTTGTTCTGACGCGGATCGCCATATGTCAGGGATGCTCCTGCACCAAAAGCTTTGTGGAGTAGGATGGAAACTAAGTTGCAGTGATTTACCACTTTCTATCCACAAAGTGATGAAAAGACCAAAGTGGTGAATCAGACTGATGTGGTTGTTTAGGGAATCCAATCTGAAGAATACCAGAACCTTTGATTTTATTTGTACATAGATTCAACATTGCTACAACAGAGGGGTTTACAGCTGATTCAATTTAACTCTACTTGAGACCTGACTAGGATTCTTTTTGCAGACCCTGTTGGATGCCATGTTTGAGTAGCACTCTATATTGGATCTTGTTGAATGTTTTTGTGAGGTTTAGACAGGGTAAAATAAATTCATCAGAATATGCACCAGCAGCACCTGAAGTCTTATGAAAAGTACAAAGACAGAGTTGGCCAACATCGAGCAGTGCATAATTAATAATTTCCGGGATTGGTTTGGTCATATGCAAGCAAACATACTACATAGGTTGCAAGGAAAAAATAAGAAGCTCGAACCAATTCAGTATACACCATTTTGTATCTTGCAGAAATCCAACTTGATGCCATAAAATTGGATTTGCTTCTGATGCATGTTGGATGATGACTGAATAAAGCAGTTATCAACTTCAGTGGAAGACTTAGCCCTGTTTCTCAGGAAAAAATGGTTGAGAACATTATACCACAAAGAAAAGAGCAATGAACATACCATCTGCTCCAATGAGAAAGAGGAATACTTACAGACATGTTTGATTGGTTGCTGTTGTAAAAGGCTATTGTTTTCATTGGAGCAAGTGAGTGGAAAATTATCATCTGTTAAACAATTAAATTTTTTGGGACAAGGAACCTCCACTTTAGTTAGGTATGGTCTGAAATGGATCATTGAAGAAAGGAAACAAATGTGTGTCTATTGTGGAGTTGGTAGAGTTGATCTTGGTACACTGTAGGTATGGATCAAGGATTAATGTACTCCATTACCCCTGAAGAAGAAAGAGGTACCAAAGTTGAAGATTTTGAAGGAAAAAGTTTGCAAGTATGGTTTGATTTCAAATTGACACGTCTTTTTTGAAATTAAGTGAAAGTGGGCAAAAGGGTTGAGTTTTTACCAAATTTAAAAAGAAGAGTGGAAGTTAATGTGACATGAATGGCTTGCCTTCCAGTCAAAGAACTAAATGAAATATAAATCTTTAATCATCTTCAAAGGCCATTTTGGGTGGTATAGGAGTTATGCACTAACATATGAGTGCACTGTAGTTTTTTGTGTGAATGATGAATTATTGTTCCGAATTGAAATCAGTATCTCTGTAACTCTATCATAAAGTGTTAGAGAAGGAATAGAAGTAGTTCCCAATTTGTCAAGGTGGATTTTCCAACTCTAGAGGGTTTCTCCATGTTAATATAATAATATTATCTGATGGGTGAATGTATGTACTAAAATTTCTATTTAATGTTTTGTCACTTTTATTTAGTCTTCCATGTGCATAAAAATAAGAATTTTAGATGTCTATTCCATGCTTTCTGTAGTTAACTTCTTTCACTAACGATGTTCAGAAATGTAGAGACACAATTCTCAACTTCTCTTCATTTGTGAAGATCTGTTTGGTGAAATGTAATCCCTCATAGATTAATTGATTACGGACCAGGTCAGTTTGTATTTATCAAGTCATCCATTTCTTGCACAGTAATTTCAAAATGTGAAAATTTTCGAACATCAAACAACAGGATATTACATGGAGATTAGGTGAAAATATTGAGCCTTTCATGGCAAAGTAACAATAGGTTATTCTCACCTATAAGGTCATTTGACCAGGATTGACTTGTGTTGATAAAATTTAACATTTCTTGTGATAAGGCTTTCATCAATAACATATCATGAGATTGATTATTTGAGCTCAAGTATCTCTTTATTCTCTTTCACAATAAGGCCTTTAATAAGGAAGTATAGTGTGAATCTTATATAGGGCACTCTCAGCTAAAGAATAGCACATAAAGCCTGTAATCTTGTAATGTACAAACTTTTAGTTTACTTCAAGTTCAGATACACCTTTTTTTTGGTTGATTAATGTGCAGCTCAGATTGAATATGCATCTTCACGGGTGCAGTATCTAGTATGGTCTCATCATACTCAGCTGTTTATAACTGTCAGATATGTGATATAATAGCATTTGAAATAATTCCTATGGTTGTGCAGGATTCCCAAGATCCTAACCCCTTGATTCGTGCCCTAGCTGTAAGGACAATGGGTTGTATCAGAGTTGACAAAATCACAGAATATTTATGTGATCCGCTTCAAAGGTGCCTCAAGGTAGTGTCTAGTTCTGGTGAAAATCTTTCCAGCAGTTTTATGCATCTACTGACCTTATTTGTTTTGTTTATTGAATGTTTATGTGAGTTGATTTATTAGTTTCTGTTTTCAACATTTAGGATGATGATCCCTATGTGCGAAAGACGGCAGCCATATGTGTCGCTAAGCTTTACGATATAAATGCTGAACTGGTTGAAGATAGAGGTTTCCTAGAGACTCTTAAGGAATTGATTTCTGATAGCAATCCCATGGTTGTAGCAAATGCTGTGGCAGCACTGGCAGAGATTCAAGAACACAGTAGCAGAATGATATTTGAAATTACAAGTCACACACTTTTTAAACTCTTGGCAGCTCTCAATGAGTGTACTGAGTAAGTTTCTTTAGCATACCTGGTTTCTTTGATAGATTTTTTTCTGAAAGTGCTTCTGTAAAATAAAGAAAAGCAACATACCAATCCATGGAAAGATCTGAAGTCATTGTTACTGTTGTAGAATGTAGGAAACCTAATCCTCTAACATTTCATCATATCAAATGGGAATCTTCCTGACATTTATATTATACTGAACATATTGTAAAAAGAGAATATTGTTCCTAAATTGAATTGAGTATATTTCCACCCAAGGCAAAGACAATGGTAGCATTATGGACAAAGCTGGAGGTACTACCAATTTTTTATTCCATTTCACCCGAAACCTAAAGAAACAACGGGCCAGTCTCTATAGCAGTGTAAGATTATGTGTGGCTTTCACTTGGATTACTTAAAGTAGGTTGACTCTAAACATTCCACCAAACTTACAGCCTCAGCCTTATTATTCGTAACCCAATCAATCAAAAGAGAATAGGAACCACGACACAGCCACAAACTACACCAAAGAATCTTCCTAGCACCTGTACATGGAATAAGCCTGAGTGTATGTTAGTAGTGGGTCAAAGGGGTAAGATCAAAGCAAACACTGAACATGACAAAGTAAGTCAACCATGACCACTATAGACTAAGGTGGCTTGCTGGATTTCAGCTCTAGTCATCAAGATTAGCTTTCTTCTAAGATATTTGCAATGAGCAGCGAAATGACACTTAAATCACTTTGCAATAGTTGAAAGTAAAAGACTAAGCTTGAGGGAAACAAATAAATGCTAAGCAATTGGTAAGATAATTTCTTGTAAATGAATTGGAAGCACGATCTACTCTAGTTCAACATATAATAAAGTTTTCCCTTGTTAGAAAATAGCACTTGTAGCGAGCTTTACCAATAAACCAGGACAATAGATCCTATCTCAATCCAAAGAAAATAGTAGCTCCATTGATGGTGGTGAAGAGGGAAGAGCTGAAATCTGATTAGATTTGTGGTAGCTCCTCAGGTCTCCTTCCTATCCAATTGTAGAATTGCCCTAACATGGAGAGCATGTTGAGACTTGGCGGTTTGTCAATTTGTTTTTGCACATGATCAGTATGACATAATTCCATTGTAGTATACATAGCAGCACAAACAAAAACAATGTTTTGGGAAAAAAATCAGCAAACCAAAAGTGTAAGATTTTTCAAAAATTGGGGAAAAGATGTATTTGGAAAAAAACACAGAAAGGTACAAAAAGGGAGAAAAAGCTGCTATTTTTAAAGTTAAAGGCATTTCAATGAATCAATAGCATATAGCTATAGTGAGTGATTAAAGTTGAGAGTTTAGCATACGAATTGTGGAACATAGGATTTTGTCATTTATGTTTATATTGCTGATTACATTGCATTGCACAATGCATACTTCATAGTGCATAAATAATAACTAGAATGTATGAGTTGTTTACTCGCTACGGGTACAATGACGTACGGAGTAAATGGAGATATAAAATAATATTGACAGCATATAATAATCACATGGCAATCGCATAGAACATAGGTATATTTTTTTATTTAGTATTCAGCAATTACATCATAATGTCTCCAAACAAAACATAGCATAGCATAGTAGATCCATCATCTTTCCCGATTACATGACTCAAGTACATATAGTATGCTGGCGGTGGTTAAGGTACCAACCATCGCGTCCCTTCATTATAACTAATTACTCCATCAGGAACTGTTCTCGAGACAACTAACTAACATGACCCGTACGTAACATAAGTACATGGATTATTAATATTAACTAATGTCTTATTTATTTATCGCTCACAACCGACTAAGTATACTCTTGGCTGACTACATCGACTCACGACCGACTACATCATCCCCCCCAAGAAGTAGTCGTCTTCTAGACAACTGAAAACCAAGAATGCCAACTGATTGTCACCCAATACTCCATCTCTCTCCGCCAACTTCTCGAGTGCTGCAACTCTTGTTTGCTCAGCAACCAACTGCTCCTGTACTATGATGGCTGGTGGCACTGCAATTTGGCAATTCCAATAAATATGATGGGGGTCTGGGGGTAGTGCCCCCAACGGGGTTGAGGGGTAGCACCCCTTGCAGGGGTTTGGGGGCAGCCCCCCTTGCGGGGGTCTGGGGGCAGCGCCCCCAATGGGGTCGAGGGGCAATGCCCCTCGCGGGGTCCGGGGGCAGCCCCTGAGACCAATTTAACACTTTTGAAACCACACAAAACTCCATTCGACGTGTCATTTTCATGAATTTCCAAGAGACACCAGCTAATGCTGATACAACCAAATATTAGAGATTTTGCACTATTTAATTGACAGGTGATGTTCTCTGTCGTACTCTCTGTGAGGTTCTCTTGTACACCCTTCATCTTCACTCATACAAATTTCTTTTGTTTCAGCCATACGACCTTCTTTACCTTCACTCGTACGGATTTATTTTGTTTCATCCGTACGACCTTCTTCACATTCACTCGCATGAACTTCTTTTGTTTCAGCCATACGGACTTCTTGCTTGCCCAACGTACGAACTTCTTGGTTGCATAACATACAGACTCTTTGTTCTGTCGTATGGTCTCCTTCCCACGGCGTATGAGTTCCTCCTGATTTTTTCGTACGACCTCCTTCAACTTCCAATGTACGGTGCAACCTCTTAGTTGTACGACCCTCTTTCTTTGTGCCACCCATACAACATCCTCAATCCTTTGTACGAAATCCCTCTCCTTCCAATGTACGGTGAATGAATAAGCTCGTACAGACTTTCGTTCTAAGTTCTCTCCTAGCTGTCGTACATGCTTTGTCTCTCGGCGTACGGCTCCCTCTTTCCTTCTCCGTACAGATTTTAACTCATAGCGTACAGACTGCTTGTTTTGTCATACGACCTCCTTCCCACAATGTACGGGCTTCTTTTGGTTTTGCCGTACGTTCTCCTCTCCACCCCGTACGGACCTCTCCTGGCTCAAGTGTATGACCCTCTTCACCTTCGCCCATATGAACTCCTCTTGATTGAGCCGTACGGATCTTTCCACAATCACCCGTACGGGCTTCCTATCTAAGCGTAAAACTTTTTGTCTAAAGCGCACGTAATGTCTTTTTTTCCGTACGGCTACTTGCTCATAGCTTCGTACGGGATACCTGTTTTGTTGTACGGTTTCCTTCCTCCAATGGACAGATCCCTTCTCTCTCAACCGTATGCCTAATTGCTCCCAACGTACAGATTTTTGTATTTGCCGTACGGATTTTTGTATTAGCCATACGGATTTTTGTATTCGTTGTACAAGCTCCTTGTGTATTGGACGTACGGACTCCTGGTGTACGACTTCCTATTTTTGGTGTACGACTTTCTCCTCACTGTGGCGTACGGACCTTTGGCTCCTGTTTGTTGTACGAGCTCTGTACGGACTTGTCTTCTCCTTCTGGCGTACCAGTTTCTCCCTCTCCTCCATCTCTTTTCTTCTCTCTGCATTTTTAACATTTTCTAATTCCTCTACTTTATTTTTCCCATTTTTTGGCTCCAACACAAATTTTCTATCTAGTATCTGTTCGGATTTGTGGTTGGTGTATCGTCCAATTTTGATATTCTTTCTTTGTACTCTCCATACTCGGCTAGAAGTGTCTGGCTGGACATGCCTTGTTTCTCTTCTTCCTTGATTTCCCCGATCTGTAGCATGTTACACTCATGGTGGAACACTTCATAGTCTTCCATTTGCCAATGAAATAAGTCATTCAGTGAGCTTGTCTCATCCTCCAAATAACTCTCAAGTTCCAGTATGCCCTCAGCGTTCGGTTCCATCGTCTTCCTTCCTTCGTCCATGTCTGGTTCTCCCCCGTCGGATTCTGATTCAGAAGATGCCAATTCTTCACTGATGGCCTGATTTTTTAAGTCGATCACATACTTCTTCCCTTTATTTTCTATGGACAGTGTATTTCTTTTCCAACTATGGTTCGCCTTGGCTGCCACTAGCCACCCTCGTCCAAGCAATGCATCATACGCCTTCCTCTGCAATGGAATGACTACAAAGTTCAGCAGGAATGGTTGTGTTCCGATCACCACCTTTTGCGCCATCAACATTCCCAACGGTTTGATACCATGTTGATCGGTGCCGACGAGCTGGAATGTTGGCGGCCAGAGTGTAGGCTTCCCGAGGCTCTTCCATGTGTCTTCGGGCAATACATTGACTCCCGATCCTCCTTCGACGATAGTATTTGTCAAGATATTCCCTCTGATCTCCATTTGCACAACCGTTGGCATCTTCTTGACGTTCCCCGTGAGTAGTACGGGATCAATAGTTTGTTCACCATGTGGTGGTGAATCTGGTACCAATTCTTGCCTTCGGTCCTCCGTTTGCGCTTGCTTGACATCCCCAAGGACATTTGTCATTGCCAGTCCCAACTGTGGCAACGCTTGGAGAAGGTCAGCTACTTTGATCGGTATGGTGGTCTGCAGTACCTGTCATACGATGTTGGTTTCCGCCTCCGACCGTCGAGAGGTCTTTGGCTTCTCCAGAGATATTTTGTTCTCCTTCGCCATCGCCAATTCCACTTCAGCTTTTGCTTCCTTCATCCTTTTTTTTTTCGTGCGTGGATCTGGGTAGGTTGCCTTCTTTGCTTGCGCTCTGGTGATCGCCAGTACCTCTTGTTCTTCTACTTCCAGCATATGGATACCCTTCTGCTTGGGGCATTCACTATCTTCATGGTTGCCTGGTCCACACCACTTACACAATCTTCCTCTCGAACCTTGGTCGGTCTAGCAATCCTTGGTGAAGTGACCCCATTCATTGCACTTTCGGCATTGGATCATAGGTCATCCTTTACCGTCATACTGTATTTTGTTCCTCGGACTCCGGTTGCTCTGGTAACCTCCAGGGGGTGCATTGCTATTGTACTGGGGCTTCGGTGGTGTCAACGGTTCTCCTTGAGCGAAGAGTACTTGTGCACTTTTGGCTTTTAAATTGTATGGGCATTCCTTGACGGAATGTCCCATCACTTGGCAGATATCGCAGAATAACTTCTTCGGACAGTTCGCCTTCGTGTGACTTTCCCCATTGCAGTCTGTACACCATAGTTCTCATGCTTCCCTCGTACTCTCTTTGTTGGCCTTCAATTCTTTCATCATTCGCATCATATCTTTCCTGAGTGCTTGTATGGTCTTGGATTCACTGTCGTTGTCGTCCGCACTCTCCTCATCGTCCATCTTCTTTTTCCCTCAGGAGGATGTTTTGTTTTCACTTTCTATATCCATCACCCGATTGTATGCTTCAACGTACGACGACGGAGGCACGACCTTCATCTTCTTCCTTAGCGATAGAAGCAAGCCTTCAATGAACCGTCACTTCTTTAGCCCATCGGCCGGTTGAACCTCCAATTTTCCCAACAAGTCTTTCAGTCGCCGATTGTATGTGCACACATTCTCATGTTTTCCCTGCTTCATTTTGTAGATTTTTGCTACAATCTCATTGTCATCCCTCAATAATTTGAATTCATCTTGAAAGGCCTTCTTGAGTAATCTCCATGATGCCCTTTGTGCTTGATCCAGTTCTGAGTACCAGTCAATGGCACTATCTCTGAGTGTTGCCGAAAATTCTTTCAACCAATGATCCGGGTCATATTCTCCACTTTCTATCCAGATTGTCTTGCATGTTTTGCAATGTCGAATTGGATCCTTTGACCCATTCCCCGTAAACTTCGGTAGCTTTTGCCGTTCTGGAGTCACCATCCTTCTCCGCTATCCTCTTTGTATATTGGACCCGACTGGACCGATTTCCCCGTTACGTTCCAGTGCATCACTTGCACTCTCAGCCACATACAAGTCACTTTCCCGTCCTCCGTCAGTGTCCTCTACACCTTGAGTTTCCTGGGTCCCACTTCGGTGCTCCCTCTGCCAAGGGGTCTTAGGCTCAGATCTCCCTGTCCTCAACCCTTTGTCGTCGTCTGATATGGACAAGTCCCGAATGCGTTGGATGCTATTCTCAAGTTCTCCACTCAATTCATCTTCATTTTCTTGGCTTTTATATTTTTCTACGTACGGGGTGATGAATGGTTCCTCGTCCCTCCCTTCCACAAAACTCTGATGTGCTCTACTTAATCTCTGCCGCCGGTTTTCTTGCTCCTGTACTCTTAATGATCGTCTAATTCTTTCCTCCTCCGCTTCGTGCCCGAATGGTATTCGATTCTTGTCCTTTGCTATACGGGCATTACAGGTCTTTCACGTGATCATTGTTGGTTGCCTGGGGTACGTCTCTGACTAGTGTCTCGTTCCTCCTCTTCCCATTTGGTTCGTTCTTTGTACCGCTGCAAGATTTGTTGCCTTTGGCGTTCCTGTTCCTCCTCTGCCCGAAGGTCTTGTAGGATGATAGAATGGCGGGCCAACAATCTCGGCATGCAGTGGAGAAGGTGATCAACTTCGTCGTTCACTTCGAGTCGATCCCAAACAATTGCCTTAGGGATTTCTCGCTTGAGGGCTTGCCTCCGTACGTGATCTCGTAGGGATATTTTCCAAAGATTTGTCAAATCCCGTGTCAAGGCGTCCTCTCTTTCTTCATTCGTTACTATGGGTTCCTTCGCCGGTCGGCCCATTATGTTGCCATTGTAACAAGTGCTTCCCTGGTCCGCTTAGGCAACAACGACAAATGTTTACTCGCTATGGGTACAATGACGTACAGAGTAAACGGAGATATAAAATAATATTGACAGCATATAATAATCACATGGCAATCGCACAGAACATAGATATATTTCTTTATTCAGTATTCGACAATTATATCATAATGTCTCCAGACAGAACATAGCGTAGCATAGTAGATCCATCATCTTTCCCGACTACATGACTCAAGTACATATAGTACGTTGGCGGTGGTTAAGGTACCAACCGTTGTGTCCCTTCATTATAACTAATTACTTCATCAGGAACTTTTCCCGAGACAACTAACTAACATGACCCGTACATAACATAAGTACATGGATTATTAATATTAACTAATGTTTTATTTACTTATGGCTCACAACCAACCAAGTATACTTTTGGCCAACTACATCGACTCACGGCTGACTACATGAGTCAGCTTAAAAGTTGCAAATGAATTTGTATATATTTGTAATTTGAATACCCTTGGCTGTTCATAGTAACACTTGATCATGACCATGATAAATATTGATTGGCTCTGAAATAATAGACCTATCAAACTTCATAAAATGGTTAACAAGATAACTATTTTGAAGAATGATCAAGATTCAAGACTATGAACAATTAGAAAGCTTAACAAAAGTGAAATTTCATTGGAGCAGATTAATATTGCTTATCTTTTGAAGTAGCAATCAAAATTAAAACCCCTAGGATTTTGAGTGCATGAGCTTCATGCCCCTGCTGGGAGTTTGGACTGAGAATGTTAATGCAGGCAAATAAATATCCACCAAGGACAAGGGCTACCAAATTTAAAGTTACAATATTACCATTTCTCACATTATCTAAAAATACTAAGCAGTAGATCGGAAAAGACCTTTTGTCATTATCATTTTTCTTTACAGATTGGATCTCCTACTGTTAATCTTGATTTAAATATTAGTAAATATACAACACTTTGCTTTATTTACTACCTGAGCAAAGATGCCTCTTAAGCCTAAGTGTGTACCCATATGCTAATTCAGAATTTATAGTCATACACATTTGTGAGTACCATTTAGGTTCTCAACGGATGAGGAGGACAAGGACTGCTCTTACTTGGGACAGATGGATCACAAACACAAAGAATACAATCTCATTATGGTTGAAAGCCATTCCAATCATACCCCTGATTCACAAATAGATAGCACAATTTGCACCTTAAAGGAATAACATTGGATATAAACTTAAATCATTTTGTACATAATTGATGTGATAGGATAATTCCTATCACCAAATATCATGAGATTGATGTGATAAAATTATACTTATGATCAAATATGTATAAGCATAGGTTTATTTTTGGACACATTTTGCATTATAGTCATAAGATTATGTAAGATTTGAACAGATTGTGTTCTAACGTTATAGATTCAAGAAGATTTGAAGTATTTCTATGATACTAATAGCAGTTCAATCAGTGCAAGATTTCAAAACAAACCGAAAATAAGTTGTGAATTCTGTCTATGTTTGCAAGAATTAACGAGAATCCAAATGAACTGACTATCCACAAAATTTGTGAATTAACTATGCAGAAATACTATACACTAAAATACAACTGTATTTGGGTACTTATGTCTAACCTTGGCTGGTTAGCTTCAACACCGAGGACCTTGCCATCACTGCAGTTTCAATGCATTGGCAGTCAGTTGTCTTGAGCAAAAAAGCCCTAGTCAAATGTGTGGGATTGCATTAGTCAATTGTGTATAAACCCTACCAACAAGGAAATTGTGTGGGTAGGTAAAAATAATGCTGAAATTCGTCAAACCTCTGTACTGTGCTGTGATTTAATCACAACTAAACTCAAAAGAATCGCGAAAAATAGGTCAAACTCAGCAATTAAAGATTTTTTGCAAAATCATGATTTTATCAGGAGAAAATAGAATCACTACTTATTTGTGATTAATTGCATTTGATTGTGATTTTTGTCCTTATTTTTGCGTCTTTGGTTTTATATGTATATTAAAAATAAGTTATAACCTAAGTTGCCGAATTGGGTACGGGCACGGGTACGGGTATGTGGGTACAGTACGTGGATACAACAAATTTTTTGGGGGGGTTGGGTATGGGTACGTCCGTACAAAAATATAATAAAATATTATATATATATATTATTATTTAAGTTATATTTAAATCTAAATAGTAAATTATAATTTTTTTAAATTATATAATCATAATATATTAGCATTATAGTTTAATATATAATACATTTACTATTTAATACATTATTTAAATTAATGAGAAATGTATATTATAAATTTATATATAATATAGTATATTGTAATTTAATAATTTATTATTTAATAATAATATTATACAACAAATTTTAAATAATAAATAATAAATATCAAATATCAAATACTATAATAGTTAATTAACTATTACAGTATTTGATATTTGATAATATTTAATAAGTTAATAGATAATTTTAACTTCAAATTCTATATCATTAAAAAATTTAATTTTAAACTAAAAAATAAAAATAAAAGCTAAGGGTTTTTAGTTTTAAAAAAATTGAAAAAAAACAATAAAAAAGGAAAACACTTGCGCGCCTTCCCGCTTTCCTTGGCCGCGCTTTTGCATAGTCGCGTAGAGATCTGCCTTGGCGTCGAAGTTTGCCCTAGTTTGGCGTTGTTTTCCTTTTTGAGTTGGCCTAATGTTGGAGAACTTGTACTCTTGAAAGAGAGGTCATAAGTTCAAATCTTGCAGGGGGTAAGGTATGTACACCTCGTATTGTGGAGCACGAGTTAGGTGCCTCCCTCATATTGGGAGTATGAGGAGTCCCATATACTGCAAGCCATCTGTAAACCCAAAAACAGACCGCCTGGTATCGTGGACTATAAAAGGACCTTTCCTTTCCTTTCCTTTTTTTGGTCACGTGTTTTGGTCGCCGTGCTTTTTATTTTGCAGGGTTTTTTGCCTCTTCCTTGTTCTTCTGGCCACATAAAATGAAGCAACATGCCAAACGAATCATACGAAATCTGTTTCCGTCACTCTAATTTTAGTGAAAATCAGAAAAAATAGTCAAACGTGGGTAAAAAAAGTGAGCTGAAATGCCCAGAGACGTTTTTGCCAGGTCAGATCGAACCCACAGGGCAAAAAGCGATTCCTGGACGATTCCTAGGCGATTCAATTCAGATTCCGTTTCCGAATCGTTTCATTTCCAGAAACATTGCCTTCAGGGGAGCGATTTGGCTACTTAGGTTATAACCATAATTTGCACAAATTTTCAAAATTACATACAAAACTTAGCTGATAATTGATAATTAATGTCAATTATCAGATGTTAAAGATAAATTAAAAAAGGTTTATATTATTAAAAGTGCACATGGAATATTAATACATATTATCATATTTCTCTTTGTTGAGAGCATAACCATCATCAGTTGGTTCATAAGAACCACAATTAGTGCCAATGCCATTCCCATTATCTGCACTTTGCAAGTCTTGTATAGCAGGATTTTTGCCCCTCATCCTTAATTGAGACTAAGGAAAGTAGTGCAATGGAAGCATCCAAGTTTGGATGCTTTGGCACTACATCTATTTGTCTAGTCATCCCTTCCTACTTGACTTGCTTTTGTGAGATGAAGTGTTTGGAATGTACATGCACCAACGCCTTTGCCTTTGTTGATGCCAATCAGTTGCACTTAATTGAGTGAATAAAGGAGTATGTACTCCTGTTCTTCTTAGCAATAAATGAACTCACCACTCGCTGAGATTCTAGATGAAGTCAATACAACATTCAAAATTATAGTTCCTAGAGAAAAGTATGAGTTAAAAGATAAAAATTACACAATTGTGATTGAACTTTGATGGCAAGACATTGCAGGTAAATAGATCCTTGACCATTGAGGTGCAACATGTACAAGTGTCCTTGAACTTGTCTCTTTGAGTGCTAAGGCTATGATCTATTGATCCTATAAACTTCTTAATCTTTCCTATGACTATGTCCTTACAAACTTCAATGTTCTATATATGGTGGCAGTCACTTGAGCAAACAAAGTATCTGTGTGTTATATTACATAGGAGTCAAAGCAAATGCTAGGAGATGCAGTGGGGTGGTTATCTTGTTCCACCATTCAATCATTGTTTTTGCACCTACTTGAAAATTGTTTTAGAGGTGTCTTGCTCCGTAGTTTCTCTTATGCTCCTTATTTTTCTTTTGTTGAGTCAATGCCATCATATAGCTTGCCAAACATAGTTGGTCCATATCATTTAACTTGATCATGCTCGCGATTTTTTTATTATTCCACATAAGCCCACCCATCATGTCTAGGATTAATGCTTTTGATCTTTTGGGTTGTCTCTACATTAGATTGTGTCCATATACTCCAAAAGTTTGGTGATTATTGCAGCACTCAATACCTCTTGCACCTTCACAAAGCTTCACAAAGATTTGTGAGAACTTGAGTAAAAGTGAATATGATTTTGTAAACCAGATATGCAATCTATATAGAAATCAAACTTAAGAGTACAATCATTCAAGTCCCCTACAAATTTTTTATTTTTAAGGTCCTTAGATCCTTTTGACCTAGATGGCCCATTCTTTAGTACCACAACATTGTCTTGTTTGCAAGTAACTTGGTCTTTGAAGCAAGAGCACCCTTAGGTAGCTAGAAAGCACTACTATTAGAAGTAGATGCTGTTAGTTTTAGACCAGAATTGAAGAATAAGCAGAAATACAAAATGATGAACAATCAAACACAACAAATACCTTGGGAAAACCCTCCTTCTCGATGGAGAAAAACCCAGCCAAAATATATCACTTATATATTGAATGAAGAGAGCAGAAATCTGCTTTACAACTTGGCCCAAACACAAGGCCGATCTGATTTAATGAAGAAGAGCACCTCTTCCTAGATGCGAATATACAAACAATATGATTTCTCCTTGATATCGATCTGCTTGATGCAATATTTCAATCTGCTGCAAAAGTGCGAACTCCTCCTTGAAGTGCGATTTTATCTCTGAATAAATTGAATGATCAAATGAATGATCATTGCCTTGTATATATACAAATCAAGTTGTCTCTTCATTTAGGGTCAGCCTCTTTCACAAAACAAGGCGACTTTTTAATTATTTATTTATAGCAAGTCCAACTTGCTTTTATTTAGTTATCATTTATTATTTAAAATAGAGAGAAGGATATCTCCAGCCACTATAACATCAACAGAGTGAAGGATATCACCCGTTGCTATAACATCAACACTCCCTCTTAGCTAGGGAGGTATCCTTCCAGATATTCATGTCATGGAGTCTCTCAACATGACGTCTCACCTCAGTCTTAGAGATGAACAAGGGCTCACACCTCATATTTCTCCGTCTCAAAGAAATATACACTACAAGGGCTTTCACCTCATATTTCTCCGTCTTAGAGAAATATACGCTACAACAAGTCTTCATGATGATGTGACTCCCTCTGAAGCTCCAAGTATGACATCAACCTCCTGACCTCCTCGTCCACGATTGCCTTTGTTGGTTTGTTAGACTCCGTCTGAAAGTTAATTCCTCCTCTTCGAAGAATCCTTCTGAATTGACTTTAGAGCTTGGCTCCTTCTGAGATGTCCCTATGTCAATTTCCGCAGAAGAAACATTTTGTGTAGATCTTAATTTGTAATCTCGAGCAAAGTGATTGTATTTGTCACACTTGAAACATTGAATGTGAGAGAAATCCTTCTTCGGTTCTGGGGCAGAATCTGATTCTCTGTCTCTATTCCTCTTTCTTCCTTTGCCTCTATCTATAGAAGTATGTGTAGCAAGAACTTGATTTTCTACATCATGATAGTTTCACCCAATTCCTCTTGCTACCAACCTGGACTCTTCTTGAATACAATTAGCTCGAAGACGATCAAATTTGGGCAACTTGGATCTCCCATTGATGCTCTGAATAAAGGGTTCCCAAGATTGAAGAAGACCATTTAGTGCCAACATAACAAGATCTCTGTCTGCAATTATATCCCCAATAGTGCTCAACTGATCTCTCAAATCAACTATCTTCATAAAGAATGAGATGATTGAATCTTCTTTAGCCATTTTTACATGGTGAAGTTTTTGTCTCAAAGCAAGTGCTTTGCTGGTGTTGTTGATCTCATACAATCCTTTTAGAGTATCAAACATTTCTTTAGCTGTCTTCAACTTGGAGATGATCGATACTAGGTGATTCATCAGAGTCTATCCTTCGTGTCATTTTTTTCCACTGGATTTTCTCAGTATCATCGGAAGGCTCAGGCATATCACTTTCCACGAAATCAAGATCATCATTCTCCTCTAATGCAACGAGTACCTTGGGTTTCCAAGAGTTGAAGTTTGAAGCTCCATCAAGCCTATCTTCTACCTTGAAACCACTCACCATCTTCTTTTTTTGCACAAATTTACCTTCAAAGATTTGTCCTTAAGTCTGAAATAATTTGCAACCTTTTGCCTTCAAGATCTGCCCTAGATGAAAAGTTGACTGAAGGATGGCTTCCTGCTGCAAAATTCGAACTTCTCCAACAAAATCTAAATTTCCCTTTTTGAATTGAATTCCTTCAATTGCTACTACTCTAATATTGATTTCTCCCAAATAATTGATTCCTTCAGCAATTCCAAATTTGGCCAAAGGCCACAAAATTTGCTCAAGTCTGATCAGGTGTTGTCTTAAACCCGCTCTAATACCATGTTAGTTTTAGACCAGAATTGAAGAATAAGCAGAAATACAAAATGATGAACAATCAAACACAGCAAATACCCTAGGAAAACCCTCCTTCTCGAGGGAGAGAAACCCAGCTAAAATATATCACTTATATATTGAATGAAGAGAGCAGAAATCTGCTTTACAACTTGGCCCAAACACAAGGCCGATCTGATTTAATGAAGAATAGCACCTCTTCCTAGATGTTAATATACAAACAATATAAGATCTCCTTGATATCGATCTGCTTGATACAATATTTTGATCTGCTGCAAAAGTGCAAACTCCTCCTTGAAGTGTGATTTTATCTCTGAATAAATTGAATGATCAAATTAATGATCATTGCCTTGTATATATACGAATCAAGGTGTCTCTTCATTTAGGGTCAGCCTCTTTCACAAAACAAGGCGACTTTTTAATTATTTATTTATAGCAAGTCCGACTTGCTTTTATTTATTTATCATTTATTATTTTAAATAGGGAGAAGGATATCTCCAGCCACTATAACATCAATAGAGTGAAGGATATCACCCGCTGCTATAACATCAATAGATGCAACACTCCTCTTTGCTATGGTTCTAATGGTGAATGTGTAGATTTTGTAGATCTTTTCAGTACAGGAACATATGAGCTTTGTATTGGACTGCATGAGCATCTAGTTGAAACAGATTGACCACACAAATACCCATAGTAAGCACCATAGCTCTTTGCAATATCTTACACCTTCCATTAAGGAAAACAACTCACATACCCACATCATTAAGCTTGCTAACTAAAAGTAGGTTCAGAGGTTCTGTGCCAAACTAGCTATGTGTAGAACTCTGGAATTGATCAACCACACACCTTCCAATTCATGTGTTCAGAGGTTGCAACAAAAGCATCACCATCATTTTGAGACTTTCTATACTCATCATGCGAATCAGTTGTTTTTCTTTTTCTCATCCTTGTCTCTTTTGAAATGCCCAAGCTTGCCATAGGTCCTGTTGATGCGTGTTTTGTGACACACACGAACACTCTAGAATAAAGTGTCCATAGACGCTCTATCCTCTCTTGATAAAAATCACCTTTCGTGCTAAGATTGCGAGATAGGTCACAAGGCAATTCCAATGTTCCAAAATTGGGGTGCGGATAGGTTCTGTGGTAGTATGTGATTTGTTGGTAATCATAAGGGGACTTACGCTAGGCTTGTTTAATTCACAATGAAGGTCTAGACAATAAAGCTCTATTGTTTGGGTCCTGGATCAAACAAACTAAAAAGGAGATAAGGGTTTAGAATTTTTTTATCTGCTTCCTAAGAATCCAAGAGATGGTATTAACTTGGTGAAACTAATAACCACGCTCAACGACAACTACACAAGGTGGGTGCAATCTTCAAGGGAGTGTGCTTAAGATTTTTTTTTACTATGAACAACACCATCAATAGAACAATATTATTCGAAGTAAACATTGAAGCATACACATCAAAAGCTCAGTCTAACTTTACGCATTGAATGAAAATCATCCATTCAAAGAAAGTATGAGCAGAGTTACACCATAAATTAATACTTATCAAATCTTGCATTCGTCTAACATACATGAAATAAAATCTAAACTATGATGAGGGATAAGAACCATGCCAACTCCAAAATAAGAGAAATAATCACCATCAATTTGAACAATGCATTACTTATTACTTTGGCAGTCATATGCAACAATTTACTTATCTCAACATGCTCCCATGCTTTACAAATGAGGGATGATCTCAATTTATAGGCTCCCCAATTACAGTTCAATGGCCAAGATTGATTTAGAATCAACGACCAAGATTACAAAATAAAACCCTAATTAGGGCTTGTTATAACTAACTCTTCTCGACCAATGAGAATATTACACTTGGGACACTTGTCCTTCCTGCTAAATATGAACCAACAATAAAATAGAAAGTTGCCGCATTGTGGAGTGCCAGGTTCATTGAA
The DNA here is from genome assembly GCA_007115665.2 of Sequoiadendron giganteum. NCBI lineage: Eukaryota > Viridiplantae > Streptophyta > Pinopsida > Cupressales > Cupressaceae > Sequoiadendron > Sequoiadendron giganteum. The sequence goes on along the minus strand of CM021106.1, from coordinate 361,067,319 downwards.
TCTGGACGTGCCGACTTGGAACAATTTGATTGGTCGAGGCGCCACTTTAGCAAGTTGGATGTCCTCCTTGGTCTCCATGTTCGTTTTTTCATGTTCTTGCCTTAGAATATTTTCTTTGCCGATGGCTTTGTCCTTGGTGCTTGTTCCTTCCTAGCCTTTGATCTTGGATTCCTTTTGGGACTTTGATTTCTTCTTCTCACTTGTATTGGAAGTCTCGCCTTGGAGCACATGTTTAGACTGGAATTCATTAAGGTTTTCTTTCCTGATTGCTACAAGCACCTTGAATTTGGAGAAAAACTCCCCTGTGCTTTCGCCACAATGTAGGAAATTGGAACTTTCTCTGTGAAGTATTTCCCATACTTAGCCAAATTTTTGCTATTCAATTTCATTTTGTAACACCTTCACGTGGACCATTCAACATTTAGCCAAGGTTTCAAATGAACTCTGCCTGTGGATTTTCCTTCAATTCTGAGTTTGGCTTGTGTTGAGTAGGGCAGACTCCATCCTTGGACAAGGATTTTATACATTTCATCTTTATTTTCCTCTTGTTTTCTTTCCAACACTTAGTCAATTTAGTCAATTTTCTGAATTTCCCTCCCCAAGGTATCAACACTTAGTCAATTTTCTAAGTTTTCTTTGGCAGACTTCATCTTCTCTTGGGCATGCTTGAGAGGACTTGGCACTTGGCTTGCCATCTCCTTAGGCGGACTTCCTGCTTTTCATGCCTTAGAAAATTTTCTTGCCATCCAAGGGCGGACTTCCTCATGGCTTTTGCCAACTTCACAATGTGTTGGGCGGACTTGCATATACCTTGTGCCATTTTTACTTGGTAGGGGCGGACTTACCAACACTTTGTGCCATCTTCACTTGGTAGGGGCGGACTTCATCTGTCTTTGCCATTTGACATATGGCGGACTTCGTTGATGCCTTGGTATTTTTACACATGGTGGACTTCAAGTGTGATTTGCCACTTCACAATGTACTGGGCGGACTTCCTTGCTGCTTTGCCATTTTGCAAACTACATGGTGGACTTGCTTGCCGCCTTGCCATTTTCTTCCTTCTTCTGGCGAATTTCCTCATTGCCAGACATGCAATTTGATTTTTTTTTAATTTTTAAATGTCTGGACTTAGGCAAATTTTAAATTTATTTCTCAAATTTCCATACTTAGGCGAAAAGACTTCAATTTCCATTTCTCCAAGTATTTTTCATGTGATTTTTTCATTTTACCAAGTTTGGAGTGGACTTCATCTTGCAATTGTCATTTAATTTAGCATAAGGCGAATTTTCCCTTGTAATTTTCCACTTCCAAACATCTTGGAGCGAACCTCTTCACACTCTCACCCTTCTCCAACCTTCTTGGGGCGGACTTCACATGTCTTTTGCCATTTTTCACTTGGGCGGACCTCAACTTACCATTGCCATTTTACTTCTAGGCTGGGCGGACTTTGTCATTGCCTTGCCACCTTGCACATGGCGGACTTCAAGTGTGTTTTGCCATCTTCACATTGTTGGGCGGACTTGCTAGCCTTCATGCCATCTCCCAACACCTTGGAGCGGACTTGCTAGCTTCCTTGTCATCTACCTTGGGGCGGACTTGCTCATGACTTAGCCATTTTTTTCTTGCATGTTGCTGGGCGGACTTCCTTGCACCCTTGCCAATGGCGGACTTGGCTTACACTTTGTCATTTTTCCATGGGTGGATTTACATGATGCTCTGTAATTTCCTTGCAAACTACATGGCGGACTTCATTGTTTCTCTGCCATTTTTATTTCTTCATGCTTGGGCGAATTTAGCACATGCATATCCATGCCTTAGGCAAATTTCTAGATTTTTTTTCAAAATTTTCACCCATTTTTCCTTGTAACCTTCTGAAGTTGATGTTGACAAAGCCATGACCTACACACTTTCCAAAAATAGAAACTTTCTAAAAATAGCCCCTAAAATTTAGGAAGTGTCAGAATTGACTGAACTGATAGTCAATCCTCGTCCACAAGGCTTTCTAAGCACTTTGGCAACGTTTATGCATTGATTCTGGTTCACAATCATTTCTTGACTTCGGGTGACCTTCAAAAAATTCAAATTCCTCATTGTAAGAGAAACATGGTACTTAGCAGTTGCGACGCCAAGACAAAAACCCAAAAAAGCAAAAAAAAAACAAGAGGGTCCCCATTTGCAATGGGGCAATGTGTGAAAAGGTCACAATAGGTCCAACACTTAGCCTTGGTCTTTTTAGGAGATTTAGATCTCCCACGAGATTTGGATCTAGACTCGCCTTTCTCTTTTGATCTTCCACTAGATTTGGATCTAGACTTGCCTTTCTCTTTTGATCTTCCACTAACAACTAGGGCCTTCTTAGTTGACTCGATTTTTTCTTCACATCTCCCAAAGTAATGATGCAACTACCTCATTAATCATGAGTTTAGAGGTGGTAGTCTTGATTGCCATCACCAAGTGATCCCATGAGCTCGACATATGACATAGTAGTGTTATGCAATGATCCCCTTTCTCCATCTTCATTGATCACTCCAATACAGTGCAACTCGGTCACAATCAAATTGAATGCATTCAGGTGCTTGTCCATAGAACCACCTTCCTCCATCCTAAGGGTATATAACTTATATCTTAGGAAAAGTTTATTTACCAAGTAAATAGCTTGACAAATTTTGTTTCTCCAACTTCCAAAGAGCTACTGTGGTAGCCTTCGTGTATTTTTAAGAACACACAGTCTCCTCATCTACATTTAGCATCTTTATATACATTTGACACAAAAAAGATTTCTACACAATTATTACTAGAAAACAATTCCTCCATCTGATGGACTTTGGAAATATCATGTCTCTTAACATGGAGTCTGCCAAACAAAGCCTAATGAGGCCTTTCACCTTTTTGTCCAATATGTCTCAGTCTTCTTGTTTCATTGCAAATTGTTTTGATCCAGATACTGCAATCAATAGATCTTTATCTATGAGCATATCCTTCATCTTGAGCTTCCAAAGCTCAAAGTTAGTGCCTATGAACTTCTCCATCTTTATCTTTGATGTTGTTATTTTTCTTGCAACAAGATCTTTTGCACAAGCTCCCACTCAATTGAAGATTAGTACAAAAAACCATGTCCTTAACACCTAGAATCTGAGGTGATTAGGCTTTGATACCAAACAAAAGGAAGCAAACCTGCAGGATACACTTTCATCACTAATCTAGGAGAGGTGGTATGCACAAAAAATTAAATTAATCATACATTTACAAGGAAATAAACACAAAAGCAAAAATACCATAACATAAAGATTTATGTGGGTAAAACCCTTTTGAAAGAAAAACCCATATTCCAAAGCAACTCAATGTATTATTCAGTAGTCAATGGTTACAATACATTTGTAGAGTCTAAGCCTTTATAAGAGTATCATCACGGAGAGATTTCGAGCAATTTTGATACTATAATAGTACCCAAAAAACTCACTATGAAAACTCCATCTCAATTGAGCACCCAACAAATAGGAGAATACATGGAACCATCAAGTGATAATTAGGAAACCATGAGCTAATAGTGCCCAAAATGTGGCACCCAAATCCCTAATAAAGAATCCAACACCTAAATACTAATATGAGTCCATAGGTTAAAAATAGCATATTCCTTCCACTGCCATAAGTTCGTTATAATCCACTCATCAATTTGGGCATTTCATTTTGGTTACATTATCTCCATTCAAAGATGCTTTATGACATGTCATAACAGGCATCATAGGTTGGTCAACAAGTGTAACTCCTTATAATTCTCAAATGTGTCATAGATGGTCTTGCATTTTCGATGTGGTAGACCCAACTTCCATAGGCCATGACTTTTGATCCAAGGAGCCAATTGAGCCTTTTCTTTTAAATTGTAGATCTTGAAGAGGTCCATGTTGCTGTAACTAACTTGCTCTGGTTAAGGTGTTTTGACAATTTTTTAGGCACAACCTCGAGAGCCCTGTACATTGCATTTTTGTGTTCTATAGCCTGAAAATTGTAGTTTTTTTGTTCTTAACATTAGGATGCAAGGTTGAGATAGCTTTCCTAATGATAAGTAGGTATAAGAGCAGTCAAAACAAATTGTAATGTCAAGGAGAGATCAATAAATGGCTAGAGAAAGAGTCAAATATGTGTATAAATAGGTATTATCGTCATCACTATCCCATAAATAGGTCAGAAATCTCCAGTATACAGAGTGAGACATGCAGGTCAGAGGATATAATCAGATATGGTAGAGCTGCTCTAATGGGGAATGCAATATTATAAGCGACTCGAAATCAGGAGATTTCCTTTAAACAAAGAGATTATGTTTCACTTAACTCCAGAGGTAAGCAGTGAGACCTGTAGGATATGCCATGGAATGTATTGGATACATTCTATGCTACCTATTAGTAAAATATGTATATAAGTAGAAACACAGACTCATCTAGATCTGCTCAAGTATGAAGAAAATGTAAGCAGTTAACTTTTCATATTAGTTAGAGAAGCTTGTCTGGAACAAGATGCTGTCTTAAATCAGAAATAGTGTAACTAGAAAAATCTATTAGGAAGCAATATTATTGGTACCGTAAATCTATGGTGTAGTAACTAGTTCATGTTGCTTCAGGCTTAAAAATTCTATTTTTCCCATATATTTTGCTAGCATGTATCCTCAAAATCAGTTTTTATGGATAGAAGAATTTTGGTTTGAAAGGCAAAATTGAAAAAATAAGAAAATAATAGAAGTCTGCAGGGTTAGAGGATGCTGATTGAATTATTGAAATGCCAAGAATATTTTCTAATATACTTTATAATTGATTTTGTTGAATTACTATTTACTGTTGTCTCTATGATTTCAAATAGTTGTCTTTTCTTCAAATAATTGTTTGACCTTTTATTGAATGGTATCTTGTAGGTGGGGACAAGTTTTTATACTAGATTCTCTTTCAAAGTACAAGGCAAGTGATGCTCGTGATGCAGAAAACATAGTTGAACGTGTAACTCCTCGCCTTCAACATGCAAATTGTGCAGTTGTACTTTCAGCTGTGAAGGTAACAATCTTGTCCTTGTTATCATCTGATTGTTACAATTAATTTACAGTGCTTGGCATTTGTAGTTCTTGGAGTCTGCACTGGTCGTTTGGTTCTAAACTTCTGATACCATATTAGTGAAAGACAGCAGTTTACATAGACAACCACGGATTATGATATCAAAACAACTAGTGAACCACAGCAGTTTGGTTCACAACGGTGAATGTTATCTAGTGGGTTGAGTGTCAAAACTTCATATCATCTATTGTCATATTCAGATTATGCTACAATGTTTTTACAGAACTTGTTTTAGGATTATATATGACAAATTTCATTGAGAGAAGATCAGATGATTAGATTTTTAATGTCCTTTAGGTCAAATTGATCTGTAGGACCTATCAATGCTATTAAAAACTTTTGAGAAAGCAACAAAGCATGCAAAGAGAATTTTTTTAATGACGACAGTGTTTGGCAATGATGCTAAGTGTGAGAATAGGATCAACTGTAGAATGTTTACTTCATCAATCATTGGCTGTTTTTTTTTTCTAGAATGCGTCCAAGATGTTTGCAAGCAGTGGATTAATCTTTGTTGTTCTAGAATCAGAGGGGTTGCATTTATTTCCACTTTGTACACAGCAGAATGAAACTTCAATTCATTGTTGGGGGAGTCTTTCTAATTGCTATTTTAGTGATTTAGAAATATGTAAAACAAGACGGTGATTTCAATCATGAAAATTGTAGCTTGATAAGCTTTAATATCTCTTTTTTTCATATTTATCAGTTTGTTTATGTGATATTTTATGTTGTCAATTGATCACGTGTCTTGAGTAGTTGTATGGTTATAAACTTTTATATAATATATATTGTTAGCAACAACGTAAAGTTGTTTAATGTAGCCATTCCGGTTTTGCACATCTTAATAGATTTCTGTGGTTTTCACAGGTAAGACATGTCTCAAAAATTGTCTTGGGTTGTGTTTGCCTGAATTAATGAGTTTTCCTTGTTTGCTTATGAACAGTCATTCTTTATGTGTGTTAATTTGAATGACTCCAATGTTTTCTATGGCATTTTACAATTAGAGTTTTCTGAATATTCAAGAGTTGATTTTTTATTTGAGTTGAGTGCTTAGACGCTGCCTTAATGCCACTTGAGGTTTTGAAGCTTTCACACAAATTTGACCTTATACTTTTATAGCACAGAACTTTGACTATTCAAATAAATTACTAATTTTAAACTATATGTTCCATTTGTTCTTTGTTCAACTATAACTTTATGATTATGCCTAGAGGTGTAACTACACTGGCAGCAGCAAGGGATGGAGTGTAATGGCATGAGTGTGTTAACAAAAGCTATTAAAGAGCTGAAATACTAACTCTTCAAACTATTTGTGTATGGTTATTTAACTTATTTTCATTATCAATAATGAATAAAATGATTTGAATGAAATAACTTTAGTAAATAAAATAAAAGATAACTATATGTGTACATGTAATCAAATCTTATCAAATTAGAATCCTAAGAAGTCTAAGGAAATTCTAAGTCTGAAATTCTGTGTAAGAATTCTAAGTCAGATTTTACTTTCTGTATTGTGAATGTGCTGATTGCAGAACATTTATAAATTTCGATGTCTCCAATCAATGTTTGCAATCATGTTATGTATCTAAAGGAGAGACACATACCTCCAAGAAGAAGCGCACCTCCAAGGAGAGACGCTTCCTATGAGAGGACGTTTCCCTTGAGGGCGCAGGTCTCCTACAACCAACCGATGCAAATAGTTGGCTTTAACATAACCATTATGTAATTACCTTCCAGCGATTTCATAATGCAAACTTAGAATATTTAATTTAATATTTCGAATTTTATTCATGCTCATAAATTCGAAATTCTTATTTCCAGAAATATTTATTAAAGGATAATTTCGATCACATATAAATGATGATGATGCAATCAGAAATCATCATTTATATCTGACCGAAGCTACCTATCGTTAACAATATGGTTAAATATATAATAAATAATTTATTTCGAATTTAATATTTTCAAAATTTAGAAAAATAAAATACATATTAAATAAAATAGCAAGTAAAATTTTAGATTTAAGTAGAAATAAAATATTATCTAAAATTTTAGATATTTTAAATATATTTTAGTATATAGTTTAAAGAGATTCTATGTATTTCATAAATAAAACAATAAGTTACTTATAAATACATAATAGTTATTATACTTATTAAAAAAATCAAAACAAAACAAAGGAACACATAGAATAGTAAAAATAGTAATTGAAGAAATTAATTATATATTTTATGTAATTTCAAGTGCTTTTTCTACTGTCTAATATAATCAAATTTAAATAGTGCCTAAACATATTGTCTTCCAAATGTTTTTTCCACTGCATAATAAAGTAAACAATGTAAATAAAATAAAATAAAATACTTACTAAATCTAAAGTAAAATAGTATAACTCTTAAATAAATAAAATAACAGATTTTTCCATGTATTCATGAAGTATATAAAGATAGTGAGAAATAGATGGAATAATATTTGAAATTTCTAAATCTATATAGAGAGTCATAAAGATGATGAAGTGGTTTCTAAGTATTTGAAAGTAGTATATAGTTTGATATATCGCTAAAATTTTGAAAAGATTAAAAGCTCAAACATTTGCTTACTTTTGCAATCTTTCCTCAATAAAATAGAAACTCTATGCTTTGATGAATCTTGACTAATGATAAATTATTAATAAAATAAATTTAACATATTTTTATATTTAAAAAATCGTTATTAAATAAATTCAATTAAATTAACATACCTATCTTTATGATTTAAGTGGAATAGGCACCCAGGAGTGATATCCCTTGGTGCCTTTTGCATAGACTTTTCCAAAGGTTTGCTAGTTTATCTATAACACTCATATACAGAATGAAATATGCATTTTTATTTTTCATGTATAACTGAGGGTGCAAGCAATCCCCTCTCAGTAAGGCGCCAGTGGTAGTCCACTCCCTGGGGAAGGAATATGTGCACGTCACTGTCTCTGTATTAGCACTTTAAAGCTTGCTAAGTCCCAGCACTTTCTGTGAGAATCTGAACCCAGTACATTACCTTGGTAAAACTCCATCTTTACTACTTAATCGAGCCTTTGCTTGACTACGCAGGAAATTACATTAATGTCCACTAAATGATCAATTTAATTGGAAGGAAGTATAGTCAATAGTGATACCAATAACAAGATCCAGTGGGAAAAAAGTGCCAGTGCCTGAAAAAAACAAGAGGCAATGAGTTAAAAGCTAAAACAGCAACATAATTTTTTTTTGCTAATTAGAGAGTGTTAATCTAAAATGAAAAGACAATGTCATCCAATATGAATGGTACAAATAATTATGAGATAAAAAGCCTTGCCAAAGATTACAAGGCTTTTGTAAACACGCAATGTTTTTATCAATTTAGAATTTACAAATAGATGCAGAATTGACTGCATATCAGACTTAACACTGATGAAGATGGCATCATCATGGATAGATTTTGTGTTGTCAGACCTTTTTTGTTTATTGAAATGCAACTGAAGCCTAGTTATCATTTGGTTCTATGATTAAGAATCCTTATCTTCTATTTACAATAACAGCCTCTACTGTTTTGATGGAGTGTAGCTTAATTTAGAAGTATGTACAACTAATATATATTTGGTCCATTGCAGGTTATTCTGCAGCAAATGGAGCTCATCACTAGCACTGATGTGGTTAGAAACCTGTGTAAGAAAATGGCTCCGCCATTGGTTACTCTCTTGTCAGCAGAGCCTGAGATACAGTATGTTGCATTACGGAACATAAACCTTATTGTGCAGCGCCGACCTACTATTCTTGCACATGAGATTAAGGTGCACAGGCTCACAGATTTCATTTACTTATTACTAGAAGTGCTGTTATTTCTCTGTCATTTCTTGCTTCTTGCTTTACTAATATAAAGGGCAGTTTGGACTTGGTGGTCCTAGAAAGTTTTTGATGCAAATTGAGCCACTGGGCTTTTGTCTGCAGGTGTTTTTTTGCAAGTACAATGATCCAATTTATGTGAAGATGGAAAAGTTAGAAATAATGATAAAGCTTGCATCTGATCGTAACATTGACCAGGTGAATGAATTTATTTTCTTATCATAATGTGATCCATTATTTCACTTACTATAAATAATAAATGGATGCAGAGAAGATGTCTTCTTCTTTTTTAGGAGAAAAATATACATTGTATTGTGAAATCTTTTACAAATTTACATCATGTTTTTGATAGCTTGTCTTTCATAAAAACCAAAGACTACAAGATTGAGTATGATGCATTATATGCCAGTGGAGAAAAGTTCCTGTAATATATCATATACAGCTTTCCCTGAAAGCATTCTGATTCTCTAACAAGTAATCTGTCATTACTGTTGCAGGGGGCTTAAAGCTTCCATTAATAAATACTTGATACGCTTGTAGAAAATTTCACAGGACACTATATAAGCCTCTGTTTTTTACATGCCTGCTCTGCCAAAAGAGCTATGTACAATTTGGAAAATGCAAAAACAGTTTCAATCATGTGCAAAAGGACAGAATCACATTCAGAGGCAGTGTTACATGTTGAGTGGCATGGCACTTCAAGGAAAACATTTCAAGACAATCTGTTTGGTGCAGACAGATGATGTGAGCCCATTTAGATAAGTGACCTCTTAATATGTGCCATTTCAGTAGTTCAGATGAAGAATGAATATAAGTGCCCTAAAACTGTAAGAATCGGCTTATGATGGATATTCTGTATTTCTGTTAAATTGAAGACAAAGGATCTTCTCATTACATGACAGTGATTTTTTGCAGAATCTCTCAAAAAATATGAGGCTTTGACAAAAAATTATTTGTAATAAGTTTGTTATTGAAGTCTAAATAGAAAGTCATGCCTGTAATTTTTCTATGGAAGACCTGAAACATTCTTATCGCAGAGAATTTGTACACAAGATAAGAAAAGAAGCCATGCACACATTGAATATTTAGAAAACAATGACAAAATTGATAACTATCATTTAAGTTTTAACACTCAATAGAACAGAATGGAGCATGTTTATGTGCCTCCACGCTCAACATGAAGAACAAGTAAACAAATAAATTTAATGAAAGGCAAATCTATGCTATTCACAGTGTAGAGAAAAGGGATCATTTTTTATTTGAAGGGCAAATAAGGAAAGGGACTACAGAGCCCTGTTCATAGTTTGAAAGAATTGAATTAAAAACCCTACAACTATACAAAGACATGCTTAGAACTGTACTTAAAAAAAGTTTATAATGGGAGATTGGCATAGAAACTTCAGATTACAGAAGAGGATAAGCACTTAATGAATATTTATTATGAAACTATAAGATTGCCATTTCTATTCTGCTTCACAATATTCAGTTAAGTTGGATTATGCATAGAATTAACAAAACACAATATTCTATCAGTTGTTGTATGGTCCTTGAGACCCAAACTGGGGAAACAAACAGACTATAGCACAGAATTAAGTGGAGGTCTAGTCACCAAGTATCCTATGTTCTTCTTCATTCTAGTTCAGAAATTGTCTTGCAAGTTCACCAGTAAACCATGCCAGAATCTCTCTGCCACATCTTCAGACTACACAATAAATTCAAACCTTATAAAACAGCGATTGGAAGCAAATCTGGGGCCTCCTTGACTAAAATGGGAACTGAAGCTTCGTGGGAGCAAACCGGAACACTACCCCAAAGCCCCAGTCTTCAGAGGAACAGAACAGATTGGGAGTGCAGAATAGATTTGAATACCAGTGCCACACATCCCAACAAACTGCTTTGAAGCTTCTGTTCCAAAATTACACAGCTACTCCTGAACAGCATTGAAAAATACAGTTAAATTAAATACTAGAACATCAGATAAACTGAGCTTCCATGATTAGTAGAGATAAGAAATTTATAATGACCGTTTCTTCCAATCTGATTAAAATAGGCAGCTTCAAAACAGAGTTCATTGAGAAGCCAGTTGAGGAAGAGACCACTGGTCTATCACCTCCAAGTTTCTGTCATCTTGAAAATTATACTGAAAAGAGCAATGAAGACCATGTGCCTTGAGAATAGACACCATTCAATGAATCAAGAGTCCCAAAGCAAATCAGAGGAGTCTTATGCAAGTTTGTAAATGATATTTGCTTATTTACACCGATTTCTGGATTTGATTGGTAAGAATTTTTGCATCAACGTTTCAGATCATACTCCGTGATCCATCATCAGGATGAAAGCAAAGAGCTCAATTTTTCTCCTTAATAATATTTGCTTCATAAAAAACTCCTCATAAAATGCTCAAATTTGGCCTTGAAAAAGCAGGTGGTAGAAATGAACTAAATCAGTAAAATTGGATGCCACTATTAAAACTGGAGCAATTGTTTTTCCTAGGACCCAGAAGCAATGATAACAGCCACATTTGAATTTATGTATGACACTAGGAGCAATATCCAGCCAGATGAGACGAGTCAGAGAAAACTTGTATACTTGGTATTCCTGCTACCTGAATTCCATAAGGATATAGGAAGCTCGGTCTATTATTATTGTGGAAACCATAAGATGGCACATTGTAAAATGAGTTTCAGTCAAGGATCTCAATTTTGTTCAATCATAGTAATCCTATCTTGTACGTTTTGGAAACATGCAAAGTGAGAGCATATCATAGACCCACATTCGGTGGCAGAAATAAAAAAGCCGACTTACAATATATAGCTTAGTGAGAGAAAGAGTTATGAAGATTATTAGGCTGGTGAAATCTACCACATAACCTAAGGTAAGCCTGTGTTTTCTTAATCCTATAGACAACCTTTATTTATTCCACAGGTGTGCTTGTAACCTCTTTCTATTTTACATGTCAATTGTTATTCTTTTGGCATTCATCCTGTCATGAGCACTGATTTTCCAGTGTTACACAATTTTGCAAGAACAAAAAATGTTATTAGGAAAGCAAAACTATATTTCAAATCATAGAAGCAGAAATCTGCAAAAATCCCGATTTTTAAAAAATCTGCAGGCTGGACCATTTTTTCCCCAATTTTTTGACCTTTTGGTCAACGTTTTTTTCCCATTTCAAATAGCAAAATTGCCAAAAAAATGCATTTATAACCTGCAAAAAAAAGTGAATAAAATCATGCCGATTTTTCACGTGAAAAAACCATGAGACCATAGCTTGTTGCTTACTATTATGCTTTGATAGATTTTTTCCAACCATCCATAGCTTGTTCGAAAGTACTTGTTTTAGGCTTTTAGCCATAGCAGTAAGGCAGTGAATTGTTTGATAAAATGCTTTGGTAGACATGTATGAAAAAATATGGTAGCATAGACAAGGTAGTGAACTGTTTGAAAAAATGCCTCAAAGAAATGTGGTCTCATGGTGATGGAATGGCATGACGAATGCCATGACAAGCAAATTCCTATGGATTTTCATGGCATTCCATCACCATGAGACCGCATTTCTTTGAGGCAATTTTTCAACCAGCTCATTGCCTTGTCTATGCTATTGCTTACTATTATGCTTTGATAGATTTTTTCCAAGCATCCATAGCTTGTTCGAAATCACCTGTTTTAGGTTTTTAGCCATAACAGCAAGGCAGTGAACTATTTGATAAATTGCTTTGGTAGACATGTTTGAAAAATGTGGTAGCATAGATAAGGCAGTGAACTTTTGAAAAAATGCCTCAAAGAAATGTGGGCTCATGGTGATGGAATGCCATGACAAGCGAATGCCTCAAAGAAATGTGGTCTCATGGTGATGGAATGCCATGACAAGCGAATTGCTATGGATTGTCATGGCATTCCATCACCATGAGCCCACATTTCTTTGAGGCATTTTTTGAACTAGTTCGCTGCCTTGTCTATGCTATTGCTTACTATTATGCTTTGATAGATTTTTTCCAAGCATCCATAGCTTGTTCGAAAGCACTTGTTGTAGGCTCTTAGCCATAGCAGCAAGACAGTGAGTTGTTTGATAAAATGCTTTGGTAGACATGTATGAAAATGTGGTAGCATAGACAAGGTAGTAAATTGTTTGAAAAAATGCCTCAAAGAAATGTGGTCTCATGGTGATGGAATGCCATGACAATCTAGGGAATTTGCTTGTCATAGCATTCCATCACCATGAGACCACATTTCTTTGAGGCATTTTTTCAAAGAGTTCACTGCCTTGTCTATGCTATTGCTTACTATTACGCTTTGATAGATTTTTTCCAAGCATCCATAGCTTGTTCGAAAGCACCTGTTTCAGACTTTTAGCCATAGCAGCAAGGCAGTGAATTGTTTAATAAAATGCTTTGGTAGACATGTATGAAAATGTGGTAGCATAGACAAGGCAGTGAACTGTTTGAAAAAATGCCTCAAAGAAATGTGGTCTCATGGTGATGGAATGCCATGACAAGCACATTGAGACCACATTTCTTAGAGGCATTTTTTCGAACAATTCACTGCCTTGTCTATGCTATTGCTTATTATTATGCTTTGATAGATTTTTTCCAAGCATCCATAGCTTGTTTGGAAGCACCTGTTTTAGGCTTTTAGCCGTAGCAGCAAGGCAGTGAACTGTTTGATAAAAATGCTTTGGTAAACATGTATAAAAATTGTGGTAGCATAGACAAGGCAGTGTAACTGTTTGAAAAAATGCCTCAAAGAAACGTGGTCTCATGGTGATGGAATGCCATGACAATCCATAGCAATTTGCTTGTCATGGCATTCCATCACCATGAGACCACATTTCTTTGAGGCATTTTTTTCAAACAATTCATTGCCTTGTCTATGCTATTGCTTACTATTATGCTTTGATAGATTTTTTCCAAGCATCCATAGCTTGTTTGAAAGCACCTGTTTAGGCTTTTAGCCATAGCAGCAAGGCAATGAACTGTTTGATAAAATGCTTTGATAGACATGTATGAAAAATGTGGTGGCATAGACAAGGTGTTGATGTTATAGCAGTGGGAGATATCTTTCTCTCAAATTTAAAAATGATGGATAAATAATACCAAGCCAAGTCGGACTTGCTATATATAATAATTTTATGAAGAGTCACCTTGTTTCTTAAAAGAGGCCAACCCAAATGAAGAGTCACCTAGTTTTGTATAAATACAAGGTGATGATCATTCATTTGATCATCAAGTTCATTCATCATGATTCGCATTCCTATAAGAAGTTCATACTTGAGCAGCAGATCATCATCTTGTAACATCAGATCATCATTTTGTAGCAGCAGACCGATTTCAAGGAGAAACTTATTCATTTGTATCTTTGCATCTAGGAGAGGTGCTATTATTCATTGTATCAAATTCGGCATTGTGGTAGGCTTGAGTTGTAAACAGTTTTCTGCTCTTATTCCTTCAATATATAAGAGATATATTTGTTGGGTTTTTTCTCCCTCGAGTAGGAGGGTTTTCCCAGGGTATCTTGTTGTGTTCATTGTCTTATGTGTTGCATTTTCTGATTGCTTTCATTTCTGATCCTAAATCTAAAATGGTATCAGAGCAGGTCTAAGAAAAGATCTGATCAAATTTGTTTAAGCAGTCAAGTCAACTTTTCATCTAGGGCAGATCTTGAAGTATCACAGATCTAAGGTTCAAATTATTTCTGACCTAAGGGCAGATCTTTGAAGGTGAATTTGTGCAGAAAAAGAAGATGGTGAGCGGTATCAAGGTAGAAGATAGGCTTGATGGAACTTCAAACTTTAACTCTTGGAAACCCAAGGTACTCATTGCATTGGAGGAGAATGATCTTCTTGATTTCATGGAAAGTGATATGCCCGAGCCTTTCGATGATACTGAGAAAATCCAGTGGAAGAAAAATGGCATGAAGGCTAGAAAGATCATGATAGACTTTGTGATGAATCACCTAGTACTGATCATCTCCAAGTTGAAGAGAACTAAAGAAATGTTTGATACTCTAAAAGGATTGTATGAGATCAACAACACCAGTAGAGCCCTTGCTTTGAGACAACAACTTCACCATGTAAAAATGGCTAAAGATGATTCAGTCATCTCATTCTTTATGAAGATTGCTGATTTGAGAGATCAGTTGAACGCTATTGGGGATATAATTGTAGACAAAGATCTTGTTATGTTGGCACTAAATGGTCTTCCTCAATCTTGGGAACCCTTTATTCAAAGCATCAGTGGGAGATCCAAGTTGCCGAAGTTTGATCGTCTTCGAGTTGATTGTATTCAAGAAGAGTCCAGGTTGGTAGCAAGAGGAATTGGGCGAAACTATCATGATGTAGAAAATCAAGTTCTTGCTACACATACTTCTAGAGAAAGAGGCAAAGGAAGAAAGAAGAATAGAGACAAAGAATTAGATTCTACCCCAGAACCAAAGAAGAAGGATCTCTCTCACATTCAATGTTTCAGGTGTGACAAGTACGATCACTTTGCTCAAGATTGCAAATTAAGGTCTACACAACATGTTTCTACCGCAGAAATTGACATAGGGACATCTCTAAAGGAGCCTAGCTCTAAAGTTGATTCAGAAGGTTTCTTATTCTAAAGTCGATCAATTCTTCGAAGAGGAGGAAATGACATTCAGAGGGAGTCAAATTTAGAGAATTCAAGGCAAGAGTTGAGAGCTTGTCCAAGAAAATGATTAAGGTTTTGAGATAGGTCAATGGAGGGGAGTTCACTTCCAGAGGATTTCTTTGAAATCTCTAAGGAAGGGATCAAGAGGGAGTTATGTGACTCATTAAGAAGAAGTGAAGGTTGCAGTGTTGCAAGGCCAAGTGCAAAATCCTTGGAAGACCTCTTCAGTAGCTGAGAACAGAATTGCACAAGACAATTAATCTGGATTTGACATTGGTAACTTCGCAAACCTATTTAGAATAGGGTGATTTGGGATGAGGTCGAGGAGGACAGTCTTGGATTTGAGCAAGTTAATAGTGCCGGAAGTATGCATTGAAAACCACTCCTCTAAGACAAGCATTGCAGACAATCTTGGACGAGGAGGTCAGGAGGTTGATGAAAGTACCTTGGAGCTCCAAAGGGAGTCACATCATCATGAAGATTTTTTGTAATGTATATATCTCTGAGACGGAGAAATATGAGGTGAAAGCCCTTGTAGTGTATATTTTTTGAGACGAAGAAATATGAGGTGAAAGCCCTTGTAGTGTATATTTCTCAAAGACGGAGAAATATCAAGTGAAAGCCTTTGTAGTGTATATTTCTCTAAGATAGAGAAATATGAGGTGAAATTCCTTGTAGTTTATATTTCTCTGAGACAGAGAAATATGAGGTGAAAGCCCTCGTAGTGTATATTTCTCTAAGACGGAGAAATATGAGGTGAAAGCCCTTGTAGTGTATATTTCTCTGAGACGGAGAAATATGAGGTGCGAACCCTTGTTCATCTCTGTGATTGAGATGAGACGTCATGTGGAGAGACTCCATGACGACACCATGTTGAGAGACTCCGTGATGAACCCTTGTACTTGTGTTTCTTTCCACACATGGGAGTAGCCATGGTGGACGTCACGTTGAGAGACTCTTTGATGACATCACATTGAGAGACTCCGTGATGAACCTTTGAGTTTTCCACAAATGGGTGTAGCCATTGTGGGCGTCATGTTGAGAGACTCCATGACGTGGATATTTGGAAAGATACCTCCCTAGCTAAGAGGGAGTGTTGATGTTATAGCAATGGGAGATATCTATCTCTCAAATTTAAAAATGATGGATAAATAATACCAAGGCAAGTCGGACTTGGTATATATAATAATTTTATTAAGAGTCACCTTGTTTCTTAAAAGAGGCCAACCCAAATGAAGAGTCACCTAGTTTTGTATAAATACAAGGTGATGATCATTTATTTGATCATCAAGTTCATTCATCATAATTCACATTCCTAGAAGAAGTTCATACTTGAGCAGCAGATCATCATCTTGTAACAACAGATCATCATTTAGTAGCAGCAGACCGATTTGAAGGAGAAACATATTCATTTGTATCTTTGCATCTAGGAAAGGTGCTATTATTTATTGTATCAAATTCGGCATTGTGGTAGGCCTGAGTTGTAAGCAGATTTCTGCTCTTATTCCTTCAATATATAAGAGATATATTTGCTGGGTTTTTTCTCCCTTGAGTAGGAGGGTTTTCCCAGGGTATCTTGTTGTGCTCATTGTCTTGTGTGTTGCATTTTCTGATTGCTTTCATTTCTGATCCTAAATCTAACACAAGGCAGTGAACTTTTTGAAAAAATGCCTCAAAGAAATGAGGTCTCATGGTGATGGAATGCCATGACAATCAAAAGCAATTTGATTTTCATGGCATTCCATCACCATGAGACCACATTTCTTTGAGGCATTTTTTCAAACAATTCACTTCCTTGTCTATGGCTTGTCATGGCATTCCATCACCACATTTATTTGATGCATTTTTTCAAACAGTTCAATGCCTTGTCTATGCTATTGCTTACTATTATGCTTCTGATAAATTTTTTCCAAGTATCCATAGCTTGTTTGAAAGCACTTGTTTTAGGCTTTTAGCCATAGCATCAAGGCAGTGAACTGTTTGATAAAATGCTTTGGTAGACATGTATGAAAAATGTGGTAGCATAGACAAGGCAGTGAATTGTTTGAAAAAATGCCTCAAAGAAATGTGGTCTCATAGAATGCCATGACAAGCAAATGCAATTGGTAGCTGCTCCTAGTTATTAGTTATGCAATGTGAAGTAATTGCATAAATGCTTAGGTTGACTTTGTAAAAACTATATATTGTAATTGAAATTTTGTCATCTATCAGCATCTAGTTATTAGTTATGCAATGTGAAGTAATGCTTTGAGTTTGAAAGATGTGCAATGCAATGTAATCAACAATATGAATATAAACTACAAAAATCTATTTTTTACAATTCATTAGACTCTTTATTTTATTTGCTCTCTATATCTCTATGCTATGAAAATGCCTTTCAATTTCAAAAAAATAGTTTTTATCTCTTGTTCTACAATTTTTTACATTTTGTTTAAATCCGATTTTTTCCCGATTTTGTCAAAAAATCTTATACTTTTGTTTTGCCAATTTTTTCCCCAAAAGATTTTTGCTGCTTTTAATATCCCCCTGTTTCCAAAAATCAAACTGGCCAAATACATATGAGAAAATGAAAGCCCCAGTAAGTATCTGATTCTGTAGTGGTGTAGTTAATAATCCAACAGTAATCATCAGTTGGACGATGCCCTGGAGTATGCCTTGCCTTAGAAGTGGAATGAGATGAAATTTCTATGGGAAATATTTTTATCTTGATTTTTTCCCCGTTCTTGCTAAATTATGACCGTCAAAGGCAAAAACAACGTTCTGACTAAAAATTGATATGTAATTGTGCCCATTGCTGATGGTTCTATTTGCATGGTACATGTTGCAATATATGATTTTGAATATGTGCCTGCTTAGTATTTGTTTTAGTTTTTTGCAGTTTAAAACTTTTGCAAACAAGAAATCTTAAATCTATGATGAGTAACGCAGTATGCAATCAGCTAACATTTCTTTTAATTTGTTCAGGTATTATTGGAGTTCAAAGAATATGCAACTGAAGTAGATGTTGATTTTGTTAGAAAAGCTGTACGTGCCATTGGACGTTGTGCCATCAAATTGGAAAGGGCTGCAGAACGCTGCATAAGTGTCTTGCTTGAATTAATTAAGATCAAAGTTAACTATGTTGTGCAAGAAGCCATCATAGTAATCAAGGATATTTTTAGACGTTATCCTAATACGTGAGTGGAGGGAGTGTAAATGCCTTTTTATTTTATGTTTGTCCTCCATTCAGGTCCTAATTTGTATGGATTCCTTGGTTTTTTGTTCTGATCTGCTTCTTATCCACTGGACAGGTATGAATCAATCATAGCAACTCTTTGCGAGAGCTTGGATACTCTGGATGAACCAGAAGCTAAGGTCCTTAAATATCATCTAGTGCATCTTAGTTCTGTTTTTTTCTGTATGAAATGAGATTTCAAGTTTACAAAATATTAAAATAAAGAAAATATTGCTGGTTATATTGTTGTATTTGATCGTTTGTCATGGACGCCTTACTAAATCAAGAATTTCTGGAAACTAATTCAAATCTAATTTATTTGGTTCAGGCATCTATGATTTGGATAATTGGTGAATATGCAGAAAGAATTGACAATGCTGATGAACTGCTAGAGAGCTTTCTGGAGACCTTTCCTGAAGAGCCAGCGCAAGTGCAGTTGCAATTACTCACTGCAACCGTCAAATTGTTCCTTAAGAAGCCTACTGAAGGCCCTCAACAAATGATTCAGGTCCTTATATTGATCCCAAACCTCTTCAGACCATTTGTCCTTTCACATTATCTGGTTTTTGTCTAATTACTTTCTTTGACCAAATACTTCCCGTATTATGATCTGCAAACTAGAATGGATATTGCATTGAATAGAACCTCTCAAACCACTCCTTACATAGTGTTATTAGAATTTCTATGGCCGACTAAACAAAACAATTATTTGAATTTAGATGTTTTTACCTCTTTAATAGCTGTAAGCTACTTCAGTCACACACTATGCAACCCTTCACATCAACAAAACATGCCACATACATTGCATACTGCTGTAAACCTTCTAGCCATGCCAATAATAGTCATATTTTGCTTGTTAGGAGTCAATTGACTGCTTCTTCCTACCTCGAGTGGAATTAAGAAACCTTTTCTACTTAGTCTTTCCTGAATAACTTGTATTCTTTGTGGCAATTTGATTTATGAACTTGTAAGAATTGAACAAGTAATAGAACTGTCAAAGACACTCTCATTTAGAGAACGTGGGATTGATCCTGGAAAAACTTGAAATAGGAGAAAATTCCAGCAAGGAGAAGATTAGCTTCTTCTGATTTACTATGAGCATGCAATTGTAGAAGGTTGCTGCATTCATGAGGATCAGCAAGAATGCTAATCAACAGTCTAACCCTTGCAAATTTCCTCTGAAATTCAGTGGAGAAGTGTTCATCTCATTGCACTTTGCCAACAAGCTTTGTGCACCCTCAACTCGCTGGTCCAAACTCCCAAAATTCTCATCTTCAGCACTAATTTCTAATAGACATCTCTAATGTCTTTGGGAAACAACATGCACCTAATACATGTTTTGGTATGGAGTTGGAAGCTCGAACTCCGAATCTTTGCTTATTGCTTCCTCTTTTTGCACGTTAAATCTGGACAAAACCATCCCTTCCATCAGACCAGCAACTTTGAAACCACCCAGCAGTTACAAAACTGCCCCTGATGGAACTGGTGGTTTCAAAATTGCCTCATGACAGAAATGAAACCACCTCTTCATTGCTCATTTTTTCCTCCATATTTTAGAAGTCATAGCTTTTGCTTATAGATTCAAAACAAGGTGCTGTTTTTTTGAAAATGCATAACATTTTGAGAGGCACTTGAATATGTAAAAATATTCAACTTTGGGTGCCACCAAAATACTGTTTTTAACTATTTATGAAGTCAAAATCATGTCCAACCAACTCCAAAACAGTCACTGATCTCAAACACTCGATCTTGATGATGGACCAGATCCATTTTCAGATCATATTAATGTCTAAAGACTTAAATGTATACCTAAAAAATAACCCTTTATTTTATGTTTTCAGTCAGGTCTCTTCATCAATGAGCTCCCCGTCACATTTTTCTTTTCTATTGATCAGTAGTGAGGCTTAAAAATCTGTAATGTAATTTGCTGGATGTAGACTGTAAAGACTTTGATTGTAGATACCTTATGATTTTACACTACTCGATGTAAATGCAATGTGATACGATGATTTGGGTAACCTTATGCAATTGTTATATCACCTGCTTTTGCATTTCAGTAGGGTTAAGTCAGTACTGAAAAATGATATGTATGTAAGATTTCTGACAAGTCTGTTTGTATATTTAGCCTTCAGTATATTTCAGAGCTTTCCCAATGATTTCTAATTTTTTACAATGTCCTGAATGAGCATCCACGTGTTCTTTTCTAACAGACACAAGCTATATCTAGTATATCTATAAGTCAGGTATCATCGCATAGTAGGAATCAACTGCCAAACTCTCAATTTGAAAGCCATTAATTATATCCTATGTAGACTTTTATATTTGCATCACGTATGCTGTATGCATATGGATCAATTATAGGACGCTCAAGTTAAACTTGTCCTGCCATATTTTCTAGAGCTGTTGACTATGATGATGTATAATATCCATTGTGTTTTCTTATGTCAGTGAAGGATTAACCAGAACACTTTTTGAGCAATATCTTTCTAAAGGTTGGAAGAGGTGAAAATTTGAAATCATGTGATGCTGTGAATAATCCTGCATATAGAACTAATCTTCATGGTATATACTCCATAAAGCAGGTTTTTGTCCCAGTGTAAATTAATATTCTGAAGATGGGTTCTCAATCTAGCCTATGTTGCTTGGACAACACTATAGCTTTTCTCCTTTTGTGGATCATGAAATGGTTTCAAGCAATGCTTTAATATCACCAGTATGAGTAATTTACAACAGAAATGGTGCAATCAAGTTTTCAATTGATCATTGACTCTTCTTGCTTGAGTATGGTCTCAAAAAAGTAATATTGCATGTTCCCAGGGATTCCAAAGCATATAATAAAAGAACATTATTTTTGTTAGTGTTTCTTAGATCAGATTATACAACTGAAAGTATTTAATAATGCAACACATAAGACAATAGACACAGCAAGATACCCTGAGAAAACCCTCCTCTTGAGGGAGAAAAACCCAGCAAATAATTCTCTTATATAAGGTAGAACAAGAGCAGAAATTTGCTTACAACTTAGGCCCAACAATGGCCAATAATTGATACAATGAAATCGCACCTTTCCTAAATGCAAGATATACAAATGAATATAATCTTCCTTGAATTCAGACTGCTGCTATGAAGGTGCGAACTTCTGCTCTAATTGCGAATATACTTGATGAACTTGATGAATGATAATGACAAGTAAGACCTTGTATATATACAAATGAGGCGCCTCTTCAAGTTAGGTCGGCCCTCTATGAAGAAACATAATCATGATAATTACAAGGTAAGTCGGCCCAAGTAATAAACAAATCATGTGAACCATATAGGGTCGGCCCTTTATGTTTATCAAATGTTATTGACATAAATTAAATAGCCGAAAGGCTATCATTTAATTTATGCTTCCTTCTCGAAATGTGTGCAATGGAAGTGCAGCCCTAAGCTGCCATAACATCAACAATTTTTCTATGAGAATAATAGCAGAATGCAGGCCTTCCCGTTCTGGTAGGAATTACAGACAAATTATCATGTAGTATGTTACAAACACTAATTTTGCATTTGATTTTTTTATAGCATTGACAAGATGTTTGAAAAATTAGTAAGTTTTTGAAAGTGTGGTAGTATTACAAAGTGATTTATCTGAATAGTTCATAATTTGAGAAAGTTGCTTCAAGATTTTATAGCCGTTTTCCTGTAGCAGATTTCAAGAAGAAAGCTGTTGTCAATAGCTTTGATTGACAAGTAAGACATGAAGTATTCGACCTCTGCCAAAAATTGACTGATTTTCTTTGGCATGCTGTGTCAGGTTGTACTTAACAATGCCACTCAGGAAACAGACAATCCAGATCTACGTGATCGTGCCTACATTTATTGGCGACTTCTGTCAACTGATCCGGAGGTATTTTATCCAAATTGCTGCATTTTCTGGAATAATACTATTTTGTGTTAAAGTTGAAATGGTCTTACTTCAGATTTATCTTTGAAGCACAGGCAGCAAAAGATGTTGTATTGGCTGAGAAGCCTGTTATCAGTGATGACTCAAATCAACTTGATCAATCACTTCTGGATGAGCTTCTTGCAAATATTGCTACACTTGCATCCGTATATCACAAGCCTCCTGATGCATTTGTAAGCCGTGTTAAACCAGTTATTCAGCACCCAGAAGATGATGAAGAGTTCCCCAATGGGCTTGATTCAGGCCCTTCAGAACCATCAGCTCCTGCCACAGAGTTCAATTCATCCTCTGCATCAGCCTCAAGTAATGTTCCTCAGGTTCCAGCGAAATCAGTACCTCCTGCAGCTCCTGTTCCAGACCTTCTTGGTGATCTGTTAGGTTTGGACAATGCACTTGTCCCTGTAGACCAGCCAGCAGCAGCTTCTGGGTGAGTAATAGAATTGGCAACCTCCATTTCAAAAGATGGGAAATTATTCTACTGCTTGCTTGTTAGAACGTGAATTTATTTGCTGTTATAAAACAATGAAATTCATGTGATTTTTTGGTTTACATTGTTTGATACAGGCCTCCATTGCCAATTTTACTTCCAGCATCAGCTGGTCAAGGCCTTGAGATTAGTGGGCAGCTTTTACGACGAGATGGCCAAATCTTTTATAGTTTGAAGTTTGAAAACAATACTTCAGCACCTTTGGACGGGTTCATGATACAATTTAATAAGAATACGTTTGGTCTTGCTACTGCAGGTCTCCTCCAGGTGTGACATCATTAGTTCTATACAATTTAGTAAGAATCCAGAGTTATTGCATCATTAGATCTATGTAGTACAGCTACAACTGATTTAGTGGATGTGTATTACAAAGCAGCTACATTATATATAGATATATATAGATAGCTTTGTTTGAATGCATGAAAGGAAATTTAAATTAACAAGTTAATTATCTTCCGTGCTTTATTCCTGGTCAAGTAGGTGCCCCCAGTACAGCCTGGCAGCTCAGTAAGCACACTTTTGCCAATGGTATTGTTTCAAAATATTTCTCCTGGACCACCGAGCACGCTCTTGCAGGTGGCAGTGAAAAATAATCAACAGCCTGTGTGGTATTTTAATGATAATATTCCATTCCAAGTGTTCTTCACTGAGGATGGCAGGATAGAACGTGCAGCATTTTTGGAGGTAATGATTATTGCTGTTGCATTAATATTGACTGTCTTTTCCCATTTAATGCATGTCGATATGATTTGTATTGGAAAGCAATTTTATATTTTATTTTTGGGGATCATATTTGATTTCATTTTGTTATATGCATAATATTTGAGCATGTTCAGTGGCAATGCTCATAGCAATGTGGTAAATAATATTAGAATTTTTATTTAGCTGATTATAGGACATTCATCAGAAACATGATCTCTAAAGGATATGCTAAAAGATTTATAAGTCTCATACATATAACATTCCTTCGTACACTGGTAGAGTTTTGGATCTTGGTAGGTCTGTTCCCGTTTAAGCTTATGCTGTACTGTAGCAGTAGGTTGGCCCATTTGTGAGTTTTTTAATTGAGGAAGAGATCATTTTTTTTTCTGAATCATTTAGATTATTTTGTATTCCATGCAAGGTTTGGGTATGATTCCCATGTTGCCATAAGGATAATATTCAAGAGTTATAATCTTATGTTTTCTACAGATGAATACTCGTGATTGGTAATCTTGACCCATCTTGATGTGTCAATTTGCTCTAGGGTATCTGACATAGGAAATAATGCTCAAATTAGCACAAGTTGGCACCGTTTCTAGTATAGGTCATGTACAGGATATCTTAATCATTGGTGATGATAGTGTTGGTGAATTTGAGAAATGTTAGGAATGAGCCACTGACAAAACCTGGGAATGGAGTTAAGGCCATAAGTTTTGAAGAACAAAACAGAGTTGAGTCCAAATTGTTGATACATCAGCGAAAGCAAAAGTCCTAGCTTTGTTGTTATTAGCGAAGGCTTTTTCAGTACAGATTATAACTTACAGCTAATTGATTTCACCTCCTCAAATGCAATGTATGAAGTTAGCTTATGAAATCAAGTGTTAACTTTTGCTAGAGCCTCCTTCTTGCTTCACATTTAGTGAGATAATTACAGTCATGTTAACTGCCTTTAAACTACATTACAGTATGTATCATAAATTCTTGAAATAGAACAATACTATGAAATTTGGAACCATAATTTTGCTTGTTTTTCATTCTGTGATTTATTTTGTGACTTTTTGTTTCATGCAGACATGGAAATCTCTTCCTGATTCACATGAGATTGTCAAGGACCTATCCCACAGTGTCATAAACAATATAGATGTTACAATTGACAAACTTACTGCATCAAATGTATTTTTCATAGCAAAGCGTCCACTGAGGGATACCAATCAGGAGGCTCTCTACCTTTCTGCAAAACTTCCACGAAATATTCCAGTACTAATTGAGATTACTGCTCATATTGGACAGCCAGGTGTAAAATGTGCAATTAAGACTCCAAATCCAGAAATGGCTCCCCTTTTCTTTGAAGCGATTGAAGCTATTTTGAAGTAATATGATTCGGTCACATATGGAAGTAGCGAGTTGGTGGCTTTCATTGTGAAGTCACAAAAGTGATCATAAATGGACAATTGATATTGAGCTATCTAGGTAGATGAGACATCTGAGGCTTTGGGTTTACAACTTTTGGATGATTGAGACTCAAATTATTTTTAGTGGATTCTCTACCATGCAATTATCATTTTTGTACCATAAATTGTGTAAAGTAATTGCGGTTCTTTCTTATGAGTATGCACAAAGGAAATATCTTACCCATGTTTCTCCCTGGTTTGTTGCTGATGCATTGAGAACCTTAGGCAGGTTCAAAACATTTTTTAAATGAAATTATTCACATCTCTTTCTGTGTCTTGGAAATGTCATTGTTATCAAGGATTTTGTACGTGTATTTTGAAGTCAAAATGTAACTCTACTGTTAGGTACAAAGCTGGTTACTAGATTTTTGTAAGCATTTATGCTGGAGACCATGCAGACAAAATTAATTTTTTGACAAGTGCAAAGAGAAAAATGTGACTGAGCTTGAAATTTTATGTAACTAAGAAGTAAATCAGGATATTTTTGGGGTTGGAGTTATCAGTAACTTGTTGAACCAAACATTATAAACGGAATATGCTATTTCTTCAAATAAGGAAAAAGGATGCTCCATTCTCGCAAGTTTCCGTATATGCAATGCTAAATTTGTAGTGTACTATTTTTTGGGTGCAGCACCAATGCAAAAGGGAAAAGTTACTGAATTATTAGCTTTCTATGATTTGCGTATGTCATAGTATCGGGTAGAGAATAAACTGCTATATATTGCATGCGGGAAATTGGTTACAGCTTGATAAAGTACTGATGTTGACTAATAAAAGAATGTACCATTTTGTGAAATCGAAATGTCTATTCTTGTGAGTAGAATCATCAAAAGACTCTTGCGAAGACAAATTGTAAAAGACTTCCAAACTTGCACGTGCATGCCCTCATGGTAAACCAATTAACATTCTTAAGACATGAAAAGCTTTGTTTCTACAGGACCTACCCACAAGTGCAAAATTAAAAAAAACCAGTAGGGAACTTGCATTTTTATGGATATCTGTTTTTTTAGGTGTCTATTTGTTCCTTGATTTTTAATTTTTTAAAATTTCCCTTTTTATTGGGATATTTTATGGCATAATTGAAATTATTTGGATCATGTGGGATGGATACGTTTCCAGGGCTGGAGCTCAACCTGTCACGCCATTTGGAACTTAGTTTTTGTTGTATGAGCTCTGTTTGTAACTTCACATGTGCTCCATCCATTCAATTATAACAGTTATTCCATCTATACATCACAGAAAACCGTATCTCTTACCAAAGTAGTCATGTCCCTGTTTCAAAATCAATGGGTAGGACAACGTTCTAACCATCCAGCAGATGCTTGACTGAATCTCTTCTTTGCAATTGAATCTTTTTAACCAGTCTATCTTAAATGTCACGGTTGATGGCCTCCCAGTTATCTTTATTTATCTACAGTCACCATAGAAAATCTAATTAGACAACTGGCAAAGTATACAAAGATTGGACATGATACAGCTCATTAAAATATCTAATTAGTTGTCCTTTACAGAAAGTAATTAATTGAGATCAGGGAAAAAATAATTGACCTTAAATTGAAATCCTTTTCACAAACTGAGGAGAGTAACGAAAACAATTTTGGCCCTACGAAACACATTTCATCAATGAGAATTTAGTGGATATACTTTGTTTCTTATTCGAGAGAAGCCAATATTTATATTAAAATTTTAAATGCAATGTCACTTACGACACAAGTTACTAGGAGAAGTTAGTATCTCTGGCTGTTCATTTTATAGTAGTGTGATCGAAAGATTGGAGTCTAAAATGTGTAAATGTTTCGTGTAAACATTTGGCAACCACCTACGTTTGACAGCTCACTCATCGCACAATCAGTATCCTGGAACATAACTTCTAACTTTTATCAGTGACCATACATGAACTCAAGAATTCAAACTATAAAATGTACCTCAGACTTCAAAGGTAGGATATTCCAACATTTGTCGTTTTAGAGTTCATCATAAAAAAACATGATTGTATTACAATAATGAAAAATGAATGAGTGATCTTTGTATTGGCCATAGCCAATTGAATTTAGGTATTTCAAACTAATAATTTCCCTTGTAGATGAGTATATTATTCATGATTGAATGAATACACAACTAATTATTTCTCTTGTAGATGCGTATATTGTTCATAGGTAATGTGAACCATATTCTTCTTATAGTAGCAGCACATAACGAGTTATATAGTCACATCAAATGTCACAAGGAGTCACTCTATATTCTTTATAATAAAATAACTAATATTTTTCCCTCGTCGGTGAGCACATTGTCATTTTTAGAGTTGTTTACAATTTTATACATGGGCAATAAGAAACATATTCCTCTTATGGTAGAATTACAAAACAAGTAACGTAGTCGTATCAAAAGCAACAATGAGTCTTCATAAACATTATTAAATGATTTGTCTTAGATAAGAATGCACCTGTACTTTTGAAATTACAATATTGTGTTAATATGCATCGTTTAAAGAGTTGAAACATCAATTACATATAACTTATTGAATTTTGTAAGATAGAAGCTACCGTAGTAATAACAAATTACATGGTTGACATAAGAGAATATTAACTCTTCAATTTTTTAAATTACAATTGTTTCCCGTACAATAATAGCAAATGTAGTTTGCTACACAGTTGATTATAGCACAATGTGATCATGTACAAATATAAATTAGAAACATTCGTAACAATATCAATTTGGAAAGCAGTCTAAAATTGTAGGGATAGGTGTGTCATACATTTTGTAATTCTAATGATGAATTTATTTTTATTTATTAATTATTAGCAATCCTTCTTAGAAAAGGGCATACCATTTTGTTTTGACACTGTTAGGTATATAACCTTTATGATACATGTAAGAAGTTGTAAGAGCATCTAATGTCATAGAGATGTGAAAGAGTATCTTATACCATTGTAAGATGTATAAGGTATTATAACAATTCTATGATGCACAAGAGCATGTAAGAGGGAGATGACATAGTCTTGACTGGTTGACCAACTTATGACATATAAGTATGATGCATCACAAAATATTTTTGAATAAACTTGATGGAGCATCCAAGTTAATGAGTTGGTTATGATAGATTATGACAATGTAAGAGGATATTTTAAAAATAGCTTGTCGACTTGTCATGGCATGAGGTATTTGGAACTTGGGATTGTGGTTTGGGCACCATTTAGGGTCATGGTTTTGGTCCATGATGTAATTTTGTAGGAGGTTATGTTACCAAAATCTCTCTAGACTTGTGTTGGTTGTTTTCCTATGAATGCTTGATCTTGTTTATGTATTATAATTGGATTGTTACTATGGATGCATTGGTTCAATATTTGGAGGTTTTTTCTCTCACAAGGGTTCTCCCAAGATTTAACACTATGTCGAGTGGTGAATGATTTTGTTGTGGTTATTTCTTTTAAAATTATTTGATCAATTTCTATACATTTCTCTACTCATCGATTAGTGTAGGAAGTGTTTTTATTATCAATGTCATTTCATTTGGTATTAGAACTTGATCAACTCTGTTTCATAGGTGGTAGGGAACATATTGTTTGGACCAATCTTGGTTGGAGTAAAAGTCATGCATACAGAAGATCTATGTTTTAAGAAAAATGATGAGTACATCAAGGTTGGAGATGGAACAGTTTAAAAACATAAATTTTGAGCTATCGAAGCTTAAGATGGAGGATTTCCTAATACATCAAGATCAACAATCTCTAAAAACAAACATATGAATATATCACTAGATGTTTGGGCAGTGTTACATTAGAAAGCTTGAAGTCTCGTTCAACTTTGATTGGTTGATTCAATGCTCTTGAATGTTGCAAGTGAACTCACCTTGGAATCTTTCTAGAAAAGGTGGGAAATTTGCACTAGATTAAATCCTTGGTAAATAAGATTTTTCTACAAAATAAACATACTTTGAGGATGAGAAATATGGACTTTGTTATTAAGCACCTAAATCCATTTAATACCACTGTGAGCTAGTTACAATCTATTGGCTAGAAAATGGAAGATGAGTATCAATGCATGACATTGGTATGTTCTTTGCTATACTCATTAGACAACTTGGTGACAACCATTAGAAGTACTACTTCAAATCTTGTGCTTGATGAGGTAGTGGTTTCTTTTCTCTTAAGGGAGATGATATAGAAGGCCTTTAAAACTACCAAAGAAACACTTTTTTGTGTGGATGGTAAGAGGAAAAAGGAAAGAAGGAAAAACATAAATCTAAGTCTCATGGGAATCCAACTCTCTTGGTAAATTTAAGGTAAAATGTTAAAAATGTGCTAAGAAAGGTCCATCAAGGAGGACCCTAAAGAGAAAATGAAATAAATGTGTAGGATGCCAAAACCTGCAAGTGAGACCTAAACAATTTCATGTTGTTAGCACAAAAGTTAGTTTAAATCAGCAAACTTAGACATCCCTATGAAATATAGAATCATGTTAAACAATACAACTAATAAGAACAATGCAAAAACATGAATCATTTCTATCCCATAGTGGATTGGTGCTCTTTGAGTATGTGAAAGAGCCCTTTCCCAATCCTTGATAAGCTTAGTGAGATAGACAATGAGATGCTTGAATTCAAGTTGCCTATAGTGTAGATGCTTTCAAAATGTGTGTAGATTGTAGATGATGAAGAGCAAGATTGATTCTCAAATGAAGAGAGTAACCTTGCAATGAGTAAGTGTTGTGTTGTTTGAAGGAGAGAAGCCTTCAACTTATAGTTGAACTTGAAGAGAGGAGAGGCCAAATTGATGAATGTGGGATCATTCATGGGCCAATGAAAAGATGACACTTGTCAAGGTGTGAGAGGGTGAGGAATGTGCAAGTCTTGGCCAATGTGCCAATTTCAAATTTGAATTTTAAAGTGACTTGTTTAGGGGGGATGAAAGGTGCAATAAATGCCATGTTTGACTTGTGCAAATAGCATTTAAAACCTTGTTGGAAGGGACAAGTCCCTTTTGGGGGGAAGATTCAAATTGGAAGAATATTCCATTTTGATACCATTTTGAATGTAATTAGAGGAAATAATAAATCAAATAAATGATTTATTGGTGCAAGTGGGTGGGTTAGTTGAGAGTTTGGATTTGACTCTAGTTGAGTCAAAAGCTAGAGAATGATAATTATGATTTGAAGTTAATTAATCTTAGGGAGTTTTAGTGATTTGATATTTGATTAAATCAGTTTGATTTATTAAATCAAATGAGAAGAACATAAGGATTAAATAATTTGATTTATTTAAATAACCTTAGGAAATTAATCAATAAATTGCTTTAATTGATTAATAGAAGAAATGAATGTTAATTTGTATGATGCATGATTGTTATTTTTGCATGTCTACATTTTGCCCCTCTTTGAAGCAATGTACTCGTTGCATTGGTTCAAAGAATGATGTTGCCGACATCAAAATTAAAATTTCTGATTTTTCGGATGCCCCAGCAAAAAGAAATATGCTAGTACATTGCCCCCTCAAGAGATCGAGCGAAAAGATTCGATTTGAGGTGGATCTCATGATAAAGAGGTTCAAAATGGATGTATGGATGATGAGACTATATGATAGTGGTGATGTAAATGAGATGTTTGGAAGATGCTTAGAATAACAAATTTATATTATCCTTAAATGATTATGCAATGCATGTGAGATGGATGAGATGGATGATGTTGTCCTATAATGATATGGCGTGATTATGCAAGATGAGAGGATGAATGCAGGATGGATGCATTGTTAGCGCGAAAGAGGATAGAAGAATAAGAGGTATCAACTCTTAAATTCAAGAAGATGAAGAAGTCCAACAAGTCCTCTAGTCATCGAGACTTTATTGGATATGATGATGTATTGCTTATCCAGGGATGGGAAAAGAGCATACCTTTCTTTATGTTTGATAACACACGTAGGTGCGATGCATCAAGGTATTAAGAACCAGGATGGCGTTGCGCCTAGTGTGATGGACTTTGACTCGACAATCAGATAGGAGTGCTCTTGTTCACACTTGACAAACATAACCTTATTTAGAAGGCAGTTCAGATATCATAAACATCTCAGACCAAAACATAACAAGGCAAGCCTTTTTATGTGGTCAACAAGACACTTAAAACATCTTTCCTACAAACAAAACAAAGTATGCATGACGAAGTTATTTTACAGGAATATCCAACAAGCACAGTAGATAAAAAGATAATGATTGTTGCCCCATTCCTTTCTCTCTAAACCTGTTTTGTTTAGGCATCATTGAGAGGTCCTTGGAATGAGCGCAAAATAAGATAAGTCAAAAAGACCAAATAAAGTAAACAAACAAGCTAATGTTCTTCGTATCACTAGCCAAGGCTAAACTACTGTGAGGGTTACCTGATGCTTATGTCCATCGCAGGAAAGCTTCATCCTAGGACATGTAGTGATCAGGGTTTTGGTGAGACTGATTGGGTGATAAGCTATTGATACTCTGAGTTGACCAACTTGCTGACTTACTGACTTAGACTTGAGACTCTAACGATTAGGTGTTCACTTTGGAACCTACTAAACTTGCTTCTGATTGCTTCACCAAAGGATGAAGGCGACGACTGATTTTATTATGAGCGATGACAATCACAAGTGAAAGCGAGATGGAATGGATGCACCATTTTGGGTTTTTCAGATATTTTGAGGCTGTTTTTGGTATTTTTGAGATGTATGAATGTTTTTGAATTTTGTGTCTCGGGGGCCGATCAAGGATGGCCTTGCCTACATTATATACGCAGAGACCATGTAGTTCGACTAGTGGTGGACTGACTTGATGATAATATGGACAAATGGATTGCCATTTTATTGCCTAAAGGACTGACTTAAGATGCAGACTAGATGGGCAAACGGATTGCCAATGCGACGGACGCCTAAAGGACTGACCTAACCGTCTCGGGGGATAATCAATGATCATCCTTGCCTACATTCAAGCTTAGAGACGACGTAGTTCGACAAGGTGAAAGACGGACAAGACTAAATGATGAATTTTTGGAAGATTTTTTGATATTTTGACATGTTTTTGGATTTTTTGAATGATTTGGATGTTTTTGGATTTTTGAATGAGTTTTTTGAATGTTTTTGGATTTTCTGATGAATTTTTGAATGTTTTTGAATTTTTGATGAGTTTTTCTGAATGTTTTTGAATTTTCGCATGATTTTGATGATTCGGATATGGACATGATATGATATCAGTGCTTTGTTTTGGGATTTTGTTGAAAACCAACCTTTAATGTTGATCAATTAGATTGATGGATTCATAGTTTGACTAAGTGTGTTAAGTCAAACAAAAGTGATAATGCACTCGTAAGTTCCAGGAAGTTGTGTTATCCCAAAGTAAACTCGTACAAAAAGGATAATTTGGCTAGGTGTGTTAAGCCAAACAAGGTGATTATGGATTTGATAATTTGGCTAAGTGTGTTAAGCCAAATAGAGTGATGATAATGAACTTGTAAACCCAAGGAAGTTGTGTTATCCTAGAGTAAACTCGTGCACAAGATGATAATTTGACTAAGTGTGTTAAGTCAAACAAGGTGATGATTGATTGGGTTCGATTGATCAAGATTGATGAAGCTTGATTTGGAACAAAATAGCTTTGATGATTTTGATGTGACACTGAAGTACACATTAGATGCAACTAATATGGATTTTTTGGATTGATGTTTGATGAAAGATAAAGCTTGATAAGGGACATCGTCTTGTCAAAATATGCCATGGGCTAGTGACTTGTATTTTGGATCACAAGTTCTTCAACTGATTTGATTTTTTGTTTGTCAATTTTCGGATCACCACATAAGTGTGAAGATATAGATCAAGATTTATTCCCGAAGCGAGATGCAAATATCTGCCCCCAGTGTCTAGCAATGTTTGAACGGCCATGGGTGGACTCTTGGATACGAATGGATATGGATTATCTTGCGATAAGATAAGGGTGTTCGAATAGAGGAATGCTCACTTAGATAATGCTTCAAAGCTCAGATAATGTTGGATAGGATGGGATCAATGAAAATGACCCATGTCAAGATGTCTACCATAAGCAACTGTAAAGTGTGCACCAAAATTTTCCAAGATCAAGATAACTTGGAGTATGGATGCAGATGGAAAATGGATTGGATAAACGGTTTATGGATGAACATATGATATGGATGGAATGTCGGGTTTATTATGGATGCGATAAGATGCTTTCTTCTGAACTGGCGCACGTAGATGCTCGATTCTACACATAATGCCTGTTTGCCAGGTTTTCATCATGGTACCTGCCCAAAGGGCCACCGAAATGGTTTTCGCTAGAGGACGATTTTTTTCTTTACTGTTTTCAATCTTTTTTTTGATTTTTTTTTATTTTTGTATATTTTGATTTTTTTGTTGTCACCAAGACGCCTGTTTGCCAGGTTTTCATCAAGGTGACCATTTTTCTCAGGACATTTTTTTTAAATTTTTTTGTATTTTCTGAGAGATTTTAAGCTGATGCTGAACCACCTGGTGGTGCTGATGTTGATGCTTCTGTCATAACATGCCATCGGTATCTTGCTTGAAGAAGTTGCTTTTCCAAGATATGTGAACTTGAAAGCAAATTTTGAGAAATTTGTTCTGCTTTTCCAATACCGGAGTTAACTTTGTCTTTGTGTGCACATCGCGATAGAGCGCCTTCTGAATCCTTATGATGAAGGGTTGTTGCCAACACATGGTCAATGTGAGAATTGGATATCATGTGCGGAGGCGTGAATGGAGTGTGTTTAGGTATAAAAGATGGATTGGTTGACAGTTTGGAACCTTTGACTCTCCAAACTTGGGAAGATGAGCAATAATGGGTGGATACAAAAGTGTACGTGGAATTAGGACCAACTGCTTGATACACTTTGTATGTTGCTTGAGAAGCTTTATTTTGCTTTTGTGGACATCTTTGATGGATACTTTTCCCTTTTTTATTTTGCCCCATAGTTTCTTTGACTGATGGAGTTTGATAGGGATAGTCTTTCTTTGTATTCTTGGGTATCCACTTGTATTTGATTTGTTCAATATGCTTCTTAGCTTCTTTTTCTTTGATACTATTCTGCATGCTTCGATTCAAGTCTTTGTTTTGACGTTGGTGGCAATTCATGGATGGGGTGATGGGTGGATGGAGATTCATGACGTGGCGGGTTGTAGTATTGGCATTGGTTTCATCATAAGGATTCTTCGTGCTCCCTATGTTGATGTTTGCTCGAGACGAAGTTGCCCCCAATTTTGTGGAAATATTACTGATATGTTGAGATCCCTTGATTGTCGAGTAACCAAGGCCTTGACGCTTAGGATTTCCAAAAATTTGCACTGGTTCCAAGATACCCTGTTCATGTAGGCCTAATCCTCTGCCCTGATAATTCATCTGCTGAAAAAACTTATTTGCGATAGGATATGATTTACCTTGGAAACAAGGTGTTTCTCCTTCTTTGCTCTGTGGCGGATCTTCAAATGTCATAGCTCTTTCATTGATAAAATGATTTTCCCTTACAAAGGTGAGTGATCCAAGTTTATAAGTGATAGGATCTTCCATAAGTGGGATGGATGCCTGATTGATATCTTCAACTTGATCTTGTGACATATTAGATTGTAGTGCTTCTTCAAGAAGTGTTGATGCTTCGCTGTCTACACAAAAGTCTTCCTCATGACTCACTTCATAGGATGTTTCTGATTCATGACTTATGTACAAGCCTTCTTCATGATCCATTTCTGATATGTCTCTACATTTCTCTACATCTTGATCATGTGTACAAATTTTAAGAGTAGGAGACTCTTGTTCCTCAGTAAGAGTATGAGACTCTTGTTTTGAATGAAGATCATCTACAGGTCCATCCAAAGAAAGCATCTCATGGGTAGATGGAAGAGTATGTGCTATGCGGATATGGTCATCATTTGTAACATCTTGTATAGATAGGAGAGTGTCCATTATATCGTTGTAGTAGCTTGGAGATACAAATTCTCGATCTTGAGTGATTTTGGAATTGCTTTCAACATGCTTTGGATCAAGTTCTTGACATGGGTCAATTTCAAAGAATGGATTTCTTTCTTGGATATCTTCATTAGGCATAGGAATATTCTCAAATTTCATGAGGTCAAAGGATGGCCATATGTTTTGGAGAGGATCATTGCTAGACCTTGGTGAAAGATGTTGATCATGCTTTGGAACAAATTCTTGAGATATGTCTTCTAACTCATTAGGTGATGTAGAGACATTTTCAAAATTGTCATTAGTCAAAGGATCTTGATCATCGTTTTGAATTATTATGGTGGGAATCAGTTGCAAGCTTTGTTGTGGGAGTAAGGCCTGCGTTTTCTGCTGAGCCAAGAACGCTTGTTGTTCGTCATGTTGTTTTTGTGCCAACAAAGCTTTTTGTTGGGCTCTTTGTTGTGCTACTTCTTCCTAGATTGCTTGCAATAGTGCCCAGGATTCTGCTTGCGCTTGCGCTTGTTGGGCTACTTGAGCTGCTTGTGCTTGCTAAGCAACTAGCTGTGTAGCTTGTTAGGCTTAGAGTGCCTTTTTGTGGGAAGCTTTTTGAGCGGTTTGCAATATGATGGAAAATGAATTGGTCGTGTTGTATTTTGGCGGTGGTGGTGGTGGTGATGGAATGGGAATGGTGTTGATTGTTGGGGTTGTTTGGATGGTTTCCATCTGTTTTTGCGATATCGATGGAAAAATGGGATGATTTGGTATGATGTTTTGATTTGGCATGATAGATTGAAATTGAACATTGTTGTGGTTGGGAATCATATTGCTTGGATTTAGGTAACTTTGATTTTGCATGTTGTTACCTTGGCTTGAATCAACATATGGAGTCGTCAACATATTGCTTGGATTTTGAACATTGATGGGATTTGCAAACATGTCTACCCCAAAATTTACCAAGTGTGGATTTGAAATGGTCATGTTTGGTAAAGTTGTACTTGGCATGTATGGATTTGGTGGGATAATGTTGTTTGGAAAACTCATGCATTGAGCGTTTGGTTGATAGATTTGCAGATTTGGACTTGGATTTAAATCTATCATTGGGAAAGGTGTTCCAAACTTTGGATTGGGTATGCTCATATTTGTTGTACCATTGATGTTTGTATGAGATAATGCTCCCATGTATGCATTGTACAAGCTTTGAAAATCAAATGGTATTGCAAGGCTTAGATAGTTTGGTTGAATCGAATTGCTCATAATGGATGGATCAAGTTTATATTCCATGTCCCTCTTGTGTTGAGATCGAGTTTGAACCATAAAATGAAGATCAATTTTCAAGAATGTAAGAGATGAACCTCTAATCCTTTAGATCGGTCTAAACCTTAGGTTCAAAGAAGCGAAGAACTAGGATAATTGAAGGATCAAAGTGATAATGAGGATGAGATAAACGGAAGATGAGTGATATGGATGAATGGAACTCTTAAAGAAACTTTGAAAGAAATGCTAAAACTTTTAGGACTTTGATTTGATTGATTCGTGATTGGATTGATGGTTTGACTAGGTGTGTTAAGTCAAACAAAATGTGATAATGTAATCGTAAAGCTCTAGCAAGTTGTGTTATCCATAGAGTGAACTCCTACAAGATGGTAGTTTGACTAAGTGCGTCAAGTCAAACGAGGTGATGATTTGATAATTTGGCTAGGTGTGTTAAGCCAAACAAAGTGATGATAATGAACTCGTAAACCCTAGGAAGTTGTTTTATCCAAGAGAGAACTTGTGTATAAGATGATGGTTTGACTAGATGTGTTAAGTCAAACAAAGAGGTTTTGATTTCGCCTAGAAGTTTAGCATAACAAATGTTTACAAAGTTTCCAAGAGCTTTTGGTGAGGTGATTTTTGACTAATTTTGATGGTTGAGAGATGGATGAAAGTGATTGAATTTGATCCTAGACTTGACCTAGATGACACTTCTTCTTACAAGACCTCAGTGTTGAAGAACACGCTATATTCTGAACTCGAAAAGTCTCTCAAGATGCTCCTCACGAGCCTTTAGACTAAGCTTCTTGAACCTTGGTTTTGGGATTTTGATCATGTTAGAAAACACATGTGTAATCAAATTTTTCTTTTATTTTGTTTAGATTCAGTTTTTTTTACCACAAACACATTCTTGATTACGTTTTCAAACTGAATGTCTAATGTCCTGCTTTCTTCTTCATCCCACAAGGTCCATTATGTGGAAATCAAGGAAATTAGGGCAAAATCTCCTATGTTTATCCTTAGTGAAAACAAATGACGATAGAATTCGAGCACTTAGAAACCTCTAAGGATATGATCCCTAGGGAAAGCAAGAGTGCTTAAATTCGTCAAAGGTATTTGTTTCCTCCAAGGTGTTTGAAATTTGAGGCTCTTGTGAATGTTCGCTTTTCAATGTTTTGAATCCAAGCAAAGTGTTTTTGATTCCAAACACTTTTTACAACCCTAGGATGATGAGGCAATATCTTGTTGGGTTCCCACTTGGATAAATCCAGCTGCGCATATCTTGTGCGAATGGCTAAATGCTTGACCACACTGGCTCCCCTCCACGACACTCACTTATTCGGGTCAGCCAAGCATTAGTACCCATGAATCTCCCATGGCATACTTTCCATTTCCACAACAAGACCACATGTTACGTGGGGCGGCTTCAAAGGACATGACCTTTTGCACCAACAAGATAGACAAGGTTTTGGCCAATTTCTAAACAAAGGGTTCTAATTCGGGCATTCCGTTCGTGGGGGATTATCCAACGTCGGCGAGAGTCCATTGTTGTCCATCTCGTCGGAATAATCCTCGTGATATTGGCCTTTGTTCCAATATCCACACTTATATACCGGTTGGAAGTCGCTTGGCTTTAGCATGTTCCCAGTTGAGTCATTCCCTTGGGTGATTACTTTTTCCCACAAGGCAGACCCTCTAAGATAAACAATAGCGAGCTAACATATCTCGTCGTTCACACAACCTTCATTGAAAAACAAAGGGGAGAACCTCCACAATATGTCGTGCTCACACTCACATGCTTTGTTCAATTTTAAAATGCCCAAATTGAAGTGTGGAGGAAATATTTTTGACAACTTAATATCATAAAAAAACTTTTGATTCTTAAGATCGCCGTGAGGCACGAAAGAAGCGCATATGTCTTTTTGATGATATTACTTTGTAAAAAAGATTGCAAAATATGACAAACAGTTGTTCATTTTAAGTCCAAAAAGCAGTGATGAATTCGTTTTAAGCACCAAAATCCAAGTGTGAAGGTTGCCTTGTTCAATTTTAAGTCCAAATTGAAATCTAGTAAATGTCTAAGGTTCTTTTTAACCAGATTTGAAAAGATCAAGTCAAGCGGTTAATTTTAAACCCAAATTGAAATGTGTGTTGGTTTAAAACATAAAACGAGAGTAGAAATTGGATGCTCTAGACTGTTATAACAAGCATTAAAAAATGCTTTTGTTAAGTTCAAATTCAACGCTCAAATTTTTCAACTCCAATCCGCTAGTTAGTTGACTCCAATAAAAAAATCATCATTGCTTCTTGATGTGAGCGATGCATTTCCATTTAATGTTTCTCCTCCTTAACTTCACTTTTAGTTTTCAAAAGCATATCAAACCATTAAATACCTCAGCCTTTGTCGAAAAAATTTCCTGCACAAGAGAATGAAAGATATCAATATTGTGGTTGATAAAGTGAGTCTATAATAATAAAATTCATGTCACACATTATAAATGCATAAAAAAAAAAAAAATTTAACTTGTAGACAATAGTGAACATAGACTAAAACAAATAATTCACTCCCCTTTCACCAAGTCAACCAAGTTTTTCAGTTGTGAATTAAGACACTTGACTACCGTTAAGTCCCGTGTCAAGTTACTATTCTTGTATTGATTAAGCACCCCAAGCCCTCTAAAATGAAGCCAGACTTTAAGACATGACAGTGATGACAATCACACAAAGTGTTTTAAAATGACATGAATGGTTGAGAGTAATTATCCATCTCAGTGGCTAGGAATGTAAATGTGTAAGGTTTATCATAGGCAAGCATAATAAGTTCCCACCCAACAATCCATAAATCCCGTAGGCAATAGTTGATAACAAATCCCCTACGCAAAAATCTAGCTATTATGATTTAAATGAATGAATCCCAGCCAAATGTATCTCAACTTAGTACGTAACCTTCAACATCAAGTGGAAAGTAAAACATTATTATATGTATTATGAAGCTTGCATGATCAGCATGACATTAATCCACATTGTCCAAGCATATCATCTGGATCTCTCAAATCTTCATCGAATGAACCACCCCTATTGAACAGGCTGCAATCAACTCTTAGAAATGAGCGCCACATGTAAACACGGACCTTATAAAGTAATGATTGTTGTTATGTCAATACAGTGAGTACTTCAAAGGTAAATATTACAAACCACAGACCCGATATTCCCACCATTTTTTAAATCAAAACAAAAATATGAAATGAATAAAACTTCATCACTCGAGATCACATGTCAAGGATTTACCTGCAAGAGAATAAATATGTCAGAGGCATTGGATTGCATCGAGATTTACCTTTGAAGGAAGATTTGACAAACTTGCAAGGTTTACGAGAGTAGTTGGTACCACAATGGCTCATTAATAATACATCAGAATACGATGTGAGAGGAAGTCATCTGGAATGGCAGTCAGCATCCCGAGTACGCGATCTTTAACACTTCCTGGTGTACCTATTTGCTTCCAGTTGTCAACAGCTATAATGTGAATGCCTTCAAATTTTGAAACTCTCTATAACATCAACTTGATCCACGCGTTGTCATTCTTGTAATCTGCATTTCTTCCATTGTACCAAGGGCATCTTAATCTGCATTTCATGAATAAAGATGTGACTCTGAGATTTGAGAACCGCCGGCTGTTTATACACGGTAATGTATTTGTACAGGTTGGTCTTCATCAGCTGTGTACATTAACCGCGTGAAGTGTGCAAGTGTTTGTTGGAGAAAGTTAACTGAAGCTTCTGGGACTTACAAAGGTTTTACATTTGATGAAAGTAAAATCCAGAGACAGAGATAACCGACAGCAACTTGCTACACATCAATTATTTTACCTAGAAAATAAAGAATCGGAATACAAAAGACATGTAAACAAAGGACCATTCCTAAGAAACTGATAAAGCTTGATAAAGCTAGCTCCGGTGGACTTGTATGTAAGAAAATAAAAATAAAAATTGGGGTCATAGATAAGACACGCCAACTAATGGGCAGAGTAGCTCAAAGGAATGCAGACTCATGGAGAGTAATGATTGCACGATGTACACAAATATGTTCATTGAAAAATCTTTCGAGACCTTCAAGCAAATACAATCTGCAGGTGTAGAGACAAATTTTGTAGCTCTTTCTAACATCTTCTCTGCCAACAAATTTGTGGACTGTGATGGCTGTAGGAAACCGTCCTAAATGCTATTAAGATTGTGATATACCCCAATTTCATAGCGACTATAATGATGGGTTCTCATCAAATGCAATAAGTACGAGATATCCAGAAAATAGATTGTATTTTCCGATGCCTTAGGCTGGATTTCTAAGATAGAAACATTGGAGCAACAAAATAGATGAGCAATGCTTCCTAATGGAATTCGAAAGGCAAGCCTATCTTGAAGTATTAAAGATGATTCCAAAAAAACAAACACAACTACCTCTATTTATGGTGAATATAATGTAGTGCGAGCCTTACACTGAATCAGTGATCAGATGGTGTGAAGAAAATTTACCCGTAAAAAGAAAGATGATAGATG
Organism: Sequoiadendron giganteum; assembly: GCA_007115665.2. Taxonomy (NCBI): domain Eukaryota; kingdom Viridiplantae; phylum Streptophyta; class Pinopsida; order Cupressales; family Cupressaceae; genus Sequoiadendron; species Sequoiadendron giganteum. Next base: position 361,026,198 of record CM021106.1, on the reverse strand, counting down.
CAGGGATAATAATGCTTTTCCAATGCTTTAGCTCTGTTTTATACCCTTTTCTTATAGATAAATTTTTGTCCAAATTTTGATGTTAAAAGACTCAAATAGACTGTTTGAAACTAAAATCTTATGAAATACCCATGTTTTGTCATTAACTTATATCAAAACTACTCTGTCATTAACTTATGCCGAAATAGAAGCTGAAAATACATTGATAGATGTTTCAATCTACTTAAGGAAAATAAAACAATTGTAATTCTAGTTATGACAAAGCATCTAGCCCTCCTTCTAGCACCATTTGTAGGATGCCAAAATCTGCAAGTGAGACCTAAACAATTTCATGTTGTTAGCACAAAAGTTAGTTTAAATCAGCAAACTTAGACATCCTTATGAAATATAGAATCATGTTAAACAATGCAACTAATAAGAACAATGCAAAAATATGAATCATTCCTATCCCATAGTGGATTGGTGCTCTTTGAGTATGTGAAAGAGCCATTTCCCAATCCTTGATAAGCTTAGTGAGATAGACAATGAGATGCTTGAACTCAAGTTGCCTATAGTGTAGATGCTTTCAAAATGTGTGTAGATTGTAGATGATGAAGAGCAAGATTGATTCTCAAATAAAGAGAGTAACCTTGCAATGAGTAAGTGTTGTGTTGTTTGAAGGAAAGAAGCCTTCAACTTATAGTTGAACTTGAAGAGAGGAGAGGCCAAATTGATGAATGTGGGATCATTCATGGGCCAATGAAAAGATGACACTTGTCAAGGTGTGAGAGGGTGAGGAATGTGCAAGTCTTGGCCAATGTGCCAATTTCAAATTTGAATTTTGAAGTGACTTGTTTAGGGGGGATGAAAGGTGCAATAAATGCCATGTTTGACTTGTGCAAATAGCATTTAAAACCTTGTTGGAAGGGACAAGTCCCTTTTGGGGGGAAGATTCAAATTGGAAGAATATTCCATTTTGATTCTATTTTGAATGTAATTAGAGGAAACAATAAATCAAATAAATGATTTATTGGTGCAAGTGGGTGGGTTAGTTGAGAGTTTGGATTTGACTCTAGTTGAGTCAAAAGCTAGAGAATGATAATTATGATTAGAAGTTAATTAATTTAGATTAATTAACTTAGGGAGTTTTAGGGATTTGATATTTGATTAAATCAGTTTGATTTATTAAATCAAATGAGAAGAACATAAGGATTAAATAATTTGATTTATTTAATGAACCTTAGGAAATTAATCAATAAATTGTTTTAATTGATTAATAGAAGAAATGGATGTTAATTTGTATGATGTATGATTGCTATTTTTGCATGTCTACAAAATGAATGAAGTAGATGATATTTAGATTATGGAGTTTCTCAAGATAAATTGAATGTATCATGTAAGGATGCATGGATGATCGACTGCAATGCCTCTTTCATATTACTCCCCATTGGAGGTGGTCTTTTGACTAAGAATTTTGATGGTGGAAAGGTCTAAGTTGGTAAAAACTCTTTTTTGTGTATTGTGGGCATGGTCATGTCAAGATTATATTTTTTGATGGGAGGATCAAAAGTATTTCAAGAATTTTGTACATACCAAGTTTGACACAAAATCTATTATTTGTTAGAAAAATGAACTGTAGGTGTGTAGGTAGTCTTCAACAATGGTGGGTGTAAGAAGGTTAATGGAGCTATATTACTCACAAATGGATTTTGGGTTGGAACTATTTTTTTTCCTTGATTCCAACATCTACATTCATTGTAGCAATTCAATAGTACTTGCAATATTTACACCTACAATATAGATGCTTGCAACAAAGGGACCTACATCATCAAGAGTTGTAGAAAAGGCACTTCAACATGTAGACTTGCAACAAAAATAATTGTAGAAAGGGGGCTTGCAACACCTATAAATGTAGTTTAGGTTCCTAAGCATGTTCACACTATAGAGAGAAAGTTAACATGGGCCACATTGGCGAGGTATTAGAACCTTAAAAAATAGAAATTTTGTAGAGGGTTGGTTGATTATTCTCTTGATTTTATTTTTTTAACATTATATTTATGTTAAACACAACCATGTCCAATTTTAATTAAGCTCTCATAAGTTCCATGAGATTTAGATCTTATTTATAGTGTCATGTTTGGTCTTGTAGGTGTGCCTTCATTCGAAAAATCCTTGTATTATGTTTCCTTTATTGATGAATTCTCTTGGAGGACTTGGGTATACTTTTTTGGGTATAAATCCAAGGTCTTTAGTTAATTTGAGGCTCTTTTAGAGAAATAGACTAGTATAAATATCAAGGTGTTGGGGATTGATGATGGTGGAGAGTATTGCTGGACCAGGCTTAATAGGATTTGTAAGAGATGGGTATTATATGACATAAGACAACTCCATGCACCCCTCAACAAACTGGAGTCATAGAAACAATGTATGTTTTTGATGTTGAAGTTGATAGCGAACCCCACAACTCTCAAAAATCACCTACAACCAAAATATCCATCAAATGGAGGGAGATAACATGATTGTGCTATGCGACCTTGAAAAGAGATTGATATAGAAATACATGAAGGCTTATGTATTATATTGATAAAATAATTTTGGATTAATTACAATGTACAAATGAATGCTTATAAAAGAAAGAAGAAATCCTAGATGAAACCCTAGGTGAGGATTAAGTTAGATCATGGAAAGTGTCCTCATCTTATGTTATGAGACAACAAGACCTAAATATAGCTCAATCTAATAATATAAATATTTTCTAAGTTTAGCTTAAGTGAATAAAGTAAAAGGGCCTACTAATTAATTAATGATTAATTAATTATTAGGTGATTTTCCTATTTACTCTAACACCTCCCCTTAAGATCAATGTAGGGAGAATATAAAAACCTAATAATGAATGAAATGATAGATTAATGGATGGGTCCTGACACAAGGCATGATAAGGTAACCATGTACAACAAATTAAAATTTTCATAATTGAAGAAAAGAAGAAAACCATATGGGAAAAAATCCTCTCCAAAAGAGGGTAAAAGAAATAAATGCACCAATAAAAGAAGGAAAGGAGGATTCAATATGACCCCCAAGGATTGCTTCTATCACACAAGTGCAATAAACACCCCCTAGTAGGAGAGAGAAGATGGGTATATGAATTCCCCCCATAAAAATGGTGAGTTGGTTATCTGTGACTCAATGGGTAATGGGGGTTCTCCCACCACTCATTTGGATGATCCCCTTGACTCCCTAACTGAATTAGTCAGGAGGCAGTCAGTGGATAAGGATGACTCCTTGGATAGAATTGCAGATAACCCTAGCCCCAACATTGAACTTGCAGCCCTGAGTGGGTGCAGTGGTGATGAGCAAACCCCTAGAGGGAGAGTGGTTGAAAATTTAGGCATCTCTCAAGAACTTAATGCCAAGGTTTCTAGCGTGTCCTCAAATGTGGGAGAGAATGATTCAAGGAAAGAGGATCTTCCTGGCCCTACAAAGGAACCAAAGAAAAGAGGGAGAACGAAAAAGGGCTTCATTACCATTAGAAAAAATAGCCTCAAAATAATTAAGGGTAAGAGGAAGAATACAAGCATTGTCCTCTTTGTCCCTTCTCCTAAGAGAACTGAACCTGAGGAAAAGGCTCCTAAGCTTTTTGAGCTATTTTGGAATAGTAAAGAGAATAACACAAACAGTGATGTCCATGGAAATTAACTACACTTCTTGGAATGTGAGGGGATTGGAGTCCCCAAACAAGAAGTATGTGGTTAGGAGGTTTCTTAATATGGAAAAAAAGGACTTTTTCCTTCTGCAGGAGATCAAGGCTGTGGATTTTACTCTAAAAATTGACATGAAGTTTGTTTGGAGTGATTCTGCTCATCTTGTTTCTAACCACGAGAAAGGAAAAGGAGGAGTAGCTATTTTTATGGCCAACAAATGGAAGTCCTACCTAATAGGTTTAGGGGTACAACTCTGCAATAGGGTTGATGGGCTACTTTTGTGAGAGGTTCCAACTCATTTGGTATTTTCTCAATCTACGCTCCTAATGAGTATTTGGAGAGAAATGAACTATGGAAATGGCTGTCCTCTCTCCCAGACATACCTTGGATACTTGGGGGGTTTTAATATGGTTGAGGGTAAGGAGGACAAAAAAGGTGGAATTGACATGGACTGGAAGGGGAACGATAAGTATTACTAGTTGAGATTGAAAAGAAAAATCAATATCATTGACTCATTGGAAGGTAAGAAAAGTGATTGCAATGGGGTGTGGTACACTTGGTGCAATGCTCAAAAGGGTGGGAGAAGGATCTATTGCTGACTAGATAGATTCTTGTAGTGTCAAAAAATATTGTTCATGACACTTTCACACTTGTTTGGGCCCTCCTTGTAAAATTGATCCTAATAATGCCTCGACTTAGTGTTGTAATGTGCTTAACACACTCACATTAGGCCTTCGGACCTTGTGAACTAATGAACATAAATAGTACCTTGCTAAAGTGTTGTGAAGTGTTGTAACACACTTTCACACTTTTCTAAGGCTTTATCAATTAACTAAACCTAGTAAACCTCTTTTCAATCAAAAGAAACCTTAATCTTGTCTTATTTGGAGTGTTGTAAAGTGTTGCAACACACTTTCACACTTTTCTAGGGTTTTCATTAATAATTGGGCTTCTTCATGCTTTAATTGGCCTTATTTTACATCCACAAGCCTCATTTAATACATCTTTTTGAGGATAATCCTAACACAAATCAATACCCAATCATAATTTAGGTGTTTCAAGTTGAATGGCCTTAGATTTAGTGATTTGGGACTCATTCACTACCTTGGGAGAATGAGTCCCACCTAGGTTTTTGGGTCTTGAACCTGGTTTCACACCTTTCTAAGCAATTTTGAAAATGGTCCCATAAATTATGCATAATGGGACTCATTCACCACCTTGGGTGAATGGGTCTTGTTTGGCTCAAAATCAAAATTATTTCAAAATTTTGGTGGGATTTTGTCCTCCTAGATCTAATGTTGGCTTGTAGTGTTGTAATTTCGGGAATTTTTGCATAATTAAGTATAAATACAAATTTCTTTTAATCATTTTACACTTAACAAGTTGAATTCGTATTCTTATAGAAAAGTTAAGTTCACAAGAGCATTCAAGAGTCTTCAAGGGAATATTATCAAGCATTTTAGAGCATCATTCAAGCATCAATCATCATGTCAAAGATTTCATGCATCATGTTGTTCTTTGAGATAACAATTGTGATGTAGGATTTTATGATTCAAGCTAGCATTTCATTCAAGATCTATCACCTTCAAGCAAGAGTCAAGATTTACATCCATTGAAGCCACTTCATACATGTTTGTAGTACTTCATTGTTAGGGTTTGGTGAGTTGCAACACCTTATTTTTTTCATTCATCATTCTCCATTCCTATTTCATTCTACTTCAAGGTTTGATTACCAAAACGGGGTTTGACCAAGGCAAACCCCTATCCACTAATAAAACAACATTTTCTCCTCTTTTTAGTGTGTGATTTGCAGGTTTAAATTGAAGACACATTGAAGAGAAAGCTTGGAGATAGTTGTCAGAGTGCCTAGAAGTTTTCAAAGTTGTCATTAAACATTGGAGAGCACCTACATGTTGATTTATAGAGATTCGATCCAAAAACCTGAAGAGGCAGATTGAGCAGACTAAGAAGAATAGAGTCAGATCCTGAAGTTTCAAAAAACCCTAACTGAACTGATTTGCCATTTTTGGCGAATGAATCCCAATTTTGGTCAAAATTCATATTCTTGCAGATTCAAATACCCATTTGCCAGATTCTTGTTCCTGCACAGAAACCTAGATTTTGTATTGAATCACCCAACTTGGTGAATGAGTCCTAGTTAGCATTAAAGTCAAAATTTCTAGCATTTCAGACCCCATTCCAATCATCTTCAGATTCTCAAGTGCACACAATTCATCTTACAACCTGTTATTATGTTTTATATGCATTTTAAGACATTTAGTTAAAGCTTGCATTTAATTGGGGTTTAACATTGCATCTTGCATTTCATTTATCTTTCCAAGTCTAAACTTGGTGGTGAAACCATCATTAGTCTATATTTAGCCCCTAGAACAACCCTATTGCAAGATCTCTTTCTCCTTTGCATTGAGATCTCAAGGGTTTGTTCTTGAATGAGAGAGAGTGAAGATTGTCATTCTAGGTCCTAAACCCTAGAAAAGCATACAATTTTCCACTTTTCAATTCTATGCCAATAGAGATTACTTCAACTTTGAGCTCATTAATGATGTTAGCAAGGTATTGGTGTATTCATATAATTTGTCTAACCATCACTAGGTCAAAGCCAATATTTATCTCACTAATGGAGTGAAGGTCTGCCCCATGTCCAAGGATAACTTCATTCTTAATACTAGTTTATTGAAGAACAAGAATTGCATTGAGGTAGTGTGCACCCTGAGGGGTATCAATAATTGGTTGTTGAGGGGGGACAACCCTATAGAGAGATGGAATAAGAATGTGAATGGGTGGAGGATAATATTCCAGATTGTAGGAAAAAAGAAGGCAATGGACCAAAGGTGGGAGGAAAATTGCCTCCAGGATGAGCTGCTAGAAGTTGAGGCCAGGATTCAGGAAGAGCCAGGTAGTGAGGTGTTGTATGAGAAATTGAACAAGGCCAAAATATCACTAAGGAAAATCCAAGCAAGGAAAATTAATGAGATGAAAGTAAGAGCAAAGCTGATTTGGTTAGAAAACAGAGATAAAGGCTCTAAGTTCTTCAAGTATTTAAAGGATAAAGGATTAAGAGAGAAGATAGATCAGATCTATCACAATGGTGTGACTATTGCAAATCAAGAAGAGATTCTTGGGCAGTTCTTTCTATTTTATAGAGACCTATTCAGGTCTGAGGATGCGGAGGGGGGCTGATGTTGAGGCTAGGAACATGATAAAAGCACTCACTACTCATAAGATTTCTCAAGAAGACTCTGTCATGTTAGCTACCCCCTTGACTAAGGATGAAATCAAGAAGGCCCTTTCCTCTATGAGTAATGATAAGTCTCCAAGAGTAGATGGAATTCTTGTGGAATTTTATAAGGCATGTAGTGACTAGATTTGTGAGGATTTACACCAAGTGTACTTAGAGGCACTTTCCAAAGGCTCCTTGGGGGCTAAAATCAATCAAGGTCTTATCAATCTTCTTCCAAAGGAAGGGGATAAAACACTGATTAAAAATTGGAGGCCTATTACATAGTTGAATGTTTCATACAAGGTGCTTGCTAAATCCCTTACTTTGAGGTTATCTTGCATCATCCCTAAATTCATAAATTCTACCCAAATCAGATTCATCAAAGGTAGGTATATTCTTGAGAATTTGATTGCAAGTTGGGAGGCTCTGGATTGGGCCAGGAGGTCGGATTAGAATGTTTCTTTGCTTTTGTTGGACTTTGGAAAGGCCTATGATAGGGTGGAGTAGCCCTTCCTCCCAATGATCCTAGAGGCATTTGGTTTCCCACAAGCCTTCTCCAACATGATTAGTACTCTTCTAAAATATGCCTTTGCTCAAGTTGAGGTAAATGACTCGAGGTCTAAGGTCTTCAAGCTGGAGACATCTATCAGGCAAGGATGTCCTATTACTCCTACCCTGTTTGTCATTGCCTTAGATGTCCCACACTACTTGTTAAGGGATAGCTTTGGCTCACCTAAGGTGAAAGGCTTGACTCTTCCTAATCATAATGAGCTCCTAAATATATAGTTTGCAGATGATACTGGCATTTTTCTACAGTTGCAAGAAGAGAATATGAAGAACTTGATGAAGAAACTAGATTTTTTCTAACTGGCCTTAGGTGCCAAAGTATCTAAGATTAAGTATGTCCCATTGGGATGTTCTGAAGCACCTCCCAATTGGCTGCACAATTTTGATCTTTAGTGGGGTAGCCCCTAGAAACAAGTAAGGTACCTGGGGATTCCCTTCTCTATTTCTCCAAATTTGAAAGAAATGTGGCTTTGGTTATAGGGTAAAATTGAGAAAAAGTTGGATGGGAGGAACATGAATTACTTGTCCTTAGCAGGAAGAATTCAGCCGTGCCAAAAAATCCTATCATCCTATACGCTTTATTTTGTATCAATATGGTTTTTTAATAGCTATCAGGTTAATGAAGTGCGAAAAAGGATTAGGGGCTTTCTTTGGTCTGATGGGAAATGGAGAAGGAAGATTCATTCTATGAAGTGGGAGTGGTGTTGTTTGGAGAAGGCTAATGGGGGCCTTGGCCTCAAAGGCCTTAAAAGGCATTGGGCAGCCTCTGCTGCCAAGTGGGTCGCCAGGGCCCTTGATGGGAATGAACCTTGGAAATTTTTAGTCAGAAATAACATTCTCAAGCGGTTGCAAAGTTGGCTGAATCATGGAAATCACTCCCTTTCAATGATTTGTTCATCATCAAGTACCCAATTGTGCCTGTTGGTTCAATGGTTTTCAAAAGTATCTGGAGGGCTTGGGATTCTATGAGAGTGAATTGCTCCTGCCCTCTTTTAATTGGTTCCAATATCAATTTTATCCACCCTAATAGATCCATTTGGTGGAACCTTGAGCACAATGGGAAGCCTCTTGCATTGTTGCAAGGCTGTTTTGCTGAGAAGTGGAACCAAGTGGGTATTAGAACCTTCAAAAACATCATTAGATATGGAAGTCTGATTGCTTGGAACCAATTAAAAGGGGACTATGGGATTCCCCAATCAAATTTAGAACTCACTCTGTTATCAATGAAGCTTGCAAAGGGTGTCTTGGAAAGATTAATCCTATGAATTTGAATGATAATCCCATTGAAATCCTTTGGAAAGACTCTCTTCCTCTTAATGAAGTGAAAACCAAGATCATCTATAAAGAATTAATTTAATTTTTCACTCCTACTAAGTACTTAAATAAAGTTTGGAATTGTAATTTAGATGCTATAGTGTGGCAAAAAGAGTTTTCCTCTCTATGGCATAATGTGATTGATGCTAAAAAGACTTGCTTTAGATGGTTGATTTTATTGTAGAGAGTTCCTTTTAAATTGAATAATGCTAACATTAATGTGTGTAACTTATGCAAGGTGCTTGAAACCTTTCACCACATATTATTTGATCATCTTTTGCTAACAAAGTGTGGAATCTATTTTTCAATGATCTTAGCATCTGGAATGTGAATGGTAGAATCAATTGGAAGGAAATTTTGGTTTGCATTGATACAAAAATGAATAAAGATTTGCAATTATTCTGGATCTCTTTAACTTCTGAAATTATGTAGCATGTTTGGAAGGAAAGAAATGAGGAAAAGTACAGTGGGATTCAAAGGGCATTTACTAAGTCATGCAAAAGACTCACCCTCTTTAATGTTGCTTTGCAGGTTGTAGCCACCATGGAGATTGCAAAGAGTAAATTCTTGAAGCTCTTAAGGGATGGTGTGATCTTGGTCCATCAAAAAGAGGTCAAGTATGGAAATTCATGGTAGTAGGGACAACCTAATCTAGTGATATTCTTGAGAGTGTTGGAGGCATTCAAAAAGGAACTCAATGAGCAAGTGGGTGCAGTGAAAGATGATGGGAAAGAAAGGGCCCCAAGGTTGTTCACCAATAAGAACTTTGTGATAAAAGAGGTTTTATCCAATGATGAGAGAGATGCTATCAACACTCTGGTCAATTGGGGTGCAGTGTAAGAATATAGTGAAAGTGGGAATGAAGGAAGATCATGCTAATAAGTCCTTGTGCTCACTTTAGGCAACAACAATCTATTTTGTATCAAGCTCTTTATAGTTTTTTTGACCAATCTGTATCTAGCTCTCTATATTATTGTATATAGCTATGATATGTAGCTGGAATATTGGATCTACAATAGTGATATCTAGTTGTGAATGTTGTTCTACAATAGTGATATATAGCTAATGGCTGTGTTGTATCTGGACTGTTCATACTATCATTGATATTAAAAAAAAGATCTCTTGTGACAATGATAAAAGCCTAAAGATAAAACATGATACACTTCCTACAAACAACATTTCTTCCCTTAAGAAGAAACAGATCCACTAGTGATTGGAGAAGTCATTCCCATAAGTTGGATGAATAGGGAATTCAAATCCAAATGATGTGAGCCTTTGAAAACTGCTCAACTATACACATGTCAGAATAAGATAATGTCAATCCAAGATCTTATGAAGATTGATGTAGAACAAGCTCCAAAGAATATGATGATGGTTGGCTAACAAAAATAATGTGGATGTCAATAAAGAGGAGATAGATGTCCTCAAAATTATCCTCTAAATCTGTAATACAAGACTCCACAAACAAGGATGATATGTCTACAATATACAAATCCCAAGTAGCTATGTTTAGAAGATGATGAATGTCCTACTATATTGAACTAATAGGGGCAAGGATGTGGCAATTCCAACCTGATCAAGAATAATTGAAGATGGAGATTGAGTCTCAATATGAAGAGTGGGAACATGAAGACAAGTATCTAAGCCATAAAAACATGCAAGACTTATGATATACTCAAGCTCCTCTAAAGTATCATCAACAAAGTGTATGCAATTTGAAACATCAAGGGGAAAGAGATAATCTACAGTGGGATCCTCTAGGAATGTAGAGATATGAGGGTCTCCATGGATCCCCCAAAGTCTATTCCAAAGTGTGTGGGGACAATCAATGTTTGATTCAACACACATAGTGTCAAGATCAACACTAGAAAAAATTAATTTTACAACACTATTGTTGATAATACCCAATGCTGATCTACTCCTTGGTGTGTCTAGTTTAGATAGGAGTCCTTATAGTTAAGGCAAAAGATCAAGCCACTTGAGATGTGTCAAGATTCCATTTTGCTAAGACTCATAATTTACCCATGATAGCTCCTCAAATGATTAAATCAAATACCAATATTCTTAATGCATGTAAAGTAGATCAAATGAAGTAATTTCATGCCAACTAATCCTTTCTAGGTGCCAAAACATCCAATTAATGAACTTGAAAGTGGTATCACAAAAAAATGAATAAAATTTATCTAGGGAAGATTTTGGAAAAAAAGTACATAAATGGATCTAAAGAGCTCTGAAATACCTTTCTAGTGCCACAAGAATAATTAAAATTGAAAATACAAGTGAAAACTTATGAGCTCAAAAGAAAAAAATGATGATATGATTTCAACAGGATAAAAATTGTACCCAAATAAAAATGTAATGATAATACTTGCACCACTAAAAAGTACACCCATGTTATGGAAAAAACTCCCTTATGAAAAATTAGGGCTCTGAGGGAGCCAAGGTAGGGTATTGTTGACATCATGTTGATGTTATGAAGATATCAACAAAAAAATATTTAATTTTGAGCCGTAGGAATAGTCCCCTGCTGGTTGAAAAATTCATTGGTTTTGTAATTATCGATATACTCCTTTTAGTGCTTGGTATATGCTGAATTCATTAAAATATGTTGTAAGATGGTTGGAATATTTTTCTTTATTGGTTATTATGTTGGTAGGTTTGATGTTTCCGCCAATATGTATTTCCACCACTGAGGTGCTTGGAGGGTTGGTCTGAGTGACAACCAAAATTATGTTGGCAAAAGAAAAACCGCCAATTAGTGATTTGATTGTTGTTGGTGAGGCAAATAGGTCCAAATGGGCTTGTTGAGTGGTTAAAGGCCTATAGGCTTGCCATAGTAAGGTACTATGTATCCAAAAAAGTTCCCTTTTTAAAATTTTTTAATTCTAGAATAAAAATTAAAAACATAATTTTTGTCTTGTCGATTTTTTCCCAATTCGTATATGTGTAGTGATGTAGAATTAATTATGGTTGGGGATGTGTATGGGGTCGTACGGATCCATACAATCATACATATTCCTCTACATGATTTATTGGCCTCTATTTTTTTTTTTAACAACTCATATTTGAGCATTTCGATAGACGATCGTAGCATTTTTGGCCATTCTAGAGTCAATGGTGATGCTCATTTTACTCTAGGATGAGCTAGTTTTTTGCTTAAGGCTGAATCTCTCAATTTTTGGACAAGAGGTCAGATCTAGTGCTTTGATACCATGTTGGAGTTGATAGTGAGTCACATAACTCCTAGAAATCACTTGCAACCAAAACAACTATCACATGAAGAGAAAATATCATGATTGTGCTATGCAACCTTGAGAAGAGATTGATCTAGAAAATAATGAAGGCTTTTGTATTGTATTGATAAAATAAACCTAAATTAACTACAATGTACAAATGAATGCCTATAAAAGCAAAAAAGAAAACCTTAGATGAAACCCTAGGTGAGGATTAAGTTACATAATGACAAGTGTCCTCATCTTATGCTATGAGACAACACGACCTAAATATACCTCAATCTAATAATAAAAATCATTTCCTAAGTTTAGCTTAAGTGAATGAAGTAAAAAGGATTGAATAATTAATTAGCTATTAGGCAATATTACTATTTTCTCCACAGTTGATGGAGAGGACTAGGAGTATGGTTAGAGGGACTAGTTGAGAACAATTTTCTTGGGGAAAGATAGTTAGCACAACATGCTACCTGATTAATAGGTCTCCCATATCCACACTTGATAAAACCCCTCTAGAGGTTTGGATGGGAAAAAATATCACTTCAACATCTTTGAGTTTGTGTTTGCAAGGCATATGTTCATGTGCCTAAGGATAAGTAATTGAATTTATCCCTTCATTAGCTATGATAATGTGAAAGGGTGCATGCATTAGGGTCTTGTGATCAAGAAGGAATTGTATAGTCATAAATGTGATATTTAGGGAAATCAAAACTTTTACTTTGGCTAAGAAGTCAAATGGGATTATGATGTCAGCAATGAAGTTACAACCAAAGATTAATATAACTAAATTAGGGTAGAATAGTATAGAAATCTTCGAGTTTGAACAAGGAGGAATCTCCATATCTTTAAGGAGGTCCACTCAACAAAGGAGGGAACTAGAGAGGTTTATCTTGGCCAATATTATATATTTATTTATTTGATTATTAACATTGATGAGCCTCAAACTATGGAAGAGGCAATGAAGATGAATGGTAGCGAGTCTTAGAAGTTAGCCATGGATGATGTAACAATTATTTTGAAAAATAGTGTCACTTGGGACTTGGTATAATTGCTGAAAGGAAGCGATTAAATTGGATGTAAATACATTTTTAATATTTTTTATTCATATGGTAGCATTGAGAAGTACAAGGCAATACTAGATATAGATGGATATTACTAGGTTGAGGGGATTGAATTTGGTGAGATTTTTTCTCCAATTGCTAATCCAAAATCCATTCAATTCTTATTATTTATAGTAGAAAATTTTGATCTTGAGATTGAGTAGATGGAAGTGAAGACAAATTTCTTGCATGGTGACATGGAGGAAGAAATTTATATGATACAACCCAAGCACTATGTGGTAAAAGGTAAGGAGTAATTTATTTGTACATTAAAAAATCTATGTTTGGTCTCAAATAATCACCTAAAATGTAGTACTAGAAGTTTGATTCATTTGTTTTGAAGTTAAGATTTATGAGGCCTAAATTAGATTAGTTTATGTATTTTAAACAAGATGGTAATTATTTCCTTGTTATCACTTTGTATGTAGAGGCTATGCTAAATTTTAGTAATATTAAGGGGATGATGGGGGATATGAAGTTTCAACTCATTTTATTTTTATTTGAAGAAATTGGAGGCTACTAAGTCCATATTAGGTGTATAGATCAAAAGGGAGTTAAAACATATGTCTAATTGGTACGTAGTAAATATCTCAAGTTTCTATTATATTATTTTAACATGACAAATAGTAGACCAATGAACTTGTCCCTATTTCAATGGGGACTAATTTATTAGTTAATCAATATTCCTTTTTGTTGTGCATGTTTTGAACACACGCCCCGCCATGGGCAAGGACCCCCTCTTTTCATTCTCGATGGGCTGCTTTGCTCTCATCTTGTTTTATGTGCTCCTTTCCTAGAGTCTAAATTGGTCATGTGATGTCAAACGATCAAATTCCCCTGACCAAATTCACCCACCTGAGTTTCGCTAAGTCTTTTGCTTTCGCGGAAGTGCCCCTACGGGTTTCCCTTCACCCGTTGCCCTGACGTCGTCTAGGCCTCATCCCTGCTCGCTCAATTCACTTTTTCCTTCATTTTTGACTTTGGGGACATGTTTCCTATGGATTTGGGATGTTTTTGTGGTGCCTAAGTGAACTGCCAAGGTTTCGTTAAGTTTCGAGAAGTTGCAGAATTTTCATTTTGGAACTTCACCCCTCCGTGGCCGTTTCCAGAACTCCGTCCCTCCTTTGTTGTTTTGCCTTCTGTCCGCCCCTGGCGTTCCGACTCCTGGAACCCGGCCCCTCCGATACCGTTTTTGGAACTCTTTCCCTCCTTTTTCGTTTTTCTTTCCGTCTGCCTGCGGTGTTCTAACTCTCGGAACCCGACCCCTCCGTGTCCATTTCCAGAACTCCACCCCTCCATGGCCATTTCCGGAACATCATTCCTCTGTCATTTTTCCTTCCATCCGCCCTCGACATTCTGGCTCCCGAAACCCAGCTCCTTTGTGGCCGTTTGGAACCATCCTTTTGGGTCGCCATCCCTCTGTGGCTATTTTGCCTCCCATCCGTCGTTTGCCTTCCCTTTGTCATTTGCCATTGCCCGTCGTTCGTCATCTTTTTGCCCTGTGGCATTCATACCCTGGAGCACACATTAATGTTTATGGTCCAAATGAGCTCCAAATATGAATATTATGATCTTTTGATGATGCATGAATAGATCTAACAAGGAGTTTGCAGGATTTGTCTAACATTTGCCTTGATTTACATATGAAGGAACTTACGACACTTCATGTATGCAGGTTTCAAGAAGCCTACCACGGGTCTGTTGGGGGGACCCATTGAGAAAGCTAAACAAGGAAAAGCACATAGCTCCTGTCACCATTCATTTTATGCCCACCTCTCTTCGTGGAACCCATCAACAGAGCAGGCATTAGAAGAAGGCATGTGCCAAGGAAGTCAATGACAAAATGCAAGGGGGCAGCCTTGAAGATGCATAAGGGAGTTGTCCTACTTTTCACCAAATGATGATGATCTTTAAGGGGTTGTCTGCCTGAATCAGGGGCAACCAATTCATTGATGTCAATCGTCGACATACCCATTTGGTCCCATGAAGTATGTTGCAAGTCCATCAAGCAAAGGGCAACTTTTAGGCAGTTTCAGCTACAATAAAAGGGAAATCAACAAGAGGACAAAACTGCTACAACACCTGGGCACTAAAAGAAAAAATAGAGAAAAAGACAAAATTGTATTATAAATTACTAAATATTGTGGGGTAGGTGAAGCCCTAGTGCAATAAAATTTGGGCCACACAATGTAATTCAATTCTAGCCATTCATTCAGGCTTTGGAAAACCATAAATAGGGGTCTTCCCCTCATTTGTAAAGGGTGGGAGAGCTGATGTAAAGGCATTCTGCATCAATAGAAAGCAACATTGCATGATTTATGGATGTTTCCTTTTGAGTTTGCTCATTATGTGTGCATGGTTCTACTTGCCTATTAGTTTAGTTGTTATTTTCTTGAAGGGAAGTGATGATGGTGTTTGTTGTTATAGTATTTGATGAATTTCCAACTCATGCTTTTTGTGGTTTGTTGATGATGAATCACTTTGTAAAGCTATTCTGAGCTTCTTTAATTCATTCTTGCAACTTAGTTCGATTGCATGTGCATGATGAGTGTGTGTAATATGAAAATCTACAGTCCTTAGAATATTGCACTGGTTTTGTGCAACTGTAGGATCCTCTTGGCCAAGCAAAACCTAGTTTGGGGAGTTTGTCTACTGTAGTAGCCTCCATCATCACTGTTCATTCATAGTTTCAGGTCTAGGAATTTACTCTCTTCCCTGCTCTTTTTCCTTTTTTTTAATAGGTAACCTTAGGAAAGGTTCATTGCACATTATAAAACTAAATCTGATGTTGAAATGGAGTTCTAGACTTTTGTTTGAACTTGCAGCAAACGCACAAAAACTCTCCCATCTTAAGAACTCCATTTGAAAATCCAACATCCCCATTTTGTGACTCATCCGTAAGTCTACCTTGTGATTCCAATAAATCACATGAAACAACTGAGATATTCCAAGCACTATCAAGACTTGACATTAGAGACCTTGGGATAGTGTTATGCAATTTGATTGTGAAAGATTGTCTTTCAAGAGAGGTGATGCACCTATGCATTACTTGTGTTGAGAAGTATATAAAAAATACATCAACATAACTTGCGCTAGAAGGAGGACATGACATGTTGAGGCTACAAAGTTGAAAGTCGGTCCAAGTTGAAAAGAGCACTTTCAAAGAAGAAATCTAAGATAGAGAGATCTCTTTTAATGTTGAAACATAAAATCAAAAAAATTTGAAGGCAAAAGAAGCTGAGTCGAAATGGAGCAGCATGTACAAATTGACATCACTCAGCTACATGCAGATTTAAATAGAAGACCAAGGAAACCGTTGCAACAATTCACATCAGCGGACAAGTGCAGGATTCATTGCATTCACAGACACAATGAATTGGAGTGTTTAACATTCTTGGACAGAGTTGAAAGAGTCTTGCAGGGAGAAATTCCCTTTTGGGAAATCTATCAGCCTTTATCCCATGCAAACCCAGAGGAAGAATTGAAAACCATGGCAGCCAATGCATGTGAAGAGTTGATCCAAGAACATTTGAACAACAAAGATAGACCAAGATTGGAGGAGGTGCTGATGTCTACTTGGTGTAGATTTCACAATGCACCTCACTTCAAATTCACTTGCTCATCATGCATGAACATTATCACTTAAACCCAACGTTGTTTGAATGAGTTGAAGCAGCCAAATTTTGATAAGGATGAGTCATTGCATGAGGAAAAGGAGTTGTCAATATTTAGAGGACAAAAAAGTAAAGATGAATCAAGAAATTGGAGACAAGCTAGTGCTTGGACAACAAACATGAAAGTTGAAATTCAGAGAGAAGGAGCTGATCCCCTCAAGACAACAGGCGGTCTTGATAAAAAATCAGCTAGAAAGGAATTAGAAGGCCCTTTCTCCATCAGCAAAAGGTAGTCCTCCAATCTAGAAGAGAAGCTATTGATAGTTGATGATGAATCAACGAAGTTTGCAACAACATATGATGGGACAAACGACGCAGATGCTGAGAATTAGAAAGAGGAAAAGGATGACAACCTTGGGACAAAAGAGAATGATGATGAAGAAATAAGCGAGATTAGATTAGAATACCTCTCCTTCATAAACAAAAACAATCGAGGATCTGAAAATGCAGATTTGGAGGAGTGGGAACAACCACTCACTGCAACTGTCTACTATTCACCTTTCTTCCCAAATGATGATGAGGACCCAATCATGGATAGATATGACCCTCTCATCTCCAGGTTGGAAAAGGATTGATCCGAGCTAAAATACCAAGTGGATTTGGAGGTGCTACTACTTTCGAATTGGTGCAGACTTCATGATTCATCGCACTCGGAGTTCACATGCAGACTGTGCCAAGAAGCCATCAAGATAGTCAAAGAACAAGCGAGGCAACTGAGCACACCACTTCCTACAGTTTCTTCAAGGACAAAACATGAGGACCAAGAGTTTGAACCAAGTAATGACTCAGTTGAAGGCAGTCCTCAAGAGGATGTTGGGACAACAATAGAAGAAGGACAACAATACAGTCTCAAGCTTCTGAGTAATGAATTAGATCAAACAGGAATGTTGTCCACCAGTTATCAAAAATTTCTTCCTCTTGAAGAGCATTTGTGGACCATGGACAATAGGCTTCATGGCGAGTCTTTGGAGGAAAATCACATAGTGGATTTTGGTCCCCTAGATGAGGTGCCATCAATTGATGACTTATTTCCATTGGGAGTTGTACTATGAATTTATGTACATGTCGAGGAAGAGCACATCACATAAGACGACAGCAATGAAAAAATACTCCTTGAGCCTCTGAACGGTGATGCACTAAAGTTTCTGGATTGGGAGGGGATCCTTCTCTATCTATAGCAATAGTGAACAAGGGGAAATGAGTGAACATCATGATGAGATGCATGGACAAAAAAGAGAAGAAGACAAAGGTGGGGGTGCTGAGATAGATGCCAATGGAGATGAAGCACCTGGTTGACTACAAGATGCAACTTGGAGTCCTTCCGCCGTGATCATTGCTGATCCTCCTTCATATTCAGATGGCTACAATAGGATAGATTCACACATGTCATTGTCCCATGATATTAAACACCACATAAATAAGGATAACATTTTGGAAAGGAAGTGGGACATCGTGTTGCCTTTTGAGGAAAATAATCAAGTGAACACTAGGTTTGCAAAAGATCAACGAGATGAAGTCTATCTTCTCAAAGAACAACTGATAGGGATTGTCGATCCCACACAAGATGTGGAAGAAGTGTCTGCCACCCCGTTCTCCCTACTTTATGCAGGCTTGATGCCCAAAATGTTGCACCATCCCGTCCCACCTTCTGGAGCTGCCAATGCAATGATCGATGATGTAGTGCTTGCTCTTGATTGTCAAATGCTACCACCTCCATGTGACAACACCCAGGTTCTATCCTTCCTTGCTCATGTTGATCTTCATAGCTGCATTTATCATTTTGATTATGGGAATGAGGGGAGACAAACATGTTTATGGATTAACCATGGGTTTAGCGAGCTTCAATTGATGATTTTCCCTGACTTGGTGACTGAACTTGAGTGCTGTAACATTGAATTTATTTTTTCGGAATATAAAGATAAATTTGCATGGTTAAGAACAATAACAATCGCCCATTTGCTTGTGCATGCACTGCGAAATCTAATGAACGTTGATGTCAGCTCACCTTGCTTGAACATAGTGCTTTGTAAATATCTCTTTGTACATAACTCATTTTTGAGTAGTGTAGGTTTCTTGTAAATACTCCACTTTCCTGCTTTCCTTAGGTTAGTTGGTTTGTTGTTGATTGCTTGCTTTAGAGCAGTTTCTTCGTTGTTTTCTTTCACTGTGGTTAGTTTTGGTGTTTTCTTTTTGTTTGCTTATGTTTACGTTTTGTTTTCTCTCGCTTTGTTGCTACTTTGCTTAGGGTCCCTCTGCTTTTGGCTGGGCACATTTGTGCGCACAACAACCATACTTATCACCTAGGGTTGTTCTATGTATTTCTTTGCCAAACTCTAATCAAGTTTTTCAGAGTGGATGGTGAGGATCTTTTGTTAGGGTCAAGTGATCTAAATGTCTGATTCAAAGAGGATAAGTCATTGGTTGGTATGATTCTGAAGTATTCTAAAATCTTATATCTCTCACACATTTTAAGAATCCAACGGTCGCCGTAGGTCCTTTGCGAAGTCTAGTTAAGTTAAAAATCTAAAATTCTGCTTTAGCGCGAGTGTGATTCTCAGCCCTGAGCACAAGCTTCAATGCTTGCAGGTTGAAATAAAAAGAATTAAAATATTGAAAATCAAAAGAAAGAAAGCAAAATATTGAAAATCAAAAGAAAATAAATTCAGCTTTTCAGGGGTATCCTAGCAACTCTATCGGGGCTATGGATGCCTGGCCGGAAATAGAGCAATGTTCCAGACAATCACAACGATAGCATCATCGGGGCTATGGATGCTTGACTGGCAGCGAGACAATATTTCAGATGCTTTTGGAGTTAGAATAAACTATGTTGCTTAACTTAATGGAGCTTAGGTTCTTCTAGAAACTAAAGGATGGGAATTAATGCAATTGTACACACTTGGATTTTTAGCATACTGAAGGTTGGGTTGGCTAGTGGTTTTGATCCTTTGGTTGAGCATCTTGTTTGTTTTCCCTAGCGTGAAGGTCGGAACCAGAGATTCTGGGTTTGCAATTCTAATTTGTCATTGAAATTCTCTAGAGCATTTCCCTAGTGAGTCGCCATTTGTTGTGCATGTTTTGCACATGCCCCGCCATGGGCAGGGACCCCCTCTTTTCATTCCTGACAGGCTGCTTTGCTCCCGTCTCATTTTGTGTGACCCTTTCCTGGAGCCTAAATTGGTCATGTGATGTCAAATGATCAAATTCCCCTGACCATATTCACCTACCTGAGTTTCGCTAAGTCTTTTGCTTTCGCAGAAGTGCCCCTACGGGTTTCCCTTCACTCGTTGCCCCAGCATCCTCCAGGCCTCATCCATGTTCGCTTGATTCACTTTTTCCTTCATTTTTGACTTTGGGGACATGTTTCCTATGGATTTGGGATGTTTTGTGGTGCCTAAGTGAACTGCCAAGGTTTCGTTAAGTTTCAAGAAGTTGCAAAATTTTTATTCCGAAACTCCACCCCTATGTGGCCGTTTCCAGAACTTCGTCCCTCCTTTGTCATTTTGCCTTTCGTCCACCCCAGGCATTCTGGCTCCTAGAAGTTAGCCCCTCTGTGGTCGTTTCTGGAACTCCAGCCCTTCGTAGCCATTTCCAGAACTTCATCCCTCCTTTGCTATTTTTCCTTCCGTCCGCCCCTAGCATTTCGGCTCTCGGAACCCAACCCCTCCATGGTTGTTTCTGGAACTCCACCGCTCCATGGCCATTTTTGAAACTCCATCCCTCCTTTTCTGTTTTTCCTTTCATCTGCCCTTGATATTTCGACTCTTGGAACTCAGCCCCTCTGTGGCCATTTCCGGAACTCCACCCCTCTGTGGCCATTTTCGGAACTTCATCCCTCCTCTACCGGTTTTCCTTCCGTTCACCCCCGGCATTCCGGCTCCTAGAACCTGGCCCCTTCATGGTTGTTTCTTGAACTTCGTCCCTCCTTTTCCATTTTTTCTTCCATCCACCCCCGGTGTTCCGGCTCTCAGAACCCGGTCCCTCCATGGTCGTTTTCGGAACTCCACCCCTCTGTGGCCATTTTTGGAACTTCGTCCCTCCTTTGTCATTTTTCCTTTTGTTCATTCCCGCTGTTCCGGCTCCCCAAACCCAGCCCCTTCGTGGCCATCTAGAACTTTCCTTCCGGGTCACCATCCCTCCATGACTGTTTTGCCTCACGTCCGCTATCTGCCTTCCCTCTGTCGTTCGTCATCGCCTGTCGCCCGCCATTCGTCATCTTTCCGCCCTGTGGCGCCTACACCCTAGAGCACACATTAATGTTTATTGTCCAAATGAGCTCCAAAAATGAATATTATGATATTTTAATGATGCATGAATGGATCTAACAAGGATTTTGCAAGATTTGACTAACGTTTGCCTTGATTTACGTATGAAGGAACTTACGACACTTCATGTATGTAGGTTTCAAGAAGCCTACCATGGGTTCATCAGGGAGACCCATTGAGAAAGCTAAACAAGGAAAAGCACATAGCTCCTATCACCATTCATTTTATGCCCACCTCTCTTTGTGGCACCCATCAACGGAGTTGGCATTAGAAG
This sequence comes from Sequoiadendron giganteum, assembly GCA_007115665.2. NCBI lineage: Eukaryota > Viridiplantae > Streptophyta > Pinopsida > Cupressales > Cupressaceae > Sequoiadendron > Sequoiadendron giganteum. The sequence continues at coordinate 361,004,856 of CM021106.1, read as the reverse complement.
AAGGCCTGTGCTAAGGAAGTCAATGAAAAATGCAAGGGGGTGGCCTTGAAGATGCATAAGGGAGCTGTCCTACTTTTCACCAGATGATGATGATCTTTAAGGGGTTGTCTGCCCTAATCAGGGGCAACCAATCCATTGATGTCAATCGTCGACATACCCGTTTGGTCCAATGAAGAATGTTGCAAGTCCATCAAGAAAAGAGAAACTTTCAGGCAGTTTCAACTACAGTAAAAGGGAAATCAACAAGAGGACAAAACTGCTACAACACCTGGGCACTAAAAGACAAAAAGACAAAATTGTATTGTAAATTACTGAATATTGTGGGGTAGCTGAAGCCCTAGTGCAATAAAATTTAGGCCACACAATGTAATTCAATCCTATCCATTCATTTGGGCTTTGGAAAACTATAAATAGGGGTCTTCCCCTCATTTGTAAAGGGTGTGAGAGCTAATGTAAAGGCATTATGCAGTAATAGAAAGCAACATTGCATGATTTATGGGTTTTTCCTTTTGAGTTTTATCATTATGTGTGCATGGTTCTACTTCCCTATTAGTTTAGTTGTTAGTTTCTTGAAGAGAAGTGATGATGGTGTTTTTTGTTATAGTATTTGATGAATTTCTAGCTCATGCTTTTTGTGGTTTGTTGATGATGAATCACTTTGTAAAGCTAGTCTGAGCTTCTTTACTTCATTGTTGCAACTTAGTTCGATTGCATGTGCATGATGTGTGTGTGTAATCTAAAAATATACAATCCTTAGAAGATTGCACTGGTTTTGTGTAACTATAGGATCCTCTTGACCAAGCAAAACCCAATTTGGGGAGTTTGTCTACTGTAGCAGTCTCCATGATCACTGTTCATTCGTAGTTTCAGGTCTAGAAACTTAGTCTCTTCCTTGCTCTTTTTCCTTTTTTTAATAGGTAACCTTAGGCAAGGTTCATTACACATTATAAAACTAAATCTGATGTTGAAATGGAGTTCTAGACTATTGTTTGAACCTGCAGCAAACACATAACAACTCTCCCATATTAAGAACTCCATTTGTAGATCCAACTTCCCCACTTTGTGAATCATTCGTAAGTCCACCTTGTGATTCCAACAAATCACATGAAACAACTGAGATATTCCAAGCACTGTTAAGACCCAACATTAAAGACCTTGGGGTAGTGTTCTAAAATTTGATTGTGGAAGATTGTCTTTTAAGAGAGGTGATGCACCTATGCATTACCTGTGTTGAGAAGTGCATAAAATACACATCAACACTTTTTACCTATGGAGATATATGACATGTCTCATGTTCCTTATGCTAGTGTAGTTGATAGACCTATGTATGCTATGGTCTACACTAGACTAGAAATTGAATATGAAGTGGGAGTCTTGAGACATGCTATGATTAAGAATTATAAAATAGTTAAGAGAGTCTTTAGGTACTTGTTGGGCACTAAAAAGTATTATATTTTATACTAGGGCCACTTGTAACATAGTGTAGGTCACTTGCAACATAGTGGAGGTCATTTGTAGCATAGATGGTTGGTGGTAATTGTAGCAAAGCTACTGAGTAATTTTTATATTGTAAATTCTAGGGTTTTTTTTACTTATTTTGAATAGGATATGTAGAAAACAAAATTCATATCAATTGTTATGTTTTTAACTTGTTTAATGGTGCAATTAGTTCGATGATAAAGAAAAAATATGCAGTTACTTTATCCACTATTAAGGCATAGTACATGGTAGATATTTATGCATATAAAGAAGAAAATTAGATTCATAGATTATGTTAAGATGCCAAGCTAATTATAGGAGTATTTTAGATTGGATGAGGTGGTCAAAGTGCCACCAGCCTAGTAAAGAACCCAAATTTTTAGGCATAGATGAAGCACACAATTTTTTAGTACCATTTTTTTGTGACACATGACTCAGATGGAAGGTTGATAGTTGGAAAGGTTGAAACTTTGGTGAATGTTGAAAATTCTTTGATTAGACCTTTGAACACAAATAAGTTTAGGTGGTGAGGTGAATATATCATTGGAGATTCCCTTTTTCTCTTGTGACATATATGATTTGTGGGAGAATGTTGAGATATCTTTCATACACCTTACAATCCCAATAATAGATTTATTTATTATTTATTGATTCTTTGTAAGCCCTTTTGGAAAAGAGCATCCCATTTTATTTTGGCATTATGTGCCACATGTATTGCCTATTATGATGTGTGTAAGAATTTGTAAGAGCATCTAATGACAAATATATGTGTAAGAGTATCTTATGACAGTTGGAAATGTTTAAGAGATCTTATTATGATTCTATGATGTGTAAGAGCATGTAAGAGAGAGGTTACATAGTGGAATTGACTTGTTAACCAACTTATGATGTGTGAGTATGAAACATCACAAGCCATATTTAAATGCAAATAATTGAAAAAAAATAGATTTCCAAGTTGGTGAGTTGGTTATGATAGATTACGATAATGTAGGAGGATCTTCTAAAACTAGTCTGTTGAATCGTCATGGCATAAGGAATTGGAATTTGAGCCCTTGGTTTGGTTCTATATATTGGTGCTTAGGATGGAGATGTAATATGATGTAATTTTGTAGGGGTTGTACTGTTATAATTTATCTAGACTTGTGTTTGTTGGTGTCATAAAGGCTTGAGCGTATTTATGTATTATAACTGAATTGATATTGTGAAAATATTGGTTCATAATTTGGAGGCTAATTTTTTTCTTGAAAAGTTTTTTCTAAGAAAATAATTGTGTTAAGTGGTGAATATTTTTATTATGTATATTTATTTTAAAAAATTTTGATCATTTTTATATGCATTTCTCTCTTTATTGAGTAATGTATGAAATGTTTTTGCTATCAATTTCCTTTTAAAAATATTCCAAGATTGTTACATAGATAATACTGTGAACCCCTAAACCTGCATATGCACAAAGACGACAAACATTGTTAGTGTTAGATCAAAATGCATGCAAAGAGTGAGGGATTCCCCATGAAATCCACCTATTCAAACTAAAATTAGGAAAATGAAGAACATAAAACAAGAAAGTAGACTAAATCCTAATTAAGCCAAATGATTGATGATCTTATGGGGGAATTGGTGCCAATGAGGTGTTGTAATTGGCCCTTTCCCAATTCCTATGGTTGCAATGTAGATTGATGAAGAAATGGTCATAACCTTGGTGCAAATGTGAAAATGTGAGGTATGCTTGAATGAAATGGGAAAAATTAGCTCTCAATTGAAGAGAGTAACTTTGCATGTGAATTGTGGATGATGATGGATTTGAGTATAGTAAGTTTACTCAAATTGTGGATGTCTAAATGAGAGGAAGAGTCTCATTTATAGATTTCAATCTTGGAAGAATGAGTGAAAATAAGCAATGTGGGATCATTCAACATCCAATGGCCAAGTGTCACTTGTCAAGATGTGAATGGTTGAGGAATGAGCACATTTTGGTCAATGTGCATGATAAATTCCATTGGATTCAAATTTGAATTTTGAATGTGACATGTTGGGGGGAGAGAAGAATGGAGTTAGTGTCACTTGGCTCAATGCACAAGGACATGTAAGAGGCATTGAATGCCTTGTTGGAAGGACCAAGTCCACTTGGCCTTTTTGAATTCAAATAAGGAATATTCCCTTTTGATGCTTTGTGAGGGAAAATAGAAGAATTAATAAATCAAAGTAATTAATTTATTGTGCAACTTGCATTCCCTAGAGGAATTTAGGGATTGAGATTAATTTAAGTAAGGATTTGATTAACTTAATGAAGAATTAGATGATGTGACAATTTAGACTTAGGTTTGTGAATTAATTTAAGTCAATAATTGAGAGGAAATGATTTATCAAATAAATAATTTGATTTATTTAATCAAGGAGGAATATGTTAGATTAAATCAAATAAGGTTTAATTTATTTAATTTAATAGGAGGACTTTAGAGATTTAATTTAAATAAAATGAATTATTTAAATGAATAGAGAAAGATGATTAATTTAATCACCAGAGGAGAAAGACCTAATTAAATAAATAATGATTTATTTAATTAAGGGATGAAAGGTGTTGATAAGCTGAGAGTATGATTCAAGACGAAACAATGTTAGTAGGATCAGAATCAGGTGCATGTATATTTTACGTGTCTATATTTTTCCCCTCGTTGAAGCAATGTACTTGTTGCATTGATTCAAAGAATAAACTATTGTGATCAAAGTTCAAAATTTCTCGATTTTTCAGATGCCCCACTATTGCCCCAATGAGAAGAATTATGCTGGTATACTGCCCCTCGAGAGATCGAGCAGAAATGTATGATTTTCCGATCGAGATCGCGATAAAATGCGAGAGGAGTGGTTCTATTGATCAGAGGATGTAAGATAATTCTTTGATGTAGACAATTTTGATGATGTATAGACAGTCATTGGCCATGGGTAGCCTCGTGTATATTTTGATACAACACACTGATTTTAGATAGAAATGTTAGTAAAGATAGAAGAATAAGAAGAATAAGATGGATGGAAGGAGGATCCACACAAGTTCACATTATTATCGATGATGATGATGTATTGCTAGGAATTGGGATTTTCAAAGGGCCAATTACTTTATGTTTGATAACACACATAGGTACAATGCATCAAGGTATAAAGGACTAGGATGGCGTTGTACCTAGTGTGATGGAATTTGACTCGACAATCGGATAGGAGTGCTCTTGTTCACACTTGACATACAGAAACTTTGCTAGGACGAACCCAACAAAGCAAGTATTCGCCAAGTTATTTTATAAGAGTATCCAACAAGCACAACAGATAAAAAATATAATGATCGTTGCCCCATTCCTTTCTCTCTAAATGTGTTTTGTTTAGGCATCATCGAGAGGTCCTTGGAATGACCATAAAATAAGATAAGTCTAAAAAGACCAAGATAAAATAAACAAACAAGCCAATGTTCTTCATATCGCTAGCCAAGGCTAAACTACTGTGGGATACCTGATGCTTATGTCCATTGTAGGAAAGCTTCATCCTAGGACATGTTGTGATCAGAGTTTTGATGGAACTGATTTGGGTGATAAGCTATTGATACTCCGAGTTGACCAACTTGCTTGCTTACTGACTTAGACATCCAAGACTTTGACGATTAAGCGTTCACTTTGGAACCTGCTAGACTTGCTTTTGACTGACTCACCAAAGGGTGAAGGCGATGCTTGACTTTATTAGGAATGATGATTATTGCGGGTGAAAGCGAAATGAGATGGATGCACCATTTTGGGTTTTTCAATATTTTTGAAGCTATTTTTAGAATTTTGAGATGTTTTACAAATGTTTTTGGTATTTTCGAGATTTATGAATGTTTTTGGATTTTGTGTCTCGGGGACTGATCAAAGATGGCCTTGCCTACATTTAAGCTCAGAGACGACGTAGTTCGAACGACGATTGACTTGACTGCTGATGAGATAGATGGGCAAATAGATTGCCAACACGATGGACGCCTAAAGGACTGACCCTAACTGTAAAAATAGATGGGCAAATGGATTGCCAATGCGACGGACGCACAAATGACTGACCCTAACTGTCTCAGGGGATGATCAAAGATCAACCTTGCCTACGTTCAAGCTCAGAGACGACGTAGTTCAACAAGGTGAAAGATTGACAAGACTAAATGATGAATTTTTGAAGATTTTTTGATATTTAGACATGTTTTTGAGTTTTTGAATGATTTGGATGTTTTTGGATTTTTGATGAATTTTTGAATTTTTTGGTTTTTCGCATGATTTTGACAATTTGGATACAGATATGTGATGATATTAGTGCTCTATTTGGGATTTTTTTGAAAACCAAGCTTAATGTTCATCAATCGGACTGATGGATTGATAGTTTGACTAAGTGTGTTAAGTCAAACAAAAGTGATAATGCACTTGTAAAATCTAGGAAGTTGTGTTATCCTAGAGTAAACTCGTACAAAAGGATAATTTGGCTAGGTGTGTTAAGCCAAATGAGGTGATTATGGATTTTGATAATTTGGCTAAGTGTGTGTTAAGCCAAACAGAGATGATAATGAACTTGTAAACCCAAGGAAGTCGTGTTATCCTAGAGTAATCTCGTTCACAAGATGATAATCTGACTGTGTGTTAAGTCAAACAAGGTGATGATTGATTGGATTCAATTGATCAATGATGAAGCTTGATTTGGAACAAAATAGCTTTGATGATTTGATGTGACATTGAAGTACACATTAGATGCAACTGATATTGATTATTTGGATTGATGTTCAATGAAAGATAAAGCTTGGTAAAGAACATCATCTTGTCAAAATATGCCATGGGCTAATGATTTGGATTTGGTGGCTCACAAATGCCTTGACCAATTTGATTTTATATTTTCCAATGTTTGGATCACCACATAAGTTGGAGGATATAGAACAAGATTTATTCCTGAAGCAAGATCTAAATATCTGCCCCCAGTGTCTAGCAATGTATGGAATGCCATGGGTGGATTCTTGGATAGACTGATGGATAAATGGATATGGATCATCTTATGATAGGATAAGGTGTTCAAAAAGCGGATGCGCCTTTGGATAGTGGTTCAAGGTTCAGATAGCGTTGGGTAGGATGGGATCAATGAAAATGACCCATGCAAGATGTTTATCGTAAGCAAGTGTAAAGTGTGCATCAAAATTTGCCAAGATCAAGATAACTTGGAGTATGTATACAGCTGGATGAAAATGGATTGGATAAATGGTTCATGGATGAATGGATGATATGACCAAAATGCTGGCTTTATTATGGATGCGATAAGATGCTTTTTCTTGAACTGGCGCACGAAGATGCTTGATTCTACACATGATGCCTGTTTTCCAGGTTTTCATCATGGTACCTATCCAAAGTGCCACCGAAGTGGTTTTCACTAGAGGATGATTTTTTTTCTATACTGTTTTCAAACCCTTTTCTGATTTATTTATTTTTTTAGATTTTTTATATTTTTTGATTTTTTTTGTTGTCACCAAGACGCCTGTTTGCCAGGTTTTCATCAAGGTGACCATTTTTTCAGGACATTTTTCTGATTTTTTTGTATTTTCTGACAGATTTTAAGCTAATGTTGAACCACCTGGTACTGTTGACATTGATGCTTCTGTCATAATGTGCCATCGATATCCTGCTTGAAGAAGATTTTTTGCCAAGATACGTGCACTTGAATACAACTTTTCAGATCCCTGATTTGTTTTGCTGATACCGGAGTTAACTCTGTCTTTATGTGCACATCGTGATAGAGTGCCTTCTAAATCCTTATGATGAAGGGTCGCTGCCAATACATGGTCAATGTGAGAATTGGATATCATGCATGGAGGCGTGGATGGAGTGTTTTTAGGTATAAAAGATGGATTAGTTAACAGCTTGGAACCTTTGACTCTCCAAACTTGGGAAGATGAGCAGTAATGGGTGGATATGGAAGTGTGCATGGAATTAGGACCAACTGCTTGATACACTTTGTATGTCGCTTGAGAAGCCTGAATTTTCCTTTGTGGACATCTTGGATGGATACTTTTCCCTCTTTTATTTTGCCCCATAGTTTCTTTGACTGATGGAGTTTGATAGGGATAATCTTTCTTTGTATTTTTTGGTATCCATATGTATTTGATTTGTCTGATATGCTTCTTAGCTTATTTTTCTTTGATAACATTCTTCATGCTTCGATTCAAGTCTTTCTTTTCATGTTGGTCCCAATTCATGGATGGGGTGATGGGTGGATGAATATTCATGACATGGTGGTTTGTAGTATTGGCATTGGTTTCATCATAAGGATTCTTCATGCTCCCTATGTTGATGTTTGCTCAAGACGAAGTTGCCCCCAATTTTGTGGAAGTATTACTGATATGTTTATATCCCTTGGTTGTCGAATAACCAAGGCCTTAATGCTTAGGATTGCCAAAAATATGCACTGGTTCCAGGATACCCTGTTCTTGTAGGCCTAATCCTCTGCCTTGATAATTCAACTGTAGAAACATTTTGTTTCGCAATAGGATATGATTTACCTTGGAAACAAGGTGTTACTCCTTCTCTGCTCTGTGGCGGATCTTCAAAGGTCATAGCTCTTTCATTGATAAGATTGTTTTCCCTTACAAAGGTGAGTGATCCAAGTTTATAAGTGATAAGATCCTCCGCATTGGGGATGACTTCTTGATTGATATCTTTGGCTTGATCTTGTGAGATATCAGATTGTAATGCTTCTTCAAGAGGTGTTGATGCTTCATCATCCTTGTAAAAGTCTTCCTTATGATTCATTCTTGCTATGCTTTCACATGATGTTTCTGATTCACAACTTCTGTAGAAGCCTTCTTCATGACCCATTTCTAATATGTCTCTGCATTTCTCTATATCTTGATCATGTGTACAAATGTTAAGAGTAGGAGACTCTTGTTCGTTGGTAATGATTTCAAGAGTATGAGACTCTTGTTTTGAATGAAGATGTCCACGTGTCCATCCAAAGAAAGCATCTCATGGGTAGATGGAGGAGTATGTTCTATGTGGATGTGGTCATCTTGTATGGATAGGAGAGTGTCCATTATATCATTGTAGTAGCTTGGAGATGAAAATTCTTGATCTTGAATGATTTCAGAATTGCTTTCAACATGATTTGGATCAAGTTCTTGACATGGGTCAATTTCAAAGAATGGATTGTTTTCTTAGATATCTTCACTAGGCATAGGAAGTTTCTCAAATGTTATGAGGTCAAAATATGTCCATATGTTTTGGAAATGATCATTGCTAAACCTTGGTGAAAGATGTTCATCATGCTTTAGAGTGAATTCTTGAGATATGTCCTCTAACTTATTAGGTGATGTAGAGACATTTTCAACATTATCATTGGTCAAAGGATCTTGATCATCATTTTGAATGATTGTGGTGGGAATTAGTTGCAAGCTTTGTTGTGGGAGTAAGGCCTGCATTTTCTACTGAGCCAACAATGCTTGTTGTTGGTCGTGTTGTTGTGCCAATAATGCCTTTTGTTGGGCTTGTTGTTGAGTTGCTTGTTGATGGAGTGCTTGCAATAGTGCCCGAAATTGTGCTTGCTCCTGTTCTTTTGCTTGTACTTGTGTTTGGGCTTGAGCTTGTGCTTGCGCTTGGGCTTGAGCTTGTGCTTGTTGGGCTACTTGATCCGCTTGCGCAACTTCTACGGCTTGTTGGGCTTGGAGTGCCTTTTGGTGAGCAGCTTGTTGTGTGGCTTGCAACATGATGGAGAACGAATTTGTCATGTTGTGTTTTGGCAGTGGTGGTGGTGGCAGTGTAATGGGAATGGTGTTGACCATTGGGGTTGTTTGAATGGTTGCCATATGTTGTTGTGATGTCAATGGAAAAATGATAGATTGAATTTGAACATGGTTGGGAATCATATTGCCTTGATTTAGGTAACTTTGATTTTGCATGGTGTTACCTTCACTTGGATCAATACCTAGAGTCGTCAACATATTGCTTGGATTTTTAACAACATTGGTTTGATTTGCAAGAATATCTATCCCAAAGTTTACCAAATGTGGATTCGAAATGGTCATTTTTGGTAAAGTTGTACTTGGCATGTATGGATTTGGTGGGATAATTTTCTTTGGAAAACTCATGCATTGAGTGTTTGGTTGATAGATTTGCAGATTTGGACTTGGATTTAAATCTATCATTGGAAAAGGTGTTCCAAACTTTAGATTGGGTATACTCACATTCGTTGTACCATTGAGGTTTGGAGGCGATAATGATGCCATGTATAAATGTGAGTTTTGATAATCAAGTGGTATTATGACACTTGGATAGTTTGGTTGACTTGGATTACTCGTGATAGATGGATCAAGTTTATATTCCATGTTCCTCTTGTGTTTTGACCTTGTTGCAAGAGTGAACCTCTAAGGTGTTTAGGACCAATGATGAGATGGAGGATGAAAGGGGTGAATGATATGGGTGTTTGAACTTCTAGGAACTTTGGATCAATGCTAGACTTTAGGAATTGATTCGATTTGATTTTGAGGATAGTTTGACTAGGTGTGTTACGCCAAACAAAGATGATGGTGAATTTGTAAACCCTAGGAAGTTGTGTTATCCTAGGGAAAACTTGCATAAGCGAATGAATTGGCTAAGTGTGTTAAGCCAGATCAAAGTGATCATGAACTAGTGGACCTCAGGAAGTTGTGTTATCCTAGAGGCAAATTTGTTCAAGAAGATTGATAATTTGACTAGGTGCATTAAGTCAAACAAGGTGATTTTGATTTTCCAAAAGGCTAGCATAAGTGATGTTTCCAAGGTTCCAAAAGTTGTTGGTGAGATGGAATTTGATTGATTTTTGAGAGATGGGTGAAGTGATGATTTTGATCCTAGATGACCCTATGAGGACTTACTTTACAAGACCAAGGTGATGAAGAACATACTTTTCCCTGGAAGTAATTCAAACCAAAAGACTAATGTTTGCATAAAAACCATAAGACTCAAAAGAAAACAAGCACATATGTGGTTCAATTTGTGTTTTATCTTGGTTTAATGAATTTTTTGTTACCAAAGACACTTGCTTGCTTATATTTCAAACTATGTGTCTAATGTCCCACTTTCTTTCTCATCCCACAAGGTCCATTGTGTGGAAATCAAGGAAAATAAGGCAAAAGTTCCTTATGTTTAAACTTGTTGAAAACAAATGATGGTAGAATTTATGCACTTAGAAACCTCTAGGAATATGATCCTTAGGGAAAGCAAGAGTGTCCAAACTCGTCAAGAGGTATTTGTTTCCCACAAGGTGTTTAAAATTTGGATCTCTTTGTGGATGTTTGTTTTTCAAATGTTTTCAAGGCCAAGCAATGTATTCTTTTCTTTCAAGCACTTTTACAACCTTAGGATGATGAGGCAATATCTTGTTGGGTTCCCACTTGGATAAATCCAGCTGTGCATATCTTGTGCAAATGGTTAAATGCTTGACCACACTGGCTCCCCTCCACGACACTCACTTATTCGGGTCAGCCAAGCATTAGTACCCATGGCATACTTTCCATTTCCACAACAAGACCACATGTATAACGTGGGGTAGCTTCAAAGGACATGACCTTTTGCACCAACAAGATAGACAAGGTTTTGGCCTTTTTCTAAACAAAGGGTTCTAATTCAGGCATTTCGTTCGTGGGGGATTATCCAACATCGACAAGAGTCCATTGTTGTCTATCTCGTCGGAATAATCCTCATGATTCTTAAACTTTCTTCAAGAATCCACACTTATATACCGGTTGGAAGTCGCTTGGCTTTAGCGTGTTCCCGGTTGGGTCATTCCCTTGGGTGATTACTTTTTCCCACAAGGCAAGCCCTCTAGGATAAACAAAAGCAAGCTAACATATCCCGTCGTTTACACAACCTTTGAAAAAGACTAAAAAATGATCAAGATACGACCATTTTAAATTCGAGTAAAAAAACAGGAAATCAAAATGTGGAGGCAATCTTTTTAACAACCTAATATTACCAAAATGTTTTTGATTCTCAAGATCGCCATGAAGCACGAGAGAAGCGCATACACATTTTAGATAATATTAATTTGTAAAAAAGATTGCAAAACATGGAAAACATTGGTTCATTTTAAACCCCAAAGCAATGATGACTTCTTTTTAAGCACCAAAATGAAGTGTGAGGTTGTCTTGTTCAATTGTTAACCTTTAAACAAAATCTAGTGTGTTTGTCTAAGGTTCTTTTTAGCCCCTTGGCAACTTTTGAAAATAAATTTGATTGTTCTTTTTAGAGCCCAATGGAAATTTAGTGTCCTAAGATCAATGAACTTATCAAATTCTTTAAAGAGTGTTGAAAAACACTTTGTACAAAATGAGCATGAGCATAATCAATCTCCTACTTTGTTTAAAAAAAGGAAATTTTCTTGTTCTTTTTAAACCCAAAATAAATCTAGTGTTCTAAGAGCATAAAGGCAATCAAATCCTTAAACTTGGAGTTATAATTGCTTCCAAGAGTGTCTAAAGACACTTGATACAACAAAGAAAAAAATGTCATAAGAAGCTTGTTTTTGTTTTCTCCTCCCTTTTTTGATTTCCTAACCTACAAAAGTGCTCAAAATGTTATATGAGATCAAGAAACAAGAAGATATAGGGGTTAGATAAAATATTAAGCATATAAACCCTAAAATTTAGACCAAGTTTCATGGTGTTTTGACATTAGGTGAAAGTTTGAAAATTTTAAATCAATAAAAGTTAAGAAACACCTACACCATTAGATAGCCTATTAAATTCTACCCCATTTAAAAAAAAAAATCTTTGAAAAAGACTAAAAAATGATCAAGATACGGCCATTTTAAATTCGAGTAAAAAAACAGGAAATCAAAAGTGACGCTGTTTGCAAAAGCGGCTCTGTTTGGAGCAGAAGCGGCTCTGTTTGACCTGGGAGCGGATTTGTTTGAGTTTTTAGCGGCTCAATATAGCGTCGCGTGGCTCTGTTTGCAAAAGCGGCTCTGTTTGAACTAAGAGCGACGCTGTTTGAGTTTTAAGGGGATCAATATAGCGTCGCGCGGCTTTGTTTGCCAAAAGTGACTCTGTTTGACCTATGTCTGCAAAAAAAATGTTAGAAACCATGGAATTTTTGAAAAAACGTGATTTAAATGCTTGAACTGCCCTCCTTCTAGCGCCAAAATGTGAACCCCTAAACCTGCATATGCACAAAGATGACAAACATTGTTAGTGTTAGATCAAAATGCATGCAAAGAGTGAGGGATTCTCCATGAAATCCACCTATTCAAACTAAAATTAGGAAAATGAAGAACATAAAACAAGAAAGTAGACTAAATCCTAATTAAGCCAATAGATTGATGATCTTATGGGGGAATTGGTGCCAATGAGGTGTTGTAATTGGCCCTTTCCCAATTGCTATAGTTGCAATGTAGATTGATGAAGAAATGGTCAAATCTCCAAAGAGATTTGAGCATAACTTTGGTGCAAATGTGAGGTATGATTGAATGAAATGGGAAAAATTAGCTCTCAATTGAAGAGAGTAAATTTGCATGTGAATTGTGAATGATGATGGATTTGAGTATAGTAAGTTTACTCAAATTGTGGATGTCTAAATGAGAGGAAGAGTCTCATTTATAGATTTCAATCTTGGAAGAATGAGTGAAAATAAACAATGTGGGATCATTCAACATCCAATGGCCAAGTACCACTTGTCAAGATGTGAATGGTTGAGGAATGAGCACATTTTGGTCAATGTGCATGATAAATTCCATTGGATTCAAATTTGAATTTTGAATGTGACATGTTGGGGGGAGAGAAGAATGGAGTTAATGTCACTTGGCTCAATGCACAAGGACATTTAAGAGGCATTGAATGCCTTGTTGGAAGGACCAAGTCCACTTGGCCTTTTTGAATTCAAATAAGGAATATTCCCTTTTGATGCTTTGTGAGGGAAAATAGAAGAATTAATAAATCAAAGTAATTGATTTATTGTGCAACTTGCATTCCCTAGAGGAATTTAGGGATTGAGATTAATTTAATCAAAGATTTGATTAACTTAATGAAGAATTAGATGATGTGACAATGTAGACTTAGGTTTGTGAATTAATTTAAGTCAATAATTGAGAGGAAATGATTTATCAAATAAATGATTTGATTTATTTAATCAAGGAGGAATATGAATGATTTGATTTATTGTGCAAGTTGCATTCTCTAGAAGATTTTAATGAGAGAGATTAATTTAATCAAGGTTTTGATTAATTTAATGAAGAATTAGGTGATTTGACAATTTAGACTTAAATAGATGAATTAATTTAAATCAGATTTGAGAGGAAATGATTAATTAAATAAATGATTTTGATTTATTTAACTAAGGAGGAATATGTTAGATTAAATTAAATAATGGTTTAATTTATTTAATTTAATAGGAGGGCTTTAGAGATTTAATTTAAATAAAATGAATTATTTAAATGAACAGAGAAAGATGATTAATTAAGTTAAATTGATTAATTTAATCACCAAAGGAGAAAGACCTAATTAAATAATTAATGATTTATTTAATTAAGGGATGAAAAGTGTTGATAAGATGAGAGTATGATTCAAGACGAAATGATGTTAGTAGGATCAGAATCAGGTGCATGTATATTTTATGTGTCTACAAATACCTTGAGTTAAGGGGAACTACTCATGCTACTCCATGGAAATAAATATTCCGTCATATTTACAAGTTTCACCATATTATTTGAGATACTAAATCTAAACAATATACAAATCTGATGGAAGCAATTTATCCATAAAATGAACCTACAATGACATTGAATATATACATGTTCAATTTTTTAATAAAAGTTAGATACAATGAACTTTCATATATCCTGAAAAAGTTAAAAAATTGTACTATCATAAAATAAATAATTGAAAAAATCATTTTCTTGTATGTCACATGAGCGCATGTAATATTTTTTAAACCCTATATCATATTTAAAAAAATGATCACATGCTAATGAAATTTTAGGAGTTTGCACTTGCTCAAATTGAAAGGTAGATTTTTCCCTCATTCTTCTTGAATCTAAGATTTGGTTATTAAATTAAAGTTAATAAAATAATAAATGTATTAATTTTTTATGTTCATTCTTTAAATATCTACATGTTCTCTTTCTATGATAATCCATTTTGTCATAGCATATCACCAACTAGAATAATATAAAAATAATAATAAATACAAGAAATTATTTTCCTTATTGAATTCATAATTTGTATTAACATGTTGAAACAGATTAAAAGTGATTTTTTGAAACAATATGGGATTCTTCAAACAAGGATGAATTCCCATTTTCTTAAAAACATGTGTATGTTTATGATATATATCTAATGAATGTCAAATGGGTTCATATTTCTTGTATGAATAATGAGAATTAATTTTGTATGACATTTGTATTAAATTTTTTGAAATAGATGGATGTAGATTAAACCTTTCTTTTAGATAGTGATAATGGAGTTGATATTGTTGCATCTATAAAATAAATATATGGTATAACTCTCTCTAGTCATTTGGCAATTGATAAGAAATTAAATTTGTATTGTATTAGTATATAATTACATGCTTGTATTGTTTAATATATGTTACCATGTTTATATAGGAGCCACTTCATGAATATAATGACATTAAGGTGATATTATAACCACACTTTGGTCATTTCAATTTTTTTAGTAGGATTAATATTTTATATACTTATTTTTTGTTTGTTCATAGAGCATTGACGATGAAGATAGATAAGTTGTAGTGCCTCAAAACATTAATAAGGAAAAAAAAATTAAAACCCTGGTCTTATATATTGTATGCAAGCAAAAGAAATAATTAAATATCATTAAAATCAAACCAATAAAATATTCAAATAAAACACATGCAAACCTCAGATTGAGCATATGTGAAGCTTTACTCATTTTAGAATGTGCGCGCTCAATCCCTAGCATAACCTTAGCATTCTTTCGATATCATACTGATAAAATTTGGGTATATATTGAATGCTTGTGAAATGATGATAAATTGGTTTGATTTGTAGATTTTCAAGAGAATAAGATGAGTAGATAGGATTCAATCTAGAGTCTCAAATATGAGCCATGAATTGGGGGATTGATGAGGAGGTGTGGCAAGAATGAGAAAGTTACACATTATTTCAATTTTCAATTAAAATAATAATTATTTATCAACTCAAATTGACTTGGGAGTTAACATATTTGATTAATGAAATAACTAGTTGCATGGAGGAGCTAAGTGCATGATAAAATCAAGGGGAGTTGACTATTCACATGGAATAGTTAACTTTGATTGCATGAATGAGTGAAGTAGATTTTATTACTAAGTGAGACTGGGAGTAAGTCTAAGTGAATTGATTAAACTTGGTTGTCAACTAGGTGAGATGGAATTTGATAATTTAATAATCAATTAATTGAAATATTAGTGCACATGAGGTGGAAATTAATATTAAATTAATTTATTAATGGATGTTGTAGAGATTAATATATAAATAAGTAAATAATTGGATAAATATGAATAAAGTAATGGATAATTAATTTTTTTAATCAATGAATAATGGTAGCCTAATTTAATTAAATAATTAGGACTTATTTAATTAAATGATTAGGCATTAGGAGTCCTAGGTGATAAGGTGATAACATGTGTTTTAAGAGATAAACGATTGACAAGAGGTCCTAGGTGATAAATTAACAAAAGGTCCTAGGTGATGAATGAGTGACAAGAAGTCCTAGGTGATAAATGGATGAATTAGGTGATGTAGTGAATGATAAGATGAAAATATATACCTAGTTGACAAGGATAGAAAGATTAAGGTGAAGGTAAAATTATTTAGGTATCTACATTTTTCCCTCTTTGAGATGATGTTCGAAGTAACATTATTCAAAGGAAAAGAAAAGAAGCTATGAAAAATGGATGAGATATGAAGAAAGCGATAATATTCCCTGGTCATGTGGATAAAATGGTGAAAGGTTGAATGATGAGATGATGATTCCCCCTCAAGAGGTAAATTGTGGAAAAAGTGGCATGAGTGAGCTCTTAAATGATTAATGATGAATATATGGATGCAAGAAAAGTGAAAAGAGAAAGTGATGAGATGAAATGAAGACAATAGATGATGAGATATGGAGAAATATTTATTTGGAATACTTTGTTATGCTAGCATATGGATAATAACCTTATTTTAATATAATAAGGTATAGAAGGCTAAGGTGAAAATGTATGTAGTACATGGACTAACACTCAAGAAAATAGAAAATAATAAGATGCCCTAACACTCTCAAGGTGTTTGACACACTTGGTGGGTACATGTGGAGACAACCATTAGATATGGAGAGTTCCCATCACATCTCAAGGTAATTGACCTTGGTGAGTCTTATGAGAGAACATCCATAATCATAACACACAAAATAATAGACCATGCCCCAATATATACCATTCAAATAATTTCATGATATATAATGATAGTGGCAACTATGAGTAGGCATAGCTTAAAAAATATTTATCAAAATATCATAAAGATAAATTAAAGTATCAAAGAGATAAATCCAAGATCAAAGATAACTCAAATATCAATGATAAATCAAAGATCAATAGATAAATCAAAGAAGTAAACAGTCAATGAAGGATTCATCTCATGAAGGGAAATGATGGATGAAAATAGGAAAGCTAGATGATGGAAAACATTGTGACAAAAATATGTTGCTGGGGTTAATTTTGAATTCTTGATTTTCATTAAAAACATGATCTTTCTAGTGTATATGATTGAATATATTGAAGTACATGTTGTTTAATTTCTTTATTGATATAAGGATGATGTTAAAAATGACAATGATACAATTTGGATGAGTAGAAAAGGGATGAAATGATGATGATGAAATTATTACGAAGATGATATTGGTGGTGGTGAGTAATTAAGGGAGATGAATATATAGGGATGCCAAAGGACCACTTAAGGTTTTCTCTCTAGCCAAGATAAAATTAATTGATTGATTGATTATTGATAATTTTATCATTGTTAATGATAAAAATATATGAGGATTGTGTTGTTAATTATGAGAATGTAACACAAATATTGGGAATGGTTATTCTGATGATAGTTTGGGAAAAACAGATCAAGGTTTATATCAAGGCTCTAGAAATAAAAATTGTTAGATGGTTAGGATATAATACTAGATCGTATGACAAGATGACTGGATTGGGATTGTATAGATTGTGGGAGACGTAGGATACATTTATATAAATTTTTATTTGTGGGATGATAGAGAATGTATAAAAAAATTCTTATCATGGAAGGCATCTAGATCACTGTGTGAGCTAGAAGACACATATCAAGATTTATCCCAAAAAAAATGTAATTTCCTTCCCCTAGTGTCTAATAATGCATGGCATGTTGAAAATATTGATATTGATGCCAAAGAAGAGAAGATCATAATCACTTCCACCATATTACTATTTCCAAAGAAGGAAATCATATGCCCTAATAAAATGCTCCCTTATGTAGTGATGGGGAATTAAAAGTCTGAAGGCCGAAGGCCACTAATCACAATTAATTTATTAATGGCCAAAAATTGTTTGTATATCCAAATTAGTTTCACTTATTTAGGATAAATCACGCCATTCCAATAAAAACTTGAAGATCATTAAGGTAGTGTTAGAATTAAATAAAAATAAAAATATAGTTGACCCTCATGTTAATTATAATAATCAAGAGATGTCTCCTTTGAGAAATCACCTCCCTTGAGAAGTCATCCCTCTTCATGAAGAGGCATCAAGATCAACATATAAAAAAAATATGAAGTGTAGTTGGTGTGTGAGTGAGGAATAAAAATTTTATCATTAAAACACAAGTAGATTTTTATATGAGAGTAAAATAAAATTTTGATCATACGAATGCAAAGAAAATTTTATGGAGCTTTAAATGATTGTCATCCATTGAAGAATGAATAATCAAGAAGGTGAAAACTTTGTTTTTTTGAGCTCAATGCCTCCCAACATAAGAGATTGGTTTTTCTTCTTGCTAAGTTGTTGCTTAGTAGTGTGGATTAGTGTCTCTAGTGGATTGGTGCCTACAAATTTTGTAAGAGAGTTTTCTTTTGTGGTTGGATTTGGATAGTGGATCCAAGGAATCTTTTTTTTGTGGTTTTCTCCTAAAATGGTTTCCATATAAATTTTTTGTTCATAATTGTCAGATCTTGCATGATTGTTATTATTGTGTTTATTAAATTTTTTAAGTAAGCAAAATATTAACTTATACTGATTCACCTCCCCTCTCAATATAAGTGTATGCTCATCATGGGATAGTATGAGTAAATGTGTGGACTAGTGTGATGGAAATGTATAGGTAAAGGATGTGGAGGATAGCCAATATTTTGGGACTTGGGGGTTATTGGTGGGAGTTTCAAATAGATTAATGGAAAAATGAGTTATATTTATTTTATTTTATTTGAATCTTGAATTTTGCAAGTAATGTGAAATATGCTTTATATATACTTAAAACATGATTTAAATGTGGAATGAAAAATTAGACCAAATTCTAATATCTTATTCTGGATTGGGGGGATCAGGGATTAAATGTGATTAATTAGAAAATAAAATATTATTATTTAATTTGGAAAAGAAAAGCGGTTAAAAAGAAAAAGGTATTTCATTTTTTATGGCATGTGTTTTTTTTGGAGAAATTGGAGAGGAAAACCCTCTTCTCTCCAAATTATGGTTTTTGTGATTGGGTGAGCAATCAAAGGGAAAATGGAGTGAGATCTATTGCATTGAGATAGAAATGGGGAGGAGATCATATTCATGTTTGGATTTGTACATCCGTGGGATGTGTTTAGGGTATTTCTCATTTCAAATTTTGGAGGGCATTGAGGTGTTTTCATTATTTTTAATTTGTTTCAGCAATTTAATTTGAATATGCTTGTAAAAGAATGGTTAGGGGAGTGTAGACTCCTCCCAAATTGCTTCATTTAGAAATTTGAATATGTAAATTATTTTTTTGTTTATTTTTTTAAAATGGCGGTCACCATGCCCAATCTTTTGGGAAATGAGCAAATTATCTATTTTATAACTTAAGAGGGGTTTTGGGCATGTTTTCCACAAAAGGTTATTTTAGAATTTTTATTTTTACTTTTTAAAAATTTTGATGAATTTTAATGGTGGATTTGGGAATTTCATATTTCTTGCATTGTGAAAATATTGGAAAATTTGAAAGTTTTGTATGAAAATGAGTGATTTTAGATGATGTTTTGAAATGATGGAACCTCATGAAACGTGATAATATGCATTGTGGGAAAGTGTCATTGAAATTGAAAATGAGTATTTTTGCATTGGTTTTTATGCCTCAACTTGAGTTTGATAAATGTGTTGATTCAAGGACTTAGTCCTTTTTGATTTGTGATTATGGATGATTTTCTCCATTGGTGAATGTGCCCAATGTGAGTTCTTATTTATGTCATTGTGTTTGAATTCCAATGAATTTTGTGATATGGATCATCGTGTGATGGTTGATTGTCTTTGGCCTCCTTATGGGATATGTATTATGAATGTTTAGTCCTTGATTGGCGTGAGTGTATACCCCCTCCCAATGTGTATTGTGTGAGTGTTTTTGGGCCATGTGACCATATCCTAGCATGATGGGATTGAACCTTATTGGTTTCACATGGTAGGGTGGCATGGAAACCATTGTTGGGGTTTGAAGATTTGAGGAGTGAAGCGACATTGGTATCCTCTCCTTTAATCATTCATTGCTTTGTAATTAGTTCAGTTGAATGTAATTTAATTGTTAAAGAATCTTAGAGTCCTTTAATATGTAATTATAATGAAATTTGTAAGTGGACCTCTCTCATGAGATGGCTTGTAATCTGATTCTAAAAGTTGGTGTTTTAGCCTAGTTACGGGTCTCTATGTTGGTGTTAGGAACGATCATAAATGCATAAGTATGTAATTATTCCTTGGAGGCTTAAAGTTAACTTAGTAACATTTCATTTGGTGTTTAAAATGAACTTAGTTAAATTTCATAATTGGGTGACCTAGTCTTGCACCTAGGCAGCCTTGTTATGCACTAAGTTAACCTAGCCTTTCATAAAAATGACTTACACTACTAGGGTGAATTGTTAGTATGTTGGGGAAGCCTAGTATTAGGTGGGGTGGCCTATTTTTTCTAGTTAGAAAACCTAATTTTTTGGTTAAGTGTGTTGTGGCGGTCTAGTTCTATGTTGGGGCGGCTTGGTCATACAAAAACCAAAATGTAAATCCTCTTAATCTTCAATTGCTAACCTAATCTCCTTTTTAGATTACTTTTTATGTTCTTTATTTTTCCTATCATGATCATTTTCATCAACTAGGTCTTTAAAAACCTAATCAATTTTTCTCTCTTTTTGATCTTGTTAGTCCCTCTCAGTTCCAAGGCCTTGGATGGCTAAACCATGTAAATGAAAGTTGTCCATCATGAAACTAAGGGTATAGTTATGTTTGAAACCTTTTAATAAGAGTATCTATTGAGGACTCATGGGTTCTCTTTCATCATTTTGGGTGCACTCTTCCAAAGTTGGCCATTTGGAAAACTTAGAATTAGGGAGATCATGCACCTTGTCTTGTGAAGTCTTGGGAAGGTTGTAAACCTTCTTGGTTGGTATTGTTTATGTTATAAACATTCCTCATAGGTATTGATGTGTTGTGTAGTATCTTTCCATTTGTGTGATGTCACATTATGATGAGACATCTTAGGAAGTGTGTGGTTTGTCTGGAAGTGACCTATCATCATTCTAGTTAGTGAGAGTTTGTATATCCTTGTTTGGAATCCTTTGGTGACAATTTGAACTTGTGGTTGTTGGTTAAATGAGTATATATTTGGATTGGAGGTTGATGATTCCCTCATCCTATTCTAAATTCATGTTGTAAGAGAACACGATCAAGGGTTGTAACCAATAGTCATATAGGAGATGTTCCTCCTCTCTCTCTCTCTTGTTCTTCATGGTGGATTTATCCCACGAGTGGTTATTCTTTTGTTCTTTCCACCTTTATTATGTAATGGTGATGTCATCTTGTTGTTGTTCTTGTGTTATTATGTTCATGTAACACTTGTGTGCATGTTGTTGTGCAAGTGTGACATGTTGATGTCGTATATTTGGTGTTGTGGTTATTGTGTTTAAAAAAAAATTATTTGGTCAAAGTTTTGCCTTGTGATTTGATTAGGGCATTATATTTGGTATCAGGGCCCATTTTGTAGCACCAGGATCTTTGGTTAGTGTTGTGGCCCATGTGGTTTTGGTGTTCTTGGTGTGTATTTTCTCAAGTGCTTTTTTTTACAAGATAATTGTAGGAATTCTTGCCTTGTATTCCTTATCATGGTGTTATAGAGGGGTTGTGTATTCAAACCCATATATTGTGTTTGTGGAGGAATGATTCTTTCTAGGCCTTGTCATACTCAATGAGATTGCAGTGAAGACCTTGGTGGAGAGTCTCCCAAGGTTGAGAGTGACTAATCTCTTGTGCCTTCTTGTTTTGTGTTGGCATGTTGGTGTCTTGGTGTGTTTGTGGGTTGTGGGTAACATGTATGTTTCCTAATGTGTTTTTTCTTGATTTATCAAGTTATGTAAGCTAGAGGGTCAATAGACCTTTGATTAGTTAATAAGTGTTGGTTGTGTGAATATCCCTTTTTTACATATCTCCTTATTGAGATTGATGGTTGAAATGGTCATATGAGGTCCTAAGTTTGCTTCCATAATTATTTGATAATTGTGATTGTGAAAATGTTAATTGAAAAAGGGATAACTATGTTGCTAGATTTGATTGAGTATTATGTACTATCATGTGAATGGTTCATTTGAATGTGAAAGAAATTATAACGTGTTTGTATTCTTGATGTGAGAAAAGAGTAGTGAAGTGGTAATATTTTCTTAAAGTAATCTCATGTTGTCTACCTTAAATGGGCCAAGAAAAAGTAGAGATGTAGCTATTATTGAGAAAATGGATCTTTCTTTATGTGCCTTGTGGTGAATTGAAGTGAAATTCCTCTCTTTTGTGTGGTTAATGGATGTGTTTCCTAACAGTGTGTTGTTCCTTGGATTCGATTGAATGCATGTTTTATGTAAATTATCTTGCAAATATGAAGGAAAGATGGTTGATTAGAATAAATCTTTGGGTGAAAGACTTAGGTCCCCAAATTGCATTCCTACCTTAAAATGTATGTGTTAAAATGTGTATGGAATCAATTAACATTAAGTAAAGTTTAGAGATAAAAGGGAATAGTGGAATCATGTGCATAGTAAATAAATAATAATCATTGTAATGAAATCAATGCATTAGTAAACCTTGCATTGTTAATTCCAAAATCTAAGTTTCTTCTTCATTGCATGGTATGTACAAAATGTAGAATGTCATGTACTTTTTAGGAGCATTATGTTAGTGAGACTTAGGGTTCTGAACTGCATTATTATTCATAGAAATTCATATAAATGATAACTCATTTATCCTAATTAGAGATGCAAAAATGGTAAATGCATGATTAAGTGAATTTTGTGTGAGAAGAATGTTGTGCTTGTGGTGTTAAAAAATTGGAATATATTTTCCTTAACATTTTTTGATCATTGAATAGCCTTATTTGAGAAAAGATTTTATTTATTTTAAAAGAGGATAATATTGAGAGGAATAATTAGATATATTAAATAATTAAAAATAATTATTTAATTTGAGAAGTGGGAAATGGGAAATGAATTAATTAAATAATAATGAATTATTTAATTAAACTTAGGAAAGAGGAATAATTAGAAAATCAATTAAATAATGTTAATTATTTAATCAATATAGAGGAAAAGTGATGAAATAGTTAATTTAATTAAATAATAAAATTATTTAATTAAATGTAGAAGACAAATTAATGATACCTAATGATGGAAAATGATGATGTTTTGGTAGAAATATTTTAGTTGTATTTAGGTGTCTACACATGGAACTACATAAACTCTTAGATTTTGGCTTCATAAGGCCAATAGGTTATCCAAAATGGGTGTCAAACCTTGTGCTTATTACATAACCCACTAGGGGCATATATATATTAATAAAATTTTAGAGATCTAAATAAGGCTTGTCTAAAGGATGAATTTTTGTTATCAAACATAGACATCATAGTGGATTTGATAGTAGATCATGAGATGCTTTCCCTCATAGATGGGTTTTTAGGATATAATCAAATTTGTACAGCACAAGAAGACCAACATAAGACAAATTTCACATGCTCTTGGGGTACCTATTGCTAGAATTTAATGCCTTTTAGTCTTAAGAATACAAGTGCAACCTATCAAAGAGTTATGTCAATGATTTTCCATGACATGTTCCACAACATAATGGAAGGATATGTGGATAACTTACTAGAAAAATCAATCACAACTAAAGGACATTCCGATGTTCTTTCATAAATATTTGATAGGCTAGAGAAATATCAAGTGAGGCTAAGTCCCAAGAAATATATATTTGATGTCACTTCAACAAAGCTATGGGGATACACTATGTCTCATATAGGTATTGAAGTGGAACTTACAAAGGTGAAATCCATAATTGAGATACCTCAACCAAAGAATCTCAAATAGCTTTATAGTCTCTAAGGAAAGCTACAATCTATTAGATAGTTCATAGCACAATTAGCAGGTAAATTTCATCCATTCTCTCATTTCCTACATAAATATGTCGCATTCAAATGGGATGAAATATACCAACAAGCCTTCCAAAAACTTAAGGATTACTTAGCCTCGCCTCTAGTATTGATGCCTCTAGTGCAAGGAAAGCCACTCATATTGTACATTTCAGCCACAACAACAACCTTAGGATCTCTCTTGGCATAACATGATGATATTGGAAAAGAGAGGGTAATTTATTACATAAGTAGGACATTACTAGGGTATGGACATAATTACACTTCTACTGAGAAAGCATGTTTAGTAGTCATATTTTATCACAAAAGTTACAACACTACATGCTCAATTACCAAGCTAAGCTCATATGAAAGGTAGATTCGTTGAATTATCTTTTGTCAAAAGTAACATTCTCTAGTGGCATGACTAAGTGGGTTATGATATAAAGAGAGTTTGATATAGAGTACGTAGACCTAAAGGAATAACGGGGTATGTCATTGTAGATTAGTTAACTAAAGAAACTTTATATGATGATAATCCTCTCATATCAAAATTTCTAGATGAAGAATTTTTTTTCCATCACTCCTACCAATCATGGAAATTGTACTTTGATGGGTTACACACACAACATGCTTCACAGGCAAGATTTCTATTCATCACCCCTCAAGGTGATTGTATTTCAAAATCATATCGGTTGGAATTTCTATGTATTAATAACATTGATGAATATGAAGCACTTATCACAAGACTTAAAATGGAGATCCAATGGAAAATCAAAGAGTTACAAGTTTATGGTGATTCGTGATTAGTCATTAGATAAGTTATTGATGAGTATTAGACAAAGGAAGAGAATGGTCAACAACTTCAAGCAATATTTTTATACTATCTCCTTTGAGAAAATACCTAGATTAAATAATAAGGCTGCATATGTTACGGTGAGCACTAGATCTCTCCTAGATATATCACATAATAGTAACAAATATGAGTTTCTAGTTGAATTTTTTTTTATCCATGTCTGCGATGTCCTTGAGTCAAAATTAATATGCAAAATTGTTTGTCATAATTCACCCTGGTACCACAGTATTTACACCTACCTACAAAATGGTACCATCCCACCCAACCTAACCAATAACCAAAAGAAACCTTTATCTGTTGCTAATATTGCTTCATCATTCTTGGTGACACCTTATATCGAAAGAGTCTCGATGATACATCACCTAGATATCTAAACACTAAAGAGATGAAAAATAACCTACATGAGATACACAAAGGTATTTATGGGTTGCATTCTAGTGGCCCTACCCTTTCTAAAAAGCTATTGAGAATAGGGAATTATTGGCCTACCATGGATCAAGAGGAACACCCATTTATAAAGAAATTTCTACAGTTCCAACAAAATGGAGATCTCATTTATGCACTAGCCCTTGACAATTTCAACTCATTACTACACCATGGCCCTTTTAACAATACATATATTGTCTCATAGGTGATATTTCCCCTACCTCATATAATGGTTATAAGTTCATTATCACCACCCTTGAGTACTTTACAAAGTGGATAGAAGCCATCCCATTAAGCTACATTACTGGAAAGTAGATAGCAAAGTTCATCCTTAAATACCTAATTTTTTGGTGTAGTGTTCCCCACATTATCATCATAGACAATGATACACCCTTTAAAAAATCAATATTTTCAATTTCTTTACTCACAATTCCATATCCAATATCACTTTTCCACACCATACTATCCCTAGGGTAACATTTAAGCTCAAACGTCTAAAAAACCATCCTAAAGATCCTAAAGAAGACAATTAAAGATGTTGGCCATGATTGGAACATCCAAATCAATCTTTTCTTATGGGCTCATTGTACTAGTATTTAAACACCTACAAATGCTACACCACATTCCCTAGTATATGACACCAAAGCAATCTTACCTATGGAGGTTGAAGTCCCTTCTTTGAGGGTTCATCGCAACATCTTTTTAATAATGAAGATTATTTATTGTATCTAGGTTACATGAGATAGAATTAATAAAAAAAGACATCTTAGTATATTAAATCATTATAGGCCTATAAAAAGTATCTTCATCATAGTTACAAAAAAAGAATCAATTAGATCAAAATAACAAGGGAAAATTTGAACCAAATTGGTTGGGACCATTTTTTGTTACAACAAGCTATGGGTTAAAATATTATACCTTGCAACACTTGAAGGTGAGCCCAAGTACAAGATCCCATCAACAAAAATCACCTCAAGAAGTTTCATGCCTAACCCTTAGGGTATGCCAAGGTAAAAATAAAAAAGTAAAGATAAATAATCCATACAATGGTGAAAACCACTTTGGTGGTGCCTTGGGAAAGTACCATGGTGAAAACCTATTTACAAATGTAAAATCCAAAAAAAAATGGAAAAAATAGTAAAGATAAAAATCATCATCTAGTGAAAACCACTTTGACGGTACTTTGGACAAGTACCATGGTGAAAACATGTTTACAAGTGCCATGTGTAGTATGAACCATCTACCATATATCAAGTTCTTATCCATTACATTCATCATAAAGTCATCATTCCATCCATATCCACCTACTCATCATATTTTTCTTATACACCTAGCATGGCTTGGTAATTTACTAGTGTCTAGTGTTACCCATCTCAACTAGTATCATAATAAAACAATTACACTTAGTCCATAGTAAAATGATCTTACATCTAACTAAGGGAATTTTATTAGATCTAGTAATAAGATTGGATCCTTGTTATTTCCTTAAATTTAAAATAAATAAATATATATTCCAAAATTCCAAATAAAATATTAGATATTCTAAAACTCAAAAAACATTAGATATTCCAAAAAAAAAAAAACCTCAAATATTCCAAAAAACATTAACATATTGTAAGAAAATATAACTAAAACAAATTAACAATAATTCCCTCATCCATAATAAAATCATCAAAACCTAGAACATTCATGAAAAATTGCAAACTAGGATCATTGTTGAAATAACCCACTACCTACATACCAATTGCATAGAATATTTAATTCGTCATCCCAATCAATTCCTTAATGGATATATCTTTCCTACAATAGGCACAACCCAAGATAATAATTGCAATCTCTTTATGAAGAGATATGATGACTTTGATATGTTTTGTCAATCAATCTTTTATTTTGATTTATATTTTGTCTCCTTCAACTATTTACTTGAAGCCACATTACTTTTTCAATATCTTGGTGTGTCTAGAGGAGAACGAAATGGGGCATGGTCATTGATTTCCACTGTGTTTGTGGGATGTTCTTATAATGTGATTATTGTAACATTAATTGCACTCTATTGAACACGAAGCTCATCAATTCAATGACACAATGGAAATTAACTCAAGGAGTGGAACCTTTGTGCGTATGAGGTTGAATCTCCAAAGAAGGTTGACTTCCTTTTCAATCCCAGTGCAATGTGTTGGTCCAACACAACACATGAAATCCTACCACTAACGAATCAGGAGGAAAAGCAGAGAAGAAGAACATGAAAATGAGAGGGAGGTGATACACCAAGATAGAAAGGGTGCTTCTTCCTAACCAAGATTTCACAACACATCATTGAAGAGGGGCAAGGGGACTTTCATAGATCTCTATTTGGTTGATTTTTAGAGGCATACATGAAGGCTAGGGTTTGACAAGGTGTTGGAAGGAAATAGGGTTTCACAACTAGCAACTGTAAACCATTTAATCACAAACATACATGCATGAAAATACAATAAACACTCAAATATGAAGATAATGACTTACACAAACACCAAAGAGCTGAGAAGAGAAAAAATTGAATGATTCCATTAATGTGGAGGCAAAAAGACAATCTTTACAATGGAAGAGATGCAAAATGCAAGTCTGCAAAAGAAAAACCCTAGAGGAGCTAGAGGAAGAGCCCTAAAAATGAATACATTTTTTTCCTTTATAGATCAAGCATAACTGAGAAACATAAATTGAACCCTAACCCTAACCAGGGTTAACAATGAAGCATGTGGTGTGCAAGATCTGAGTCATCTATGAAATATGCAACCTAGGGCATAGATACACTAAGAAGTCAACAAAGAGAAATAAATGGGCATGGGTGCCCATGAAATCCATCTGTAGAAGGTAAAGGATTCCACAAATGTTTTCCTTGAAACTCAAGAACCAGATTTGGGTGCTCAAGTGTCAAATCGAGCCTCAAAAATGTTTCCCAAAAAACATG
Source organism: Sequoiadendron giganteum (assembly GCA_007115665.2). NCBI lineage: Eukaryota > Viridiplantae > Streptophyta > Pinopsida > Cupressales > Cupressaceae > Sequoiadendron > Sequoiadendron giganteum. The sequence goes on along the minus strand of CM021106.1, from coordinate 360,976,519 downwards.
CCAAACATAGGAAGGTCGGGGCATTGGGACTGAAAAGAATCCTTTACAAGCCTAAAAAAAATGGTTTGAAGCCTCGAAAATGCTTTTTTTGGGGGTCAAGCATCAGCCTTATTATGTATTGCATGCCAAAGGAAGAAGCAAGGAGGAAACCATGATGAAGAGAAGAGACGTTAGGTGTTGGGCCTTGGATCGTTGGAGGTCAGGAGGATGAGATACCTCTTACCAATGAAGGGTAAGAGGTAAAGGGGAAGGCCGAAGGTTGAAATGAGAAAGGAAAAAATGGAAGAGGAGAGGAATCGGGTTAAGGGTAATGGGTAAGGCCAAAGGCCGAAACCCAAAAGACTTAAAAGAAAATAGGGAAAGGAAGGAGCGATGGAGAAATGAAGAAGGAATGCAAGGAAGAAGGTAAGTGAAAGCTCGATAACCCAAAAATTTGGGACTTGGCCAAATTTGGAACACTTCAAGGGAAACACATGCAAGATGACCCATGGGGAATTTCTCATATTAGATATCAATGATGGTACATAAAAGGGGGCATGAAATGTCAACATTTATAGTGACTTTTATAGGATGATTTCCTACTAATCATGGGATCTAGAGGCCTTATCGGTCCATTGGGTACAGAGTCATGAGGGTAAAACGTAACAACTAGGCCTCCTCAAAGAAAAATAAAACATGTGCAGTTGAACTTGGAGAAAATAATGAAAGCTAAGAGCATACATTACCTTAAGGAGAATGTAGGGTGTACAAACACACTTCATGGAAAGCAAGATATTTAGAATATATACACTAAACTAACATAAAGCAACAAGTGGAAGCTTGCTTCTATCAAAGATGAACCTTTTGAAGGAGCTGATCTCCCTCAAACCATAGTTGCAGATGTCACCTAGCTGCAAGCACTGAAAAATGCTACCAACATCCATGTAATTGCACAAAATTCTTGCAAGGTGAAGGATCACTTCACTGTAAATTTTTCCATTGCAAGGGAACCATATGATGCAACTGTTAGATTCATCTAATGCTAGTGTCTCAGCTAGACATACAACAACAGGGGTGAATTTTTTTGAAGACAAATCAACATCCAAGAGCAAACCTTTTGTAGAGGGAAAAAGAAACCTCACAAAAGGAAAGGCCAATGGCACCATTGTTGACCTCCTCAAATCATGAACTGAAACAAAAAGTGAATGTTTCCAGCTCACATGGTGATGAAAAATATGCCAAACTACACAAGAAAGACCTTCCTCATGCACCTTAAAAGAGAAAATTTGAAGCTCAGACATACAAAAAAATTGAGCAATGAGAGCATCACTCTCTAGAAAAATGTGTGGTTGCTCAATAACTAAAAAATCATTTGCATTGATGCACACTTCATCAACACAAAACTCATATTTTGAGACACTTCAAGAGAAGAACTAAATTCTCCAAATTGTCTCTCGGTTTTAATTCTTTCCTGGCAATGAGCTACAACAAAATAAGACTCGTGGCATGTAATGGTTTCCATGTCCTCTATTGATTCCTTATTTTTCTACTACTTCCCACAAAGATGCTCTTTTGGGGGTGAAATATCGACATCTAATATTGAACAAAAAGCTTCTAAATCATCCCAAAAGAAGTCCTCCACCTCAAAACTACAGACCTCAATAGATCAGGGATCTTCATCCACTATAACATGGGCTAAACACATCTACTACTGCTGCTCCAAACATATGGAGCTATCTTCAACCATCAGACTGAAACCAAGTTGTTTGGGGGCTTCAACTAGTTTAGGTATAGTTGATCTATCTTCCTCATCTTCAACAAAGAAAGGAAGGTCACCAAATGAGAGGACTGATTCCTCTATTGCATCAATTTTTTCTACCTTTTCAATGTCTTGTTGTTGCAACACTATTTAATCTTCAATTTTTTCTTGCAGCAGAGCAAGACACTCATTTTCAAGAGCACATAAAGGACCCACAACAACAACCTCTTCACTCCTAACCTGAAATTTCTCAAAAGGAGTAAAAGGTTGAGCCTCCTCGAGTATTGGTTCTTGTGAGGATGGAGACTCACAAAACTTAGGATCTCCAGCATAGAAGATTCGCTTGATGGGACAAGAGGTTGAGTAGGAGTTTCAAGGGGTTGATTAGGATTCTTGAAATTGAAAAAAAAAATCTTGTAAACCTCTTGCACAATAGGTTGTTCTGAAACAAAAGGAGTGCTAATAGAAGCTTGCTAGGTTTCTTGAAACTTGTGAATTTATGTTTTCTTACCTCCTCCTTAGCAAGTTGTTTTGGAAATGGTGGAGGTGCTTGTTTGAAACTAGGTACACAAGGGGCTACCTGAGTCTCGGGCACATGTGCTATAGCAAGGGCAAGATGATTTTTTTATTTTCCTAGCAACAAGATCTCTTGTTGTATACTCTTCTTGTTTCCTTCTTTGTGCCTCCAATTGCTACTCATACCTCCATTGAGCTTCATTATTTTGCTACTGCGGATAATGAGCTTGATGGAAAAACTCATCATGCTATGGGAAACAATACTACTACCCTTGATAGGCCTAATCTTCCCACTCTTCCTATTGTAGGTCAAATTATTGCTAATTCTTAAGCTCAATAATTTATCTATTGAAATCTAGCAAAATTGTTGTGACTTCACTTATGCTTAAATTATCAAAATTCTTGGGTTGAGTAGGAGAGAAACAAGTCTAATTTTCAAAGTGATGAGTCTCTTGGGGCTGCTGATATGAATGTGTAGGAATCCAAGAAGACTGAGTAGGGTGGGGTGGGTGGCATGCATTTTGTGAAGATTGAGAACCCACAACAGCAAGGTTCTTTGGAATTAAATGGGAGACATAACCAGCCTGATATGGGTAATTGGGAGGTGCAAAACTAACATAATCATGAAATGGTAGAGTATACATGTGGTTTCCATTAAAATGTGGCATTCTTATGCATAGGAAACACTTTGAAATTTATGAAATAAGAGCAAAGGACTGCTCAACCACAAATTTTGGGTACATACCAAAAGAGTCACCCAAAGAGTTGCAGACTCACCAAGTGCTTGAAGAATGCCTCCAAATGTTGAAACATTGAATAAGGCACCATTTATTCAACAAGATGAAATGGAACTAGGCTTGTTGAACCAACTAATTTGAAATGGAGTCACCATGGTGTCTGAAGATTTTCCTCTAAAGGAAAAATGCATTGAAGAAAACACCAAATTCTTCAACAAAAAGTAGTCCCATCGGGCATGCCAGAAACTATTGTCACATGAAATTGCACCTTGTTGAGCATGAAGCTCAGCATTCTAATGACACAATGGAAATAACCTCAAGGTATGGGACCTTTGCGCGTATGAGGTCAAATCTCTGAAAAAGGCTGACTTCCTTTTCAATCCCAATGCAATGTGTTGGTCCAACCCAACACATGAAATCCTACCACTAAAAGCTCACGAGGAAAAGGGGAGAAGGAGAACATGAAAATGAGAGGGAGGTGATACACCAAGATAGAAAGGTTGCTTCTTCTTGAACAAGATTGCACAACACATCATTGAAGAGGGGAAAGGGAACTTTCACAAATCTCTGTTTGGTCAATTTTCAGAGGCATACATGAAGGCTAGGGTTTGACAAGGCGTTGGAAGGAAAGAGGGTTTCAAAACCAACAATTGTGAGCCATTTAATCAAAAACATACATGCATGAAAATACAATAAACATTAAGAAATGATGGTAATGACTTACACAAACACCAAAGAGCTGAGAAGAGGAAACTTGAATGATTCCATTAATGTGGAGGTAAAAAGCCAATCTTTATAATGGCAGAGATGCAAAATGCAAGTTTGCAAAAGAAAAAACCTAGAGGATCCAAAGGAAGAAGAACCCTAAAAAAGAATACCATTTTTTCCTTTATAGATTGAGCATAACTAAGAAACACAAACTGAACCCTAACCCTAACTAGGGTTGGCAATGAAGCATGTGGCATGCAAGATATGAGCCATCCATGAAAGATGTGACCTAGGGTGTAGATCCACCAAGAATTCAACAAAGAGAAATAAATGGGTATGGGAACCCATGAAATCTATCTATAGAAGGTAAGGGATTCCATAAATTTCATCCTTGAAGCTTAGGAATTAGATCTAGGTGCTCAAGTGTCAAATCAAGCCTCAAAAATGTCGCCCAACAAACATGCCAAACACAAGAAGGTCGGGGCATTAGGCCTGAAAAGAATCCTTTACAAGCTTGAAAAAAATGGTCTGAAGCCCTGAAAATGCTTTTGTCAGGGGTCAAGCATCAGCCTTACCACATACCACATGCCAAAGGAAGAAGTGAGGAGGAAACCACGACGAAGAGAATATATTTCGGGCATTGGTCCTTGGACCGTTAGAGGTCGAAGGTCGGGAGGATGAGATACCTCTTACTAATGAAGGGTAAGAGGTAAAGGGGAAGGCCAAAGGACAAATGCCGAAATGAGAAAGGTGAAAATGGAAGAGGAGAGGAATTAGGTAAAGCGTAACGGGTAAGGATGAAGGATGAAACCCGAAAGACTTAGAAGAAAACAGGGAAAGGAAAGAGCGATGGAGAAATAAATAAGGCATACAAGGAAGAAGGTAAGTGAAAGCCTGAAAGCCCGAGAATCTAGGACAGCTAAATTTGGAACACTTCAAGGGAAACACATGCAAGATGACCCATGGGGAATTTCTCATATTAGATATCAATTATGGGACATCAAAGGGGGCAATGAAATTTCAACAACAACCATGGTGAATACTTTCTTTGTGTGTGTCAAGGTAGCTTATTTCATAACAAACAACCTTTATATTAGGTTCTTTATACCTTTTGTTTATAGGCCTATCATTCTCTAAGTTGTATTCTCTCACATATTCAAACAAGGTTTCCATATGTCTGGTATGAATAAGGATACTCCTATTTTTTCATAGAGTCAAATCCAATGCAATAGATATGTGTCACTCTAGTTCTTCATACCTTGGTGTATAGTTTCTACTTTCTATATCAAAATAAGTATTGCTCTCTACTTTTTTTAGCATAACCATAAGAAAAATAAAAGTCATTTTTACCATCCTATTTTTTAATAAAAATCCAAAATCATTCCAATAGCTATATCTTTCATTGATATTTCATACACAAGATTCATCTATCTATCATCATCCAAATTCATTTCTTCTATCCTACTCATCATACTAACTATTTTATCTAGGTATCATGACAAAAAATCTATATCATCACTACATACACAATCAATAGTATCATCACAACATCATATATATATTGCATCTATAATCTGCATCAAGGTATAATAATCATATAAGACATCATAGCATAATCAAAAAATGAAAAATTCATAGCATCACATCATGTCACCATCTAGTGCACCATCATCATAATCCATCACATCATATATCATAGCATTAAAGATCATCATTGCATACATACATCAAATTATATAGACATCCATCACATGCATATAGGAAAACATCACATCATGAACATCATTTGCATGACAAACTTTCATCTCATATATATATAAACATGTCATAATACATCATCAATATATACAATACATGTACAAAGGGATACAAAGAGCCATGAATATACATATATGCATGAGATTGTAGGCATAATTAAAAAATTCTCCTCTATAATGATCTACGACCCTCTAAATATCAAGGTGAGGGTGGATGAGGAGGGAGACATATCCCTAATTGTACCCCCTAAGTTGTTGGCTTCCTAGGTACCTGTCCTGCAGGATCACATCTTGGCTATGGTGGTGCTAGTGGTGATAATCCTATAGATCCCCCCATCACTAATATCCCCTCTAATTTAGCCATTCATGAGGCCCTTGACCAACTCCTCAATGAAAACTAGGAGGCCCCACATCCCTCTCATAAAGAGTCTTATAATAAGTGGCCTCTTGAATATGCCTCCTCATCTTTCTCATAACCCGTACCAAGGAAAATCCTTCATTGCCTCTACCTTGTAATGTCAAGCTATCTCATAATCCCTCTTAGATGTCTTTTGAGTCAACAAAATGGAGAGGTTGTCCCTCTCCATAGTCATTTGTATCACCAAAATTGAGAGGTTATCCCTCTAGGCCATCCTTTGTCTCAATTGAACTAAGAGGATATATCGCTCTCCTCTATACCCATTTCTCTTTATGCAAGATGTTGGTTTGTTTTTATTCCAATTGGTTCTTAGGAAAATATAAGGAATAGCCAATTCATATAATCAATTGCCCTAATGGGTTGGCCAATGAACAAAGATAAAGAAACCTTTTCCTTTGCACTTCAAGCTCTGTAAGACCTAGGAGGGCGATCCTATACAATATTCATTGTTATATTCACATAATTGTTCATTGAATATTATTGAAAATAAATATGCTCTCATCTTATGTTCAAGAATTATAGGTAAACACATTTAATGGGCTAAATTCTTGAGTTATCATGCATTCAACACTTGAGAACATGAAAATTATATTATATAAATAAATATTATATTTTTTTGAATAAAAGTGGCAATGCCACTGAAAATATTTTATTATAAATAAATAGAAGTTTACATCGAATGATAAAAGAGTAGAAATAACGTGTCAAAATTTGGAAAAGCAGACCCAACAAGAAGAGACCAGGGGCAATAATGCCGATTATAGAAGGAGAATATAAAAATCCCCTTAGATCACCAAGGCATGAAATCCATTTACAAAAGAAGAAACAAGGAATTTGATGACCCTCGAGCAAGAGAGAGAAAGAAGAGACCACTTCAAATCTAAGAGCACTGATGTGAGAAGCCCATTAAGAAAAGCCAAGAAGCCTACAAACAAAACCCAAGAACTACGAATCCTACAAAAACCAAATTTGGTGAAGCCAAAAAATAGATAACAAAGCGCTAGTATGAGGCCAAGTTAGAAGAAAAAGAAGACCCGAGTGGAGCAGGTCCTGATACCAAAAGACAAAAGGTGTGATCAATATGTCAAAATAAGGAGAATATCTTCAAGTGGTGCTTTCCTCTGAGGAAGCCAAGTCTGCAGGTGGTGGAAAGAAAGGTTCATCATGGGGCTCATAATGAGCATGTCTAATCAACAAATAGAATGCATCATATAGCCCCTGAATGGATTCACAAATGAAATTTCCATATTGATCCTGAAGTCTCAGGAGCTGGTAATTAAATTCTCTCGGATAATCACTTAATAATCCATTAGCCATGGAGGAGAGAAGAAAAGTAAACCACCTATCAGAAAGTAAGTGTTGTCTGCAAAATATACCTCCAACCGTGTTCGAGCCTTGAAGAATGTCGTAATTATCCAAAGCAGACTATAAAGAGGAAAGTGGGCAGATGTGTGGAAGGATATATGTACCTACAAGGAATTTTTCCATCTCCAAACACCAAAGAACATCCATTAAATTTGATACAAAACGCGAAGCAACTTCATGTGGGAGAGTTGTTACATGAAGATCCAACCAGTCATATCCGAGCACTACCTCAATTGCATCATGAACTTGTTTGCATTCAATTGCAAATGTTCTTCTCAGTTTTTCTAATGTGAACATTGAGCAATCTTGGAATTCATGGTTCCATGGAGGAACAAACACTCTGAACAAGCTATCCATTAGTGCAACAAAACCAATAAAGTAGCACTAGTAAAAGATGTGAAGAGAATGCCACCAAATTTTCATGTTTATAGAATGACAAAGCAGTCAAAGAAAAAATGTTGAGATTTTACACAAAAACGCCTTTAAGGAAGTTGAGCTTCAATTGTACCCTAAAGAGGTGAGGAGTTAAGATTCCATCAATGCTTGGCAAAGCATGTACCTGAAAAAACTTGAAGGGTGATAGGTGCCAAAGCTTTGCATGTACCTTGGGAAAGACAACAATTTCAAATCATATCACCGAATCCTGAAATTTTCGTCGATGAGAGTAGCCTCCCTTAGGTGGAAAAAAGAGGAAATTTGTTCTTTCCAAATTTAGTCATACGTACTAGCAGCCGCCAAATGATGAAACCAGTACCAAAGCCCACCTTGAGACATCATTTCCAATACATGAAGTTTGTCGTAAATTCCTCAATAATTTTCGTCATAAAGAAACGAGTTCATTGTGGTAGACACAGTTGATGAAGGGGGGATGGGTGTCAACCCCAAAAGGTATGGGTGTTAGAAAATCACATAAGCATTAAGATGTGCAATCAGGTAAGCAAGTTTGAATACAAAATCATGTACCAAATATATTTGTCGCCAAGACAAAACATTAGATCCAAGTTGTTAAATGTGAGCAAAGGAATCCTAGATTGTTAGAAGTATTGTAGATAAAAGTACCCTCAACATGAACAATCATCATGGTAAACAGGCGACACGAGAGAGGCTAGTCCCAACATTTAATGTCATGGTGAAGGAAAATGGCATGAAACAAGTCCCAATAAGCATGAAAATAGGTCATGCATGATCAAAAGATACGAAACAAAACCCAAGAAGCATGAAACAGATCCTATGTGAAACGGCTAGAAAATATTGAACTGTAGATCAAAAATACCCCATATGAAATTTGAGAATGCTAAAAAACGAGAACAAGAACCGAATCAGAATTAGTTCTTATGAAATAATTGATCACACTCCTTGGCTAAAAATTATTTATAAGGAAGAGCTTCATCAATTGCCTTATTTGCAAGGATACCAGCATATGTATTCGCTTCTCTATAGCAATCGGAAATTTGAATACTTGAAAAAACCTCAAGTTGTTGTAGAATGAAGGAAAGAATGTAGTCCAGATGCCATGAATCAGAGCTTCTCCTATTTAAAGCTGAAATTACTATCATTGAATCCCCTTTGATATAAATGGAAAGTTTCTTGTCCAGATTTAGATAAATTCTCAGAGCATTAAACTCGACAACATTATTGGTGCAATCAGGAATTAGTTCACAAACAACACCAATAAAGCCCCCATGACAATCCCTTAAGATTGCATCTATGCTTGACTTTCCCGAGTTACCTCTCGAGGCCCCATCAAAATTTAATTTGATAAAGTTTTTTGGAGGGGTGGTCCAAGATATAGAATTTTTGTTCACTAAAGGTGCCTTGGTTGAAACAGAGCCCGTTCTAGGAAGTTTAATCAATTTCCAATTCTTCAAGATGAAAGCATCCAAGGATGAAAATGTTCTTTTTGAATTTGGTGACCATGGAGTAGCAATTAGACACATTCATACTGACTAGTTCCTTAGAGCTAGCAAATGGAGTCAAGAGAGATGTAGTTGAAAATTAATATAACATCAATTAACCTAACTCCATGAAAGCTTGGTAACAATTCCTTACACTATTACCCTTTAAATATCACAACCAATTTTACTTAAGATTCCTTGTATACACTTAAAACATCCAACATTTCTTGTATATTAGATTTAATTTACTCAAGAAAAATCCATAAAATAAACATTCATTCACATAAAACTTGCAAAGATGAATCAAAAAATCTTTGATCAATTTGTATTCATGAGTGAAAAGAGGTATACATTTTCAAGAGATAATTGGCTTTGAATTTTCTATTGCATATTCATGATGAAGCTAATATTGTTATACAAAATTTAAAATAACATCAAATATCTTTTCTAAGAAGGCCTAGGCCAGAGGTACACAAAATGGTATACAAAATGGGCAAGTTAAGCATAGTTGTAATCTTAAGGGATTGGCATGGGGGCTTTATTGGTGTTGTTTTTTGAACCGATTCCTGATTGCACCAATAATTTTTCTGAGTTTAATGCTTTGAGAATTGATCTAAATCTGGCCAAGAAACTTTCCATTTCCTCTCTTTATATCGAAGGGGATTCAATGATAGTAATTTCAGCTTTAAAGTGGAGAAGCTCTAATTCATGACATCTGAACTATATTCTTTCCTTCATATTGCTAGAAAGGGAAAATTATTTTAAATTTGGTGACCATGGAGTAGCAATTAGACACATTCATACTGACTAGTTCGTTAGACCTAGGAAATGGAGTCAAGAGAGATGTAGTTGAAAATTAATATAACATCAATTAACCCAACTCCATGAAAGCTTGGTAACAATGCCTTATATTGCTACCCTTTAAATTTCATAACCAATTCTACTTAAAAAACCCTGTATACACTTAGAACATCCGACATTTCTTGTATAGTAGATTTAATTTACTCAATAAAAATCCAAAAGAGAAACATTCATTCACATAAAACTTGCAAAGATGAATCAAAAGATCTTTGATCAATTTGTATTCATGAGTGAAAAGAGGTATACATTTTCAAGAGATAACTGGCTTTGAATTTTCCATTTTATATTCATGTATGGAGCTAATATTGTTATACAAAATTTACAATAACATCAAATATCTTTTATAAGAAGGCCTTGACTAGACAGAGACAAAATGGTATACAAAATTCTCTGCTTACAAAAATTTCTCAAATCCTTTCAAAATTGCCCTAAATTCTCTTTTATAGAAACAAGAGATCAAACAAGCTTCAGGCCTTAGACAGATGCCACATTTTCATTTGATAATCTTATCCTTCAAAGATCAAACAAACATAAGTTACAACTACTTCATGGGAGAAACAAATCTTTTGTTACAAGACAAAGAAGTTGCATATGTTGTTGTAAAAGGCACCTGTGGATCCTATCATAATGAAAGAAGAAGGTGGGAGTAAAAATAATTTATTGGACCATTCCATCACCTTTAATAACTTCATAAACATCTGAGGAGAAATCTAACTAGGCCACATAAGACAAAAAAATCCCCCTTGAAGAAAATAAAAGAACAATACACTAGAAGATAAAAGAGTTGTTTGAACTGAAGAAGATACCTATCGATTTTGGACATTAAATATCCCAAAATTATTGACACAACATGAAACATGGCCTCATGTTGGTTACTCTGAATTCCTTTCAATTTTTCTCCAACATCCTAATCTATTCCTTGAGCTCTTGATTTTATTTGATCAAATATTCATTCTATTATGGTGTAGGAGAAGAGCTTGTTGCTTGTGCATCTATTGGAGAAGGAGGTGTTGCTTGGGCTTGCTTTATTTTTAAATAATTATACTCGTCTATGAGTGCAAGATGATCTTGAAAAAACTTGTCATTTTTATTTTTCATATCTTCTATGGCGGACATACTGAATTTAGCAATATCAATTACTAATGTAGTATCTTCAATAGTTGAGGTGTTAGACACCCTCTTTATTACAAGGCCTCCCCTAACATCTTGGGCTACTTCTACAACCTAACTTGTTGGTATTGGGGGCAAGGGTTTTCCACTTACCTGGTTGAACTCTAATCCTGTTAGTGCAACATGTGCTTGATCCTCTGATTGAAAAAAATATTTATCTTTATTTATTATAATATCAAAGGCTATATGGTTGAGGCAATGTCCCATTTAGGGAGAAACAATAATCTACTTTCTCTTACCAATATTCTTCCCTCCTCCAGGGTGATATTCTTGGCATCAAATTTCATTTATGCCAATACCTTTTTAGTCACTTCCTCATATCTCTCCCTAGGCACATTATCTTTTTCCTACTCAAGCCTCCTATGGAACTCTTCCTTCTTTGATCTAATGAAAAAAATCTCTAAACTCTTGAGTCGTTATAAATTCATTACATCATCCATAAATTGATGGCATGACAATTCCTTGGTATCATTTTCAGTATCCCTTCCCCTTATGGTATCAATACCAAGCCTGCTTTGAGGAAATATGAATTCATGCTCTCTTTTGGAGAAGGCATTTCTTTATTCACCTCCTCATTGGTGACTTCAACTTGATCATATTTATCAAGACCAATGGGATAATCAACCAAAATTAGTTGATCAATCCTTATCCTCTTTCGTGGATGCTATTTTGGAGGGGATTGTAAAATAATTACATCTAGATAAGATGGAGGTGCTTGTGGGGGATATGATGGTGGTGCATGAGGGGGGAGGGTTGAGAAGGCTCTCTTATCATAGGCCCCTTCGGCCTCCTTTCAAAATAATAAATGAATGGGTCAACGATGGGGGGATGATATGTAGGCCTTTCTTCAAGTGTCAGGGCCTTCCCAATAATTATATCAATGTTTTGTAACATTATTTTGATCCTTGCAATTGGATCTTTTATTTCAACATATGCACCTTGGTAACTGGCATCATTTTTGCTCTTAGTATCTTCAATTTTTTTGAATGCAGTCCACTTGTTTTTTATGTCATTTACTTTTTTGTCATCCTTACAATTCTTGATGCATCCTCACTAAAGTAGAATTTATGAAAATATATTGACCTCTTCATATTTGTTCTAACTTGATTTATGAAGCCTTTTGGATCAAACGCTTCGCAATTTCCTAAGCCATCCTATACTTCTTTAATGTGGGGTATATCTTATCCAATCCTTCTCTATTGACACTGAAGTCAACAAAAAATATGGTGTATGGGAAGAAGGAAACCTTTTTCTATCCTCCAAGGTGAAACTTATCAGTTTCACTTAATTTCCATATGATTTCCAAGAATGTTATTCTATAACACACAAACCTTAGAAAAATGTGTGATCCCATTGGGCAACCATATACCTTCAAAAATGTGGAATCCATGTGGAGATAATAATCTCCCCAATTGTGTTACACCCCCAATTTTGGCCTCCTATACTTTGGCCTCAATAAATTTAAAATTTATTTTTGCAATCTGATCTCCCTAACTCCCAAGAGTGTGAGCACTTTTTTGAGAAAATGATTTTCAAAAGTAACAAAATTTGCATCTTCATAGTGCCTATCCCAAATGTGTGTCCAACATTAGACTGGGATAGGGTTACATTTTCCATCATATGAATAATTTGTAGGGTTGAACCCCATTCTTTCTTTCCTAAATATAGGAACATGTGACAGAGTAGGGAATACCATTTGAAATTGATTGTTTTACTATTCTTTTTTATCTCAATTAGTTGCTTGTGAATAGCTTTTACAAGAAAAGTTGCAAAATCAAAATCATGATCGACAAGAGGATTCTAAATGTCCATTACCATATACATAAGATGGACTAGAATCTTATCCTATGAATCCCCTCCAAGGAATTGGCATAGACCATAGTAAGTCCTAATGAAATAATCCTCAAAATATTCCACCTTGGATGGATCCACTTTATTTGGGGGATTTTGATAGAATTCCTATCAAAACCCTATTGGTATGTGGTGATTGGTCATGCTATGTTGTACACTCTTCATATATCCATGTAGGGTTTCGGGGCCAGGCAGGGATTCGGGGGCGGCAGCCCATGAGAAAAAAATCTCTCCTATTTTTTTCTTCATCACCGACAAGATAAAAAATGACTTTGTAAAACCCTAATTCAAGAAGCTTCTAAAAAGATTGTTATAAGCAATTGGGATGTGAGTTGTAGTGTGGAATTATTTACGAGATTGTAATACGTTTTACACTAGGTAATAAAATCATTGGATGGCTTTGGTTTTGTGGATGTAGCCCAAATTGTGTGAACCACATTAAATTATATGTGTTGTCTTGTTGTTGCTATAGTTTTCTTTGTGTTTTATTTCTCTATTTTATTGATCAAATTTGCATTTAACTGTTAGGTATATGCCTTCTAACCCCAACAAACCCTTTATTATATACTTTGGAATCCATTAATCCCTGAAGCTACTCTTGTCCTTTTTATATTTTTGATTGAATGATTGAAAATCAATAGCCTTATTGGCAACCAAGTTCAACTGAAATACTTCTAAGATGAAAGCTTTGTCAATTATAATCAATTCTCTATCATTAGTAGCCCTGACTAGTCTCACATTTTGTTACAAAATGCTTATAAAAATATTTATATCAAACCCTAGAAAGATATACTCACTCTAAAGCTCAAGACAATGGCAAAATACCAGGAACCAATGATTTTATAAAAGTACTATCACAATCCTAGTATTCCTATTATAAGGTGACTACTAGTTGCACCTACATATCTCGATCACTATCTCCCCATATCCTCTAGCACCACCATCTCCTCCTCCAACCTTACCATCCCCCCTCCATTGTCTCCTCCTCCCAACCCACCCCAACCCTCTATCATCATCTCCTCTCCCCCCATCCATCATCCCCATATCCTCTATCTCCTTTGCTCCCATCTCTTTGTATTGATATCTTCTCTCCATTTCCACTTGCATCACCTCCACCATTCCCATATCCTCCATCACCCCCACCTACATCACCCCATCTACTCTCTTACATAATTGATGGGACCTAACTGGCTTAGTGACTTGTCTCTACCTACTAATGACTCCTCCACTTGGGTGAGTCAATTGAACTAGTTGAAAGGCTACCCACCATCTATCAAAATTGGGTGGAGTCCCTACATCCCTAACTTTTGAACCCCAAGCCCATTAAATGGGCACCAATGACTCAAAAAAAATTATGGTTATCTCAAGTGCTATCATATCCCACACTCCCCGATCTCTTTGTTGTGTGCGATAAAATATAGCCTCCTCATCAAGTGAGACCTAAACCTCTCTGAACTGGTATCTAACTCTCTCTACTAATTACCTCTCTCTAATGTGAGTAGTACACCCAATCAACCATTTGGTTTGTCAAAAAATATCACATAAGTGGTTTCATCAATCCATGCCTCACATATTCTTTATGGCCTCCAAATAATGCTATCCAACTTATCTAAGGCTCTCCTTTAGTGGTCAAGATCACCCAACCACTGGTGTGCCAAGGAACCCTCATAGACATAAATATAAGGAATACCATTATCATCTAGTCTCCAACCCATAAGAATATTAACTACAATATGCTCCCATTCCCAAACATGGAGCAATGTAATATCACAAGATAATATTTCTCTATGTCTATACATGACCTAGTGTATGTCATGATATAGGTGGGCCAGTATATAGGAACCTCATGTAAAAACCATGTCATCTATCAACATCCTCTCCAATACTTGACCCCATCCAATAGAAAAGCCCATCAACGTTCAATTAGGAACAAGCACTCCTCCAATGAGTATATCTAATACAAGTGGGGGAGCTCCAAAAATCCCCATGACCCTCCATAAATCCATATCGCCATCCTCAATGTTTATCTCATCATCTAGGAACACTCTAGCCAATGTACCATCTCTAGTTTTTATATCATAGACAACCCTAGCACCATGGATGGGGATCCTAAGGATCCTCCAAACATCCTCCAACATTATGGTGATCTGTCTAGTGGGTAGAATAAATTCTAATCTCTCTTTGTTCCACCTCTTGACCAAAGTTGTCATCATAGCCCTGTGAGCTCAAATCTCCAGCATATATTTGATATGTCATTGTCCAATAGCTACAAGAAACATGTGATCCAACTCATCTAGCTCAAAAATTAGTTGAAGCATAGTAGGATGCCACTCCCTAGACATGATAGGATCTAAAACAACTTCCAAAAATATCACACACAATGTCAATCATATCAAAAATCAGGAAAAAATCTAAGTTAGCTAGCCTTGAAATCAAAAGTATCAAAACACAGTCATTTGTGGCCCTTTTTTTTTAAAACATTATTTTAGAAATCATATGTGATCTAATTTTCAAATGTATCAATATTCCTTCAAATGCACTAGAATAAGATGCAAACCTATGCTAATCATATGCAAACTATTTTGTAAATACATTAAAAAGCTATCAAATGTGTAGTTTAATCATCAAATGCCCCATTTCACATCTCAAGAGCACAATAGCAAGTTTCAACTATTCAATTTCGCCCTTTGGTGTATGTTATTTCCTAACTTTAGCTAGCATTAATGACATCTAGAACTACACCTAATGACCTAAGATTTCAATAACTACCACCTAGGGTGCTCTAGTTGGTCGTTGATGCTAACATACTTTCTTTGTGCAATGTATACCTCTCAGAATCCTCACCATCTTTGTAGTTGCTTCACACTTTGAACACACTAGAGGCTTTGGATCTCTAAACCTAGCAGGGTGAAAATGAATTTAAATTAACCCCCAATGCATATATAGCCAATGAAACCCTAATTTTATCTTACCCACCCACCCTCAATCTATTTTTCTCATAACTTAACTCCCTTAAACCCGTTCATCAGCCAATTAGACATCACTTTTTATCCTCTTCTTCATTAAACCTATCTTGTTTACTTGTGAGATTGACCCAAAATTAATTTTTTTGGCCAATCTCTCGAGGGGGCAACCTACCATTTAACCTTCATTCCTTGGTCCACTAGGGCACATTGGGGCACATCATCACCTAAAAAATTTATACCAGCAACATGCCTTTAAAATAATACAATAGGGCACATTGTCTCAAAGAGGGGTAAAATGTACACACCTAAATAATTCTAAATTCAACATCATTTCTCATCATCATCACTAATCAACCCTTTCATCACTACTAATTAAATAATTTTAATTGTTTAATTAAATATTGCATTATTCCTTTATCCATATAATTAAATAATTTTTAATTATTTAAATAAATCTTGAATCAAGTTCTCCCATCCCCTTAATTAATTGTTTTTAAAATTATTTAATTAAAATCATGCATCCCTCTCATCCAGCATATTTAAATAATTTTAATTATTCAATTAGCTAATTATTCCTCTAAAATTAAATAAATTATTTGATTTATTTAGTTTGACTTTGCACATTCCTCTAAAAATAAATAAAACCAACATTTTTTATTTCTTAAATATATATCATTCTTTTTTTTTCCTCCAACTCTAAATTTAGTGACCATCTCTAAATTTAGTGAGTTGACTAAAAAGCAACCTAAGTTCACTCGCACTCACTTCTACTTCGTCATCTCATGCATTTAGTGATCTGATTCATGTAGTCACTTAACTCCTCATCACAACCCCTCATCCTAACACATGTCATGTGTAAATTCATCATAATCTCTCAAACATCTGCATCCATCAATCTCAACTCACATCAAGTACACCATTAATTAAATTGTAGTGTCATAAATTTTCACCTTGACAATTTCACACTTTATTGACACCCTATTTTATTTATAGAATTAATTACATTGATAATTTATTGATTTTGAGGTCAGATTGGAAAATTAAATTGTAGTCTCTGACATCACAAGATATTTGGGCCAAAAACACCCAGACAAGGGTGAGGGCACCCTTGTCCTAAAGGTGACCTATTTCAATAAATGTTATTTTAAGTATCGGCTTTGAGAATTGAAAAGTGACCTCAATTTTTCCTATATCTAAAAATATCAATTGGGATGTATATATAAACAAATTTCCCTTTTATTTGAACATTAAGTATTATGAACTAGGCAATATCATGATCAGTCATGCACTTTTATGCTCTTATTATGAAGTGAGTTGTCCTCTACAAGTAAGCTATGACAATCTATAGTGTTATGTGGACTAACCTCTTGTAGGTCTTAAAATTTATTCAATCATCCATCAATCAAAATTTTGTGGCAACTTATGGTATGAACAACACTTCAACAAGGGTCTCATACCTAAGGTAACATTATCCATTATCATTTTGTTTATTATAGTCATTTATTGTTTATTTGACATCTTCCCAACCTAGGGTAATCCCTCTTTACCATCATCATTTATTTTGTGTGGAGGTAGAAACACCAAAATGGGGTTTGAATGGCAAGCCCCTATACAACACAATCTTTTCCTCCTCTTTTAATATGTGCAGGTCAAATCTAGAAGTTTCATCAATGACAAGTTATAGAAAATTACATGGAAAACTTGGATGTACTAGATCATAATTTAGGCATTCACAAATCCTCATATTTGGACAAGGAAACCCTCACCCTTGTCCCTCAAATGTAGACTCCAATTTTATGTACAAATTTCTCTCTATAATCATTTTCCAAATATGTGTCTATTCTACAATTTTCCAGTTTCACTCATGCGATAAATTGCATTTTAGATCTAGGATTTATGTCAAATAGATTAACTAAAATACATATAAAATTTTGCCTCATTTCAACACAAAAGAACCAAACTGTAGCAGATTGGCTCTCCTTTGAGATAGCTAGCCAATCATCAAAACCTTGGTTTGTGTTCCAAGACTCTTCCAAAGAAGGAAAGTTAGATCTAGGTTAATTCACTTGTTGGATCTTAGATCTCTTTCCCACTTAACATTTTAGTGAACTTGACATATCCTACACTTGTAATTTTTCTGATTTATCAGCATATATTTTGAAAATTGATCAAAAACCTAGGTTACTTGAATATCTTGTTATTAATGCGCATTTTATTTTCAAAACAAATCATTTGCACCCTTAATTAGTTAAACATTAAACGCCTTGAGAATTCAATTTAGATCATATTTGCAAAATATTTATATTTAATACAATTTTTTAGATCTGATTTTCCACTTTTAGGGAAATATATCTAAGTTATTTTATTTTAATTTATAAATGTGATATGTTTACTTTGGAAATAGAGCATTCCAGGCACTTTTTTCCTTGCAAAAATATAGACTTGAACACATTTTTACACCATTTCATTGACATGTTTATTTTATCAACACTTTCCCTCATTAACCTTATTTTCGCCTCGCACCTTGTCCTCCTCAACAAATGGGCAAAGAGTATGGTCTTGTTGAACAACTTTGTAATACTATAACTAAGAACTCTCTTTCGGACTTTAAAACTCACCTACATACCATGAGGTGCTCCAAGAGACCTTACAGAAGATAGCAGTACCACTTTATGTTAGACGAATAGGTGTAGTAGCCTTATTTAATTGTATGCAAACAACAAACTTGAACATCACATTCCCTCAACATGAATTACCTCCTCCTAAAATCCAAAACCAATATGATGCTCTCATGATTGTTTTTTGATACAGAAAACCAGGTTTTAAAGGGACATCGAAACCCTATACAAAGACCATAAGAACCCGTAGCACAAAGAGACCAAACCTGACAACAAAAATTAACTAGGAAACCCATCAACAACCCAAAAGCAAAACATCAGCAAAAAATCTGACTGAGCAAAAAACATAGCAAAGCTACAAAAAAATTTCTAGATCATTAACCAAGGCCAAATTCTCCTCAATGACCCCCTCATGCATTCTCATCATATCCTTGAGCTCCTCAAACAAGATAGCAGCTTGTTTCTTAATTTTACTCCTCATTCTCAAACATGGGCCAGCATCAACAACCTTCTACACAGTAAGAGCTAAAGCATCATTCTTCTCCATCAGGTTCTTGGCACAAACCTCCTCGATGGTCATCTCAATATCACCCAACTCCAGGGGATTACCATTCCATTTCAAGGAAATCTCATTAAAAAAAGAGAGGCCCTTAGTAGTCGACTTCATAGAATTATTGCTAATATTAACCACATTCTTTAGATCATTAGACAACTTAGAAATTCTATCCTCAATGTTAACAAATCTCTCTTCAAAATTCTTTTGGACCTCCACTTCCAAGGAAGTAATCCTCTCCTCATGAGAAGTGCCAAGACGATCAAAATTCACAACCAATTTATCAAGCACAACATTCATGGTTTTAACCTTACCTTTAATCGCCCATTCCTTCTTATTACTATGCACCAAAGCCACACACACATCCTACCAATTATTAAGCTGCACATTGAGCTCCTTAACCTCCAAGAAGAGCCATTTAACCAAAGAAAACAAGTTATGAGTACCATCCTTAGCCATCCTACAAAACATACCCATATTAACCTCATCCCAATTGACAGGTGGTAGAGCTTGATAGCCCACATTATCAACAAGGACCTCTCGATCCTCCTCCTTATCCTTCATTTCATCCTCCACAGGGGAGTCCTCCACCTCAATCACATCAACCTTAACATGAATTATTTTGTAAGTTCGCTAAGTCAGCCAAAATTTCCATCCACTCCGCCTTCACAAAACTCCCTTTAACCTGCTTAGAGCTGAGAGGAGAGACATGGGTAACCTGAATAGGGTCAACCTCCTTGGAACATTTCAAACCCTCACTCCCATACACAATACCCTCCATCGGCTACACAAACCCAGAGATGCCTTCACCACCACCGAGACCATCCTTCTAAATAGGGGACTCCAAATCACCCACTTTACTTGCATCTAGAGAATGATTAATATCAGAAGCGGGGGCTTCCTCCACAGCATTAGACACCTCCACCTTCTTCTTAACAGACTTCTACTCTTTTCTGAGACATTTTTTCCTCCCCTTTGCATTCTTATTCCCAGGGGTCACTACCGCTTCTTTAACCTCAATTTTTGTTTCATATCCCTTCGACCAAGATTCAGAAGCATCAAAACCCTCCATAGAGTCACTGATTTCCTCCAACAACTCCTCAAAGTCTGAATCATCATCATCAGAATTTCCTTCCCACTTTGTCGCCGAATCAACAATCTCATAGCCAAAAAAAATTCCAACCTTCTTACGGGCATGAGACTTAGGAGAAACATGGATTAACTTAAGCTTAATGTGTTCAACTATTAAATTCATAAGGTCTTCATGGATAATTTCCTTCCTGGGGTTCCTATGATGATCCTCAATACTATGCTCCATCAACAATAGAAGATAAAAAGGAAACAAAACCAAACAATTATGCCGAAAATGATTCAACAACATGAAATGATAGCTATAAATCATAGAAAACCTACCCTCCAAAGTGAAGTAATGCATAATGGTTAGAGAAATATCCCTCCATAAAAGCTTGAGAGATTTACGAGAATACCCACCACTACCAAGTGGCCTGAGCTTCTTCTTCTCATCATGTTTAAAGAAATTAGCAAGGGCTTTCTTAGCCGCACCTTTGTCTCTATAGAATTCACTTCCAGAGGTAGGAACACCGATCACATCTGCTACAAAATCCTCATTGATATTAAATTCCACACCTTTAAAATGTAGAATCCTACTGCTCCATCCCTTAACAAAGACCTTTGTCGCCTCAAGATTTGGCCCTTGGAGCTTAAGAAAATATGGGCTAACCCCACCCTTTTCCAAGTGCTCCCACATAGTTTCATTAGTCTGAAACTCCTCACAAGAGCTCAGCTCCACTCTGCAACAAGAACCACCCATGGTGGCATGCAGCAAACAATACTCTGCCAACACCTTAATCTTCTACACAAAAAGGATTAAGCAAACAGACCATAAAACAATGCAAAAGAGACCCACAAATCATGTAAGCCTGCCATACAAAGTACCACCACACCTAAGCTGCCAGACCATAATATCACAGATTACAAGGAGGAAATAATGAGAAGAGTAAGTCCAAAACACAACGTGCAAGAACCAACTCATAACAAAATAAAAGAGCCTTTCCCCCAACTTAATAAGCTTAATGACAAGGCACCTAGTCATTATTAGAGATAAACTTAAGATTAAGAGGAAAGGATTCAAAATCATCCCAATTATTACGAGACACCATGCCCAAGTTAGCCAACCCATTAGCCAACGAGTTAGATTCCCTAAACACATGTGAAATTTTGATCTCATCAAAAGAATTGATGAGACAACGAATCATTAATAAGATGGGCAATCAACCAGGAAGGCGAACTAGTCAACAAAAGACACTTAATGATATCAAAGGAGTCCCCTTCAAGCCAAAGTTTGGAAACCCCAAAAAAATTCACCAAAACAAGGCCATGATAGGCTGCTATAGCCTCTACATAGTGGTTAGTCTGTGTTCCCAAAGGGAGTGCCACCGCAAAGACAAACCTATCATTCTCATCACGTTTCTTGAAAAATAATTTATTTTTATTTTATTTTACATAAATATTTATAATATTACATAAATACCACATAAGAAATATTAATGCGCCTATTATTTGTTCCTAATTATTTATATATACCTAATATGTAATATATTAGATATATACCTAATATTAATAGGGAAAGTATTTTTATATAAATTAAATATATATAAATTAGGTATAATACTTCCCCTATTAATAGTTTAAAATACAATAATATGTTAACATATTAACATAAAAATATAAATTAGAGTTAACATGAAGTATTAGGAATAAGTATTATATTTCTAGCAAATTAAGTATTTTTCATATACTTGGAATAAATACCTAACAATAATATGTTAACTCTAATTTAAAATATAATATTAATATTAATAGGGGAAGTATTAATATTCTATTTTAAATTAGAGTTACATATTATTGTTAAGTATAGTCATTTCAAATATATTTTTATATAGGTATATATATTTGATATATATAATAGGGGAAATATTTCATGGTGGTTACTATTTTTATTTAGTTAAGAAATATTTTATTATAAAACAACATCATTAATATTATGCTTATTATTAAATATTAATATATATTTTTACTTTAGAATTATTTTTTGGGTCTTGCAACATGAGCATGAAGTATGGATGGTTTTTGTTGGTTGTTCCTATCATTAATGTGGACAACAATCATGAGAAAGAAATATTATAAATATTAATATATTATTTTCCCATGAATATAGGTTGACATCAATGACAATGCAATAATAATTTATCTCTATCAAGTGCAATCTTTCCATATTATTATTTTCTTATTATTATGATCAATTATTAATTTCAGATAATAAATAATTGTTAAGTGATTTATATATCAATTTAAGTTGCTAGAATGAAGTAATTTATTATTAATTTCCATATTTTTTGGACCTTGCAACATAATAATAATTTATCTCTATCAAATGCAACATTTAAAAAATTATTATTAAAATAAATATAAAATTAATTGATCTTTTTTAAATTTCTTCAAAGATTAAGAATTATAAAATAAACTAAAATTACACATTAAATAAGTATACGAAATCATAACTAGCATTTTTTTTAGAATGTGCCTTCCTCTTTGTCCATGTAAGAATGGTCTACTATGAAGCCTCATTCACAACATGATTAAATGTTAATATATTTTCAACAAACACTGCATTCCTCAACTCACTATTACATTCATTTCTTTGTGCTATATATTCCTTATTTTCTCATGACATTTCTTAGATTACATAAGAAATGAAGTATATAACATATTTACTCTTTTTACATAAGATTTAGAACAAACTATCCAAAATATAAGGGAGTCATTTACCCACAACCAACAAATTGACTTGAAATGGAGAGGTTTCTTTTCCTATGAATATAGAATTTTTTAGTCTATGAATTATCAATTCATAATAAGTGCATTTATTTGGCCATCAATTATACATTTACATAAAAAAATAACTAATACAATTGATTATATTAGCAAGTAATATAGAGAATTATTTATGTTGTATTTGTTTCATGACATATAAGTATAAAATTGAAGCTCACCTATTATAATAAAATAGTTCAAATATAACTTAACAAAATAGTTATTTAACAATTATTTATTATTTGAAATTAATTTGCTAGCAAGTGCAATCATGAGCTACAAGAAGCTTGTTATCTCCACTTTCAATAGAATGTTATATGAATTATTTTCCAAGGATAAAATAAAAATTATTATTAGTAAATATAATTAAATAATTATTTTTTATATTTTACTTCAAAACTATATTAAATATCACTTATTTTTAATTAATCATATATAGGAAAGGGTGGTAAAAATATATGATATGTTATGAAAATGGATTATGAAGGTGGCTATTAAGGTATATTAAAAAGACTAAAATATGGGATAAAATGAAACATAATTCCTTCTCATCACACTCACTCGTCAATTGGACCCATCTAAACAAGTCTAAAAGATATAATAAACATACATTTTGTAATTTTCATAGAGGTAATGAGAACCACACATAAATTTGCATTACTCTAAAGTATTATTATACCTATCTTAGATAAATTTATGTAAAATATATG
Source organism: Sequoiadendron giganteum (assembly GCA_007115665.2). Taxonomy (NCBI): domain Eukaryota; kingdom Viridiplantae; phylum Streptophyta; class Pinopsida; order Cupressales; family Cupressaceae; genus Sequoiadendron; species Sequoiadendron giganteum. Next base: position 360,952,762 of record CM021106.1, on the reverse strand, counting down.
TCAAGATATATCACACTTGAGGTTCATGATCCATTTATATCATAAATTTTTTTATTTATTATTTTTATTTATTTAAGAAATATTCTATTATAAAACAACATCATTAATATTATGCTTATTATTAAATATTAATATATTTTTAATTTAGAATTATTTGTTGGGCCTTGCTACATGAGCATGAAGTATGGATGGTTTGTGTTGGTTGTTCCTATGTTGTCATTGATGTCAGCCTATATGGATCATGAACTAGTTTTGGTAAGTGATATTCATCATAACAACAAATAATTTGCTAGCAAGTGTAAACATGAAATTACTTGATATATAAATTGCTTGCTAGAAAATTTATTATATTAATATGGAAATATTGCACTTGATAGAGATAAATTATTATTATGTTAAGTATATAACATATTTACTCTTTTTTACATAACATTTAGAACAAACTATCCAAAATATAAGGGAGTTGTTTACCCACAACCAACAAATTGACTTGAAATGGAGAGGTTTCTTTTCCCATTAATATAGAATTTTTTAATCTATGAATTACCAATTCATAATAGGTGCATTTATTTGGTCGGAAAAATAAGGCTAAATAATAGGTGCATTAATATTTCTTATGTAATATTTATGTAAAATAAAAGGTTATATATAAATATTAATTTGTAATATAGGAACAAATAAACTAATTTATAGTCATTTCAAGTATTTTTATGTCCCATGATCATGCTGGACATAATATTGTATGGCAAATATTTGGAATAAATATAATTAGCGTATTAATATTGATAACTTGAAGTATTTCTATATAAATTAGGTATATATATTTCAAGTGTAATATGTTGGTTTTATGTCCCCAAAATTTGTAATATTTCTTTTCTCATGATTGTTGTCCACATTAATGATCATGGAATTAGGCGTAATCTAATTGATAATGGATCGGGTCTTAATATTTTCAGTAGTGACCTTTTACATAATATCAGTGTGGATAGGTCTCTCATAAAACCTGATAATCTTTCTATTCATGGTTTTGATAATTTTGGTAGAAAACTAGTGTTGGATACAATCACATTACCCATTAAGGTAGGACCCATAATTTTTCCTACCCTTATCCATTTCATGCTTAATAATATTTCATATAACCTTCTTCTTGATAGACCAAAGATTCATTCCATGAGAGGAGTCTCATCTTCTATTCACCATATAATGAAGTGTGAATATAATAACAAGGTATGTACAATTAAAGAAGATTCAAAAATTTATTTACAAGCCAAAGCCAAACATAACATTTCTAATTCTCTTAGTACATTGATTCCATCTTCAAAAGTTGAACTATTACCTTCTAATGGTAATGATACCAATGATAGTAAATCACCTATGATTGTGCTCTTCAGTTATGGTTAGGGTTCATTAGATTTTACACCTATTGGGGAGTATAAAATATCACCATCAAGGAATAAAGATCCCAAGGTTGTTTTAGTGGCATCAACACCACAACTCCTTTGAACAATGACAATATCCAAAAAATGTTTCATCTTCAATTAGATGTTTTGGTGGCAATTGGGGTTCATTAAATTTTACAACCTCCTTTGTGGGAGAGTAGAAAATCTCACAATCTAAACCTAAGGAATATTTTATTTTATTTGTATAATCATCTACTATATAAAAAAAACCATAAAAACCATCATCCCATGATGGTGAGGGGGGATTTTTATCTTTTATACCTAGTGCGTTGGTAAAATCTAATAAATATCCTCCTCATCTTGACACTTCAAGACCCAAAAAGAATTTGAATTCTTGCAAAAGAATCAATTCTTCTCATGATGATACTCATCTTTCAATAAATAATCATTTAAACAAGACTTATCCTCCATATAATTTGGAAAAACATTATGGAGTTGGATTTAAAATTCTTTCTAAACTTGGATACAATGGAAACATGAAACATGGAGTTAAGAATACTATGAAACTTACAAAAAGGGGATTAGGTTTCTAACTTCTTACTTTGTCTACATCTCATCCTCCATCATATAAGGTATTTATAACTCCCTCTTGTGAGCAAGAGCATATTTTGTCGAGGCTTCTCAAAGCCCACTTGATTACACTTCCTCCTCCAACATGTAAGAATTTTCACAAACATAATCAAGAAAATCATTCTTTTTGTGCATATCATCGAGTACATGGTCATTCCACCAATGAATGCTCGGCCTTGAGAAATAAAATACAACAACTTCTCAATGGTGGTGTTATCACTCCTTCATGTGTTGATACACCTATTAATTCCAAATTATAATCTCCCTTCTATGGTGTTTCTCATCACTATGTGGCATTTGTAGCTCTATGTGTCTACTCATTTCCATTCATGGTGGTACAATATTATGTGCAAACATATTTCATCAATGGTAGCAATACAATAGTATCCAACATGGTTTTCCTTGCCTGTACACTTGGGGGAAAGGATAACTAATTTTGGAGGTGTGCATTGTTTTTGAGGATCCCCTCTTCCCCCTTCTTTTCATTAGAATATCAGCATAGAAAGTATGCTAACATTTTAAGGTGGCATATCATCCTATCCATTTTATATATCCTCTTTTGGGTGCTGACTTATAGACATACCCTCTTAGTGGCGGTATTATTTATAATTCCACTTGAGGCGTGGTTATCAATTTTTCCCCTATGATGTTAAAATTTTATTCATCTCCTGAGACGTTAAACCATCCCCCATAATATTAAACATTTATGTACTCCCTAAGGGATGATTTCCAAACAATCCAAAAAACTAGCATAACGAAGCTTGTTGACCTGTGAATTTGAGCATTTTCTATGGACACCTAGCATAACACAACTTGCTAGCCAATGAATCCATTTGTCTCATGAGTAAACTAGAATAATAGAACTTGTTAGCTTTAAGTGACCTATCATTTATCAATTTTACCTGGACACCTAGCATAAAAAACTTGCTAGAGCTAGTAAATCTATGTAGCTCATGATAACTTTTTAAAATTTTAAATGTGTATGTTGTGCATTCGAGAGATGGCACTTGGTAATTGAGACAACCTTATATACCAAGGTCTCTTTACCTTGTTGACTTGGATCTCTATTTTTTGTCTACTAACATTTGTTGTTCTATATTCCATGTTTGTGTTATGTTTATGTGTGTATAATGTTTCCTTGTGTATTTCACATTATTTCTTCTTATATTCCACATATTTTCCTCATGTATTATGCATGTCTGCTTTGTATATTTATTGGGTTTGATCCATGTATTCCTTGTATGCTTCATGTATTCCTTATATGCATCATGTTTTCCTTATGTATTCTTTGTGTACTCTTTTATGTGTATTTCATTTATTGTTCATTGAATGTGTTTATATGATTTAAATTTTCCTTGTCTTGCATGTGGCATATATGTTTCATGTTTGTCTTATCATTGTGGATTAATGCGATCCTAAGTTGGGGGCTAGTGCATCTCTCAACTTGGTTTCATCTTGTCTCTTCAATGTTTTGATAAAGAAATATATCTTCTTCGTTCCTTTAGTGTGAGTATGAACATAATATCATACCCTCACTAAAGTGGGGGCTAAATGCAATGTCATAAATTGTCATCGTTGACATTTTCACACTATATTGAAACCATATTTTGCCTATAGAATTAATTACTTTAATAATTTACTCATTGTGAGGTCATATTAGGAGAATATAATAAAATTCCTGACATCCCAATAAATTTGGGCCAAAAACAGTTGGATAAAGGTGAGGGTGCCCTCATCCTAAAGGTGACCTATTTCAATTTATATTATTTAAATTATGGGCTTTGAGTATTTAAAAGTGACCTCAAGTAAGGCTATACCCAAAAAGATCAACTGGGATGTATATAAAATTAAATTTACCTCTCATTTGAATATTAAGCATTATGAAATAGGAACTATCATGATAAATCATGCACTTTTATGCTCTTATTATGAAGTGAGTTATCCTCTACATGTTAGCTACAACAATATATGGTGTTATATGGGCTAACCTCTTGCAGGTCTTCAAAGCCATCCAATCATCCATCAATAATTTTTTTGTGGGAGCTTATGGTATGAACATTACTTCAACAAGGTTCTTATACCTAAGGTAATATTATCCATTATCATTTTATTTATTATAGTCAATTATTGTTTAGTTGGCCTCTGCCTAGCCTAGGGTAATCCCTCTTTACCATCATCATTTATTGTTTGTTGAGGTGGAAATGCCAAAATGTGTTTTGACCTAGGAAAACCCCTACAAAATAACCTTTTCCCCCTATTTTCATGTGTATGAGTCAAATCTGAAAGTTTCATATATGACAAGTTGCAAAAAAGTATAGGGTAGACCTGTAGCTACCATATCAAACTTCAAGCATTCAAAGATCCTCATTTTTGTACAAGGGAAAACCCTCACCCTTGTCCCTTAAATTCAAACTCCAATTTTATATGTAGGTTCCTCTTTGTCATCATTTTCTAGATCTATGCTTGTTTTGCAATTTTCTATTTTTGTCTATGTGATAAATTGCATTTTTCAGATCTCTAAGGTTTTATGTCAAATAGATTAACTAAAACACATATCAAATTTTCCATCTTTTCAACAGAAAAGAACTAAACCCTTGCATATTGGCTCTCATTTAAGGCAACTATCCAATCATCAAAATCTTAGTTGGTTTGTGTTCCAATGTTGAATCCAAAAAAGGAAAGTTAGATCTAGGTTAATTCACTTATTGGATCTCATATCTATTTCCCACTTAACACAAATAGATATTGAAACATATTAAACACCCATGACTTAGCCTTTTAATCCCTCCACAATTTTTGAATTTAAACTATACTCGTTTTTATATTGTTTTTTTCTAATAGGGTTATGTTGAAGTATTTAAGCAATTTGCATACTATCAAAGTAGAAAAATTTATATTTTATAACAGAGTAAGGATGGGAATTTTGGTGGAGGTAAAGTAGTTAGTTTTACATTATTTTATTTCATGTTTTATTTACACTCGCTTCATTGATCTAGGTCATTTGATCATTGAATTGGGTTTTTGATATTTTTTCATTTCCTTTATTAAATTTAATTGATTTGATTTCCCCTATTCACAGATAGTCATCAAAATCAATTTTGAATTGGTATACAATCATATTATAGGCCTTGTGCCAATTAATTTTGGTGATTTTCAAATGTTGGAGAAGGATACAACTATACTTCATGACACATAATATAGAGATAGATTTGTTAGGGGTGTTTAATAGAGGTATTGACTATATTTTATTTTATGTTAAAAAATCATTTTTTATTTATTGTGTGATAACACATATTTTTTTGTCCTTTCTATTTTAATGTTGTATTTTTTATGTAGGATATGGATAGATGTCGAAGCTACAACCTCACAGTGAAAGTTGAGCATGTTGGTACAAACAAGTGATGCTTATACAAATTGTTTTCTGACTTCCTATAGCTACACACTTACACAAGTATCCCATCTCTTCTTAAAAAAAAGAAAGAAAATTCATGTGCTATGATGGGATTATGAGTGACCTTTGATGATTTATTTAAATTATTAGAAAATATCAAATTATTGATATAGGAGCATCCCAAGTGTAAGGGCAATCTTGTATCAACCAATTTTTTTAATTTTTAGTTAAGTTTTATTTTGTTTCTATTGGTTTTTGGAGTAAACCTAGTCTATTCAAGACATGGTAGGGAATTCACTCCATGCATGAGGAAAATTTATTGAACATCTCTCTAAGACTACTACCATTTCACCTAGTGTAGCAATTCACTCCATGCATGAGGGGAAGTTATTGAACATCTCTCCAAGGCTTCTACCATGTCACTTATTGAAGAAAAACTCACTCTAAAGGATTTGTCATACCTCTCAATCAACACAACACTTCTACTTACATCTAGGAATGATACAAGGAACATCAAAGTATAAGTATGGAATTTTACCAGAGAGAGGATATTCTACAATATCATCATTCTTCATTTCTTATACTCTTAATCTCCATATCCATTATTGATTTCATCCATTTTTCTTGCTTCCAAGAGAGAGGGAGAGGGTGAGAAGTTCCAGAGAAACACTGTCATGAGAAGGGGGGGACTATTGATAAATAATTTGTGTGGTGTCTTGGACATTTCTCTTCCTGTTTGATCTTCCTTTTATCAGTTGAGTTTTAGCATAACCAAGTAGGACCTCATATACATTCCTTCTTTAGAATGAGTATATTGTGTTTATTTCATGTAATTTGGTTCACACCTTCACATACATAGAGTTAAATCCATTTAAAACCTTAATGATCAATCATTTGATTAAAAAGTACCTTAGCACATGTTTAGATATATTGATAGTACCTTAAATATTAAATCATGCAAAACTTAAAGGAAAGCATGTCACATGTTACCTAATATCTAAACACATTTTTATGAAGAAAACGACTCTACATGCAAGTGAACTAGATATTATTTTGTACATTTTATAATGGTGTTCTATGGTGTTTGTCAAATTTGACTTAACAAGGGTAAACGCTTCTTATAGTTTTCACAATTATCATATTTGGTAAGGAAGTTGGAAACTCTAGAAAAATCATATAGATGATCAACCATCTTTGTAAATCTTGCCTTAGTATGTTCAGATTTAGAAGTTTAAATGGATTAAACCTAGACATTAATTATAGATATGACATTATTTTAAATAAATAAAATCTATCCATTTTAAAACATTAGGATCTTTAGGTTGTGAAACAGTAATAATGAATATTAGGTTTAAGGCATGTTCTCTTATAAGCATCTACACTTGAGAGGCTAGTAAAAGTTATCATGGAGAGAGGCTCAAAAATACCTAATATATTAACATTTCCTTTTATAATTGTGATAATTATGATAATGAACGATAATTATATGGAATTTTAGTTGAGCAATTAGATATTGGGGTATCTTAGTTAAGTGATTTTAATTAGCATGGCTAATCCATTACCTTATTAATCATATATGTAATTTTCCTATCCTTTGAATACCTATTAAACTTATGTAAACTCTTCCCAATAACTTTTCGTGTCTTGTGACATTGTTTGTGAATAAATAAAGTATTTATGTAAGCATTTGTATGCTTTTTATTTGAATCTTTAATATAGTTTAACTAGTAAATGAGAAAATATAATTTTGGAAAGGATCTATTTTTATGCATAAGATAAATTTAGGATTTAAAGAAAGGATCTTCATTATTAACATGGGTATGTGAAATTTTATTTCTTCTAACTCTTTCTATCTTCCCAATGTTAAATAAATAATAGTTTAAGATATCAAGTCGTTATTGTTTGATTTATGCTTTTTACAACTAACCCATATTTCCCCTACTACAATTACAAAACAAGAAACACTAAAAACCCATTGAAAAATATCATATTAGCCCATACTCAAAGAAATTTAGTTAGCAATATCAAAAATACTTGATGAAAAAATTAAAACACGTAATTCAAAGCAATTGAATCTAAAAGAATGTGCAAAACTTCAATCCCATTGGAGGATTATGCTCTAATTGATTATGGATTGCTCTATTAAGCATAAACCCATGTTGCAAAGCTCGGGATTGATGAATTTGGCTCATAATTAGCTCAAAATAATGAATTGCTCAAGCTCATGAAGATTGTGAATGATTTTTGATGGAAAATTAACTCGTTTACAAATTTGAAAATATCAAATTAACAATCCATATCAGATTGACAGATCAATAGATGAGAGGAAATCAAGGAGATCAAGAAAGATCAATGGATGAAATTACTTGAGAGCCCAAAACATCCCTATTTTCATGGAAATTTGGTTAAAGATATTTTGGAAGGAAATATCTATTCAAATTTGAAGTTGAATTTGAATTTGAATTTGAATTAGGGAATATTCCTTTTGGAGGGAATATGCTATTTAGATATTTTGGAGAGAAAATATATTTTGAAAAGAGAATATTCTCTTTTGAAAAATGAATATGCTTTGTGCAAGTTGGAGGAAATTAGGAAATTAAATAATTATTAAAATTATTTAATTATGAGGATGAGAAGAAATTAAAATATTTAATTAAATAATTAAAAATTATTTAACCATGTGGGATAGAAGAAAAATTAAATTTAATTAAATAATTCAAATTTATTTAATTAGAATGGAAGGGAGAAAATTAAATTTAATTAAATAATTCAAAATTATTCAATTAAAAGGAAATTAGTGAGAAATGATGAAAAATGAGGAATTAACCAAATTATGTCAATTATTCAATTAATAGAGAAAAGATGAATTTAATCAAATAATTGGAAATTATTTAATTAAATGAGGAATTAGGTGAAAATGAGGGAAATGATATTAATAAGTGAAATCGAGATGTGTGATACGTTCAAGACAATTTTAGGTGTCTACATTTTGTCCCTCTTTGAAGCAATGTACCTGTTGTGTTGTTTCAAAGACTTGATATTGCTCATATTTTTGTTTTAAATTATTTTGATGCCCCACTATGCCCTAGCGGACGAAGAAGTGTTGCCCCTTGAGAGATCGGCCGAAAAAATTAATTTTTGGGTCGAGACCACAACATGACGATGAGAATAGTTCTACTGAAAAGAGGATGAAAACTAAGTCCTAGGAAGTCAATAAAGTGATTAGGATTGATGAACAAGGTTGAAAAATAAGCTAGCAGGGTGGAAAAGGGAGGAACCCTAGGGTTTGGGGGTCATATAGATGCATTTGGGATCAAAATATCCTCATTTGCACACTTCACTTTATAGATTTTCAGAGCTCTAAGCACTCACTTTGTTAGGACACCTTCTCATTATGGTGCTCGTTCCTTGTATTGCACATCACACAAAATGAGTCAGATAGTTCCAAAGGCCAGTAGGAGTAGGCCCACTGGTACATTCTAAGTTTTTTTTTTTCTTGCATGTAGTTCTAGGCTATCAAATTGATAGCTAAAGATAGGAAAACAAATGTGTCAATCTATGGATTGATGCCTTTGTAACCTAATGTGTCATGTTTGTAATCATGAAATGTCACCTTTGTAATAGTGTAGTGCATTTGGGATACCTTACTGCATTTGAGATGTCTTAGCATAGTTAGTGTGTGTGTTTGAGAATGTGTTCACATTTGCATTCTGAAGGTTTGGAGCATTTTAAAAATGGTTCACATCTAATCTTCATTCTTTATCATGTTTTTACATAGTAACACATTTGTTCTTTTGCTTAGTAGATAGATTTTTATCAAAAATTTAACAAATTGATCTCGTGGGTGTTATGCTTGTGGGTGGTGCTTCACACTATCTACTCAAGAGAGAAAATACTAGATTTTGGAGTAGATGGCCCTCGTAGGCGAGATCGAGATTGAGTTTCTAGCATCGATTAATCTCTACTACATTGCATAAATGCCTAAGATTCAAGCGCACAAAGCTATGATGATTGTGCTCGTTGAGTGATGGTGGTTGGATACAATTACTTTTCACCTTCTCACTAGGGAGTGCACTATCACTTTGGAGGATGTTTGGTGCATCCTTAGGGTGCCTATTGATGGTGTTCACTTGATCTATATGCCATGGATTGAGGAGCAATGTCCTTGAAGAGACTTCTCGGAGATGATGAGCTAGAGATTATAGACAGATGGATTGAGTTGCATCCTTACATTAGAGAGGTGGATGACATTGTTCTTATTCTAGTTAGATTGATCATGGGGCCTCTTATGCCTAATAGATTATCATGAGGATTTTTTTTGGATGGGGATATGTTATCAAGGGTATGATCATATAGGGAATCACTTATGCATGGGGACCTTATATCCTCATGCATCTATATCATCACATGCACATGGTTTATTACAGAGTTGCTACTAGCATATCAGCATGTGTGACACTTCTCCATATCTAGGCATGGGAGAACATAGCTATGACTTGGCCAGTTGGAGAGTCGGAGAGAGGTCAGAGAAAATTTTGTATATCTATATGTTGTTATGCTGACACATAGGAGGATAGGGGGGCTTATGATTGGAGAGGCATATTCAATGACATGGCTAATTTTACTTGGAGATCATGGTTGTAAATTGATGCATGGACATACGACCACTTGCATTTAGCTTATTATAGACAAACACACTAGCTTATCAGGTGCACCACACATATCTTGGAGAGATACTTTCCAGACACGATACAAAAACAATTTGGAGAGAGACAAGGGGTACTCATTGATGATTATCATGTTATTTATGCTCATACAATGAGGGAGATCCCAATGTGGGTTGGTATGGAAGTACCAAAATTTGTGCTTACTGAGCTTGGACAGATGGTTCCCCTAGCATGGGGATGGGTAGGTGGTCTCAATGATCCTAGAACTACACAGGATTATGGTGCATGGTGGGTTCAGAGGAGACCCCTTATATTTTCACATCCTGATAGTACGGTCAGAGCCATAGGTGCTCATAGGAGGAGAGAGGCAAAGCTTGGCCATGAGAAATGGATGAACCATAGAGTTGTGGTTGAGGCTCAAAGAGATAAACAGTAGAAATAGGTAGCCCAATAGGTTTCCCCACATCAGGATCCTCCACAATAGGGTCCACCATAGTAGGATCCTCCACAAGTAGAACCACATCAACATGAAGGTAGAGTAGGTGATGATGATCAATATGCATACATCTGATTAGCCTTGGTATTATTAGAGAGATCAAGCTCACTGAGAGTAAGATGGCTATAGGTCTGAGTGAGACAATTTTACAACTCGACTCATTTAGAGGAAAATAGAGAGAGATTAGGATCTCATTGAGAGAGATCAAAGAGCTTTAGAGTGAGATTGAGCCTATGGAAAGAGGGACCAATGCACCGTAGATTGTAATGTTGAGCTCACCTACTACCAATAGGCAGAGACACATATTACTTAGCTTATAGATGAGAGTGATGCAAAGCATGATCGTAGGACAGATATTGGGATAGGCTAGGGGTCTATGATTTTTGTGTCACAGCACATGTAGGAGATGTGGTCTATGTTTGAGGAAGCCACTTAATAATGGACTTTATATTAGGCTTTAGTGCCTAGAGAGTGCAAACAACCTCGATTTTCAGCTCGAAGCAACACACTTCAAGGGTTTGGGAGATCATATAGTGGATCGATAGGTTGAACCTCTTAGTAGGTGATACCAAGATAGGTTGAGCAGCCACAAGGTTCACAAGGCCATGATGAGAAAAAATAGCAGATCATGGGTTTGCCTCCTCCTAATAGTGAGAAGCATGGGAGATCAGGATAGACTTTTGTATAGATGATTCTTTGATGTATTGATCATTGATGTAGACATATTTATATACATTCATTAGCTTTTGAGCCTAATGTACATATATATTTTTGATGTATATTATTGTATCCTACACTCGATGTACTGAGATGTTTTATATCATGACATTTTAATTTTTGATGATATATGAGATGAAATGATCCTTTTTGATGTAGGCATGATATGGTGTTTTGATGTATAAACATGATTTCTATGATTTGATTATGATGTATGGATATTATGGTTGCATTGATGTATGGATGTTTCATGATATGTGATGATATATGCTTATGCTAATGATCGATGGATGCAAGATGCATGTTATGGATGATGATATGGTGATGATGTGGGTTGCAGGATAGATGTTATGATATGCATATTGATGATTTGTTGATGTAATATTGGATGCATATTTTTTTATGTCATGATACTTTGATAGAAATGTTAGTATGATAAGAGTAGAAGAACGAGATGAATAGATAGAATAGGATGAATGATGAGGTGAGATAGAATGATGATGTTGATTATGATATCAATAAATCTATAATTATTTCGAGATTTTATTGGATATGTGATGAAATAGGATAGATGAATTTTATTTTATTTTTAGGTTATGCTAAATAATGTAAAGAAATCCTTATTTTGATATAACAAGTAGACACGATACACCAAGGTATGAAGAACCAAGGTGGCATTGTATATATTGCATGGACTCTGAATCTACAATAGATAGGAGTATCCTTGTTCATACCTGACATATAGAAACCTTGTTTTATCATGTGAGAGAATAAATTCGTCAAAGTAAAGAGACCAATACACAAAAGGTATAAAGAACCTGATATGTACTAGTCATTGTATTACTTGAGACTACCATTGCACACACAAGGAAATTATTTGCCAAGGTCATATTGCAAGAAAATCTAACAAAAATAGCAAACAAAAGCAATGACTATGCCCCATTATGTACTCCTCTAGACACACTAAGTTACTAAAGATCAAGGTAGTTTCGAGTGAGCCATATAAATGAGACAAAAGATAAAACCAAAAGAAAAGACCAACTGATAATACACATCAATACCATCACATCTCTTGCTAGAGAGAGTTGTTTTAGTTTATATCTGAAATGATGTCTATTGGAGGAAAGATATATCTGCTAAAACATTCATTGGATGTTGATTTGTAAATGTTTATGTTATTGACATGAAGGCTTGTTTGACATGTTTGACAATGATCAAGACTTATAAATCTACGTGAAAATTTAATTTTTCGACAATTATACTTGCTTTTATTTGTTTTTCCAAAGGTGTTGGTGACGATAGGCTTATTATGGATGGAGATGATAGATAAGATGGATGAATGTTTTATTTTGGAATATTTCAAATGTTTTTGACTTTTGAAATGTTTTGAGGTTATTTTTGGCATTATTTATATTTGGTATTTATAATATTTAGATGTTATTTTTTTCAATATTATTTGAATATTTTTGGAGATTTTGAACATATTTTAAATGTTTTTGGGATTTTTTGATGTTATTTGGATGTTTTGGGGGATTTTCAAATGACTTAGGTGGTGTACAAGAATCCATTATGACGACTAGGTTCAAGAAGATGCCCCCAGTCTAACGTGAGACTACTTCATTATGAGCTGGATGAGATGACCTTAGAAAGTGCCAAGTAGTATTGATAGTGATAAATACTCATCAAACACCAAGACATGATGGGGATGAAAATGGATAGATGATTATGAATGGTTATAAGAGAAAGAGTCCTTGATAGATGGTAGATAGTGATTATTTACACAAGGTTCCTATTTGCCAAGTTTTCAACAAGGTACTTGCCCAAAGTTCCGCCAAAGTGGTTTTCACTAGAGGATGATTTTTTCTCTTTACTATTTTATCCTTTTTTTGGATTTTTATTTTTTTTAATTTTTTAGATTTTTTGGAATAAGATACCCCTCATGGGCTAGGCATAGAACCATTTGAGATGACTATTTTTGATGGGTTCCTACAAAGGATCTCCTTTAGGTGTCGCTAACTAATAAGCTTCTAATCCATAGCTTGTGGTGAAGAAAAAAAGTCCCAAATAGTTAGGTTCAAACTTTGTAGTCTTGATCCAATAATTTTTTATTTTCCTTAAGGACAAGGTCTCCTACTTGAAAATGTTGACCCTTGATCTTCTTGTTGTAGATTCTAAGAAAATTATTATGATATTTTTGTAGGTGATTAAGTGCTTCTAGACATCGCTCATCTAGGAATTCAAGTTCATTCAACCTAGATGTCATGTATTATTCATCATTAATTAGGTGTTTTATAGAAATTCTCAATGATGTGAGCTCGACCTTAATGGGTAAGATAGCTTCAGTTCCATAAACCAAGGAATATGGAGTAGGAACAGTGAGTGTTGTGATACTCATTTGATAAGCCCATAAGATGGTATTTAATTGCAAGTGTTGATCCCAACCAACATCATTAATAGTCTTTTTCAAGATCTTCAAGATAGTCTTGCTAGATGCTTCCACTTGATCATTTCCTTGAGGATAATAGGGTGTAGAGAAGCAATGTTGGGTATGGAATTGGGTGCAAAGTTCTCGGACATCTTGATTTTTTAAGGGTTTTCCATTATTTGTGATAATGGCTTGAGGAACATTGTAGCTCAGCATATTAGGTAGTTTAAGATAAACTTGGATATTTGTTTGCTTGTGATGTATGTCATGGGAATGGCTTCTATCCATTTTGTAAAACACTCAATAGCGATGATTATGAATTCATGGCCATTAGATGAGGTAGGTGTTATCTTTCCAATGAGATCAAGCCCCCATTGAGAGAAAGTTCATGGTGTCATGATAGGGTGTAGTTCTTGTGCTAGAGCATGGATGAGATCACCATGCTACTAATATTGTAAGCACTCCATAAACTGATTATCCTCTTGTTCCATGGTATGCCAATAGTAACATGTTCTAAGATTTTTTTTAGCTAAGGTAACACCACTCAAATGTGACCCACAAACACCTTCGTATATCTCTTTTAGGGTAGTTGAAGATTCTTCCAGGTTAAGACATCTTAATAATATTCCATCAAGACTTCTCCAATAAAGGCTATCACCAATGATGATGAAGCGAGAGGATCTTCAGATAAAAAAATTATAGAGGTTACTGGTAATATCAGGTGGAAGGATACCATCTTGAAGGTATAGGCAAATATCGCGGTACTAAGGGTAATCAAGACCAATAATTCTACACATGAATTCAAATTTAGGTATTTTGAAAGCCAGTACGAGAAGTTGCTCCACAAGAAACTCGTATTTCAAGTTGTTATATAGTATATCTAATAAAGACCCAATAGTTGTCATGGAATTTTTTGCTTTATTGTTAACCCTCGAAATGTGCTTAAAGGTGATGACTAGGAAGTATTATTTAAATCTATCAAACATTATTTTGTATGGCATCAACCTGTTATCCTTAGTTTGATAGTCATTATTAACTTGTATTAGTACCAGCTAGGAATCATTGTAGACCCGGAGTTCCTTGATCTTCCATTTAATAGCCATTTAACCCTATGATGAGAGCTTCATACTCAGCTATGTTATTTGTGCATGAAAATGTTGTCTTGTATGATTCTGGTATGCAAACACCTTGAGGGGTGATGAATAAGATACTTGCTATTAATCTATGTTGTGAATGGGAACCATCAAATTATATCTTCCATAGATTTATCAATGTGATAGTGAATATTGTTTGATCTAGAAACTCAAATACCAAAGGGTTTTCAACATATATGGGAGCTTTAGCTAATTGGTTTGTGATGACTTGTCCTTGATAGCCTTTCAATCCACATACTCGATGTCAAACTCGCTCAAGATCATAACCCATTTATCCATACAACCTATGAGAGTTTCCTTTGATAATAGATATTTTAATAGATCTACCTTAGAGATAAGCTTAACTTGATGGCTAAGCATGTAGTGTCATAGCTTTTGAGAATAAAAAACTATAGCTAGACAAGTTCTTTCAATAGGAGTTTAATTAAGCTCATATCCCACTAGGGTCCTATTGATTTAATAGATAGCTCTCTCTTTCCCTAATTCATCATGTTATGCTAAGAGAGCTCCTAATGTTGTTAATGTCATTGAGATATACAATATTAATGGTTTATTCGCCATTGGTGGTATCAAAACTGGTAGTGATGCAAGGTAGTCCTTCAACTTTTGAAAGGCTTGTTGGCAATTAAGATCCCATTTGAGTGCTACACCTTTGTGAAAAAGATTTGTAAAGGGGTGGCAACTATGCAATGAATCCTCTAATAGATTGTATTTTTCCTTACAAACTTATGATTTTCTTTAGTGTTTTAGGTGGAGGCATCTCGATTATAGCTTTGATTTTGGTAGGGTCCACTTTAATTCCCCTTAGTGATATTATGTATCCCAAAATTTTATTGTAAGTAACTCCTGCGTGCATGTGTTTTCTACTCCTAAATGTGCAAATCTAAAAACAATAGCAGAACAGTCTATTGTTTGGGCATGGCTACCCCTCCTACGCGTTATCGGTCTTTTGTGTTGGGCATGGCTGCCCCTTGGGCGTAGTGGGTATTTTGTGAACCTGTAGGAAATCAGGGGTTAAAAAATACTAAAAACAGTAGTAGAACAATTTGTTGTTTCGGCGTGGCCGCCCCTCTTAGGTGTAGTCGGTCTTTTGTGAACCTGCAAGAAATCAGGGGTTAAAAAATACTAGAAATAGCAGTAAAACATTCTAATGTTTGGGCGTGGCCACCCCTTGGTTGTAGTCGGTCTTCTGTGTCATAATTTTCAAAATTCTTAAACAACAGAAAATGTTAAATAAAAAACCCGTGACATGGGTCCCACCGGGCATGCCAAAAATGTGTGCATGCGTTTTCTACTCCTAAATGTACAAATCTAACTACAAATGCAATATGAAAACACAAGACCACCTCAAAGATTAGCTTAAGTAAACCACAAAAGAGAAAGATGAAAAATGATGAAACAACTATACCTTTTATGTTGATCTCCTTGGTTGGCCCTTGATTTGGATGGAAGTGTATGCTCCTTGATGGAAAGGTGATGGAAAATTATTGAAATGAAAATGCAAGATGAGAGTAAATGATGAGCAAATAAAGTGGATGCAAATTGAAAAATGTGCTTAATGGAGGCTTGAATGGCTTAAGATCATAAGTCTCTTACAAAATGCATAAGGTCCAAGCTCCTTTAATGAAGGAAGAGGGGGGTATTTATAGGAGAATTTGAATTCTCTAGAGAATTCAACGGTCAAGATTGAGCCACCATGACCAAGATGGAGGGCTAAGGTGAATTGAGGACTCACAAGCCCTCACATCTTGACATGTGGTGGATGAAGTTTCCAAAGGACAAGGTGAGATGGAAAGTGTACGAGTGACATGGAAAAGGCCATGTGGTCCCAAGGTATTTGCAAGTACCTTAGGATGAGAGAGGATCTCCACAAAAATTAATCCCTTGTCCCAAGTGGAGCTGAAAGTTACAAGTGGGGACTTTAGAAAGTCCACCCTTGTCAACATGGGGATTAGGGATAGCCTAGGAGGAATTAATGTGAATTTTTTAATTCACTTTTTGGAAGAGACCAAAGGGTAAAATAAGATCCCTCTAAAAGAGGTCTTTGTCCTTTGGGTACAATGTGACATATGAGATGTCATGGGGAAGACAAATGCATGGGGGAAATAAGTGTGAATTTTTAATTCACATGAGGAAGAGGTCAACCCAAAAAAGGTCAGTACCAAGAAGGTTGACTTAAGGACATGTCAAAAGGGGTAAGTGATTAGGATTAAGATTGCACAAACAGGTGATTAGATTAATTAATGATGATTAGAGGCAAGTGGTAAGATACAGATGATGTGACATTAATCCTAGTTAAGGATATGCACATCTTAATGAAGGATTAATTAAATTAATCTAGTTTAGTGAAGGGGTTATGGAGGATGTGACAAGGAGAGAGAAAGAATGAATTAAAAATTGAAAAAAAATAATTGACTAAATTAAATAAATTGATTGATTTATTTAATTTAGAGAGGAAATGGTAAATGATAAAGTATTTAATTAAATAATTTTAGGAACCTTAGGGAAAGGGGATAATATTAATTAAATGTGTTATTTAATTAATATAGATGAATTAGACAAATAAATGATGGGATTATGACCATATGAAAGTGGTCAAATTTGGATGTCTATATTTTGCCCCTCTTTGAGATGGTGTTACGAAGTAGCATCATTTCAAAGAAAATTAAAATATAGCACATAAAATATGGATAGATTAATGAAGATGCCCTAGTCATTCAAGGAGTGACTAGGAGGGAAGATGATGAGAGTGAAGATGAAGATTAGGGATTGAGGATGCCCCCTCGAGAGAACATGCGGGTTCAAAAGAACACGGGTGTTCTCTCAAAATGGATGAGATGAGGAGATGGGGAAGATGATGCAAAATGATGCATGAGATATGATGAGATAAAGGTAAGCATAAATAGATTTTAAGGACAAAGGTGATGTTTTCCCATTCAAGCTACAAGCTAGGATGGATTGATTGTCAATGGAGTGTTGTTGATGAGGGAATGATATATCCCATAACAACACAAGGATAGGGAAGGATACATCCTGATGAGGATGAGTGTTGTTGACGAGGAAAGGATACATCCCAAAACAATACCAAAGGATAGGGAAGGATACATCTTGATGAGAGTGTTGTTGACGAGGGAAGGATACATCCCAAAACAACACAAAAGGATAGGGAAAGATACATCCCGATGATGACGATGATGATGATGATTGGGTTAAATCTTGTAGCAAGGCTAGCAAAGGTGTGGTTAGATGATTTGTGCTAGATTGAATAGATTAGGATTGGATGGAGATGTGAGAGGGTTAAAATGAATGATAATGGATGTAAAGTTGCAATGCAATGGAAGATGCAATTTTCCATTTTTGGAGCATTGATTTTTTCTATAGCATAAGACACCTAATACCAAGGTATGTGGAACTAAGGAGAATTAGTGTCTAATGCATAAAAAAACACAACAAACAAGAAGGTGATCCCAATACCCCAAAGTTGTGATGACTTCGGTCGGGCCAGGTATTGGGATAACCACAAGCACAAGAGGATGCCCCAGCATAACACAAGACCTTAGGGGTCTTCGTGGGTACTACGTGGGGAAACCAAGAAGAAAACAAACAAAAGAAAAATCAATATATGCCACTATGTTAACCAATCAAAACACACCATAATATGATAGATCATGGAGGTCGTGACAAGTGATGATAGGGAGCTCAAATGATAAACAAAAACCAAAAGCATCAAAAGATTAAAATCAATTTCAAAAAATCCTTTGCCATAGGATCAAGATGATGGATGAGGTTGATGTGGTTTGTTATGAAGGATACATCCTATTGGGACCAAAGATGGAGGATAGATCGGTTGATCATCATGATGTAGGATATCTAAAATCGATTGAACCTCATGATACGAATGGCCTTTGTTTGTAAGCACCAACTAGGAGAGGGACATACTTGACAACACGACAACATGACAGGATGATAGGATGACAAGACACAAGACAACAAAACCCTATAGACCTTTGGGCTCGAGGGTTTATTAAAGATCACCCTTAACTACGTGAAAGCGCAGAGCCCTCATAGTTCGATAAAAGACCATGGATAAAAGTAGAAAGAGGACAATGAAGACCTCGATGGACAAATGCAAGTTGGATGGAGAAATTCCTAGGGGGCGGATCAAATGATCGACCTTACCTACATGAAAGCACAAGGGAAACATAGTTTGATACAATTCCAAAGAAAGACAATAGAAGATGACAAAACAAACAAAAGATAGAGCCCCAGGGGTGGATCAAATGATCCACCTTTCCTACGTGAAAGCGTAGGGGCAACGTAGTTCGACGCAAGACCAGACAAGGAGATGACCATGATGAGGAGATATGTTGATGGAGCTAACATGATGAGCAAGGATAGGCTGTACGGATAGGATGGTGGATATGGGTATAATGTGGGTTATGTGAAGCTCAAGGATGGGATATTTATTCAGATCATTAGAAGATGAATCGGGAGGATGAGATGATGGATAGATGAGCCATAAATATTGAGAAGATATTAGGAAGATATGAAAAATAGATAGGAATAATGATAGTGTAATGGATGGAATTGGATGTGTCGGAGTAGCCAATAGCTAGATACCAATGACAAGGGATTATGAGATGGCAGGAAAATAGAGATAAATGAATGGATTGATAAAGATGGGGAAGTAGAAATATGTTAGGATGGATGGAAAGATGGATAAGGATGGGAAAGATGGATAGGAAGATAAGGATAGGGAGATGGATGGGATGTTTAGATAGAGGATAGGGAGATAAGGATGGAAGGACGAAAAAGGACTAGTGGATGACTGTATAGGAAGCTAAGGATTTGGTAGATGGAATTGAGTACCAGATGGATAAAGGGAGGGGGAGATAATTATGGGAAGGATGGGGAGATGGAAAGGATGACTTGGAGGAATGGATGGACGATGTCTCCAAGGACTCTATAGAAAATAACGAGATGCCCCCACTCGAGATGTGTCATGCGTGTTGAGGTAAGAGGGGTAGCAGGATGGGTGGATAAGGGAGTGAGATGGACATAGATAGGAGATATGGGTAAGGAAGGGATACGGGTGTTGGCAGGATGGATGGATGATGCAGGTAGATGGATGTAGATAATATGAATGGAGTAGAAAATGTAGATGGTATGGATGAGGGGAATATATGCCAAGAGGTGTCCAAAGCAGGTATATATGTTTGTCCCTATCTAGGTCAATATCACAAGGAAGATGGAGGGATTGGGGTAAATGTGATATGATGGATAGGATGTGGAAGATAGGCATATGTAGGGGATGGATGAAAGGAATGCGTAAATGGATGTTGCCCCCAATCGTGGAAGTAGGTTGGATGGAGGATTTACGCATGATGCCTTTTTTCTAGGTTTTCATCATGGTACTTATCCAAGGTGCTTGTTTTCCAAGTTTTCACCATTGGACTAATTATTTTCTCTTGACTATTTTCTTTTTTTTCCTTGTTTTTTCTGTTTATTTTTATTTTTATTTTTTTTTACCTTTGGGGACTTTGCGGATGAAAATACAGATGGAGTCGGAAGACATATGATAAAGTGGATGGATTAAGGTCTCAAGCATCAAGTTCCATATGAGTTAAAAAGATCCCATGTGTAAAGTGACCATTAGATGTTGGTACAACCTTATTAGAATGGATGGATTATGCAAGAGGATGTATTAAAGAGATTTGAGGGGGAGATAGGTGGGATAATGGATGGGATATTGGAAAGTGTATGGATGGAATGATGGATTGGATGTGTGATTGGGGAAGGTGTTCAGGAGCAACATTGCAACATGTGGTGGATGTGAAATGATAGGAGGGTTGATGGATGGAGAATGTGGCGATAATGCAGGCGTTGGGATAGTGAATTTTGGGACATAAGGACCCAAAACAGATTTAGGAGATGGAGGATGTGAATTATTTTTCGATGGACTAGCAACTTTGGATGTCGTTATGCATTTTTCATTTGAAGGCATGGCCCCTTTGTTCTTGGCAATCCACATGGTGTTGATTTTTACTTTGGTGGGCCTTTGTGACCTTTGGAATTGATTTATCTTTTGGATTTGATTCTTCTTTTCTTTAGAATGTCTTTTGAAGGGGACATGAGGAGCTTTAGATGCATGTGGACATTGGGAGCTATACATCTTTGCTTTGGAATCCAAAGTGCTTGAAGTAGCAATGGGATAGGTAGGAGGTGATGGATGATGTGGAGAAGACGTGGATATTTTGATGATGATGTGTGGGTGGAGGATGCGAGATAACATGAATGGAGGGGTGCCTTTGTTGATCCTGATTAGGAGTTATGAATGTAGGATTTTGGTGATGCGTCTTAGGCATAGGTGATGGATGGATGACGGGGTGAGAAGGATGAGATGGAGGAGTTGATTTTGGGATATAAGGGTCAAAAATGGACTTTATATATGGAGGATGTGTGGGGTTTGGTGGATGGACATAAGGACCCAGAATGGACTTAGAGGATGGAGGAAGATGGACGGTTGTTTTGAGGGAATATGATGGAGGAGGGGGGATGGCGGCAAATGGTTTGGTGGATCGGTAAGAAGTACCTCTTGTGCCTTTAGAAGAGGATCGTTTAAGATGTATGGAGGTTGTACCAACATCTTTGGACTATGAGTCTTGGTAGATATATCCACGACCGTTGGTGCCTAGATGTTCTTTGACCTGGATGGGCTCTAAAGTACCTTGTTCATGAAGGCCTAAACCTTTTCCTTGATAGTTCATGTTCTTGAGCATGTGATCTATGGTAGGATGCTTATTCTTTTGGAAGCATGATTTGAGTTTGTTAGCAGGTGGATTAGGAAGGGTGGTGCACATACTTTGTTTTTCTTCTGCAAGAAGACCACCATGGATGAGTGTAATGTTGCCAAGGTGATATAAAATTGGTGTTGGGGTGATAAGGCTAGGCAGTGATGGAGGATCATGTGATGGAGACAAGTGGATAGCAACATCCTGATTAGCAGGAATGAGTGATAAGGGATCAGGAAATGGGTTAGGTGGTATAATGGGATCTGGATTTGTGGCAGTGGATGATAAGGGCTCATGAGATGGAGTGCTTGAATTTTGAGTGCAAAGAGGATCATGGGATGGAGCAGATGGGCTAGTGTGATCTTGAGATGGAGTAGATAGGATGGTAGGATCTGGATTTGAAGGAGGGGATATGCTTGTAGGCTTTGGATCAATCCCTTGGCATGGCTCATCGTGTGTGGAAGGCACGATGACAGATGATTGTTGGAGGGACTCCTCAAGTGGGGAGATGGGAGGATGGAGGATTCATGAAGGTCATAGGATTGGAATTTGGTGGTATTAAGAATAGGGGGAGCGGATTGGATTTGGGTGGCTTCACTAGTTTTAGTGGTGCTAGGAGTAGAAGGTGGGGTAATGGGAGTGATAGGTGTAGGGTGGAGGAGGGACTCATCACAAGTGACTGTACATGATAGAGTGGGAGGGAATTGTTTCACAACATCAAGGTGTGGATTCAGGGATGTCTCTTTTATCATGAGTCCTTGGATGATATTTGGAAGGGATGTAGGATTAGGTGGGGTGATGGGGATGGATGGAGGATTAGGTATGGTTGGAGGACTAGGAGTAGGGATTGGTGGATTAAGGTTGGATGAGTGGATGAGATCAGATGGAGGATTAGGGTTAGGGATTGGAGGATTAGATGAGTGGATGGGTGGATTGGGGTTAGATGTAGAACTAGTAGGAGATGGAGGATTATGATTAGATGAGTGGATGGGATTGGATGGAGGACTAGGAGGAGATGGAGGATTAGGGTTAGGGATTGGAGTATTAGATGAGTGGATGGGTGGATTAGGATGAGGATTAGATGAATGAATGGGACTAGATGGAGGACTAGGAGTGGTTGGAGGACTAGGTGGGTTATGATTAGATGGAGGATTAAGATATAATATGGTGAAAGGGGGAGTGATGTAGGAGGATGCGGATGTTGGATTAGGCTGGGAAGGGTGGGATGGTGAGTAATAGTAGGAATATGTGGATGATGGGTTAGGACAAGAGGACATTGGTGGCGGATTCGTGTAAGAGGACTTGTATGGAGGATTAGGATGGAAAGATGTGGAATTAATGTAAGGATATTGGGATGGGGGATTGTGATAGGAAGGTGTGGATGTTGGATTAGAACAGGAAGATTGAGGTGGTGAACTACCATAGGAAGACATGTATGGTGGGTTGGCATAGAAGGATATGGATGATGGATTAGGATAGGAAGATTGAGATGGTGGATTAGGATAAGATGAATATTGGGATGGTAGAGTATGATAGGAATGTGTGAGTGTTGGATTAGGATGGGAAGATTGGGATGTGGTATTAAGGTAGAGGTATTGGGATTTTTGATGATGATAAAGATAGGAGGATGTGGATGTTGGATAGGATAGAGGTGGAGAGGGAGGACATGATGAATGTGTATATGGTGAGGATGTTGGATATCCCTTGTCAAGGGTAGCATAAGGACTTTTAGTAGATTTAGATGAAGGCATGGTGGGATAGTTCATAGGAGTAGTTGTATTTTGGGAGGCTATTGGAGAGAGATTGCTAGCAATGATGGCGTCAAGGGGATCTATATAACTCTCTTTGTGATAACAAGACTTTCATTATCGTCGTCAACGTAGTTAGGATTCCCCTTGACTGCTATTAATGGTCATGTGAGAGGGGGATAAGGATTCATGATGGATACAGATTGAGAAGATGGAGGGGACTAGATGATGGAACGATAAATAGGATGGATTGGAAGAAGATGTAGGTGGACTAAAGCTCAAGTTGGGATATTGGATTAAAGCTCAAATTCAGATGATGGGATTAAAGCTCATATTAGAATTGGATTAAGGCTCAAATTGGGATTACATCAAAGGATATGATAGGATTGATTCAAAACCAAGTTCAAGGGTTTTAACTAGAGGACATAAGGTGTTGACAATTAGAATTTTGCCAGATTTGGTAGTTTTCAAAAATTGTCAAATTTGTCATTTTAGAAAACTTCATAGGTAACATTTGAGAGTGCAGTTTTTTTCCAAAAAATACCCAATACTAAGATAGGATGAATATCCAACTAACATCCCA
This sequence comes from Sequoiadendron giganteum, assembly GCA_007115665.2. Classification (NCBI taxonomy): domain Eukaryota; kingdom Viridiplantae; phylum Streptophyta; class Pinopsida; order Cupressales; family Cupressaceae; genus Sequoiadendron; species Sequoiadendron giganteum. The sequence continues at coordinate 360,928,760 of CM021106.1, read as the reverse complement.
AATCTGAGACATGCATTATGAGTTATTAACAAAAACATTTTTTCAAAAACTTGAAACAAACACTAAATTGTGATTTTGAGGGTCAAGATGAAAGTTTGGGGCCCCGAAAATGTGTCAAAATGGGGTCCAATTGACTAAACATTAACAAGTAATCCACATGCCACCTCATAACACAACCACCTATAAAATTTCAGCCCAAACGGACACCCGAGTCAAAATTTATGGCCTCTGAAAGTTTCTGCATAAAAATGAACACCCTCAAAACGAAGCCTAGATGGTTGGGATGGATGATTTGATGATAGATATGGACTCTAATGATGTTCTGAGAATCACCTATGTGGTTTGGTTGATGAAACAATGACTTTCATAAAATGTTGATAGATGCTCAGAACGGGGAAACGACCACTCAGAATGGGTGATCAAATATTCAGAATGGACGAACGGATGGTCAGGAGGGGTAAACGGGTACCCCAGACGAGGGAACAACACCTAGAATGGAGAAACGGGTTACTAGAATAAGTGAACGGCTTCCCAAAATGGGTGAACAACTAGCGAACGGAGGTCAAAAAAGGTTGTTCAGGGGGCAAGGTCACCCCTTTGTGTTGGGCGTGGCCGCCCCTTGGGCATAGTCGGTCTTTTGTGTTGGGTGTGGCCGCCCCTTGGGGGTAGTTGGTCTTTTGTACTAGGTGTGGCCGCCCCTTGGGCATAGTCAGTCTTTTGTGTTGGGTGTGGCTGCCCCTTGGGTGTAGTCGGTCTTTTGTGTTGGGCGTGGCCGCCCCTTGGGCGTAGTTGGTCTTTTGTGTTGGGTGTGGCCGCCCCTTGGGCATAGTCGATATTTTTTGTTGGGCGTGGTCGCCCCTTGGGCGTAGTCAGTATTTTGTGTTAGGTGTGACCACCCCCTGGGTGTAGTCAGTCTTTTGTGTTGGGCGTGGCTGCCCCTTTCGTCAAGGTTGCCCAAACTTAGGTCAAGGCTTCCTAAATAGGAGAGACTTGGCAAAAGTTTGACTTAAATGAGCTAAATATCAATTGAAACAAAGGGGCAGGGCCGCCCCTTGAGGGTAAGGTCGGTCTTCTATGAACTGGTTTGAACCTAACTTAGTCAAAAATAGTGATGGCAAAGGATGGAAAACAAAAAGTAAAAGGCCAAAATTGACTAACAAGTACTGGTTTTCCACAAATAAAACACTTCAAGCAGCATAATCCTAAGATTAGTAACAAGGGTATGGCCAACACGGTTCTCTAACTAGGATAAATAAGGTGATCTAGGGATTCCTCGATATACGCATGATACATGAGGCCCAAACTATGAATACCAATCCATCACAAGCGTGAGTCGGAAACCCCAACGAGATACCGAAAGGCTCAAACCAACTCTTCACATCTATCTAGGTATCACCCTAGCTTCGACACTCCACCAATTACGACGCAACTGGATTGGGGTACAAATTTCGCTCTCCCCCCTTTTTATACCTCGCTGGTACACATGGTCAAGATCATCCCTTGGGGTGATGAAATCTCCAAGTAGGTCCCACTAAAAAGGAAAATGTTAATCATTTTGGCTACTCCCCAGGCTCACACAAAGTGCAAGGGGAAAGCTTGAACAATTTCCACCCCCTTGGGTAACATAAAGAACAAAGTAAGCTATGGTTTCTCATCACCCAGGATCGCCAAATGGTGCAAGGGGATTGGATATGTCAGTAGCTTACTTTCAAACAAAGCAAACAATTTATTTAACCCTTCCTACTTAATCTATGTGTCTAATTAGTGTAAAATGAATGAAATAAAACATCTAATTAAAGGTCCTTTCGCCCTGCAAGAAACAAATTAGTAGTTTTGTTCTCTATCTTTGACAATCGAATTCTATTTTTGGGCGTGGTCGCCTCTGTATTTTGGGCATGGTCACCCCTTGGGCATAGTCAATCTTCTGTGTTGGGTGTGGCCACCCTTTGGGCGTAGTTGATCTTTTATGAACCTATAGGAAATCAGGGGTTAAAAAATACTAAAAACAACAGTAGAACAATCTGTTGTTTGGGCGTGGCTGCCCCTCCTGCATGTAGTCAGTCTTTTGTGTTGGGCATGGCCGCCCCTTGGGCGTAGTCAGTCTTTTTTGAACCTGTAGGAAATCAAGGGTTAAAAACTACTTTAAAAAGTAGTAGAACAATCTATTGTTTGGGCGTGGCCGCCCCTCCTAGGCATAGTCGGTCTTTTGTGAACCTACAAGAAATCAAGGGTTAAAAAATACTAAAAATAGCAGCAGAACAGCTTGATGTTTGGGTCTGGCCACCCCTTGGGCGTAGTCTATCTTCTGTGTCAGAATCTACAAAACTCTTAAACAACAAAAAACATTAAATAAAAAAACCCGTGACGTGGGTCCCATCGGGCGTGCCAGAAATGTGTGCATGCGTTTTCTACTCCTAAATGTGCAAATCTAACTACAAATGCAATATGAAAACATAAGACCACCTCAAAGTTTAGCCTAAGTAAAACACAAAAGAGAAAGATGAAAAATGATGAAACGATTATACCTTTTTATGTTGATCTCCTTAGTTGGCCCTTGATTTGAATGGAAGTGTATGCTCCTTGATGGCAAGGTGATGGAAAATGATTGAAATTCTAATGCAAGATGAGAGTAAATGATGAGCAAATAAAGTGGATGCAAATTGCAAAATGTGCTTAATGGAGGCTTGAATGGCTTAGGATCATAAGTCTCTTACAAAATGCATAAGGTCCAAACTCCTTTAATGAAGGAAGAGGGGGTATTTATAGGAGAAGTTGAATCCTCTAGAGAATTCAACTATCAAGATTGAGCCACCATGGCCAAGATGGAGGGATAAAGTGAGTTGAGGACTCACAAGCCCTCATATATTGACATGTGGCAGGTGAAATGTCCAAAGGACAAGGTGAGATGGAAAGTGCACAAGTGACATGGAAAAGGCCATGTGGTCCCAAGGTACTTGCAAGTACCTTGAGATGAGAGAGGATCTCCACAAAAAGTAATCCCTTATCCCCAAGTGGGGTTGAAAGTGACAAGTGAGGACTTTTAGAAAGTCCACCCTTGTCAACATGGGGATTGGGGATAGACTTAGAGGAATAAAAGTAATTTTTTTAATTCACATTTTGGAAGAGACCAAAGGGTAAAATAAGATTCCTTTAAAAAAGGTCTTTGTCCTTTGGGTACGATGTAACATATGAGATGTCATGGGGGGAATAAGTGTGAATTTTTAATTCACATGGTGAAGAGGTCAACCCAAAAAAGGTAAGTACCAAGAAGGTTGACTTAAGGACATGTCAAAAGGGGTAACTAATAAGGATTAGGATTGTGCAAACAGGTGATTAGATTAATTAATGATGATTAGAGGCAAGTGGCAAGATATGGAGGATGTGACATTAATCCTAATTAAGGATATGCACATCTTAATGAAGGATTAATTAAATTAATCCAGTTTAGTGAAGGGGTTATGGAGGATGTGACAAGGAGAGAGAAATAATGAATTAAAAATTGAAAAGGATAATTGACTAAATTAAATAAATTGATTGATTTTTTTAATTTAGAGAGGAAATGGTAAAGAATAAACTATTTAATTAAATAATTTTAGGAACCTTAGGGAAAGGGGATAATATTAATTAAATGTGTTATTTAATTAATATAGATGAATTAGACGAATAAATGATGGGATTATGACCATATGAAAGTGGTCAAATTTGGATGTCTACAACTCCAAAGAGACATTTCTTCACATTCAATCTCACATGATACTTCTCAATCTATCAAATATTTGAGCCAAGACTTCCAAATGACCTTTCCTTATGACTGATTTTGCTAATATGTCATCTACATAATCTTCCAAAATCTTTCAAAACATATCATGGAAGATCATGGCCATTTCTCTTTGGTATGTAGTTCTAGCATTTTTTAGAGCAAATAATTGACATCCAACAGAAGGTACCCCATGGGCATATAAATTCCATCATATGTTGACCCTCTTTTGCTATCATTACCTAGTTATATCTTGAAAACCCATCCATGAGAGATAGCATCTCACGTCCAACTGTAAGATCCTCAATGATGTCTATGTTAGGTAGAGGAAATTTGTCTTTAGGACATGCTTTATTCAAATCCCTAAAATCTGTGTTTATTTGGATGCCCCTTTTGGGTTTTGATACTAGTACAAGGTTTGAAACCCACTATGGATAATCTATAGTTCTTATAAAAGCCACATCAAGTAGTATTTTGCAATTCAACTTTGACTAATAGTTTTATTTATCGATGCATTTTCGTTGAGTTTTTGTTTCACTAGTTTCGCATTCGGAAGTAATGTCAAATGATGCTCTACTAATGAAGTGTCAAGTCTCGGCATGTCTAAATATGACTAAGAAAAGTTGATCTTTCTTTCTTTTAGGAATTTTCTAGATTGTTTTTTCTTCATCATCTAAGGATGTAGCATAGAATGTCACTTGAGGTTGCTCAATTGTTTCGACATTCACTGGTTGTGCTTCCTCTACAATAACTGTTGACATTTCTTGATCTATTGCAATAGTGGGGAGATTGAATCCTTCATCCTCAGGTAACTCAAAGAGGTTTTTGATAGGTTGTCATTAGGTCCTACTACTTTAGAATATAGAATGTCAATTAGTCGACCAGGCAGTTTCCAAGGCAGTTTGCAAAAGAAGATAATTCAAATAACTCATCTTAGATTTTTTGTTTTTCTTTAAACTACTGAAATCAATTTTAGTCTAAGGCCATTTAACTTCTTATCTGGAAAACAATTCATTCTAGGAAAACTGGAAATACTTAAACTAGAAACCATAAGATAACTAATTTAGAAAGCATCATAACTAAACTAGAAAGCATAGAGATAAGCAAAATGAATAATTGATAAACTACGAAAGTGGAAAAGTAAGTAAACAGACTATAAAACATTTTCTTAAATAGTAAAATATTCTAACAACTACGAAGAATAACTCATACTAACTAAAAAACAATGGTGCTCTGGAACTTTAGACTCAACTCTTAACAGACTTAAATACTTCCTACTAAATAGTTATTTATGTAACAAGTAAAACAACATAATAGTAAGTACTTATCTATTTAAACTAACTCCCCTTGAGTGGCCAGCTCACAGGTCAACACTTTGTTCTCAAATCACATAAACTACAAGTTCTAGAGTCCTTCCATTATAAACAGTTATCATCCATAGTTCAACAACTTAGCAATTGACAAAAGAAAGCTTTTTTCATTCATCAATATTTAGAAATCATATAAATAGCATAATGTTACTATTCAGTCTTATTCATCCATTTTGAAATTACATTCTTATAGAAAAACTTATAACTAAATCCTAGATTCCAAATGGCATGGATAGCCATTGAAAAAGTATTTTAACAACTTTAACTAACTTCCATGTCTTTAAAACTCATAAATGTAGAGAAGGCTCGAGACAAGCCATGAAGTTTTTGTTAACAGAATTTAAATAGACAGCAACTAAATCTTCGGTTCATCGGCCTGAGATTCAGGAGGAGGTTCGTAGCATCTATCTTTCATCATACTTAAGGCACGTGTTGGCTCAATGTTTTGTAACAGCTGCTAGATGATCGATTATTCCATACAAAAACACTCAAGTCAACTCGTTAAACCTGTATTGGCAAATTTCCTCAATTGATCATAAGAAATAAATTTTGCATAAGTTTCCTTAAAGATAAGCAATTATTTCTCCTAAAGTTTAATAAATTTGCACAGACTTAGGATTGAACTTGTAAGAATAAGCTTTTCTGATTTTATTATGATGAGGTTATTTTTACCTCATCATTTCCTCCCCCACCTAATTCCTGGTAGGTCCTCCTACTCCATAGTTATAACCCTGAGTTTTATTCCACTCCTCATATATGGCACTGAGATCATGTTCCTCTCTTGTTGTTGTATCAAAAGTTATAGGGTCATGGATGAACCCTCTATGAAATATCACACTCTCTCTCCATTCATTAAAAATTCTATCATTCTGATCAGTTGAAATATTGAAAGCAAGAGGTGGATTAAGTAGCAAAGGAGGCCTATATCTCATTCCCATCCAGTTTGTTTTAAGGGTTCTCAGGATTTTGACTAAAGCATCAGCTCTTCTAAAAGAACACCTGATATTGAAAGGGTAAATGACCTATCTTTTCTTGAGGTAAGCAGGTAATGGAGTGAACCTCTCTTCATAAGCGTGTCATGCTTTCCCAATCAATTTCTACCCATGCTTCATAAAATTATTGTAACACTGCCTGAGGCTGTCGTCATACTTTTCTTTCATTTTTTCATTAATCAAGAGAGATTAAAAGGTGTCTTTGAAACCTCTAGGCCTAGAATTTGGTGACCTTATTTGGAGACCTATTGTCTTTTTTGCCTATGCAAATTATTTTGTATGCTCCTGCCAATGAATTTGGTTTCTCATGGTAGACAACAAGGCTCTTAATTCTACTTCTCCAACAAACAGGTTGATAAAGAAATCAATGTGATTCTCTAATAATAAATCATGTAAAAAGAACTCACAAATCAAATCTTGATCCTCAGGGGTTGACTCTACAAATATCTTAATAAATTCTTTTTCATTGGGTTCATAAGGCTGATCATTGTAGATTCTGAATAATTTTCATCTTATCCACTGTTCATTTAAAAACATGGAATACAATCTAGATGGCCTTCTACAGGATAATAGACAATCAATTAATTGACATGCATCTTGTTTTCCTCTGTATGCCCTGTGAAATGACTCCTTCAGGAGTACCAATTCCTTCTTCAGCCTGTAATTATCAGTTTAAACATTTCTTAAGAAATAACACTTTTCCATCCATTTCATTAGCAATGGGGGAATGCAAACCTAGAACCAATCAATTATAACTGGCTTAGTTTGAATTTCTTTTCATTCCATCTATGGTTTTATAGTGCATTCCGCCAATTCTTGTTCCAGCTCTACAACTCTACTGATGGAAGCATTTAATTCTTCAGTTCTTGTTTTCTTGTCTTCTTCAAAGGCTGTGACCATAAGCACAAAGTTTTGCTTTATCCTTTAAATTTATCTATTCTTTTCTGCAATGTCAACATTATAAGTTTTATGCTCTTGACTCAATTCTTGTATTTTCTCTTTCAACTTATAAATCATTGTGTCCTTTTCCTATAATTGTAGTTTTAAACCATGTATTTCTTGATTCCTTTTATTTATTACAGAAATATGCACCATCAACTCTTCTTTTTGCAGTTCAACCTATTAATTATTTTTGTACAATTATTTCTTTAGATTAACAATTTCTATTTTATATTTTCAATTTCTATTTTATATTTATGTTTCTGCAGTTGCATCCTTCGTTTCAAATATCTCAATAATTCTATTAACAATAGGGGACGAATTACTTGGAATACCATCATCTCCCCCCTGTTCTCTTCCTTGAATTTCTTCAATGAAGACCTCCTCCACATATGCAGAGTGGGAAGGAATCTCTTCAACTGAATATTTTTTTCTAGAGGTATTTCCTCTTCACTAGTAGGGTCTGAAATCTCTACAGGCTTAGATGGCCGCTTGGGATTTTTCTTTTTTGAACTTCCCTCCATACCCTACATTGGGGTTTCGAAAAATTCAGAGGCTAGGCGCTTACTTCTTCTTAATGGAGGAAGACCTTCGAAGGTGACGGGTGTCCTATTTTTCCCTTTTCTTTTTCTTCTAGGGTTACTCAAATCAAAATAAACAAGCTCAACTTGCTCTGGCAAATCAGGGGTTTTGAATTCATTATTCAAAAATTTTGGCACTTCCTCACCAAGGGTGGTGGGATTAGGAGCTTCCAAAGCTGGAGAGCCCTTAGGGGAAATTGCTCTGGATGGTGAAGTAATTCTGTGAGACGATTCCCCTGGTTCTATTGTCCTTCTGATTGAAGGCTTCTCATTTTTCTTTAAAAATGTTTCCCATTTGCCTTCGAATTTCTTGCGAAAATGGTATTTACAAATCAATTGAATTAATCCATGGTGTTTCAGTGGCCCTGACCCTATTTTATATCTTTCTATGGAACAGTTTAGAGAGTCACATAAAAATTCAAGAAAATTAAGAGCAAGGTTTTCCTTCTCATGATGCAAATGGATCAGCATTCAGAAAGCAAGTCCTACTAAAATAGCTAGTTGACCTTCACAAGTAAAATATTTTATGATCCAAGCAACGACGGTACCCTAGGGATCTAGTATGGAGGTCCTCTAGAACCCTTTATTTTGTCCTCTGGTGCTAATTACTACCATGGGGTGAGGGTCTCCCTCTCTAACAAATAATTCAAATAATTTTTGGTACGTTATCTGAGAGGTTTCTTTTATCTTAATACTTGAATTTTCTAACCTAGACAAACGGGAAATGATTTTTAGACTCACCTTGAAATGATTTCCATGAAGTACCACTTCACCATTTGAGTATTTTTCAGCAAATGAGCTCACCAGCTTTTCATGATATCCTTCAAATTTTTTGATAAAATCCAACCACCCTACCTCTTCAAACAGTCTGGAGATATTGCTTAATCCCAACAATTTTTTGACTAAATTTGGCTCTGACTTCTTTTTACCACTCCCCATTCTCATGTTTTCCCTCTCTGTAAAAGATTTCAATCACATCTCAAAGCTTTCACATAGCACTTTTGAAAATATTGCCTCTAAAATCACTTATTTGTCCTGTTTGCAGCTTACTATGCAATGATTTTCAATCTGCATGGAGGCATACGAAAGGCTTTGTCATACAAGTAGTTGATCGCCAAGTGGCACAAATTGCTAAATTGGGAGTGAAGTTCATGCCAATTAATTATTCTTTATTCAAAAATAACTACCTACTTAAAGCGAAAATTAATACTTACTTGCATTCTATGATTGTTCAAAGATCTCATACCTTACAAATTTGACAGGATTACGGAAGGTATTGGTTGAGGTGATGGAAGATTTATTGTGTCATCAATGCGGAATTTTATGGATGACAGAGCCATTAATGAGGATTGCGGTACCTGGAGGCTTTATTTTTGATTAAAAAATAAATACAATGGCATGTGTACAAGATATGATGATGGAAGTGTCGTGAAGTTTTGAAATTATGAAAAAGGTGGCGGAATGCGAATGAATAAGTTCTGGAGCACGTAATTTTCATTGTGCTCGAAACTAGTGCAAGAGGTTTGTATTCACGACGAAGAAGGAAAACAAGTTTCGGAGCATCAGTGAAAGACGTAACCAGGATGGCAATGAAATGAAAGTTTTGGAGCATCAATGAAAGACGCAACTGGGAAGGTAGTGAAATGAAAGTTCTGGAGCATCACTAAAAGATGCAGCCAGGGCAGAAATGGAATGAAGGTTTCAGAGCATCGTCGAAAGATGCAATCGGAGCAACAACAGAATGAAGGTTCTGGAGCATCGCCGAAAGATGCAGCTGGAGTAGCAACAGAATGATTAAGAATTTTGGACTTCAGGAGCTTTGAACCTTAGTGCAGGAACGCCTTTTTGAGATGATAAGTTTTGTACAAGTTTAGCAGCATCGGGCGTAAGGACCGTCAAGTTCCAAAGTATCTGATATCAGGATCATAACATTTCAGAGCATCTTTGGAGGGTGCTCCGGAAGTTATTTTTCATCTTGAAGAAGTCCTGCAAAATAGAACAAAAATTAGCTAAGTCCAAAAGAAGAAAAATTAATGAAGAAAAATATCTTGGCATACATGTCTTTTTATTACACATTTTCGAAAAATATTTTTTATTTTTTATTTTTTAAAATAGCATCGTTTTAGCATTTTTACCAAATAGACTCTGCCTTGGCAGAGTCAACACATTGGACCTCGCTCTCCATTTCCACCATTCTTGAGAATTCTTCCCTATTGACTGACTTATGGTAGACATGTAAGCAGTGACCATTAACTAAGAGGGTTCGTGTGTCACCATCAATTGGGTTCAACCAAACAATTCCATTCAAGAAGACTTCAAAAATATCATAAGGTCCCAACCAATGAGTCCTGAGCTTTCCCCTATGATATTTGTACCTCGAATCATATAGCAGGGCCCAGTCTCCATTATGGAACTCCCTCTCCTTAATATGTTTGTTGTGCCACTCTTTCTGTTGATGTTGAATTAGTTCAGTTTGATGGACAACATCTAGGCGAAGCTCATCCAATTCACTTAGTTGCAGAACCCGTTCAACTTGGGTTCATTTTAAATCCAGACCAAGTTCCATAGATGTTTGTAGAGTTTGTAGTTCAAACTCAATGGGAAGAAGAGGTTTCTTTCCAAAAACGAGCTCATAGGGACTGAATCCAGTCATGGATTTCTAGGTTGTGTTGTATACCCAAACAGCTTAAGGGAGTTTCCCGGCCCAATCTTTTCTTCCTGAAGAAACTATTTTTGTTAATATATTTTCAAGCTCTCTATTAGTTACTTCCACTTGGTCATTTTCTTGAGGGCAGTAAAGAGAGGACTTCCTATGGATTACCTGGAAATGGTTGGTAAATGCCAAGAGGACTTTGGACATAAATTGGGGTCCCTGATCAGTAATGATAATTCAAGGGGCTCCAAATCTAAGAGATTTTATTATAGAGGAAGTCTGTGACTTGCTCTTCCCTAGCTACTCGTAAGGCTTGAACTTCAACCCATTTCATCAAGTAGTCATTGCAAACCAATATGTACTCTTTCCCTTGAAATGAAGGATCTATGGGTCCGATAAAATCTAAACCCCATTTCTCGAATGGTTCAAGCACTACCTATGGTAGTAAAGGCATTTTTGAAGAAGCATTTGGTCTTCCTACTCTTTGACATTCATCACAATAATGAAAATTGTTCTTAATATCCTTATGCATTGAGGGCCAATAGCATCTGGCGCCTAACATTTTATGGGACGTTCTCTTCGTAGAGTAGTGCCCTCTCGAAGGATCATCGTGACAGGCCCTTAGAATGTTGTAGGTTTCATCCTATCTCACACATCTTCTTAAGACCATATCAGGTCCACAATGAAATAACATTCCATTTATCCATTTGAATGAGGCACTTTCCCTAACAAGTTGCTTCTTTTGCTTAGTCGTGAATCTCAGGGGCACCTTAGAAGCAGCTAAATAGTTAGCGATATCTGCAAACCGGGGTGATTTTACAAAAACTAAAAATAGACTCTCATTTGGAAATTCATCCTATAAAGGAGTATTGTCACCCTCGTCATGTTTGATTCGTGACAGAAAATCTGCTACTACGTTATGTTTCCCTAGTTTGTCAAGAATTGTAGCATTAAACTCCTGAAGGAGTAATAACCATCTCATAATTCGACCATTAACTATGGGTTTTTTCATTAGGTATTTTACAATTGAATGGTCTGTATAATCTGTAACCTTATATCCCTTAATATAGTGGCATAATTTCTTAATGGCATGAACAACAGCTAGGAATTCCTTTTCTGTTGTTGTATAGTTTCTTTCTACAGAAGTAAGATTTTTACTGATAAAATATATTGCATATTTACCCCCATTCTCATCTTCTTGTCCAAGAACTACACCAATAGCATCGTCAAAAGCATCTACATAAATATGGAAGGGAATACTCCAATTTGGTCCTCGCAGAACGGGAGCAGAGACAAGCTTTTCCTTAATGGTTTCGAATGATAGCTGACACTCAGGCATCCAAACAAACTCTACTTCTTTCTGTAAAAGAAAGAACATAGGAGTCGCTATTTTACTAAAGCCTTCTATGAACCTTCTATAGTAACTAGCATGTCCAAGAAAAATTTGAACATCTATTTGTATTTGAGGGATAGTCAACTGTTGGATGACCTCAATTTTCTTGGGGTCGACCTTTATTCCCTCAAAGGAAATATGATGTCCCAAGACTATTCCTTGTTCTACCATTATTAAACATTTTTCATGGCTAAGGGATAGTCTATTTTCCTCACACACTTGTAGAACTCGGTCCAGGTTCTGAATATTTTTGTCATATGTTGACCTATAGACTGTAAAGTCGTCCATATAGACCTCTACACAATCATTAACGAGTGCAAAAAATATAGCAAGAACAGCTCTCTGAAAAGTCGTTGGAGCGTTACAAAGTCCAAAGGGAAGCACTCTGTATGAAAATGTGCCCCAAGGGCAGGTAAACGTGGTCTTGTCTTGGTCTTTTGGGGTAACCTATATCTGATTGTAACCACTAAATCGATCTAGAAAGGAGAAATATTTCCTTCCAGACAAGTTTTCCAAAACCTGGTCCATAAATGGTAGGGGAAAATAATCTCGATGAGTGGATTTTTTGAGTTCTCTATAGTCTACATAGATTCTCCACTTCCCATTTTTCTTTGGCATGACCACCATAGGTGATACCCACTTACTATCAGAGATAGGATAAATAACTCTTACATGAAGGAGTTTCTCAATTTCAATTTTGACCAGATCCTTTAATGCGGGATTGAGTCTCCTTTGAGGCTGGCGAATAGGCCTTATACTGGTGTCAATATATATGTGATGAGTATAGACACTTGGGTGAATTCCCCTCATGTCTGTATAATCCCAAGCAAAAGCTTTAGACCTTTTTACCAACACATTGAATAACTTATCCTCTTGTGTTTTTATCAGCCAGCTATTGATGTTCAGTTTTTTTTGGTAATAGCATGATCAATTTTGTTCCAGGATGGACCGAAGTGACAATATAAATTGGTCATAACAAGGTATTGAGAGGACAAATATGAGGTATAATTCAGTGAAACCTTGTGATATTTTCAAAGAAATGACTTGTTTTGGGAATCATGTTTGCTAAGGGACAAGGCATTCCCATTGTAGCATAGCTTTGCTCCATCTCGCTTACATCAATTGGTTGCCCAAAAATTCTTGGAGCATCCATCATTTCTTCCTCATTCGGGGTTATAGCAAGGCGTGCTACATTGCTTACTAACTCTTCCTCTAATTCTTCTATGTGTTGTTTAATTACTACCATGGTTAGTGAGGCCAAACTTTCTTGACCTCTAGATTCTTCTGGTTCATCAACCCAGACCTTTTTATGCTCAATTGTTTTAGCAAGGGGATATAAGAACAAACGTTTACTATCTTGACCATGCGAAATGGTTATTCCCCCTTCCCTGCAATCAATCTTAGTAGCAACCGTGGCCAACCATGGTCTCCCAAGAATTATCGGATAACTATCTTTAAGTGTAAGTGACTAGATTACCTAGAAGTCAACTGGATATTCCCATCCATCAACTTTGATGAGGATGTTTTTAATGACGCCCTTTGGGATGGCTATAGATTGATTTTCCATTTGTAAGACTGTGGTTGTAAGATGTAAATTATTTAGTCCTAACTTTTCCATTACATCCATAGTCATCACGTTAATAGCGGCCCCAAGATCCACTAGTGTGTTTGGTATTGCTACCTCATTGATTGTAACAGTTATAAGTGGACTCCCAAGATCATCGTATTTTGGAGCAATAGTCTTTCTAGATAGAAAATCAGCTAAATAACCATCAATATGAATGGTATTTATCTTTTTTGGCTTCCTACCTAGCATTTTAATATATAGTTGTTTGATTAATTGGTTTAACTCAGGAATTTCCTTTATTTCCTGCAATAGAGGAACCTCAATTTGCAGTTGCTTAATCTCTTGAATTAACGCAATTTCAGAAGCCATAGTCACATCCGAGTATTTCTGGAGTCATTGACTTTAAACGTTTTGGATATGGTGCCATTGTTTTCTCTTTTGGAACGGACTCCTCCTTATATTGACTCAAGGACTGACCTTCCTCCTCCTAAGACAAATCAGTAGCTCCCACTACTGAAAAAGGCTCTTTATCCTTGGTGGAAGTGTCATGATTAGGTGACTTGTCTCTTAGTGGAATTTTACGCTCAAGTTCCTCTACTATTTCTTCAATCATTGGGTGTTGAAGAGTTCTACCAAAATGCATCTATACATTTTTGTAATGTATCGCATTCAGTCATGTAACATTTTCATGTTCAGTAGTGTATTCTAGCGTATTCTGGTGATTATTCTTAGGATTGGGGAGCAGTTGCGCTGGATGCTGAGGTTGGTTCACCTGCCCATTCTAAGGAAGGTTTTGAGTCGGAGGTAATAGATTTTGTTGTTTATTCCTCCTAGGTCCAGTATAAAATTGATTTTGTCCCTGATTCCATTGAGGGGAAGCATGTTGTTGGTACCATTGTTGTTGTGGTTGGTTCAACCACTGTTGATTTCCCCATTCGGGGGACCCCCAATAAGGAGTTCCCTAGTTAGGTTGCGCTGGAGGTGACTAATTCCAAGACGGGGTCCATTGATTATGAACCTAGTTATTTTGTGGTTTCCATGCAGGATTAGAATTATGTCCATAAGAGAAGTTACCTCCTTGATGTTGGTTTAACGCGTTTATCTCCTCTTCAACCTTAATAGTTTTTTTCTTGGTATTCTTAATATCAGAGATAAGCTCACACTGTTTTGTAGGATGGTTTTGCTCACAGAGCTGACAAATATTGACTTTATCTAAAGGACACTCTTGCAATAGGTGTTTGTTTCGACACCTGGGACAATACATTGACAAGGTCTCTGGGTTGTGATTTTTAGCTTGTATGCCATCTAAAGTAGTGTTTAATTGAATGAGAATGTCGTTTTTCAGATTTTCTATTTCTTCGCAGAGCTTACCTATCTCATTAGACCCTTTAAGAAGATTAGTTTTATGGATTCCTCCCCGAGTACGGGAGAAATTCTGACATAACTCACAAATTTCCTCAAGGGTCGGTTGAGACACGTCACCCTTCCCCATTAGATCAAGACTTCTTCTAGCGTCATCGTCAAGTCCCTTAAGAAAAATTGTTTTGAGAATCTCGACGCTAATGGCCTCTTCTCCACATCTTTTAGAGAGGAAAAGGAACCTATCGAGATAATCCTCTAAACTCTCGTCCTCATTTTGTCTCAGTTTAAAAATATCTTCCTTTTGGTCACTCACCCTACAGCAACTTTGGTATTTTTGTAAGAAAACATTCTCCATTTCCCCCCAAGATGTTATACTACCAGAACCCAATCCCATAAACCAGCGCATTGTTGAATCCTTTAGAGTAGAAGGAAAAAGGTTCAACTTCTCATTATCATTTTTATAGTCATGTGTTTGACATAAGACCTTAAATTCAAAGAGAAATTGGTCTAGGTCTTCCGAGGACAAGCCATGGAAGGTAGGAAGGAAAGTTGGGGAAATGTTCTTCATCGCAGTATCATCATCTGCATCCAAGGTAATAGGATAAGTAAATTTTCTAGGAGGGCATTGAGGTTCATTGTGGTTAGGTTCATCTCTACGATCTCCCATGATGTTCAGAGAAGTTTGCTCCTCGAAGACAATTTCCTCCATAACTGGTTGTTCTGCCAGTTGCTCTACAGGTAAATAGTGGAAAACCTCAGGTGGAATAGGCTCAAATAATTCTTCAGAAGTGTGGTCATCTGAGCCTTGGGCTTCCCTAGGTATGATTGGTACGTATTTTGGGGGGGTCTTTGGTATAAATCATCTGTGAGGGCCTCTTCTCCTGACCATGCAGAAGAGGAAGCCGACGGCGGAATTTTTGGCATAAAATGATGTATCAAAACCGTCTCCTAGTAACACTTAAGCACAAAGGCTATTTTAGATCCACAGCAACGATGCCAAAAAAGTGATAGGTTGTCTTTAGGTCCTACTACTTTAGAATATAGAATGTCAATTAGTCAACCAAGCAGTGCCCAAGGCAGTTTTCAAAAGAAGATAATCCAGATAACTCATCTTAGATTTTATGTTTTTCTTTAAACTATTGAAATCAATTTTAGTCTAAGGCCATTTAACTTCTTATCTGGAAAATAATTTATTCTAGGAAAACTAGAAATACTTAAACTAGAAAGCATAAGATAACTAATTTAGAAAGCATCATAACTAAACTAGAAAGCATAGAGATAAGCAAACTGAATAACTAATAAACTACGGAAGTGGAAAAGTAAGTAAACAGACTATAAAACATTTTCTTAAATAGTAAAAGATTCTAACAACTACGAAGAATAACTCATACTAACCAGAAAACAATGGTGCTCTGGAACTTCAGACTCAACTCTTAACAGACTTAAATACTTCCTACTGAACAGTTATTTATTGAACAACTAAAACAACATAATAGTAAGTACTTATCTATTTAAACTAACTACCCTTGAGTGGCCAACTCGCGGGTCAACACTTTGTTCTCAAATCACATAAACTATAGGTTTTGGAGTCCTTCCATTATAAATAGTTATCATCCATAGTTCAACAACTTAACAATTGACAGAAGAAAGTTCTTTCATTCATCAATATTTAGAAATCATATAAACAACATAACGTTACTATTTAGTCTTATTCATCCATTTTGAAATTACATTCTTATAGAAAAACTTATTACTAAATTCTAGATTCCAAATGGCGTGGATAGCCATTGAAAAAGTATTTTAACAACTTTAAATAACTTCCATGTCTTTAAAACTCATAAACGTAGAGAAGGCTCGAGACGAGCCATGAAGTTTTTGGTAACATAAATTAAATAGACAGCAATTAAATATTTGGTTCATCGGCCTGAAATTCAGGAGGAGGTTCGCAACATCTATCTTTCATCATACTTAAGGCACATGTTGGCTCAACATTTTGTAACAGCTACTAGATGACCGATTATTCCCTACAAAAACACTCAAGTCAACCCGTTAAACCTGTATTGGTAAATTTCCTCAATTGATCATAAGAAATAAAGTTTGCATAATTTTCCTTAAAGATAAGAAATTATTTCTCCTAAATTTTAATAAATTGGCACAAACTTAGGATTGAACTTGTAAGAATAAGCTTTTCTGATTTTATTATGATGAAGTTATTTTTACCTCATTAGTTTTCACCTTTGGATATGTCCTTTGTTTTTTGCTTTTTCGCAATCTAAAAGTGTCACTTTTTGGTTTTGGCTAAGGGATCTTATTTTGATTTTTAGATTCACCATATTACAACTAAAGGATTCAATATGATCACTATAGTATGCTTGGGTGTCAAATTCAATATCAAAACTTTCTTTGTGATCACATAAAGGTACACCATCTCAAAGCCTTGCGAATTCTATGATAGCTCCATCATTTTTGAATAAATTAAGAATCGATGCTTGTTGTTGGTCCCAATCAATGAGTTGGGGATAACAAGTTTAAGTTCATTGTTTTGGATAGGAGAGGTAAAGGACGTAGGGGTAATAGTGTCTATGGAGGAATTTTCAAATAAGTTTGTTAATGAATGGGTAATTCCTTGATGTTCTCTTATTAAGACATCCTCAACGAGAGGGGTCACGTGTTCATATAAACCATACCAAAGACCTTTATTCTTTGGTCACTTTATCAAAATGATGGGTTCACACATACCTTGTTGATTCAAGCCAAGCCCTCCAGTACCTATGTAACCCATGTTTATCATCAAGTGATATCCCTTTCTATTTGGATCAATAGAAAGAGGAGCTTCTTCTTGCTCTTCTTGATATATCAATTTAGATAAGTCTCCTTCATCTATGATCTTTGTGTTTCGTTCTCCCTATTTTGTGAAGGTAGTAAGTGTAGACTTGATTGTTTTTATACTTTATCAATATGATGGGGTTGATTGTATGTCTTAGGAGAGCATGGTAGTTGTCCCACATAGAAGGAATCCTTTAGGTTGTAGTCACCACAACCATTTTCTTTGATTTTTACCTTGACCTCTGATAGTATGTATTGGGTTTTTGAAGTAGATGCAAGTGTTACTAGATTGACATAAGAATATGAGGGTGGAACTTCATCATTCTTAGGTACTTGAAGTAGTCTATAATATTTCTCTTCCATACTCTTACAGTAGTAGAAGGGTTCAGGATCAACATGGATTATAACTTCTATGTCATTCTAAGGAAACTTCAAACACTAATGATAGGTAGAAACAATGTCATGATGGCATGGATCCATGGGCAGCCAAGAAGGATATTATATGGCAAGTCAAGCTCTAAGACTTGGCATGTTGTTTTAGTTTTTATGGGACCAACTTGAATGGGTAACCTTATGGTTCCTTTTGAATCTCTCTTGTTATCATCACAAGCTTTTATAGTTATCCTTTTTTCTCTTTCAATTAATTCATCTGATTAACCCAAGTGTTTAACCAATTGAAGGGTAAAAATGCTTAATCCCTCACCTCCATCTATCAAGAATATCCCCTCTAGGAGGCAGGGGTCCAATCAGGTCGGGCCAAAAGTGGTTGAGAGAGAATCCCCCATGTGCTACCAATGGTTTATATCCAGTATCATGGAGAGTATACATGGTACCCTCGTGGGAGAACTTTAGACATTTTTGGACTA
The DNA here is from genome assembly GCA_007115665.2 of Sequoiadendron giganteum. Classification (NCBI taxonomy): domain Eukaryota; kingdom Viridiplantae; phylum Streptophyta; class Pinopsida; order Cupressales; family Cupressaceae; genus Sequoiadendron; species Sequoiadendron giganteum. Next base: position 360,910,454 of record CM021106.1, on the reverse strand, counting down.
CCAATGTGACTATATTTATGGATACCAACCATGGAATTCCTAGCTTCACTCTGAACAAGTCAAAGTCATGAATCACAAAAATGGGACTTCCAAGCTCTTAGGTCCTACCAAGGCCGACAAAGAAATTAAACCAATAGGCACAATAGAAAACCCATTGTGCATGTGAAGGGTAGCTTACAACTCATTGTAATTATCCTTATGTAAATTATTTATAAAAAGGGTCTCCTTTATAATTAAATTCACATGACTCGAAAGATCAACCATGATGCATGTTACAATGTTAGCGTTGATCCAAGAAGGAATGTATAACAAGGAGAGTTCCTTGTTTAGAGGTATATCATGTGAAGTGAATGTAATATCAGGAATAGCAGTCACATGATCCAAAGGAGGAATACGATTGAATGAGACTACATTCACATGCTCATATGGGGTGAAATCATAAGACAAAGAAGATGAAGTGACCAAATTAGAAAAAGTGACTGGAATGGATCTGTGTAGATCTATAGATGACTATTCAACTTCACTACAAATTTGTTTGTTTTGTTTCCTACCATCAAGCTTGATAGTCCCATTGTCAATGCAGTCCTAAATCACATGATGCAAGTAAACACATCTCTCGATGTCATGTTCAGAGACTTGATGGTACTGGAAGAACATTTGTGCATTGTACCATTGAGGATACAACTCAAATAGTGGTCTAATCTCTAGAAAAGTTATTATTTTATCTTTTTTTAAAATCAGGACACTATTATAAGATTTTGATAATTTAGTAAATATTTGCTTTTGTCATATAGCATTTTTATTTGTGGGAATAGAAACCATGTTCGCCACATACTTGTTCTTTTAGACTCACTAGAGACTGACACAATCGTTTGGTCATCCTAAAGAGAGTGTGAGGATGAATCCCTATATTGGGAAACCATTTGTTGATACTCTCATAAGGTAGAACACAGATGAGAAAAGGATGGATATTTCATTAAATAAAATTTATCTTACAGTGTAGGCTGCAAGTTTCTAATGAATAATTTGGGTACATCAGAATCAGGTAAAGGATAGGAAAATTGAGAGAACAAGGCTTGATATCAAGCTATAAAATAAATTACCTTCTCATGAGGTCCCTACTTACACCAAACAAGATCAAAAAATGTGATATTTGAGCCGATGTTGGCCTAGAACTGACATATGAACTAGTTTACAAGCTAATCGAAAGAGAAAATGGAATTGTCAGGCAGAGAGTAGTACCATTCCAAAGCGATGTCCTTAAGAGAACACGAGAATAGTTTTTTCAAGAGTGCATCATGATGGAAGAAATCTGTACACATGGCATTAAAGGATGAGATGTGTGTCTATAGATCCCCATGGTCGTCGTACTTTTCAAATTTCAAAATATCCACCCCCTGGGGGATAGGTTTGTTTAGAATAGTGGTATATAAAGGATTGTGATGACAAAAAGGTTGGAAAATAGATTTGGAGGATGAGTTGGCCAAATTGGCCAGTTGATTTTGCATATGTACCATGTTTTATAGGAGAGAATTAAGGATAGGATCAATGAATGAGGTATGATGAATGGAAACACCGACACCGACACCCACAAATCTACCAACACCAACACTGATAGAGGCACCAACACTAGCACCATAAATAGGGACATTCTGAGTCTTAGGTATGGATTAACTAAAACCCAAAGGAACCTTATTTACTTTAATTATGCAACTCTACTTAGGCACGATGTTGGTATTAGTAGAGGTACCTATGACAACCATGCACACAGACACCCTGGGCATCGGGATATCCATCTGTCATCCAACGATCTCTAATCTAAAATCTCGAATAGCATGCAAGATGAAGGTGTAGGATGGAACATGGCTGTCTACAATATTTTTCATGATATGAAGAATCTCTAAGCCTCTTCAATCTTTAGTTAACAAATTCCTCATATTTTTAACAATAGGAGTCACTTGGGAAAAGGCATCATCTTTCGCCAAGAACCTCGTGAGCTCTCTAAGTCTCAATTCTATGGAGTAAATTTGCTCTGCAAGGGCCCTGAAAGCAGCTTCATCCTCGAAGGAAGAGATGAAGCTTGAGGGCAAGGTGGGAGGTGTAGGAACATGGGTTGCAACTTTGTTGATAGGTGAGGTATATCAGATGGAGATCCTTGTAGAGAACTCTTCAAAATTTGGATTGAATTGGGTAGGACTAAACCTTCTAGATCCCATATTTGTGTCTTTGAAACTCCTTCTTACTACGTATCCAAAGGTAATAGACTAGGTTGTAAAGCTCATAAAGAACATACCGACACACTATTAGCTACACATCCAAGTATGAGAGAAGAATGTTTTTGAAACAAAGACAAAGAGAAAAGGAAGGTTCACATCAAGTTCACTAAAATGTAATAAAGAGGATTCGCCACTCCCATATCTAGGAAAAGGAAGAGTCTACAAGGGACGAATAGCTCTAGGTCACCTCAAATGCAAAATTTCAAGTGATGACATGACAAATAAAGGAAAGACTAAATTATGTTTTTGGTTTTTCTAGTTATTTTATGACCTCAGACCTCAGAGGTCTCGGGAATAGACTGACAGGCTCTCGGTCAAAGGACAAGAGTGTGGACCAAGGATGATAGTGTGAGACACTAGAGTCTTTGTGGTGTGTTGGCATCTCACACGGACAAAGGTAGTGTCTATTGCTAGAAACACTCAAGACCTACTAAAAACTCAAATGCTAAAGACTAATGGTTTTAACTAACTAGACAGAATATTGAAAATGTGTAAAATATAATAAGTACAACAAGAAGAATACTTGAAAGAAAAATAAACTAACTATTAAGCAAAATTATGAGTAGTAGGTAAAGATATTAAACTCATGGTAGGTCCAACCTCCCACAAGATCTTCATGGAAAAAAACTACACACACAAAAACCAAGAAAATGTTGGGGCTACTTTTTGGGGTTTTCCTTAGTCAAACCCCGCATTGGTGTTTCCACCTCCACAAACAACCAAATAGATAACGATAAAAAATAGTGATAAATAAAGCAATAAGATGAGATAACATATGAAAAGACAACAAGTATTTTGATAATAAGAATGATAATTCTATGAAATAAAGGTTAGCCTTTGTACTACAAGCTTAGTGAAGGAAAGAGGAAGAGTGGTGCTTTGAAGATGTGAGTTGAACATGCGAGAGCGGTATAGAGAGCTTGAGAACCTACAAGAAAAATGGTGTAGAATAGAAAGGAGAGATAGAGTGGAGAGAACGGAAGAGTGAAGTATTAGAATGAGAGAGTGTGAGATTGAATAGCTTGAATAAATTTGAATGAGAAAAATATAGAAATAAATGTTCAAATTGCATGCCAAATAGTCATTCCCAAGCATGCTTGCGACTGTAAAGGCATTACACTATGTGGGCAGGCGATAGTGTTACATCCCAACAACCCAAAAATCATGAATCTTGTCAAGATGTTCACACAGTGTGCATACACCTACTTGACGCAGAAGCGTCCTAGACAAAAATTCCCCCATCGATAGAAAATGACAAGGCATGGATAGGAATGAAGGCTTAGAAGGTGGGTTTTTGCATTATCAACTTATTAAGCTAAAGTAAAGGGTGATGTGGGAAATTGCATAAGGGTGCAATTTTAAGCCATAACACTTAGTAGTATAGTTTAGACTGTCATGATCTCATACTCACCTCATTAAGGTTTTTCCTTGTTAAAATTATTTTCATCAAATTCAACTTTGTAAGAGAGGGGGACCAATCACTGCAAGGCCCCAGGTCATGAAAGGCCAAGAGCAGTATGGTTGCCCTAACTTACCTTAGTTTAAAGGAAGGTTAGGATAGACAGGATGAGAATGATGAGAACTATGAGACCCTTCAATCACTTTGCAAACCCGAGAGTTGAAAGAGACTAGACGAGTCGATCTTCAGAATCAACTCTGCATCTCAAGTAGCTCTTTGTCAGAGGACAGAAGTGCGGTTTTGGGATGACAGCGCAGTGCATTTGCATCTCGCAAGTGCGTTGGCGTCCGTATAGATAGAAAACCAAAGAGACGAGGTTTAAGCTTTAAGAAAGGACTATCAACCTAGATTTAGAAGTTTCGAGAAGTGAAGAACAATACTAAGAAGAGTGAAATGTAAGGATGAATGTGATAAAGGAAGTATATTACTGCAAGGGTGATGAAGATTATTTCACACAATAATCTTCTTTCTAGCTTGTTCAAAGATCTCTCCACCTACACATAGAAAAGTGGGAAAATGTTGGGGGGTTGTTTAGGGGTCTGCCTCAGTCAGACCCCCATTTAGGTGTTTCCACCTCCACGGAAAGCCAAGTTTGCAATGATAGAAATAATGTTAACGAAGGGATTACAAGCTACATAAATTAAAGACACTACAAAATAGTACGTGCTTACTCAACCAAATGATAGAGGAGATAAGAGGAGATTACCACCTCCGTCCAAAGTACTCAAGGCTAGTGGAGGAGAAGATGAGAGGAACTCAATCCTTTGCTACCATGGTGTTTATCCTGCGCCTGCAATATTAGAGTGATGGAGTGGTAGATTTCTGCAATGGAGTGTGAAGTGATACTACAAAGCTTGTGGATGAGTTAATGAAATGGAGAGAATGCTCAGATCGATCTTGCAAAACCTTGAGAATGGATGGAGAGATGAAGAATATGAATGAAAGGAGGAAAAATGACCATATTTGGGTTGGTCAGCTGAAGAAAGGTGTTACACTTCGACTCCCAATAGGAAGTGTAACATTTTTGTAGTCTCCAGTTGTAGGAATCTGCTAGGGACGTAAGCACGCCGCACGAAGGTCTGTGCACCGCGCAGGCATCCCCGACAAAAATGGCTCCACTGACACACAAACAAGGCACCAAGTGTGATGTGAGCAATGGGCTTAAGTGGAATGAAGCCTCTACCTTAGGTTTTCTAAAGTGTAAGGGGTAAAGGGGAATTTGCATTAGGGGTGAAAATTCATGCCTATACATTTTTCCCCCACTTTAGCGATCATGAGTACTGATGAGTGCTTCGGTAAAGTAGAGTAATCAGAAGTAACAAGGTAAGAGATGTATACCTAAAAGGACGAGGAAGCAGAGAATGGTTTGGAAAACTCGAAAGTGCAGGAAAAGACTTCATAGTTCCATGGAACCACAAAGTTGAGTACGAAAGTGCCTCACAGGCTCACAGTCTTGTCAGGGAGGCATCCTTCAAGAAATCTCACATGAAGGAGACTAGGAAGAGCACCTTACAAACCCATAGACCTACAAGGCAGGTATCCCCCAAGGACTCTCACATGAGGGAGACCAAGTAAGCAAGACTCCATAGAGTCAGAGTTGGCGACACGTTTATCCGAAGATAGAACATGTAAGGAAGCGGTCGCGCAGGCCAGTAGATGAAAAATCATGTACACCATCGCTAAGTTGTAAGACTTTCAAAGGGCTCCCTCGAGAACCCTTCAAAAGGAAGGAGGGTCCTCTCAAGGGACACATTGTTTGAAAAGTGAAGTCTAGTTGGGCTGCCCCCAAGCTAGATGTAAGAATGTGAAGTTGGTCTAGTCAGGCTGCTCTCAGGCTAAACACCATAGAACTCATTGAAGGCTTTCGAAGGGATCCCTTGGGAACCCATCGTGAAGAGGAGGGGTCCACTCAAGGGACACACTATTCAAAATCTACCATCTTCCTTCTCGAATCGATTCGTCATCAAGGAATCCTTTCGAAAGATGTTCACTTCATCAAGGAATTCAAAAGGAAGGACATGCTCCCATGCGAGGGGAAGATTAAGACTGTTCCTGCTTCAGAGGGAGGTTCCCAAGTCCTTTCTTTGTGAACCCTTGATGAAGGAAACATGTTCTATTAGGGTTTCAAGTCGAGAATGCAATTCTAACAAAAAAGCGTGTGAAGGGTATCGAGAAGAGATTAGCTTGACAATAAATGCATTTTCTAAAGACCAAGTTGTGTAGAAGTGGTGTTGTCACACATAAGAGGGACAACTCAAGCAAATAAGAGAGAAAGACCAAGAGAAAAGCAAAGGAAAAGGGAACAAACACAAAGGGCACAGGGGGATCTAGTTTCACGAGGTCAAATCTATATTTATTTATATATATTAGGTAACCATGGTAAGAGGAGAAATATCATCAATCCCCAACCAGGTATGGAAGAATGCACAGAAGACAAAGTAAAAAAAAAATTGGGTCAGCATGGAAGGAAGCCTAAATGCTCCTGACGCTTTGCATCGTCCCCAATTTACCAAAAATTGATCACAAACATGGAAGAATGAAGATACATATAGAGGAATTTTTAGGACACAAACACATGCTTGTGTCCAAACACCAACAGGGGTGACAAGGGTCATCCAGGCACATATATTATGATCATGGGGGAACACATCACAACACACACACATGTATAATTTAAAGATCAAGAAGAGGGTCTCCCCCTAACATTGGTCAACTAAGAGATCGTCAACTTCCCACTCTATATTGTCGTAGGGGGAAGGGTGACGAGCCTACAACAATGTAATGTTAAGGGGAGGAGCTTCCAATCCTCTCTCAACAAGGGCCAAGGAAAAGGGATTTGTGAGGTCTCCATTGCTCGACTCTTGTGGATCTAAGGTCAATGACTTTGTGAAGATTGCTGACAAGGTCAGAACATCATCCATCGAGTTAAACATGCACTTAACGAGGGTGCCATGTTTTACCTCGGCGAACAGAGGAGTTTGCACCTGAGGTTCATTGCTGGGCTCACTGAGAGACTCGGGAGCGGTGACAAACTTAGGGGAGGTCGGGAATGGTTCTATCACCAGGACAGAACAAGTCAGCACGGGACCACCTTTCGAAAAAGGTGGGTTCTTCTTACGTCCTCCATTGTTGGAGGGACCTCCCTCTACCTTCTTCTTTGTCAAAGGAAGTGAACTCCCCACAGATGAAGCAAGGAGGGTTGAGGGAGAAGAGGAAAGAATCGCAATGTATACAACCAAAGTATTAACCATAACCATGGGCTTCGAGAAAGGTGAGACATCTAGAATGGAAGTCAACAAGGGTGACTCCACATAAGGAGCAATAAACACTTGCATCTTTCCAGGTGCATGTGCGCTCACAACGGAAGCCGAAAGGGATTCAAAATTAGTTTAAATAGGGATAGAAGGGGGGAGAGAGGAGGACATAGCACGAGGTCTAGTCATCTCCTCCTCCTTCTTCTGTAAGGAGGATTGCTTAAATAGAAGAGCCTCTTGCTAGCGCTTACACTTGTGCACAAGGTGGTTTCTATGACTCTTCGAACTAGAAGCCAGAGCTTGCGAAGGGACGGAGGGTTCCTGCTTAGCCATGGGAGTGTCCTCCATAGCTATCTCCAATAGAAGTATAGACCCCTGAATGGGAGAAGAAGGAATAGGTTTAGAAATGATAGGAGGAATTGACTCCAACACCTTAGTGGTGGGCCTCTTTCCACTTGGGGGAATGGGAAGAGGTCGTTGGGAAAATTCTCTTCGTGAGCCTTTCTTTTTGCCATACAGATATTACCAGGGTCTAGGAGACCCATTAGGGAGATCCGATATCCTAATCCTCGGTTTTCACGAAGGTGGCATCATCGGACTCAATGGGTATAGATCTCAGGCTTGTTCATCCAATACTCCTCCCAAGAAATGGGAGTAAACAAGTCAGCCCGAGAGGGAGCGAGCTTCTCCTGTCCCTTTTGGAAAGAGGAGACAGCTGACTACTCTACTTCAGGAAGGGTCAACTTCGGTTGTCCCTTGCTGCCAGTTTTATACTTAACATAGTTCTTGTAAAGTAGGTATATTCTTTGTGGGAGCGAACCGACCGGAGTGGGCCAAAATTGATCTAACGAGTATCCACCACGAGATACCATAGGCTGGTATCCAGTGTCATGCACCACGTGCACAACACCCTCATGGGAAAACTTAAGACATTTATGAATTATAGAGGCAATCCCATTCATAGAAGCTAGCCAAGGTATACCTAGCTTCACTTTGAATAGGTCTGACTCGGGAATAACATTGAAGACCCTATCTACATTCCTAGGTCCAACCAAGATGGACAACATTATCGATCCATAAGGTTTAAGAGAAAGACCATCATTCGTACGGATGATGGATTTTGTTTTTTTGTATTCCTCCCTTTGCAGGGAGTTTAAGAGTAATGTTTCCTCTATGATGACATTCACTCTACTCATGGGGTCAACTAAGACTCCTGTTACAATGTTGCCATTGAGGCGAGCAGGAATGTAAAGCAGGAAAGGTTTTTCATTTGCTGGTACATCTTGTGAAGTGAATGTCACATTCGGCAAACCGGTCGCAAGACGATGAGAGGGAGTAATAGTAACCATGTTAACATATGCCTCAAGGTAAGAAACAGATTAGTGGGATCAATAATCATGTTAGCAGAATGCGATGGAAATGGGTCCATGTATATCTGTAGTTCACTATTAGGTTTTGCCATTGATTTGTTTGTGTTTTTCTTGTTCCCATTGAGATGAATAGTACCGTCCTCGATGCGATCTTGTATCTCATGATGCAGATGCATGTAGCGTTTGGTATCGTATTTGTTAACTCGATGGTAGTGAAAATATGTATTTGCATCATACTAGTTAGGATATGGTTCCTTGATTGATTTAGGATTTGGTAAGTTGACAATCTTATCCTTCAATAAATTTTGTAAGATGGAAGAATAGGATTGTGATAACTTCGTAAACTTTTAGTCATGTCTGAGGCCGTTGTTATCCACAGTGGCTACTATATTCGCAACGGCTTTACCTTTTCCAGAGATTGATATTATTCACTTTCCTTCAAGACGGGAGTGCGAGTAGGAACCCCCGAACTGAACCATTGTCTTCTGGTACTCTTGTAAAGCTGCACACAGATGCACAAAAGAAGGGTATTTCATAAGGGTGAACTTCTCTTGCCAAGGCCTTTATAAGTTCCTTATGAACACCTTTTGCATATTAGATTCAGGTAATGAGTATGATATTTGTGAAAAGAGTGCTTGATATCACGCTATAAAGTTTGTAATCTTCTCATTATCTCCTTGTTTACATCGAACAAGGTCAGAGAAGGTCATCTTTGGTCTGATGTTGGCTTGGAACTATTGTAGGAACTGGTTCACAAGATGGTTGAACATGAAGATGGAATTGTCAGGCAAGGAACTGTACCACTCAAGTTTTGTATCCTTGAGGGATCAAGGAAACAGTTTTGCCATCAATGCATCGTGATGGAAAATTTTTTTGCATAAGGCATTAAAGGCGGACACATGTGTATGTGGGTCCCCTTTACCACCGTATTTCTTGAATTTTGGAATCTCCATCCCTTGTGAGAAAGGAGTATTTAGAATTACTATCGACAATGAGCTGTGTCGAAAGAAGGGTTGGAAAATAGGCTGGATCGAGGCCTGGGAAAGGTTTGCCAGTTGATTCTGCATATTCTCCATATTCTAAAGAAGGGTATTCAGAATAGGGTTATTAGAAGGAATAGGACCACCGGAACCACCTAGAGCCACCGCCTAGACCACCACCATGACTACCGCCAGATCTGCCACCGATGTCGTCACCACCAGTGTGACTTCCGTCGAAGCCACCGCCACTTCCCAAGCCACTACCATGGCCTCTGTCGAAATCGCCTCCACCAAGGCCACCTCCACTTCTGAAGTTTCTACCACCAAAGCCTCCACCAATCATCCCACCAAATCCTCCACCATCGAAGATGACAGAATGGGTGAACTTGAAACCTAAAGGGTTTATGTTTACCCTAATAGTTTTATAATTTTCAGAAGCAACGGGCACACTAACCAAAGGGATCGTGTCAGCCATGTACATAGACGTAGGAGGCGTCAACATCTCTAGTTATCTCTCACATTCTTCGAAGGGGCCTCTTTGTACCATGTGACTATGGTCTAAAGGGGTGCACGCTTCAGCCAGACCAATGAGGCTAGCCAGAAGTTCTATGCTTGTACAGTCTTTTCCTACCATGTATCTTATTTCACTGATAACCCTAGTGGCCCTAGCCAATTTTGGGTTTCCTTCCAGGTGATTTTCCAAGGCACCCAAACCTTTACTAAGGCTAGCAATGTACGTAGAAGGGATATGGATGGCCTCATGCTCATCTATGGATGAGGAGGTCGGTGACGTAGGAGGGGTAGGGATGCGATCAGTTTGATGAGGAAATCTAGATTCGCCCCGCGACACGTGCTCCTACACAGATAGACCAACCACAGATCCAGATAAAAGGTCGGTAGTACAACTAGAAGAGACCTTCATATTCTCCATCAAAAGGTGTCACAGACTTCTCCTGAAAAATATGGCCAAAGTTCATAGACTGGGTTGTGATGCTCATAAACCTTCACAACATGCAGGATTGCAACGATCAGAGGGTATAAGAGAAAAATCCTAGAACACCGATGAACGAAAAAGATGTCGGTTCACGTTGTGTTCACCAAAAATGTAAGAGAGGGGGACCAACCACTGTAAGGCCCTAGGTCACAAAAGTCCAAGAGTAGTATGGCTACCCTAACTTACCTTAATTTAAAGGAAGATTAGGATAGATGAGATGAGAATGATGAGGACTATGAGACCCTTCAATCACTCTGCAAACCCAAGAGTTGAAAGAGACTAGATGAGTCGATCTTCAGATTCAACTCTACGTCTCAAGTAGCTCTTTTTCGGAGGACAGAAGCGCGGTTTTGGGACGATAGCATGACATGTTGGCTTCCGTTTGGCTAGAAAACTAGAGAGATGAGGTTTAAGCTCTAAAAAAGGACTATCAACCTAGTTTTAGAAGTTTTAGGAAGTGAAGAACAAGACTAAGAAGAGTGAAATGTAAGGACAAATGTGATAAAAGAAGTATATTACCGCAAGGGTTACAAAGATGATTTTGCACAACAATCTTCTCACCAACTTGTTCCAAGATCTCTCCACCTGCACATAGAAAAGTGAGAAAATTTTGGGGGGATGTTTAGGGGTTTTCCTTAGTCAGACCCCCATTTTGGTGTTTCCACCTCCACGGACAACCAAGTTTGCAATGATAGAAATAATGATAAAGAAGGGAATACAAGCTACATAAACAAAAGACACTACAAAATAGTGCGTGCTTACTCAACCAAAATGATAGAGAAGATAAGAGGAGATTACCACCTTCGTCCAAAACACTCAAGGCTAGTGGAGGAGAAGATGAGAGGAACTCTAGCCTCTACTACCGTGGTGTTTTTCCTACACTCACACTATTGGAGTGATGGAGTGGTAGATTGTTGCAATGGAGTGTGAAGTGCTCCTACAAAGATTTTGGATGAGTGAATGAAATGGAGAGAATTCTTAGATTGATCTTGCAAAACCTTGAGAATGGATGGAGAGATGAAGCATATGAAGGAAAGGATGAAAAACAACCATATTTGGGTCGGCTAGCTGAAGAAAGGTGTTACACTTCGACTCCCAATAGGAAGTGTAATGTTTCTGCAGTCTCCAATTGTAGGAATCTGCCAAGGATGTAAGTGCACCACGTGGAAGTTTGCGCATCGTTTGGGCGTCCCTGATAGAAATGCCTCCACCGACACACAAACAGGGTGCCAAGTGTGATGTGAGCAGTGGGCTTAAGTGGAATTAAGCCTTTGCCTTAGGTTTTCTAAAGTGTAAGGGGGTAAAGGGGAATTTGTGTTAGGGGTGAAAATTCATGCCTATAGAAACTTAAACTACAAACTTACTAATTGGGGGATCAATTTTTTCCTTTGATTATTATCAACCAAGATTGTTGTTTTACCATTTGTTTCTGTATTAGTGCTTTCTTGTCCATTACTATATATTGATTCATTAAAAAAACATCAAACAAGATGATATTATCTTTAAATTGTTTTTAATTCTTTATTTTATGTTTAATTTTGCTTTTAATTAGAAAACCTCCAATTTGAATGTATTTATGACAGCTTTGTCTCTTCACAAAAAAAACCTAAAAAGATATCCTTACTCATCTAATTGTTTCTCAAAGATTTGTTTGGTTAATACTATCCAGTATTTTATATAATATATTTAAAGATTCTAATTTGTATATGGAAATATCTTCCTATAATTTCTAAATTCAAGATATTAAAAAATATAAGGATAATTCCAATCTATATCAAGCAATTTGATCCTTTTGTGAAAGAAACTCTTCTTAAATGAAAGGGAATTTTATCAAAAGTAATTGAAAAGGGATGGAATAAAGCGAGACAACTCATATTCCACTAAAATAAATTACATTTCAAAAGGGATGGGAATTTTTCTTTGACACTATGTCTAAATTCTTAGTATGTGTGTGTATCTATAACTTTCAAACAACTTGTTCTTTTTGTAGTGTAGGAAAATGCATACCTTTGCATTTTCACACTTGTTTGGGCTCACTTTTCTTTATTTATCCTTATTTATGTCTTAATTGGTCCTATCTTTCATCCACAAACCTAATAAATTATATCTTTTTATAGCTAATCCTGACAAACATCAAAGGGTAAATGATAATTTAATGATTCTAATTGTGTGTCCTTGATTTTTGGACTGAGACTAAGATGCCACCTAAGGCATATTTGTCCCCCAAAGGTCTTGCGACCCTCTTTTTAAATGTGCCTTAAAGAGGCCCCTTTTTGGAGTATGTGCCTCGAGTTTTAAGCCTCAAAACTAAGACGCCACCTAGGGCGTCTTAGTCCCCCTCAAGTTATTTTCAAGATTTAATTTCAAATCTTGGCAAGATTTAGCCTCCTTTAATTAATGAATTCATATTTTGGCTTCTTGTGGTGTAATTTTTGGATATTAAGCATGGATAAGTATAAATACAAGGTTCCTTCTCTCATTTTTCACCTGAAGCATTCAAGTATTCATCCTTATAGCATAATTGAGTTCACAAGAGCATTCAAGAGAAATTCATCAAAGCATTTGGAGTCATCATCAAGATTCAAGCATCATGTCAAAGATATTCTTGCATCATGTGTTTTTTTGAGCTAACATTTGTGATGTAAGGTTTTGATTCAAACAAGCAATTCAAGTCAAGATGCATCAAACATTCCTTTGATTCAAGATCTACATTCCAGCTAGCCACTTCACACAAGTTTGCAGATTTCATAACAATGGTTTGGTCAGTTGCAACATAGCACATTGTCCATTCATCATTTCCCTCCATTATTTCATTTTATTCAAAGGTTTAATTACCAACAAAGGGGTTTGACCAAGGCAAACCCCCATTTACTAACAATCAATAAGTTTTTTTTCTCGTGTGTTTATGTTTCCATATTTAGGTTAAAGATCATTTGAAGTGTAAAGTTGTAAAGTTTCAAAGTTGTCATCTTCACGAAAAGTCACCTACAGGCCAGATCTCAAAGTTTCACATGACTTGAGATCTGAGAAGAAGGAAGTGCAGACATAGTACCTTAGGATCACATTTTGAAGTTGCAGAAATTTAGATCAGGACTAAGTCAGCAGTAAGGGTGTCTTAGTCCTCCAAGTGGTACTTTGTAGAGATTCTTTTAGATTCTATTCTAACATCTGAAGATTCTACATCTGCCTTGAAAAACAATAGTGGGACTAAGACAATAGTAAGGGCGTCTTTGTCCTCCCTAGCATATTTTGACAACATTTTTTCATTTCAAGAATCCTTGTCACATTTCCAGGCTTTCTAGTTACATACATCCTAACTTGTTGTTACTTAATTTTTTCATTTGCACTCATTATTTGGCTTGCATTACTAGGTTTTGTTAGCTGAATGTTAAGTTGTCTTTTCCAAGATTTTTCTTGGTGGTGAACCCTTAAAAGCCTAAGGAATCTTTGTAGGTCTCCTTGGTTGAGAATTGACTCACCTTTGTGTTGATAGTCAATCCAATTTGGGATCCTCGGACATCCTTGAATGATAATTGGAGAAAAGTGGAGTTCTATGCCATAGGTTATAAAGCATCCATTTCCCCTTTATTCATTTTGGTGAACCTGACATCTTGGAAATTTATTTTTCTGATTTGGAGCCCACTAAGGTCCTAGATCTAGGTTGCATTCATTCTTGCATTGCATCTTGCATTAGTGAAAGTGCATCTAGGGTTTCTCACATTTGTATTAGTGAAAGTGCATATAGGTTGCATTTTTGCTTTCTTGCATCATTTTATCTCATTGAAAAACTAAAAAGTGCATTTTCAATCATCCTACTTGCATTTAGGAACATTTTTATTGCATTCAAAATTTAAAAAATGCATTGAACTTTACATTCAATTGCTTGTCATTAGTTACTTTTTCTTGCATTCATTTACACAATTTTCTATTTCTGAACATCAAGTCCCTCAGTAGGAAACCTGGGAACATTGTTATCAACTTATATTTTTCAATTTTTTTGAAAAAAACCTTTACTAGGACTAAAATTTCCTTACTAACATCTTAGTCCCTTTGTGGGTTTTTGGCTCAGAACCCTATCTATATTGTTTGCTTTCAATTTCAATTTCTGGAACTTCATAATTTCATCGGCAAGAAAAAGACGCCCTTGTTAGCGTCTTAGTCCCTGTGGACTCTGAAGTTAAAATTTTCAAGGTTTGAATCTGGATTTTTATGCTCTGCTTGCTTCTTTCAATTTTCTGTTACAGTTTGCAAAATTATGATTATTTTAATTTCTTTCATTTCAATTGTAATTGTAAGCATAGGATATTGTGTTCATTGCACTTTATTTGGTTTATCCCTTGCATGAGTTGTACTACTTGGTGTCCTACTGATAATATTGTAGTTAGATGAAGTGCAAGACTCGTGGCATCCCATGATAAAACACTTGTGGATCGTGGGTTATCTAGCTCTCTTACTCCTAGTGTTGGTACTAGTTCACTAGGTATGGATTATACCTTTGATAACTCTTTTTCTATGCCTACCTTACCTATAAGTTTTATGCCAAGTGTTCAAATAATGGTTGATCATATCCCTCAAGAAAACATAATGAAAATGCATGAAGACCTAACCCATCTACAAGATAGTGTGAGTACTGAAAATATTTCCAACACTGTTATACCTACCATAGATAGTATTCACCACATGATGGAAGGTGATGAAGTACTGGAATTTGTGTGTAACATAACTCAAATCTTTGGAAAAAATCTTCCTTCCACCACCAATGGTGCTCAAACTTTAAATAATATGAAAAACAAGGGTGGAATTCAAATTCCTCCCCCTACAACCATAACCTCCATTCCCACCTATACAAATCCTCAAGTGACCACAATGATGCAACCAACTAGAAATTTCCTTCCTACCTCAAACATTTCCACTAGTGCTCCTGATACCTATGTGGCATCTAACCTTATATCTCCTCCCGAAAGCTATCCATTGAATTATCCTTCCAACAAATACACACCACCACCATATTCACTTCCATCCAAAACCACAAACAATGACCCTATCATCAACCACCTTTTAAAAATCCTTTCATCCCTTCAACGTCAAGTTTCCACCATAAATCAAAATCCAAATGGTCCACCTTCATACTATGTCAAAAGCAACCCACTATCTTTGGAGATATTGAGAAATTTGGTGCCACAAGGTATAGAGATCCCTAGATTTGAGAAATATGGAGGAAAGGTAAATCCTACTAATCATGTTAATGCATTTACTACTTTGTGTAGTGACTTTATCCTTCAGGACAAACTTTTGGCTAAGCTTTTTCCCTGATCCTTGAAAGACATTGCCTTGGACTGATTTTTTGCATTATCGAATAACTCAATTCCTTCATTTAATGAACTTGTTGAAGCCTTTATTAACCATTTCTAAGTGCATATGGTTCCTGAAATGACATTAGTTGATTTGATGAGATGTAATCAAAATGAGGGTGAAAAAGTCACTAACTTTATTTCACGTTACCAATCGCTTTATTCCCAAATTAGTGTGAAGATTCTCGATTCTCACCTTCAAAAGATGTTCATAGAAAATTTACAAAGATACAAGACAAGCTTACCATGATGAAATTCCCTTCCTTCATGCACTTATGCACTGCTCTTTGAGATTATCAGAATTTTGTAGGTAGTCGTGAAACAAAAACCATCTCTACCCATCCTAAAAATTCTAAATCTTCAAACCAAAACACCTACCAGCCTTTCAAAAAACAAAATAAATTTTTCCTTCAACTAAGCTCTACCTCTCATCCTACCCAAAAGGTTGATACCCAAGTAGTTGCTATAAAGAAGAGTAATCCTTATATCTTTGGGAATCCACAAAGACAATTTACTCCCTTACCCGACACTTCATAATATCATGACTCGTCTATTAAATAAAAATATGCTTACCTTACCTCTTGTTTGACCTCTTGACCCTAGCAAGCCATTACCTCTGAGATTTAGACACAATGCCTATTGTGCTTATCATAAAAAAAGGGACATGATACAAAACATTGCAAGCGTCTTAAATGTCTTGTGCAAGACCTCATTGATTCTAATCATATTCAAATTGGAGGTGTGAATGAAAAAAGTAATAAATTTTTAGCTCCTCCTAACCAAAACTTCCAAATCTTTACTAATCCCATGCCTAACCACAATCTTTCATTTGTTAAGTCTAGTGAAACTAAGCCCGATGTGATGAGCGTTGACGCAAATGATGATAACATGAACAATAACAAACAAAATCCTATGGATGATGATCAACAAGATCCTATGGATACTAATGACCAAAGTCCTATTAGTACAATGATAGGAGTGATTGAAATTGAACCTCGTAAACAACAAAATAGAATGCCTATTGACATTACTTTCTCTTCAGAAGAAACAATAAAAAATGCACCTGATGGTCCTCTTTACATAGCCGACAGAATCAATGACAGGCCCACTCTTGGGATTTTAATTGATCACGTCTGTAGAGTTAATTTCATTACAAAGGAACTCTTATATGTGCATGAACTTACTCAAGATAGATATGATAAACCGAAAGCATGGATTAAAATGCATGATGGTTTTGGTCATGCTACGATGGGCTCAATCACACTCCCTTTACAATTACGACCGAAGAAATTAAATGTATCATTCTCTATCATCTCTAATTCAGATTAATTTCATGTGAAGCTAGGCTACAAATGGCTTCACTCCATGAATGTAGTCCCATCTATTTTCAATAAGTGCTTAAAGTTTCTAGTCGGTAATGAAATATTCACTATGAATCATAGTGGCTTTAGACCTCCATCTTCTTGTGGAAATTTTTCCTTAGACTATTTTTGGCCCAAGCCCATGGAACCTATAAGACCCCGTGAGGACTTTCTTTTACTATCCTACCAAAAGTTCAAAGCAAAATGCATAGCCAAATTATCCCTTGAAAATTTGCACTCCTCTACTCTTTAAAGAAAATAGTATTGAGCTTAAATCCCTTCTGACTAACCAAAACCCATCCATAAAAAATCCCTTGCCTATTTCCTACAAAAATCCAAGAGAAAACCACACAAGTCCTAATCTGCCTCCTAAGCAAATTTATAAAGCCAAAGAGAAAGTGGTTGAACAACTTTCCATGGTTTCTTTTGTTCTTCCCTTACAAGAAGAAAAGGAACCTATGGTTGACAAACCCGCTCCCACGCACACACAACTTGAAAATTGTAATAAAAGAAACTAAAATGCTTGAGAGCGTAGGTGTAGACGTCGTGCTATTTCTCAAAAGATGAACAAAGAGAACAACATAGAAAATCAAAATCTGAATTTGACAAAAGCAATAAACAATGAGCCTCCTCCATTACCATAACCAATAGATCCTATGTCTCCAACACAACAAGGACCAGCACCTTCTATGGATATTATCATTCATCCTCTTGTTGTGGTTAAATTAGATGACGATGAAGAAACCAAAAAAATTAATGAGAAAGTGCATAATGAGTTGAATTTGTTATTTTCCTCTTCTATGAGCTTAGATGATAACAACCGTGATGATCCTCCTAAACTGATTGATTCACCACATGTTGAACTTGGTGATTCTCTTAGTACAACACATGATGTTGTTGTGGATAACCTACTAGATGGTTGACTTGCATGTGCTTTACTAGTCTTTTTTATTTCCTTTTTGCCTTCTTTCTTTTTGGTTGATTGAATGTGTGTAATGTGATCCCCCGTATGTTCAGTGTTTCCTCTCTATGTGAATTCCTCTATTTGTACCTACATTCTTCTATATATTTCGTAAGCTTTTTCCTTTTCATCGGTCTTTACCTTTCATTTTCTTTTCCTTTCATTTTATTTTATGTTTTCCTTTTGGGGATGACACGAAGCGTTGAGACACCCTATGTCTCTTCCATGTTGACCCAAAATATTTTTCATTATATTTTGTCTTTCATTTTGTCTTGTGTTTTCCTTTTTGGGATGGCACAAGGTGTCAAGACACCCTATGTCTCTTCCATGTTGACTCAAATATCTTTCTTCATTTTGTCTCTCTTTGTGTCATTATTCCAATTTTATGTGTATTTGGGCAATGATGGCAGTTTTGAGCTCTCTAATATCATTGCAACAAAGACAGATACTAACCCTGGATCCATAGATCCCTTATGTGTTTCTGGAGGGAAACCCTATTTTCCTTTTTCATGTTTGTCTAGTTTAAATTAATTGCTCACAATATGGTGTTTAGAAATTTCTTTAAAGTGGGGGCATACATTGGCATTATCTTGGCATTATTTTGGCAATGATTTCATTTGCATTTTTTTCATGATCCTTGATGTGATTTTCTTATTTCATGTGATGTTTTTTCTCTTTGTGGTGACATTGGGAGTAATGTCCTTCAAGATCCTGATCTATCTTAGCATATTGCATTCCTCTTAGTGGTGATGTGACACACTGCATTCCCTAAGTTGTGAATCTTTTATCTTTGATTGGTCCTCTCTTGGAGACATTAGGAACAATGTCCCCTAAGATTAAGACCTCACATGAACTAAGAAAAATCCCTTCGAACATCCCTATTTCTTGTTGTGTTGCATTTTTGTACCTTATTGAAGTCATGGAGGTATGGCTTTGATATGGTTCCTTGGGGCTCACCTGGTGAACAGCTAGCTTCACTAGCCCTTGTGAGCGTGCATTTTCTTTTTTTACCTTATTAAAGTCATGGAGGTATGGCTCTGATATGATTTCTTGGGGCTCACTTAGTGAAAAACTAGCTTCACTAGCCCTTGTGAGCGTGCATTTTTTTTTGTCCTTATCATAGTCATAGGGGTATGACTTTGATATGGATCTCTTGGGGCTCACCTAGTGGACAACTAGCTTCACTAGCCCTTGTGAGCATGCATTTTTTTTGCATAGTGGATAGTGTGTTCCACTTGTAAACCTTTTTGGAAAAAAAACCTAGACCTAATCTACAGCACATTGGACAGCCAAGCGAACCTTGATCTGTTGCATTTTTCTTTTTTTCTTTTTCCTTTTTCTATTTTTGATGGTGTATGTTTGCAATCTGGTTATGGCTTCATATATCATCTACAAGTGTGTTCCTTTGTGCCTATGTTGGTTTTTCGTAGGATCTTGATCATGGGGGGCTTGGCCACCCTCTTGATTATTGTCATCTTATCTTACTAGCATTCGTACATTTGAACCCCTCTCGATTGTGTGGTTGGCTACTTTATTGTGAGTTTGAAGCAAATTCATCCTCTCAATGAAGTGGGGGCTAAATGTAGTGTAGTAAAATGCATACCTTTGCATTTTCACACTTGTTTGGGCCTACCTTGCTTTATTTATCCTTATTTATTTCTTAATTGGTCCTATCTTGCATCCACAAGCCTAATAAATTATATCTTTTTATGGCTAATCCTGACAAACATCAAAGGGTAAATGATAATTTAATGATTCTGGTTGTGTGTCCTTTATTTTTGGACTTGGACTAAGATGCCACATAGGGTTTCTTTGTCCCCCAAAGGTCTTGTGACCCTCTTTTTAAATGTGCCTTAAAGAGTCCTCTTTTTTGAGTTTATGCCCCAAGTTTTAAGCCTCGGGACTAAGACGCCACCTAGGGCGTCTTAATCCCCCTCAAGTTATTTTTGGGATTTAATTTTAAATCTTGGCAAGATTTAGCCTCCTTTAATTAATGAATTCACATGTCGGCTTGTTGTGGTGTAATTTCAGGATATTAAGCATGGATAAGTATAAATACAAGGTTACTTCTCTTATTTTTCATCCAAAGCATTCAAGTATTCATCCTTATAGCATTATTGAGTTCACAAGAGCATTCAAGAGCAATTCATCAAGCATTTGGAGCCATCATCAAGATTCAAGCATCATGTCATAGATATTCTTGCATCATGTGTGCTTTTGAGCTAACATTTGTGATGTAGGGTTTTGATTCAAGCAAGCAATTCAAGTCAAGATCCATCAAGCATTCATTTGATTCAAGATCAACATTCCAACTAGCCACTTCACACAAGTTTGTAGATTTCATAACAAGGGTTTGGTGAGTTGCAACATAGCACTTTGTTCATTCATCATTTCCCTCCATTATTTTATTTCATTCCAAGGTTTAATTACTAATAAGGGGTTTGACCAAGGCAAAACCCCATTTACTAACAATCAACAAGTTTTCTCTTGTGCGTTTATGCTTGCAGATTTAGGTTGAAGATCATTTGAAGTGCAAAGTTGTAAAGTTGCATTGCAAAGTTGTCATGTTCACGAAAAGTCACCTAAAAGCCAAATCTAGAAGTTTCAAGACCTGAGATCTAAGAAGAAGAAAGTGCAGACATTGAACCTCAAGATCACATTTCAAAGTTACAAAAATTTAGATCAAGACTGGGTTGGCAGTAAGGGCGTCTTAGTCCTCCAAGTGGTATTTTGCAGAGATTCTTTGAGATTTTATTTCGACATCCAAAGATTTTGCATCTGCCCCAAAAAATAGTAGTGGGACTAAGACAATAGTAAGGGCGTCTTTGTCCTCCCTAGCATATTTTGACAACATTTTGCATTTCCAGAACCCTTATCACATTTCCAGACTTTTCAGGTACATACATCCTAACTTGCAGTTACTTAATTTTGTCATTTACACTCATTATTTGGCTTGCATTACTAGGTTTTGTGAGTTGAATGTTAAGTTATCTTTCCCAAGCTTTTGATTGGTGGTGAACCCTTAAAAGCCTAAGGAATCTTCCTAGGTCTCCTTGGTTGAGAATTGACTCACCTTTGTGTTGATAGTCAATCCAATTTGGGATCCTAGGACGTCCTTGAATGATAATTGAAGAAAAATGGAGTTCTATGACCTAGGTTATAAAGCATCCATTTCCCCTTTATTCACTTTTTTAAAATTTGAAAGGCATAATACTCTAGATTCATTGGCTACATGTTTAAAAAAATTGAATTTCATATTTTTTTTAACCACTATAGATTGGTTAGAAAAATATTTATATTTTTACAAGTCATAGTAAAAAAATCACAAATAATTATTTATTTAAAAAAATCGTAAAAAATATGTTTCACATTTGCTCGTGTCATTTACTTCTATCCAAAGTTTGAAGAATTTTTTTTTTTATATATACTTATGTTGAAATAACAACTACATTTTATTTTTCAAAAATTTAGTAGTGCCTCATCAAAATATCTAATTTTCAACATAGACCACATTTAATTTCTTACAACTTTTACTATATTTTTTTAGATTGTGTAGAAAATTCATTAGATGTTTCATGTTAAATTACTTAAGTTTACTTTTTTACATTTTCGTTGCTACTTAGTAGTATAGTTTGGACCATCATGATCTCACATTCACTTGGTTAAGGTTTTTTCTTGTTGAAATTGTCTTCATCAAATTCAAATTCAACCAAGATTGTTGTTTTATCATTTGTTTCTCTAGTAGTACTTGTTTTTCTATTATGACATATTATTTCAATAAATGAATATCAAACAAGATGATATCATCTTTAAATTATTTTTAATTCTTTATTTTATGTTTGATTGTGTTTTTAATTATAAAATCTTCAATTTGAATACATCTATGATAACTTTATCTTTTTTTTTTTAAACCTAAAAAAATCTTCTACATGTTTAATTGTTTGATTGATACTTTTTTATATAATATATTTAAAGATTCTAATTTATGGATGGAAATACTATTAAAAAATATAAAGATAATTGCAATCTATATCAGAAAATTTGATCCTTTTGTAAAAGCAATTCTCAAATGAAAAGGAATTTTGTCAAAAAGTAGTTGAAAAGGGATAAGACAACTCATGTTCCACTAAAATAAATTACATTTCAAAAGAGAAATTCCTTTTTATTCTAAAAGCTAGGTCATCCTATTTTGTCTTATCCATCGAACAAGGAAAAAGAATCTCGTACGGAGATCTAAGTATCTTATCATGTCGGACCTATTTTACCCACATTCTGCCTTTGTTTATGTTTAACGAGCCCTCTCACGGTGTCACGCATTCCTATGAAATAAGTACATATAATATTTTAAATTTTATAAAAGTTTTTTTATAAAGGAATATAATATATAAAATATTAACTTTTTATTATTTTATAAAAAGGTATAATTTATTTTTATAATAAAAATATATAATAATTTAAAATAAATAAAAATATTTTTTGAATGATTTGTTATAGTTTGTCAATGAATAATGATTATATATTATTTTGTTATTTAAAAAATATTATTATATTATTTATCAGAAAAAAGTGGTAGATAGTATATCTTTAAATTCTATGCAAGGTCAAGTCTAAACAACAAGATGAAAAATATCAGTTGGATCAGATTTATCAATGACAACCTCTCGACCAACAATTACACCCTCTTCTTCATTCTCGTCCTCTATAAGTAGTTAAATAGCACAAACTAGAAAAATAAATGGAGTCAAGTGCAAGAACTTCGGAAAATTTATCCTACCAAGAACTTCTCAATTGTGAGGTTAAGAGGAATATGAAGGTAGACAAGATGGCTGAGACCACACACAAACAAACCAATTCCTAGCTCTTCTAAAAGGAGGCTAAGAAGCTTGTGACTAGGAGTCATGACCTCCCCAAACTATATGATTGTGTCTAGGCCAATGCTACTATAATAAATTTAAGATGTTTACTTTGTGAGAACTTTAAAGGTAGTTATTAAATTCTTTATACTTTTATAATTGTATTTCTATGTTCTTTATATTTATAAAAATTACAATAGAAAATCAAGAATGACTAGAGTATTAATTGTAAGTAATATAATTAATGTTTTTTAAACTCTAATTTTATAATTGAATCATGCTAAAAATTTTGAATTTTATAGATGAAAAATATTTTTTGTTCATGTTAAAAATTCATCATAGAAATAGTGGTTTATCTAACTAGATTTTTATTTAATTAATTTTTAAAATGTTTGGTTTTATTTAAATAATAGAGTAATATTATGGAATATATTTCAACTCTTTTACAAACTCAATTTTTATTTTTCCTTACATATTTTTTCTTTAGCACAAATGTTGTTCTTGTATATCATCTACATTTAAACGTGTTATTTATTGCTACTTTATTTTCTTATGGAATGTAGAAGAATCTTTGTTTATTTAATTATTTTGTTCAAATTAAATGCAAATTTTTGAAAATTAATAGACTCTAATATATAAAACCAAACATCCAAATAAAATATTTTGGAAATTCTTCATTTTAGTGATTTTGATAAGTTGAGCAATCTTTTTGACAATTTATATTTTTCTTAAAGCATCAATTGAAAGGTAGTTGAATGACCATACCATCATGAAATTTGTATATGGTAGGTAGGGGTGACTCTCAAATCTTCATCATTGAGTTAAATTATTTTGTGTTCAACAATCTAAATGAATTTATTTATGCTCTTTGTTTGCCTCACAAAAGCATGAACCAACTTAACTAACACATGACCTTTTCCAAGAGTTGACATCTTAGGAATAAAGAATCATTTTCTAAATACTAATACTTGAGATTAAGGATTTTCCATCATAAGACCGGAACTTCCACACACCCTTGCAATACAATTTGGTAGCAAACACCACATTGTTAAGAAAGGAATATGTCATATGTAATCTACCTCTCTTTGGGATACAAGTTTTGTCTCGATTAACCAAATGCCATTTATTTTTCTCTAAATTTCCTTCATAGAGAATCTTTCTCATTCTCATTCTATAATCTAAATCATGAATGATACCTTTTGTGGCCATAAGATCCATAAATCTATACACTAGGAGATCTTATAACTTTGAGAAGGAACATGTAACTAGCCAGGAAAGGTATATATGTGTCCAATAATTGATATGACATTGAACAATGGTGATCCCACAATAGTGTGTCCTAGTTTTTGGTTAAGGTGGGACATTGAAATCAACATTTTTAATCAAATTTTCACCTTCTATCACCTATAGAAACTAAATTGTTAAGAATTTGAAGATGATGTGGACTAGTAATTTTTTAGATTTTGTGTGTAGATTTTAAATGTATTTATTTTTAATTTAAAAAATAATTTGTTAAATTTTTTTACTTAATTTTCAATAGCTTATTTTTATAGTTAACATTTTTCAAAGTGACAATTATTCTATTACATATAATTTTTTTACAAAAGGATACAATTGTAGTTTTATAAATATAGATTCATAGCATTAATATCTAGAGCACACATATTTTTCATAGTTTTTGTTATCTATTTAATTTATTATTAAATTTTGATGTGAGATTAATTATAATTTAGACATAGTTTTATTCCATAAAGCATAACACTTTTTTGTATATATCCAAAAAAAATGTTGAATTAAAGACATTAATACCTAGTGTGTAATTTTTTTCTCTTTTTCTTTCCACATGTGTGAAACAAATATTTTGACATTTGGTGCAAAATATGTCTACTAGAAAATAAAAATAAATATAATAATCAAATTAAATATATTTGAAATTATATTTCTTGGAATTCTTACTTTGAAAGATATGTTCTTGTAAATTTTCCTATCATTTTGATTTTATTTTCTAGTCCAAACCAAGGTTTGAAATAGAAAAATTGAGGAAAATATTAAGATTGAGATGGAAAAGTCCATCCAAGGACCTTCATTCGAAGGAACCTTCAAATGAAGGTATTTTGGGTAACTAAAAAATATTTAAATAATTAAGAATCACATGGGAACATTAGATATCTTGTTGGGATTTTGTTTCAAAAAATAATAATAAAACACCTTTGTTTGAAGGTACCTTTGAATGAAGGTTTACCATTGAATTCAATGTGATTTTCTAGGTTGATTTTTGAGTCACCCTTAAATGAAGGTGTTTGCTATTTTTTTCTCTTCATCCATGCAAATTTATAATGTCCCACAATTGGGACACACTATTGTGGATCTACCCATAAAATCCATCATAGAATTCCAATCTTTTTTCCAATACAAATAGGAGAAATAAGGATACTCAAATATTTAAAGGAGGATCTAAGTAATCTAAAAATAGGGAATATTAGTAATACGGTCCTAATTATGAAGGTTCATGTGGAAGAAGACCTAAGGGTTATGTTCATTCAAGAGTTGACCAAGCATGTTAATATAAATGTCAAGAGCTTGCCTAAGAGAAATTAATTCAACAAGAGTGGTGTTTCTCATAAAATAACTTTCATTCATAATTTGAAGGTGGGATAGTAGATCCATATCTTTCATAATAAAAAATGAAAAATGGATCGAAATAACTCTAGGTTATTTAAAAACCTACAAAGACCTACCAAAATAAGGAAGAGACATGGAGAGAGAGGACCCCCTTCAACACTAACCTATTTTAGAATGGAAGGTGGTAAAGGGGGAACCATTTGTAATCATAAAAAATAAGGAGAGGTGCAATAAGTCATGACCCATGTTGAATCCACATATTGTCAAAACCAAACTCACAAAAAGATATCTTCCAAAAAAATCAATGGACTTTGTGATGAGGCTTAGAAGTATTAATTTTTATGAACATATAACTTTTTTTATAAATATACATAAGATGAATAGCTTCCTACATAATAACAATACCATCCAAGATTTGATACTTTGGAACAAACCCAACCTATTTTTGAGAAATGATAGAAATAAGTAGCTATTTCATCCACTTAATAACAGTTTTAGAAAATATCTTATGGGTAGTATTAAAAAGAGCTATAAGCTAGACTAGAAAAATTTAAAACATAATAATTATTAAGAATCAAGAAAAAAAAATATTAAAATATTTTTAATATTTATTTTGAGTTATGTAGCTCCTTAGAAGCCTCCAAAATATATTCTTTAAAAATCCCAAAAAGCTTGAAAAGGTCTGATGGAAAACCCATTTGGACCCAAGATCTTCTATTTTTTCATTGTAAATTTTATGTGTTCTACATCTTCCATGAGAGAGGATACTTCTTAAGAGATGATGAATTTAGGAATACAATTCAAAATGATTAATATATTATTAATTTTTTAAAAATAGCATATCTTTAAATAGATTAAAACTTAGATCCATCCTCTCTTAAAATCTCCTTGAAGGAATAATAATATTTTTGTAAATTTTATGTGTTCTACATCTTCCATGAGAGAGGATACTTCTTAAGAGATGATGAATTTAGGAATACAATTCAAAATGATTAATATATTATTAATTTTTTAAAAATAGCATATCTTTAAATAGATTAAAACTTAGATCCATCCTCTCTTAAAATCTCCTTGAAGGAATAATAATATTTTTGAGCCACAATAAAGTAATGGAAGAAAGATGAATTCATCACCTTTGCTTGTAACCATTTTGTATGATATTTTTTTGCCTTGAAGCTTGAATTTTGACAATTAATTATGGATTTTAAGTTCTTAAGTTAAAAAATCCTTATTTTAGCCTTGTTCCTAAAAGCAAAGTTGGATCTTTGCCATTATAGATAAAATAATCATTTTCTTTTGCATAATGTTACCACATAATAGAATATTCCATTCTTGTTTTTTTTCTTGACATAACAATTTGTGAAAAAAATATACAAAATTGTTCCATGATGAGGCTTAACTTCCTACCATAAAAATCTAAAATTCTTTCATATCTTCTTATTTTAACTACATGAGTGAAAATCAAAAAGGGGTGTTTAGAGGCTTAAAGCCTCCTTCCCAACACAAAGCATTAGGCCAATGATTTTAACTCACATAATCTGAGATGGAAGAAGCAAGCCTAAGGAACGAAGAAGGCTAAAATAACTAAACAAATCTATTTAAACTTTTTTACAATGAAGAAATCTCTAATTATTTGATTGTTCCAAGTGAAATAACCATTTCCTAGAGGGGTGTTCATCAACTAAAATCGATTAATATTATGTTGGAGAATAAAACTAGCTTGAGGAAGGATAAGAATTCAACCCTTTTTTCATTAAAGGCTAGCATAGGATTGAATTAACCTCTAATGGTCCAAGAATAATCCTACAAAGAAGCACCTTTCTAAAATTAAAAATCATCCCAAATTTTAACCTTATCTTGGAGATATTGGGGAGTGTAAAAATTCATTATCAAGATATTTAAATTATTAGTCATGAGAACCTCTTATAAAGAGTGATCACTTTTACAACTTATTTTTTTTGGATAAAACCTCTTGAATCTCAAACACACATGAGACCAATAGATAAAACCATGGGTTAATATAGCAATACCATCCTAGCATCTACTAATACTAAAGCCAAAATATTCATACTACTTGGGAACCTTAGTTTATTGAATTAGTACTATAAAAGGATTGGATTCTTTAACCATTCTTCCATAAATTTGTTTGGGTCTACTACCAAGCCCTCTCACATTCCAATAAATTATCATGATTGAGATGGATGAGAAATGTTTGAATCCGATTGATTGAGAAGACTTTTTTTTAGACTGCAGGAATCGGGCAGCACGACCCCCTATAAATTGCAGTGCACCAGGTAAACTTTTTAATGTGACCGGCGGCGCTAGCACGACATACCCTCTGGTACCATGGGAGTGGGGGAGACTAGACCTCGTGACCAACCTCCTTCATTAGGAAATATTTAGCCAACCAAGCTAGGGCCCCCACCCCAATTGATTGAGAAGACTTGAAGCCAATAAGTACTCACCCATTTTTTTGGTTTTATTATTGTTGGGTTGGTTTCTTAAGATTTGAGTTTCTCAAGGCTTGATTCATGGGTGGTAGTGGGGCAATGGTTTACCAACGCTTTCTCATCTCCATTTTTTGGATGATACTTCTCTTATGGGGTCAGCCCGTCTTCAAGAAGCTGAATCTTTTCGCCAGGATTTGGATACTTACCTGGCTGCTTCGAGTCAGAAAGTAAATGAGAAAAATTCTTCTATTTTCTTTTTAATACTCCTCAAGCTATTCAAAGGCAGATTGTGGCTACCTTAAGGTTTCAGATTAGATCTCTCCCTTTTGTCTACTTGGGCATTCCTCTTGCTTTGGGTAGGCAACCTAGGTCCTCCTAGCAGTTCAATCACTTCATAAGTTGCGGGGGAAGGTCACTCATTGGACCCATCGATGGCTATCTACTACTGCTAGAGTGACCCTTCTTAAGTCTGTTATCCAAGCTCTTCCTATTTATAGTTGCTTTGTTCAAGCCGCTCCTATGTATTTCCTTACGGAATTTGATGTGCTCTCACGATAGTTTCTTTGGAGTGGTAACTTGTTGTCTGCTAAGTGGAGCCTTGTTAAATGGGAAAATGTTTGCAGGCCAAAGAAAGAGGGTGGTCTTGGTTTATGCTCTGCTATTTTGAATGGTCAAGCTCTTGTTGCTAAGCTTATTGGCATTGGTGTATCAGTCAACATCATCTTTGGGCCCGTATTCTTAATCATAAGTATCTTAAAGGTGTAAATTCTTTTGATGTTCCTCGATTTCCTTTGGAGGGAAGGGGTTATATGATCCAGCATACTCTGAAAGTGGGGGCTTAGTTGGTTAAGAGTGGACTCTTTTGGATCTGTCATTTGGGGTCCCAAGCACTTTTTGGTTGGATTCTTGGGATGGGTACCCTCAAATCCTTTCTACTTATCCTCACCTCCAATATCTGTGTGATATTTTTACTATTGTTGGTTGGGACATAGTTGAGCATTATAAGGTTGCTCGACATTGTGGGTCGACTGTTACTTTTTGATGGAAGAACTCTTCTGATTGGCCTCTAAGGGGGTCTAAAATGGATGGGTGTTAGTTGGCTCAGATTCTTTCTTCTCATGAATGTAATGCCTTGGGGGGGCAAGATGTTTTGGCTTGGGATAGCAGTGATTTATCTGGGAAGTATTATGTTTCGGTTGGATATGGGCAGCTTGGTAGGAAGTTGTTTGGAGGCATTGAGGTCCCTTGGTGTAAACAAGTGTGGCACTCGTCTTCGTGGCCCAAGTGTAACTTCTTCATGTGGCTAGTGGTTCACAATAGGTGTCTTACTTGGGATAATCTGTGCAAGCGTGGTTTTCAAGGCCCTTCAATGTGTGTGTTGTGCCTTAATTATGAGGAGAGTGTTTCACATCTCTTCTTCCACTATTCCTTTACTAGGGAGATTTGGCACTTGTGGTGGGAGGTGTGGAACATGTTCTGGTAGCATGTCTCATCTTTGGCTGATTTTTTTGACCATTGGGGCAAGGCCCCTGCTTCTTCTTCTTTCCTTCAAGTTGCTTGGGCTCTTGGTCCCTCCTTTATTATTTGGCACATATGGCTGGAGAGGAATCGCAGGATTTTTCGGGATGTGATGATGGTGGCCCATCATTTGTGGTGGAAAATTCTTCATTCTTTGGGAGAAACTGTTGTGGAAAAATGTGATTCGATGAGAGCTATGGATCCTCAAGATGTTTTTTGGTGCAATCATCTTCATCTTCCTCCTCAACAAGGATATTTCATAAGAAGTTGTGGTAGACATTCTCGTCAGAAGATAAATAGGGAGGGACATTGGTCTCCTCCTGCTTAGTGTGTTTTGAAAATCAACACGGATGGGTCTTCTCGGGGAAACCTTGGTCATGCTGGCGTTGGTGGAGTTGGTCAGGATAGTTCTAGGACTGTTCAATTTATCTTCTCTATTTACAAGGGTCTTCATACCAACAAATTAATGGAAGCTCTTGCCAATTTATATGTTGTCGCATGGCTGTTAGCTTGGGTGGAAAAGGATCATATGCGAGTCTGATTCCCAAATGTTGGTGAATCTGTTGAATAGGCGAGATTTAGAGGATGTTAGTTAGCATTTAGCTTCGGTTGTTAAGAAGATTCTTAATATTTGTGCTTCTCTGGAGTCGGTTACTTTCAATCATATTCCTCAAGAATGGAATGTTGTTGTATATTGTTTGGCCAAGTGGGCCTCTGATCATATGCAAAATTGGAACATTGTGGATAGGGGTCAATTACCCCAGGATTTGTCTCATGAGCTTGATAGGGTTGTTTAAAGCCTTGCGTTGTACTTCTTCTCGTTTTAATAAATTTTTACCCCTCTTTTAGTAAAAAAAAAATATTGATTTCTTTAAGTAATTTTTCCTCCCATATTTTTTATTGGCTTTGTCTTATACCCAAATCCTAGGTTGAGTGTTTTTTTACTTTTTTATTTAAAAATATTTATTTTCAACTTATCTTTTGGATGCAAAATAGTAATGTTTTCTTATTTCTCAAAGTCTTTATCAAATCCCATGAAAGGTGTTTTGGACACATGTTCAAGCTTTTCAAAGGCAAGAAGGGTGGCATGGACTTCAAGAGTTCGAGAATAATTAGGAATAAAAAGAATTGTATGGGTAGAAACAACATCACTTGATGTTAAAAATGCATGGTGTATGTTAACTATGGTAGCATGCATATCTAGAATTTGTCTAGGAACCCTTGAAAGCTAGATACATTGTGCTATAAAAACCTACTTATCAGTGCAAAAAATGTTCTCCTAAAATGTTCCTTCACACTCTTGATCCAACATTATTTCATCATTCTCTTAAGTTGTTACCATCAATTTCTCATTTTTATCATGAAAATTCTAAAATGTAGTGAGGTTTTCTCCCACAATAATAAACTTATTTTCATGTATATTAGAAACTTTGGGTCCTCTAAGATTGAAGTGGATCAAATTTTAGTTTCCAATGAACCATGGTGAAGCCATTATCATTAGAAGGACTAGATTTAAG
This sequence comes from Sequoiadendron giganteum, assembly GCA_007115665.2. Taxonomy (NCBI): domain Eukaryota; kingdom Viridiplantae; phylum Streptophyta; class Pinopsida; order Cupressales; family Cupressaceae; genus Sequoiadendron; species Sequoiadendron giganteum. The sequence continues at coordinate 360,879,488 of CM021106.1, read as the reverse complement.
CCTTTAATTACATGTTGAAATTGGCATTTATCATTTTTGTCATCATGTGTCAATCTCTCAAAAGTATCATTAGATTTAAGCTAGGTATGATCTTGAAATCAGCGTCCACAACAATGAAATTCCCTACATTTAAAGGGATGGTTTCATAATTTAGGATTTTATGTCAAATAAAATTTCCCACCTAAATATTAAGAGCTTTGAGCAAGGATTTAATTAAATCAAATTTAATATAGAGTTAGGTGTGTAATGACAAAATATGTATACCCTTATAAATTTAAATTCTATTTTGAGCTCACTTTGGTTTATATCTTCCTTAGTGTATTTTTAGGTTATTTTAGCTCTCTACCTTAGCCTATTTCTACCCATTATTCAAAGGCTTAGCCTCTTGTGGTCGTTTTTCCCAAATTCAATTTTATCATTGTCATATTCTTGTTGTTTCCTAGAGTTTAGACCTTCTTGAGATGGAATTGTCTAGGAACTAGTGTACCACATAGATATCCATGTAACATGCCAGTGTCTCATGGTAGTCCATTATTATTTAGCTATTTTGAGCATTTATTTACTTCTCACCTACCTAGTTTGTAGGTAACTACTTTGGAATGAATCTAAATGGATACCTAGCTCATATTCTTATCATTTCCTAGTGTTTGGACCTTCTCGAGATGAAATTGTATAGACACTAGTATGCCACATAGGCATATATGTGGCATGCTAGTATCCCATGATAATCCATTATTTTTTGTCTATCTTGAGAATTTCTTTACTTTCACCTATCTAGTTCATAGGTAACTACTTTGGAATGAAGCTAAATGGATATCTATCACCCTCATAATATTTATTTTTTGGAGGAATCTCTCCATTTTCTCTCTTAATCTATCATTCTCTCATACTTTCCAAAATTCTACACCATTAATTCTAGCACTTTGAGCGATATTATAGAATTTTGTGAAGTTTATGTAAAGAATCTAGCTTGCCATTAAATTCTTAAGAAGTTTAGAAATATTTATCAACAACACTATTGCCTCCATTGGTCTCCCCAAGGTTGGAGGTGTTTGTTATTATTATTTCATCTCAGTTCTCTCTTTGTAAATTGAATTTGACCATTGTAGAATATTGTTGTTTCTAGCTTGGCAATTGGGTTCTCACTTGCTTATATTCTCATTTTACATTTTAGTTTACATTACTTACATTTTTTACTATTTTCTCAATTCTTAGACACAAATAGAATAGGAGCAAACACTTTATATTGATATTTCTTCATTTGGCTGCTCCTTGAGGTTGAAAAACTAAATCAAGGGCTTGGCCATTCTAGAAAGCTCCTTTGGAGCCAAAAAAAATTCTTCCCTTTCAAAATTTGGGTCATTCTTGAAAGCTCTTTAAAAAAAAAGGTTTTGTTGTTACAATCTTCTCTTTCTTTGTCATTTTATGTTGTTTCTTTACTATCCTTAGAAGTTACTAGTGTTTCTAGTTTTACTTGTGTGTAGATTGAACATGGTTTTGGAAGTTTTCTACTTGATACATATATTAAACCCATACCTATATAGTAGTGAGTATTTAGGTTCTTTTAGCTAACAAAAAGGAATATTTAATATTTTTTTAATAAATATCAACTCCTATTCTAGAATATACAGCCAATTAGGCCTAAAAACTATCAAACAAAACTAACAATAATAAGGATTTTAACACAACGATTGACTCCTATAATTGAACAAAACATAATTTGAATAGAGAAAACCTAACTTAAATGATTAGTTGATTTAGTTGACACAAAAATGTTCTAGAAGTTTTTTACCTTCTATGCATGGAGTAGAAAAACCATTACATTACCCTCTCACAATGTTCTCCCTCTAATTAGAAATGCTCACCTTGATAAATTCAACAAACAAAAAATTAATCATCATTAATACAATAAACAAATATAACTTAAAACACACATCTAATTACAATGTAATAACTATTATTAATACACCATTTAAACATGTGCAAAATTTAAAAGTCTAGAACTAACCAGATTAACACATAATTAGATTAATAAAACATACAAATAACCCTAATATAGTATTTAAATTGTAATAACAATTAATCAAGTTTTAGGCCTTAGGGTTTGGCTTGAGTGGTGGACACGGCTGCAATAAAGCATGTGTCCCCACTATGTCTAGTGCATGTACGTTAGATCTTTTATTTCCCTCCTCTCCACGGGAGGTTTTCCTCCATCACATAGTACGTATGTTGTGTAATTCCTTGATTTCAAAACAAACGATAATTTAGAGTTGGATTCTATTTATTTCCTTAATTTCACTCTTGATTTTTGGATAATTTCTTATTACTTTGATAGATTTCATTCTTCATCACATGTAGTTAGTTAGCTATTTATTAGCTTGATCTTGGGTTTGGAAATTTGATGGAATTTTTTATCGATTGGTTGGGATACTTAGTCATTCATTACTTGAATTTATTTGATTTATGATTTTATTGTTAATAAATTTGGTTTTTTTAATGTAATGTGAATAAATTTAGCTATTATTTGGTTTTTGTATATAATGTGAATAAATGAAGTTATCAATAACAACACAGGGATGGTAGATGGAGAGAATTCTTGTTGAACACGTCTGGTGGACACAGGAATGTTAGATGGAGAGAATTCTTGTTGAACCAAGTTTGATGGAGAAGGTTGAGGGTGCTATAAATGGGACTTGTAAGGATGAATCATTATTCATTCTCTTCTTTATATGTAAAGAAGATCTTATTTGTAATTTGTCTTTGGAGATTAACAACCTTACAATAAATAAATGGAGGGGTCTTGTGTACTGGGACGTAAGACCATCATTTTTCTTGTGAGATATTATGGGGTGAAAGCACAAACCTTTGTCATCCTTCTATAAAGAAAAGGGGTAACGACACTAGGTTCTTAACTTGAAGCACATGAAATTGATTGTGTATATGTTTTAAAATTTAAAATGTTATAAACTAATGAAATGTAGATATTTCAAAGTAATTTTGTGACTATTTTTTACAATTAAAAATTAGTTTCTTGTAAAATTATCAATATTATTTAATTGCTAATCTTTTTCTTCATAAAGTATGGTTTATGGGACTTCTTGAGAAATTTGTAACAAATTGTTTTTTTTTGTCCTCAACTTTTTTTTCTAAAACATGAACTTGATACTTTAGTGAAGTGAGAAAAAATTGATCAAAAATTTCTTTTAGTAAATGTTGAAAGTCACATGTCTTGGAAATATAAGACTTTTATGGGACATCAAACATTTTCATGATTATTTATCAAGCATTAAAAAATATATATTGGCTCGATCAAGACTCGAGATCTCCTCTAGTGCAATGCTTCTTTTATAGTTTTTTTATATTAGTTTTACTTTTTTTGTGTACTAATGGAATCAACCTCAATTTCAAGCTAATGACCCACTTGTTACAAAATTTAAAGAAATAGTAAATAGAATTAAAATATAATAAAATTATACTTTTAGAATCCATGCAATGAGATCTTGGTTTGGGAGTTCTTGAATCCCCTAAATATTTGACTATTGTGGTAGGTCCCTTCTCATATTTATTTGAAATCCCAATTAATAGATTCAATTACAATTTTATATCATGGTTTGGTAACCTTCATTTCTATGTTATATTTGGTGATCCAACCTTGTGTTCAGAGGTGATTTGTATTTTTTAGTATGTTGGAAATATTTTAGATAAGTTGAAGCGATTGTAGCAATTGCATGTATTTCACCCATGCCTTTTTTTTTTATTTCTTGGAGGAATTACAACTCTAGGGTTGGGGATGTAGTGCCCACCCCATTTTTCCTCACACTTCTTACTTCCTCAATGATGCATTAAGACTCATAGGAAATTGCTATGGTTTTTGACACATTCTCTTTCTAACTCACCTTGCACTTTCTCTATCTATACTTGATGCATTCTAATAATTATATATTTAGTTTGACATCAATTATGTGAAAGTACTTGATTTTTGTTGTTATAATCAATCTTGGAAAGGGGTTGTATGACATATTCCTCTTGATCATGTCTCCATCTTTCTCTAAAGATATTGTTAATTAACTAGATTATTCTAACATGATATTAATATGGTTACTAATCATGTGCTTATTATCACAATGAAGCTCTAATTATTCTTATATTTTTAATTGTTATTTATGTGTTTATACCTTGGTTGCATTGATGACTAGTGAATATTATCTAGGTGACAAGGTTGTTCTCACCCAATAAGGGAAAATATGCCCTGTGAATATTTAACTTGTTACCTTTGTGTGTTAGTGTCTCATTGTAATATCCCTAACATACAATTTTTAACAAAAATTGATTTACAGATGGAATTCAAACACAAAAAATTAGGCACAACATATAACACTCCAAAATAAGAAGAGAAATTCAGAATGTATGTATAATTTGTTGACTACAATTCAAAACAATGATTTGAAATGATTTTTTATATTACCACCGATCAAATGACAATAGTACTAACTTTCTATAGAATCCTTGAAGGTCAATTGCAATCCTTGAATGAGAATGCCCTTAGGAACCAAAGGGGTTTCATCCTCTGATCTTAGTGAAACTTGGTTTTCGTCCAATGAACACCACTCCTACGGGTTTTCATCCACATAAGGAAATCAAACAAAGTGTCCCAAATTTACAAGAAAATGGCATAATAGTTGGATGCCTTTATATGAATAGGTTTCCCTACATTTGTAAGCTAACATTCCTCTTTAAGGATCAGGTTGACCTTGAGCCCTATTGGTGCCAGATCCAAAATTTGAATTCTCAACATGCTTCATTAGTTCAACCTTAAGCCCAACATTGATTCCTTAGGAATAAGCACGCCATCCTACAAACTCGTCCACATGCTTGCCTTTCCCTTTCCAGCTTCCTCAAACTTCATTGTTACTATTGCACAATCTTGCAATGTCTTAATCCTTCAAGCCTGTAGAAATGGATACTAATTGACTAGCACAATCACCTTCTGATAGCAATAACTTCCCGTTGCCCAATCCTTCTTCCTTAAGATTTGGATATGACATGCAATTTTCATCATAGGTGCTATGTTTTGAATCATACACCTAGATGTGCTCCTATGGAGGAATGCAGAGGGATTTTCATAATCAATTTTGTTCTAGCACAATGAACCTCGACTGACAATCTTCTAGTGGTGATATCTTCTTGGTAGATGATCCTTTTCCCATGAGATTTGGACATGTTGTGGGGCCTTTACTATAGACTCTATGTCCCAAACCACATACCGAGATGAGCTCCTACAAAGGAATATGGTAGGAATTCTAGATTCCACTTTGTAACTATCTTTCTGGAAAAAGGGACATGACAATTCATCCCTTCCCAAAATTGCTTGTCCTCAAGCAATGCAAACTTAGATGCTCTAGGATTTTAGGTCTTTCCCAGGTAGCATCTTAAATTGGCAAGTCCTTCCAACAAACAAGATACTTAGTTACATTTTGGTTCCTTGTATTTTTTACCCTGCTATCAATCACAACTTTCAGAATAAGGATGAGCTTCCCCTCACCATCAAGGGGCGGTAACTCCATGGCAGGAGATATATTCAACCCCAAAACCTTCTTTAAACATGAAACATGGAAGAAATTATGGATTTTTCTATCTGTCAAAAGTTTTAATTCATAAGAAACTTCTCCAACCTTCTGGATTATCTTGTATGCTACATAGAAATCAGGCTTGAGCTTCTCTGCTCCTCCTTTCTTGATGGAAGTTTGCCTATATGGCTAAAATATGATAAACACTATATCTCCCACCTCAAATTCTCTTTCTATGCACTTTCTATCTACATACATCTTTTGTTGATTCTGGGAAACTTGTAGATGATCCTTGAGAGTTCTTAAGATGTCTTGAATTTGATTAACCAAATCACTTACTGTTGAAACCCTACTGTTTATGATGACCAATTCTGTAAAGGTTAATGTATCATATCCATAAGGGGCTCTGAATGGAGACATGCCAATGGACATGTGATGAGTTGTGTTGTAACAATATTCTCCCAAATGCAACCATTTGATCTAGGGCACTTGTTGATTGGTGGCACAATTCCTCAAGTATCCTTCTAACCATTTGTTTACAATCTTAGTTTGCTTATTAGTTTGTGGATGGTAACTTGCGCTAAGGGTGAGTTTGGTGCCTAGAAGATGGAATAGCTCCTTTTAAAAAGTGCTAAGGAAATGACAATCTATATCACTAACAATGTTCTTAGCTAACCCATGCAACCAACAAACTTCCTTGAAGAATAATTCTACAACTTGCAGAGCTTTGTAGTCATTAGAGATGGAAAATAAATGAGCATACTTGGTCAATCTATTCACTACAACATAAATGCAGTTCTTCTCGTGTGCTTTGGGTAATTCAGTGATGAAATCCATGGAGATACTCTCCCATTTGTGCTCTAGAATGGGAAGAGGCTGTAGTAATCTAGTTGGAAACTCTTGTTCCCCCTTGTTCAATTGACATGTGACATATTCTCGAAATGTGTGAGAAAAATTCCTCCTTAAGGCCCTTATAAGTGAACCTTTTCTTGATCTTCCAATAAGTTTTGTAAAATATGAGGTGCCCTACTATTGGTGCATTATGATAAGCCTTCAATATCTTCTCCTTTACCTTAGATCTTGGAACCATGAATAGCCTATTTTTTAATAGTATCAATCCTTCCTCCACCACATACCTGTCATCCTTCTCTACACCTTCCCAAACACTGGTAGCAAAAGGATCCTTAGCATACTCCTCCATGATGGAATCCTTCCAATTAATTGATGCAATGTACATGTGGCACATTGTAGGTCTTATTAAGAGTGCATCTACCACATTATTCTTCTTTCCCTTGATATATTTAATATCGAAATCATATGCATGAAGTTTGTTGAACCATTTTATTTTATTTTGTCATTCTTTTTTTGTTGGCTCAAGAATAATTTCAAGCTATTATGGTTTGTCTTGACCACAAATATTTCACATAAGAGGTATTGCTAGAATTTCTCTAAGGTGTGCATTATAGCTAGCATATCCTTATCATATATGGGATATCCTTTTTCATGGTCTCTTAATTTCCTACTTTCAAATGCTATGGGGTTTCCCCTTTGAGAGAGAATAGCTCCAGTCCCTTTACTAGAAGCATCACATTTTACAACAAATGGAAGTGAAAAATTAGGAATTGCTAGAATTGGACAAGAGCTCATTATCTCTTTTAATTTTTCAAAGGTCCTTTGTATCTTTGCTATCCATTCAAAGGCTCCTGCCTTAATCAAATTGGTGAGAGGTTATGTAGATTGAGAGAATCCTCTGACAAACCTCCAGTAGTAGATATAGAGTCCAAATAAACCTTTTAATTGAGACAAGTTTGTAGGAGGTAGCCAGTTTAGAATGGCTTGGATCTTCTATTGATCAACCTAAACTCCTTTAGCACTTATGACATGTCCCAAATACAATATCTATATTGACCCAAACTCACATTTGGACATCTTTGCAAAGAGATACCGTTGTTTTACAATTCCCACAACTATATCCAAGTGCTTCAAATGTTCTTCCCATGTTTTTCTATAGATCAAAATATCATCAAAGAAAACCAACACAAAATTCCTAAAGTTCTTACCAAAAACATGATTCATGCATGATTGGAAAGTTTCCAAAGCATTGGTGAGACCAAAGGGCATAACCAAGAACTCAAAATTCCCATAGTGACATAAAAAAGCAGTCTTCTAAACATCTTCTTCCCTCATTTGAATTGGTGGTATCTGGACCTCAAATCAATCTTTGAGAAGTAAATTGCACCATATAGTTCATCAATCAGCTCATCTATCCATAGTATGGGGTACTAGTTCTTAATGGTCTTCTTGTTTAATGCTTGGTATTCTATGCACATCCAAAAAGTGTCGTCCTTCTTCTTTATTAGCACCACAAAAGATGTGAAAGGGCTAGAGCTTGGATGTAGCCCATATCCAACAAATCCTTTATTTCTTTCTCTATCTCCTCTTTATACATTTGGAGACGGCAGTACGGAGTGGTCAAAACTGACTTTGATCCCAATTCAAGCTCTATGATATGATGAAAATCTCTATCCGATAGCAATCCAGGAGGCATGTCACTGAAAACCAAACTGTGCTTATCCAAAATATTTTGTATATCAATATGAACTTGACCATTCTTACCTTCAAAAGAGTCCTTTGAAATCCCCAAACAACTAGCATACTAGGAAACTTGGTTCTTCCAAAAGATCCTTTCCATTCTACTAGTTAATACTACTTGTAGACCATCATTTGCCATTCCCTTTAGGACCACATCCTTCCCATTGGCTTTGAACTTGAGCTCCATCATTTGGTAGTTTGTAGTGTACTCACCCAATGAATTTAATCATTACACCTTTAAAGTAACATCAATTTCACCCAAACCAATAACATAGAAATCATCACAAACCTTGTGATCTTCGAATGTTATGTCTAGCTTCTAGACTTTCTCCTTGCAAGGTAAGTTATACCCATTTTCCATAGTGACAACGAAGCCTTCAAAATTCTTCATATCCAACCTTCTTCTCCTCACAAGTCCTTCATCAATGAAGTTATGAGTAGCTCCTCCATCAATTAGGATAACCACTCTTTGTTCGGGACAAGGTCTCCCTAAACCTTGAAAGAATGGTATCTATGTGCACTGGATAGAGATGCTAGGATGCCACCATTGTCCTTCTCCTTATCTTCTTCTCTGAAGGGATGTCTTTTGGATCATGAAACTCTTCAGACCCATCTGATTTTGGTTCTTTGTCAGAGATGAATTCTATATAGTGGACTTTCCCTTTTCTATGACACCTGTGTCCCAGAACCCATGGTTCTTTGCAAGAGAAACAAAGTTTCTTCCTTCTAAACTCATTCTTGGTCTCATCATCATTCTTCTTAGGTGCGGAAAGGGGAGCCAATTTCTGAGTAGTCCAAGGCTCCTTTTGGAAATTCCCTTTTGGCTTATTCCATATCGAAGGTTTTGATTTCTTCTAGGAAGATAATTCTCTAGATCAAAGGATTCCTATATAGTCTCCTGAAGTGTTGAGGGGTGGAATACCTTCACCAAGTCCTTGAGTTTTTTCGCTAAGCCTTCTATGAATAGTACTATGAGTCTTCTCTTTGAAATGCTAGTTACCATGATTGATAGCTTCTGGAAATCTCATGGTAGCTTCTGGAAATCTACAACATATTCTTCCAGACTTCCTTTATGCTTGAGGTAATCAAATTCTCTAAAATGTTCTTTTAGATCTCTCCTATCAAATCTCTCAACTAGTATGTGTCAAAATTCAACACAAGATTTAATCAACTTTTGGCCTTGAGTGACTAGACCATGGTACCACCAATCATGAGCAATTCCTTCCAAATGTAGGGTGAAATTTTTTATGGCATCTTCCTTGGACATTGACTTCAATGCCAAATATGTATCAAGTTTCTGCAACCATGTCCTAGCAATGATTTTCTCAGATCCATCATAAGGGGAAATAGATAGCTTTCCCAATGAGTGCTCCAATTATTTTGGCTTGAGGGGTGAATGGTAAGTTCCTCTTTTATTCTTCTTCATCTCCAAGAAATATTTTAAAGACAAGATCTCTTTGATTGGAGGGTCCAAAGCCCTACATTCTGATGAGGTAAAAATAACCTCATCATAATAAAATTAGAAAAGCTCATTCTTACAAGTTCAATCCTAAGTCTGTGCCAATTTATTGAACTTTAGGATAAATAATTGCTTATCTTTAAGGAAAATTATGCAAACTTTATTTCTTATGATCAATTGAGGAAATTTGCCAATACAGGTTTAATGGGTTGACTTGAGTGTTTTTGTAGGGAATAATTGGTCATCTAGCAGTTGTTACAAAATGTTGATCCAGCACGTACCTTTAGTATGATGAAAGATAGATGTTGTGAACCTCGTCCTGAATTTCAGGTTGATGAACCGAAGATTTAGTTACTGTCTATTTAATTTATGTTACTGTAAAGTGCGAAATTCTTAAATTCAAAACAACGACAATACTTTTAAATAAATTCATTTATATTCAAAAGAAAGTCGACACTTCATTCATTAGACTTCATAAAATCCAATCGATTTCAAAACAATGACTTAAAGTCGATAAATAGATTCATACACGTGTCATCTTACACGACGTTGATAATAATACAAAAGAAGTTGTAATATAAGTTTACATTTTGAGACTTAGACATTTTGTTGCCTTAAGCTCTACAATACATAATTTAAGAAATAATTAATACATAAATGAAGAAAACATCCTTTGATCTTCAATCCATAGCTTATCTTCAATAATGAAGACGATAACAAGAATCAGGCACTTTTTCTGCCCAACCTTGAAGCTTACGCTTCCCCGAAATTCTTTAGTCATTCAAAGAATACCCGACCCTGCACGAATCGCTTTAGCAAAAAGCAGTCGACAAGCAAGATGGAATCTAGTGCATGCCTAGTATAACTAGTAAAACCACAAGCATTTTCATTTTTCTAATTCATTTAAGAAACAAGCAAGTTCGATACTAGGATATGGTAGAGAGTTCATTCATTCCATCTATTTTAATGGTCCTTAAGTTATTTGGCCAAGTAAAATGTCATGCACGACAAATAAAAGCAGTTTTGGAAAAGCAAAACTACACTCTCTAATAACCCATATTCGGCACCCGTCCCGGAAGGTAACTTTCCAAACACATGACATGCACATTCATTTATCAAGCATGCATGGTTCCATTCTAATAAATATAATCTTTCAAAAACAATTTAACAACAATCTTGTTTCAAGCAAAAATGGTTTAAATGCAGTATTTTCATCGTTAAAAACATAATATCATTAAATTACTATTTAATTCAAATAATTTAAACTAACAAAAAGAAGGTGTATCTCAAGTATGTAAATCAAATACATATTTAATCAGGAATACATGAGCACACATTCTTTCGGTTCAATTACTCATGAGATTCATCTACTCTTCAATATAATCTTTGTCTAATTCGTTTCCTTTCAAAATAATTATATCTTTACTTTACTTTAATTCTTTTTCTGGTTTTCATATTTCCATTAAAATATTATCTTTTCAAGAACATAAACACTTCACATTTACACTTCGATTTCATAACAATTTAATATCAATCTTAAAAATTGTCAAATTTCACTCCAAGTTTTTCAATCAAATTTAAACACTCAAAGATAATTTAATCTTTTCATTCAAAATCTTATTTAATCCATAATCTTACAACTGTATAATTCTGTAATTATTTCTCTATCTTTCAATCTCTTTTCGTTTTGGAAATTTATCTCATTCTGCAAGTTTTGATTTTCTTTTTTTTGAAGTGTTTCTGGATTTAAATAAAATATAAGATTTTTGTGTGATTCTTTACTAAAATCAGAATTCTCTCAAAAGAAATCTACTGTTTCTTAAGTTTTATGTTCATATTTATTCTATAATTTTTCCAACAATTCAATCTGGTGTTTGATCTTTCTTCTAAGTTTGGCAACAGTAATATGTTTTAACTTGATGAATTTTCTAATAACGAAATTGATCAAATTAAATATGCTAAGATTAGAAATTTGATAATTTATTGTTTAAATGTGTCTACCTTCAATCCTCTATCAATCTTCTATATTTTTTGTCCTTTGTTTGATTACTGGTATGTCTTGCGTATGAGGATTCTAGCAATGTTTCCTATTGCTCCTTGGCTTCTTGCGCACCTTCATCTCTCCTCCAACTGCTACCTTCTTCTTTTCTTCCCCCATGTCCTCCTCCTTCTCTCCTTGCATGGGATTGGAGATGGATCAGCCCACGCACTTCACTGGTGCCTGTTATGTTCTCTGTGCGTGTGTTGAGCTGGGGATCTAGTCTGCTACTCACCCTTTATTCTATTGTGCCTTCCCTCTCCTAGCCGCCTATCTTCCCCTTCTTGCCCGTGCCCTACTACCTTCATGTGCTTGGGTTGGAGATCTTTGTTTCTCCCTGCACATAACTTTCCTCTTCCCTGGCACGTGTCTTTTCTACCTGCTCACCTCCCTCACTCATTCCTTCCTTTCCCCACGAGCCTTGTTTTCTCCCCTTGCGTGCCCTTCCCACCTGCACACTTCTTTGTTTACATAGGCCGCCCCTTCACCTGTCCTTCATGCAATTTAACTCCATGCATATGGGATGAATGGGGAGGCTCTTTGTGATCAGCACTCTGTTGACTCCTTCCTCACTTCCTGCACGCCCAATACTCCTCTCCTCTACTGGTTGCGTGGGAGTAAAGGTGAGTGAGAATAAGATAAAATCTAAAGTCTACTCTCCCTCTTACTGTCGCACATGGTGATAAGGGAAAGTAAATAATTCACTTTCATTGCTTTGTTCACTGCCTAACTCTCCTCTCCCTTAATCCTATGCACATCTCCATCCCTTCCTTTGGCCGCGCATGATGGAGATAGGTGTATAAAAGATAAATGATTATCAATCTAAATATTGTTCTAAAATTTCCTCCACTTACATATGAATCAACAACATGCTATTAACTAAAACAAAACTCCCCACCTTCCTGGCTGCGCATGGGATAAGTAGAATGGGATCCTCCTAAATCTAAAAGCTCTCTTTCTTTTTTAACTCTACCTTTCAAAAACGAATTTTTTCTACCTCCCCTCTTAATTCAAATTTCTTCCTTGCCATCTCATGCAAAATTGGTGGAGTTTAATAATATCTCAGATCCATTATTCATGCTTGATCTCTAGCTAAAATTGGTTTTAACTCCAAGTTCCATTTTATGATTGCATTCAAAATTGATTGTGAAGATTGTTTCCAAATTGTAAACTGTTGTTTTTGTTTTCAAATTCCATTTTGAACGTATTTTTTTTTCTTCAATTCATTTCAAATTAAAAATGTATTTCATTTAAATAATCAAATTTAATATATAATTATTTAAACATATATATTTCTAATCTTTTTTTTTTAAATCTGTTTTACCACACAATAACATAATATTCATTTTCCAATAACTTAGAATAAAGCATTTTATTTTTAACTAAAATAGAAAAGATTACATAAAGAAGTAATAAATTGAATAAAATCAATTTTCTCATAACAGTATTTAAATTGCCATTTTTAAAACAAACAACTTATTTTCCGCAATTTCGTTCAACAAATGCATAGCCATTATAATAATTAAAATTTAAACCATTTAATCATCACGAAAATACATTATAATTAACTAAGTGGTGTGTGAGATTCCATCATCCTCATTAACGTCTAATGGCTAAAATGACTCTACCTGATCAATGTTATCGCCTTCTTTCTCGTTCACTTGCACTCAAGTTCTCATCAGCAATGACAATCCCCAAATTTCATAATAATGAATTCAAAATAATTTCATTTGCATTTTAATTTTAATTTCAATTCCAATTCCAATTTCAATTTGAATTTTTAATAATCATCTAACATAAACATGCAAATTTCCTGATTTATATTTGCATTTAAATAATTGATAAAAATCAGTACATGACAGTTACCAAAAACTTCATGGCTCATCTCGAGCCTTCTCTACGTTTATGAGTTTTAAAGACATGGAAGTTAGTTAAAGTTGTTAAAAGACTTTTTCAATGGCTATCCACGACATCTGGAATCTAGGATTTAGTTATAAGTTATTCAATAAGAATGTAATTTCAAAATGGATGAATAAGACTGAATAGTAACGTTATGTTGTTTATATGATTTTTGAATACTGATGAATGAAAGAACTTTCTTCTATCAATTGCTAAGTTGTTGAACTATGGATGATAATTGTTTATAATGGAAGGACTCCAGAACCTGTAGTTTATGTGATTTGAGAATGAAGTTTTGACCCGCGAGCTGGCCACTCAAGGGGAGTTAGTTTAAATAGATAAGTACTTACTATTATGTTGTTTTAGTTGTTACATAAATAATTGTTTAGTAGGAAGTATTTAAGTCTGTTAAGAGTTGAGTCTGAAGTTCCGGAGCACCATTGTTTTTTAGTATGAGTTATTCTTCGTAGTTGTTAGAATCTTTTACTGTTTAAGAAAATGTTTTATAGTCTGTTTACTTACTTTTCCACTTCCGTAGTTTATCAGTTATTCAGTTTGCTTATCTCTATGCTTTCTAGTTTAGTTATGATGCTTTCTAAATTAGTTATCTTATTCTTTCTAGTTTAAGTATTTCCACTTTTCCTAGAATAAATTGTTTTCCAGATAAGAAGTTAAATGGCCTTATACTAAAATTGATTTCAGTAGTTTAAAGAAAAACAAAAAATCTAAGATGAGTTATCTGGATTATCTTCTTTTGCAAACTGCCTTGGACACTGCCTGGTCGACTAATTGACATTCTATATTCTAAAGTAGTAGGACCTAATGACAACCTATCAATTTTTGGCACCATTGTCAAGGACCTAAAATAGCCTTTGTGCTTAAGTGTTACTAGGAGATGGTTTTGATACCTCATTTTATGCCAAAAATTCTGTCGTTGGCTTCCTCTTCTGCATGGTCGGGAAAAGAGGCCCTCACGGATGATTTATTCCAAAGACCCCCTCAAAATACGTACCAACCATACCTAGGGAAGCCCAAGGCTCAGACGACCACACTTCTGAAGAATTATTTGAGCCTATTCTACCTGAGGCTTTCCACTATTTACCTGTCGAGCAACTGGCAAAACAACCAATTATAGAGGAAATTGTCTTTGAGGAATAGACTTCTCTGAACATCATGGGAGATTGTAGAGCTAAACCTAACCACAATGAACCTCAATGCCCTCCTAGAACATTTACTTATCCTATTACCTTGGATGCAGATGATGATACTGCGATGAAGAACATTTCCCCAGCTTTCCTTCCAACCTTTTGTGGCTTGTCCTCGGAAGACCCAGACCAATTTCTCTTTGAATTTAAGGACTTATGTCAAACATATGACTATAAAAATGATAACCAGAAGCTGAAGCTTTTTCCTTCTACTATAAAGGATTCAACAATGCGCTGGTTTATGGGATTGGGTTCTAGTAGTATAACATCCTAGGGGGAAATGGAGAATGTTTTCTTATAGAAATACCAAAGTTACTGTAGGGTGAGTGAACGAAAGGAAGAGTTGTTTAAACTGAGACAAAACGAGGATGAGAGTTTAGAGGATTATCTCGATAGGTTCCTTTTCCTCTCTAAAAGATGTGGAGAAGAGGCCATTAGCATCGAGATGCTCAAAACAATTTTTCTTAAGGGACTTGATGATGATGCTAGAAGAAGTCTTGATCTAATGGGGAAGGGTGAGGTGTCTCAACTGAACCTTGAGGAAATATGTGAGTTATGTCAGAATTTCTCCCGTACTCGGGGAGGAATCTGTAAAACTAATCTTTTTAAAGGGTCTAATGAGATAGGTAAGCTCCGCGAAGAAATAGAAAATCTGAAAACTGACATTCTCGTTTAATTAAACACTACTTTAGATGGCATACAAGCTAAAACTCCCAACCCAAAGACCTTGTCAATCTATTGTCCCAGGTGTCGAAACAAACACCTATTGCGAGAGTGTCTTTTAGATAAAGTCAATATTTGTCAACTCTGTGAGGAAAACCATCCTATAAAACAATGTGAGCTTCTCTCTGATATAAAGAATACCAAGAAAAAAACTATTTAGGTTGAAGAGGAGATAAAAACGTTAAATCAACGTCAAGGAGGTAACTTCTCTTATGAACAGAATTCCAATCCTGCATGGAGACCACAAAATAATTGGGTTCATAATAAATGGACCCCATCTTGGAATCAGTCACCTCTAGCACAACCTAACTGGGGAACTCCTTATTAGGGGTCCCCCAAATGGGGAAATCAGTAGTGGTCGAACCAACCATAACAATAATGGTACCAACAACATGCTGCCCCCAATGGAATCAGGGATAGAATCAATTTTATATTGGACCTAGGAGGAAACAACAATAGAATTTGTTACCTCCAACTCAAAACCTTCCTCAGAATGAGCAGGTGAACCAACCTCAGCTTCCAGCGCAACTGCTCCCCAATCCTAAGAATAATCGCTAGAATACGCTAGTCTACTCTACCAAACATGAAAATGTTACAGGATTGAATGTGATACATTACAAAAATGTACAGTTGTGCTCTGGTAGAAATCTTCAATCCCCAACTATTGAATAAATAGTAGAGGAACCTGAGCCTAAAATTCCACTAAGAGACAAGTCACCTAATCATGACACTTCCACCAAGGATAAAGATCCTTTTTCAGCAGCGGGAGCTGCTGATTTGTCTCGGGAGGAGGAAGGTCAGTCCTTGAGTCAATATAAGGAGGATTCTGTTCCAAAAGAGAAAAAATGGAACCATATCCAAAACGTTTAAAGTCAATGGCTTCGGAAGATTCTCTAGAAGTGACTATGGCTTCTGAAACTGCATTAATTCAGGAGATTAAGCAACTACAAATTGAGGTTCCTCTATTGCAGGCAATAAAGGAAATTCCTGAGTTAAACCAATTAATCAAACAACTATGTATTAAAATGCCAGGTAGGAAGCTAGAAAAGATAAATACCGTTCATATTGATGGTTATTTAGCTGATTTTTTGTCTGGAAAGACTATTGCTCCAAAATACGATGATCCGGGGAGTCCACTTATAATTGTTACAATCAATGAGGTAGCAATGCCAAACGCACTAGTGGATCTTGGGGTAGCTATTAATGTGATGACTGTGGATGTAATGGAAAATTTAGGACTAACTAATTTGCATCCTACAACCACAGTCTTACAAATGGAAAATCAGTCTATAGCCATCCCAAAGGGCGTCATTAGAAATATCCTCGTCAAAGTTGATGGATGGGAATATCCAGTCGACTTCCAAGTAATCCAGTCGCTTACACCTAAAGATAGTTATCCAATAATTCTTGGGAGACCATGGTTGGCCATGGTTGCTGCTAATATTGATTGCAGGGAAGGGGGAATGACCATTTCGCATGGTCAAGATAGTAAACGTTTGTTCTTATATCCCCCTGCTAAACCAACTGAGCATAAAAAGGTTTGGGTTGATGAACTAGAAGAATTTAGTGGTCAAGACAGTTTGGCCTTGCTAGCCATGGTAGTAATTAAACAACACGAAGAAGAATTGGAGGAAGAGTTAATAAGCGATGTAGAACACCTTGCTATAACCTCGAATGAGGAAGAAATGATGGATGCTCCAAGAATTTTTGGGCAACCAATTGATATAAGTGAGATGGAGCAAAGCTATGCTACAGTGGGAATGCCTTGTCCCTTAGCAAACATGATTCCCAAAACAAGTCATTTCTTTGAAGATATCACAAGGTTTCACCGACTTATACCTCATAGTTGTCCTCTCAATACCTTGTTACGACCAATTTATACTATCACTTCAGTCCATCCTGGAACAAAATCGATCATGCTATTACCAAGAAAAACTTTGAACATCAATAGCTAGCTGACAGATACACAAGAGGATAAGTTATTCAATGTGTTGGTAAAAAGGTCTAAAGCTTTTTCTTAGGATTATATGGACATGAGGGGAATTCACCCAAGTGTTTGTACTCATCACATCTATAATGACACCACTATAAGGCCTGTTTGCCAGCCTTAGAAGAGACTCAATCCTGCATTAAAGGATCTGGTTAAAATTGAAATTGAGAAACTCCTCCGTGCAAGATTTATTTATCCTATCTCTGATAGTAAGTGGGTATCACCTATGGTGGTCATGCCAAATAAAAATGGGAAGTGGAGAATCTGTGTAGAATATAGAGAACTCAACAAAGCCACTCATCGAGATTATTTTCCCCTACCATTTGTTGACCAGGTTCTGGACAACTTGGTTGGAAGGAAATATTTATCCTTTCTAGATGGATTTAGTGGTTACAATCAGATACAGGTTGCCCCAGAAGACCAAGACAAGACCACGTTTACCTACCCTTGGGGCACATTTGCATACAGAGTGCTTCCCTTTGGACTTTGTAATGCTCCAACGACTTTTCAGAGAGTCGTTCTTGCTATATTTGTTGCACTCGTTAATGACTATGTAGAGGTCTATATGGACGACTTTACAGTCTATGGGTTAACATATGACGAAGCTCTTCAGAATCTGGACCGAGTTCTACAAGTGTGTGAGGAAAATAGACTATCCCTTAGCCATGAAAAATATTTAATAATGGTAGAACAAGGAATAGTCTTGGGACATCATATTTCCTTTGAAGGAATAAAGGTCGACCTCAAGAAAATTGAGGTCATCCAACAGCTGACTACCCCTCAAACACAAACAGATGTTCAAAGTTTTCTTGGATATGTTGGTTACTACAGAAGGTTCATAGAAGGCTTCAGTAAAATAGCAGCTCCTATGTTCTTTCTTTTACAGAAAGAAGTAGAGTTTGTTTAGACGCTTGAGTGTCAGCTATCATTCAAAACCATTAAGGAAAAGATTGTCTTTGCTCCCGTTCTGTGAGCACCAAATTGGAGTATTCCCTTCCATATTTATGCAGATGCTTCTGACGATGCTATTGGTGCAGTTCTAGGACAAGAAGATGAGAATGGGGGTAAATATGCCATATATTTTATCAGTAAAAATCTTACTTCTGCAGAAAGAAACTATACAACAATAGAAAAGGAATTCCTAGTTGTTCATGCCATTAAGAAATTTCGCCACTATATTATGGGATATAAGGTTATAGTTTATATAGACCATTCAGTTATAAAATAACTAATGAACAAACCCATAGTTAATGGTCGAATTATGAGATGGTTATTACTCCTTTAGGAGTTTAATGCTACAATTCTTGACAAACCAGGGAAATATAACGTAGTAGTAGAGTTTTTGTCATGAATCAAACATGAAGAGGGTGATAGTACTCTTGTATAGTATGAATTTCTAGATGAGAGTCTATTTGCAATTTTTGTAAAATCACCCTTGTTCGCAAATATCGCTAACTATTTAGCTGCTTCTAAGGTACCCCCGGGATTTACGACTAAGCAAAAGAAACGACTTATCAGGGAAAGTGCCCCATTCAAATGGATAAACAAAATATTATTTCGTTGTGGACCTGATATGGTTTTAAGAAGATGTGTGAGAGCGGATGAAACCTACAACATTCTAAGGGCCTGTCACAATGATCCTTCAGGAGGGCACTACTTTGCGAAGAGAATGTCCCATAAAAATTTTAGGCATCAGATACTATTGGCCCTTAATGCATAAGGATATTAAGAACTATGTTCATCGTTGTGATGAATGTCAAAGAGTAGGAAGACCAACTACTTCTTCATAAATGCCTTTACTACCACAGGTAGTGCTTGAACCATTTGAAAAATGGGGTTTCGATTTTATCGGACCCATAGATCCTTCCTCTCAAGGGAAATAGTACATATTGGTTTGCACTGACTACTTGTCGAAATGGGCTGAAGTTCAAGCCTTACGAGTAGCTAGGGAAGAGCAAGTCGCATACTTCCTCTATAATAAAATCTTTCTTAGATTTGGAGCCCCACGAACTATCGTTATTGATCAGGGACCCTAATTTATGTCCAAAGTGCTCTTGGAATTTACCAACCATTTTCAGGTAAGCCATAGGAAGTCCTCCCCTTACCACCCTCAAGCAAACGACCAGGTGGAAGTAACTAATAGAGAGCTTGAAAACATATTAACAAAAATAGTTTCTTCAGGAAGAAAAGATTGGGCTAGGAAACTCCCTAAAGTTGTTTGGGAATACAATACAACTTGGAAATCCATGACTGGATTTAGTCCCTATGAGCTCATTTTTGGAAAGAAACCTCTTCTTCCCATTGAGTTTGAACTACAAACTCTATGAACAACTATGGAACTAGGTCTGGATTTAAAACAAGCCCAAGTTGAATTATTTTTGCAACTAAGTGAACTGGATGAGCTTCGCCTAGACGCTGTCCATCAAATTGAACTAATTCAACATCAATGGAAAGAGTATCACAACAAACATATTACGGAGAGGGAGTTCCATAATGGAGACTGGGCCCTGCTATACAATTCAAGGTACAAAGATCATAGGGGAAAGCTTAGGACTCATTGGTTGGGACCTTATGAGATTTTTGAAGTCTTCTCGAATGGAATTGTTCGGTTGAAACCAATTGATGGTGACACACAAACCCTCTTAGTTAATGGTCACCGCTTACGTGTCTACCATAAGCCGGTCAATAGGGAAGAATTCTCAAGAATGGTGGAAATGCAGGGCGAGGTCCAATGTGTTGACTCTGCCAAGGCAGAGTCTATCTAGTAAAAATGCTAAAACAATGTTGTGTTAAAAAAATAAAATAAATAAAAATAAATAAATAATAAAATAATAATAATAAAAATAAATAATAATGAAAATAAAAAATATATATATATTTTTTGAAAATGTGTAATAAAAAGACATGTATGCCAAGATATTTCTCTTCATTAATTTTTCTTTTTTTGGACTTAGCTAACTTTTGTTCCATTTTGCAAGACTTCTTCAAGACGGAAAATAACTTTCGGAGCACCCTCCAAAGATGCTCCAGAATGTTATGATCTTGATATCAGATACTCTGAAACTTGATGGTCCTTACGCCCGATGCTCCAAAACTTGTACAAAACTTGTCATGTCGAAAAGGCATTCCTGCACTAAGGTTCAAAGCTCCTGAAGTCCAAAATTCTTAGTCATTTCGTTGCTGCTTTGGCTGCATCTTTCGAGGATGCTCTAGAACCTTCATTTTGTTGTTGCTCCGACTGCATCTTTTGACGATGCTCTAGAACCTTCATTCCGTTGTTGCTTCGGCTGCATCTTTCGACAATGCTCCAGAACCTTTATTCTGTTGTTGCTCAGGCTGCATCTTTCGGCGATGCTCCAAAACCTTCATTTTGTTGCTACTCCGGCTGCATCTTTCAATAATGCTCTGTAACTTTCATTTCACTGTCGTCCTGGTTGCGTCTTTCGTCGATGCTCTGGAACTTGTCTGCCTTCTCCGTCGTGAATACAAACCTCTTGAACTAGTTTCGAGCACAATGACAATTACTTGCTCCAGAACTTATTCATTTGCATTCCGCCACCTTTTTCATAATTTCAAAACTTTGCGACACTTCCATCATCATATCTTGTACACATGCCATTTTATCTATTTTTTTTATCATAAATAAAGCCTCCAAGTATCGCAGTCCTCATTGATGGCTCAGTTATCCATAAAATTCTGCATTCATGCCACAATAAATTCGTCGTCACCTCAACCAATACCTTCTGTCATCCTGTCAAATTTGTAAGGTACGAGATCTTCGAACGATCATAGAATGCAAATAAGTATTAATTTTCACTTTAAGTAGGTAGTTATTTTCAAATAAAGAATAATTAATTGGTACGAACTTCACTCCCAATTTAGCAATTTGTGCCACTCGGCGATCAACTACTTGTACGACAAAGCCTTTCGCATGCCTCCATGTAGATTGAAAATCATTGCATAGTAAGCTGCAAACGAGACAAATAAGTGATTTCAGAGGCAATATTTTCAAAAGTGTTGTGTGAAAGCTTTGAGCCATGATTGAAATCTTTTGTAGAGAGGGGAAATATGAGAATGGGGAGTGGTAAAAAGAAGTCAAAGCCAAATTCAACCAAAAAATTCTTGGGATTAAGCAATATCTCCAGACTGTTCGAAGAGGCAGGGTGGTTGGATTTTATCAGAAAATTCGAAGGATATGATGAAAAGTTGGTGAAATCATTTTTTGAAAACTACTCAAATGGTGAAGTGGTACTTCATGGAAAGCATTTCAAGGTGAGTTCGAAAATCATTTCCCGTTTGTTTGGGTTAGAAAATTCAGGTATTGAGATAAAAGAAACCTCTCAGATAACATACCAAAAATTGTTTGAATTATTTGTTAGAGAGGGAGACCCTCACCCCATGGTAGTAATTAGCACCAGAGGACAAAATAAAGGGTTTTAGAGGACCTCCATAATAGAGCCCTGGGGTACTGCCATTGCTTGGATCATAAAATATTTTACTTGTGAAGGTCAACTAGCTGTTGTAGTAGGACTTGCTTTCCAAATGCTGATCCATTTGCGTCATGGGAAAGAGAACCCTGCTCTTAGGGTAAATTTGCCTGAATTTTTATGCGACTCTCTGAACTCTTCCATAGAAAGATATAAAATAGGGTTAGGGCCACTGAAACACCATGGATTAATTCAATTGATTTGTAAATACCATTTTCGCAAGAAATCCGAGGGCAAATGGGAAATTTTTTTAAAGAAAATTGAGAAGCCTTCAATCAGAAGGACAATAGAACCAGGGGAATCATCTCACCGAATTACTTCACCATCCAAAGCAATTTCCCCCAATGGCTCTTTAGCTCCGAAAGCTCTTAATCCCACCATCCTTGGTGAGGAAGTGCCAAATTTTTTGAATAATGAATTCAAAACCCCTGATTTGCCAGAGCAAGTTGAGCTTGTTTATTCTGATTTGAGTAACCCCAGAAGGAAAAGAAAAGGGAAAAATAGGACACCCGTCACCTTCCAAGGTTTTCCTCCATTAAGAAGAAGTAAGCGCCTAGCCTCTAAATTCTCCGAAACCCCAATGCAGGGTATGGAGGGAAGTTCAAAAAAGAAAAATCCCAAGCGGTCATCTGAGCCTGTAGAGATTTCAGAGCCTGCCAATGAAGAGGAAATACCTCTAGAAAAAGAAGATTCTTTCGAAGAGATTCCTTCCCACTCCGCATATGTGGAGGAGGTCTTCACTGAAGAAATTCAGGGAAGAGAACATGAGGGAGATGATGGTATTCCAAGTAATTTGTCCCCTATTGTTAATACAATTATTGAGACAGTTGAAACGAAGGATGCCACTGCAGAAACAGAGAAATCTAAAATAGAAATTGATAATCTAAAGAAATAATTGTACAAAAATAATGAACAGGTTGAATTGCAAAAAGAAGAATTGATGGTGCATATTGCTGTAATAAATAAAAGGAATCAAGAAATACAGGGTTTAAAACTACAATTACAAGAAAAGGACACAATGATTTATAAGTTGAAAGAGCAAATACAAGAATTGAGTCAAGAGCATAAAACTTATAATGTTGACATTGCAGAAAAGAATACATAAATTGAAAGGATAAAGCAAAACTTTGTGCTTATGCTCACAACCTTTGAAGAAGACAGGAAAACAAGAACTGAAGAATTAAATGCTTCCATCAGCAGAGTTGTAGAGCTGGAACAAGACTTGGCGGAATGCACTATGAAACCAAAGATGGAATCAAAAGAAATTCAAACTGAGTTGGTTATAACTGATTGGTTCTAGGTTTGCATTCCCCCACTGCTAATGAAATGGATGGAAAAGTGTTATTTCTTAAGAAATGTTCAAACTGAGAATTACAGGCTGAAGAAGGAATTGGTACTCCTGAAAGAGTCATTTCACAAGGCATACAGAGGAAAACAAGATGCATGTCAATTAATTGATTGTCTATTATCCTGTAGAAGGCCATCTAGATTGTATTCCATGTTTTTAAACAAATAGTGGATAATATGGAAATTATTTAGAATCTACAATGATCAGCCTTATGAACCCAATGAAAAATAATTTATTAAGATATTTGTAGAGTCAACCCTTGAGGATCAAGATTTGATTTGTGAGTTCTTTTTGCATGATTTATTATTAGAGAACCACACTGATTTCTTTATCAACCTGTTTGTTGGAGAAGTAGAATTAAGAGCCCTGTTGTCTACCATGAGAAACCAGATTCATTGGCAGGAGCGTACAAAAGAATTTGCACAGGCAAAAAAGATAATAGGTCTCCAAATAAGGTCACCAAATTCTAGGCCTGGAGGTTTCAAAGACACCTTTTCATCTCTCCTGATTAATGACAAAATGAAAGAAAAGTACGACGACAGCCTCAGGCAGTGTTACAATAATTTTATGAAGCATGGGCATAAATTGATTGGGAAAGCATGGCACGCTTGTGAAGAGAGGTTCACTCCATAACCTGCTTACCTCAAGAAAAGAGAGCTCATTTCCCCTCTTAATATCAGGTGGTCTTTTAGAAGAGCTGATGCTTTAGTAAAAATCCTGAGAACCCTTAAGAGAAACTGGATGGGAATGAGATACAGGCCTCCTTTGCTACTTAATCCACCTCCTGCTTTCAATATTTCAACTGATTAGAATGATAGAATTTTTAATGAATGGAGAGAAAGTGTGATATTTCACAGAGGGTTCATCCATGACCCTGTAGCTTTTGATGCAACAACAAGAGAGGAACATGATCTTAGTGCCATATATGAGGAGTGGAATAAAAGTCAGGGTTATAACTATGGAGTAGGAGGACTTGCCAGGAACTAGGTGAGGGAGGAAATGATGAGGTAAAAATAACCTCATCATAATAAAATAAAAAAAGCTCATTCTTACAAGTTCAATCCTAAGTTTGTGCCAATTTATTAAACTTTAGGAGAAATAATTGCTTATCTTTAAGGAAAATTATGCAAACTTTATTCCTTATGATCAATTGAGGAAATTTGCCAATACAGGTTTAATGGGTTGACTTGAGTGTTTTTGTAGGGAATAATCGGTCATCTAGCAATTGTTACAAAACGTTGAGCCATCACGTGCCTTAAGTATGATGAAAGATAGATGCTGCGAACCTCCTCCCGAATCTCAAGCTGATGAACTAAAGATTTAGTTACTGTCTATTTAATTTTTGTTACCAAAAACTTCATGGCTCGTCTCGAGCCTTCTCTACGTTTATGAGTTTTAAAGACATGGAAGTTAGTTAAAGTTGTTAAAAGAATTTTTCAATGGCTATCCACGCCATCTAGAATCTAGGATTTAGTTACAATTTTTTCTATAAAAATGTAATTTCAAAATGGACGAATAAGACTGAATATTAACGTTATGCTGTTTATATGATTTTTGAATACTGATGAATGAAAGAACTTTCTTCTGTCAATTGCTAAGTTTTTGAACTATGGATGATAACTGTTTATAATGGAAGGACTCTAGAACCTGTAGTTTATGTGATTTGAGAATGAAGTGTTGATCCGTGAGCTGGCCATTCGAGGGGAGTTAGTTTAAATAGATATGTACTTACTATTATGTTGTTTTAGTTGTTACATAAATAATTGTTCAGTAGGAAGTATTTAAGTTTGTTAAGAGTTGAGTCTGAAGTTCCAGAGCACCATTATTTTTTAGTATGAGTTATTCTTCGTAGTTGTTAGAATATTTTACTGTTTAAGAAATTGTTTTATAGTTTGTTTACTTACTTTTCCACTTTCGTAGTTTATCAGTTATTCAGTTTGCTTATCTCTATGCTTTCTAGTTTGGTTATGATGCTTTCTAAATTAGTTATCTTATTCTTTCTAGTTTAAGTATTTCCAGTTTTCCTAGAATAAATTGTTTTCCAGATAAGAAGTTAAATGGCCTTAGACTAAAATTGATTTCAGTAGTTTAAAGAAAAACAAAAAATCTAAGATGAGTTATCTGGATTATCTTCTTTTGCAAACTGCCTTGGACATTGCCCGGTCGACTAATTGAAATTCTATATTCTAAAGTAGTAGGACCTAACGACCACCTATCACATTCTTCATAAGATCTTGAGATGTCATCTTGGAGGGTAGTTTCTTCCTTTGAAACTTCTTCCACTCTTTGAATGAACTTGGGCTTAAGGGGCCTATTACTGAAATCAGTTCTAGAAGTTTGTGTGGTAATCATCTTCTCCTTCCCCTTTCCACCACTTGATTCACTAGAGGCACGAAATCCATTAGTACTATCATTTTCCTTTCTTACATTAGTTTGCATCCACTAAAACATTTGACCAAACATGTTGATAAGACGATTTTTCCCTTGTATCATCTCCTCAAATTTTGCTTTGGCTTCATCATCCTCCATGATTTATCCTTGAACCACTTTCTTTAGTTCTCTCCTCCAAAGCTTGATCTCCCTTTCACTTGGCAACATTAATCATTAGAAAACCGTACAGGATGGCATAATCTTACTTGGATACCATTATAATGTCCCTAACATACAATTTTTAACAAAAAAATGATTTTCAAATGGAATTCAAACACAACAAATTAGGCACAACATATAACACTCCAAAATATGAAGAGAAATCCAGAATGTATGTATAATATGTTGACTACAAAATTTAAAACAATGATCTAGAACAATTTGCTAGATCACCACATATTAGATGACAAGAGTAGAAATCCTTGAAGCTCAAATGCAATCCCCAAATGAGAATGCTTTCAAGATCCAAAGGGGTTTCATCCTCTGATCCTAGTGAACATTGGGTTTTCATCCAATGAACACCACTCCTATGGGTTTTCATCCACAAAAGGAAATAGAACACAAGTGTCCCAAATTTATAAGAAAAATGACATAATAATTTGATGCCTTTATGTGAATAGCTTTCCCTACATTTATATGCCAAAATTCCTCTTTAAGGATCATGTTGGCCTTAAGCTCTATTGGCGCCAAAGCCATAATTTGAATTCTTAGCACACTTCATTAGGTTGGCCTCACGGCCAACATTGGTTCCTTTGGAATAAGCATGACATCTTGTAGACCCATCCACACACTTGCCTTGCCCTTTACAACTTCCTGAAACTTTGTCATTATTGCCGCATGATCTCGCGATGTCTTTATCCTTCAAGCCTGTAGAAGTGGATACTAGTTGATTAGCACAATCACCTTCTAATAGCAATACTTTCCACTGACCATTCCTTCTTCCTTAAGACTTGGATATGATGTGCAAGTGTCATCATAGGTGATATGTTCCAAACCACACACCTGGACGTGCTCCTACAGATGAATGCAGAGGGATTCCCAAAATTGATTCTGTTATGGCACTGTGAACCTCGATTGATGATCTTCTGGTGGCAATATCTTTGCGGTAGATGATCCTTTTGCCACGAGCTTTCGACATGTTGTGGGTCCTTTACTGTTGATGCTATGTCCCAAGCTGCAAATTGAGATGAGCTCTTACAAATGAATGCAGTAGGAATCCTGGATTCCACTCTGCAGTTGTCTTTCTTGAAGACATGACACTCATGTCCTATGTAAGTAAGTACAAATTTAAACTATATATTAGGAGGGTAGATCTTCATCAACTTAACATAATGAATAAGACATTTTGTAGAGCATGGAGCACATAGAATAATTTGACCTAGTAGGGTTTTAAAATAATAATGATAGATAGTGTGAGATATCAACATTAGAGAGATTTATAAACTCATGACAAATGACACCATGAACTTCTATATTTGTAGTTTTAGAGAAAATGACACAAAATTCACCTTTGTAGCAAATAGTTATAGGATTATTAAACACATGAGTGGAAAGTGTGGTACCGACATGTTGAAATGATTATATAGAGATTGACACACAAAATTTAAGACTTCGTTCCTACACTATTTTAGTTACAAAGAAGAAGTTCAACATACTTTGGATCACTAGAGATACATTAGGAATGGATCAAAAGAATATTGATTTGTTATTGAAAAAGTATAAAACAAATTAGAAGGTTACATATGACCAATCATTTCTCTCATTAAGGGAGTTGTAAAGTTATATATTATATATGTCTTTATGTTAATGACATTAACATGGATGCTTGGGTTGTTACTTAATCTTTTGTTCATCCTTTGTCTACCTTTTTGCATTTATATATCTAATATCATAGAGAAACATTATCACTCTAAAAATCTATCTTCATTAATCCATACCACTAAAAAATTGAAAAGAATAATAACCACTATATATATATATATATATTACAACTAAAAATACTCTAATAATTACAACAAATCAAAATTATTACATAAAACTTTTATTTTTCCCACATCTATTTAATTTTTCTTCTAACTTAAAATTTTATTAATTTTTTATATTCATTAGACTATCACAAATGTGCCTCAAACTTCTAAAACTGCATTTAGGGAAAAGGATCGAATAGTTGCTTACCCTAACTTCTCGCATCCTAAGCTCTTAAATGGCACATTAGATTTTTATATTTTTTTTTGGGTTTCTTCAAATGCGAATGAAGAGCTTAAAGTTACTATTTTAGCTTTTGGACAATTATGATGACTGCGGGACAAGTCATTATGTGCACAAAGATCCAATAGTGGTCATTTGGAGGTATCGTCCAATACCTATTCATAGACACCCCAATAACCATGCGCTACAACCGTCAAAAATTTTGCACAACTGCTCTAATACATATTCCTCTAATAAATGTTTCAACCAATACCTATGCACATATGTCCCAATAAGCACTATGGTTACAAAAAAAGTTGCACAACTCCTCTAATAAAATATTCAAGCTTTAACTACACATGCACAAGTGGATGACTATTGGTACATGTGAAATATTTTAGCAGGCTTTTAATTTTCATGCATTGGTTATTTGTAAAAATATTAATTGGGAGGTTAGATGTGCAAGAGGTGAGCGATTATTGACACAAATAGATAACTATTGGTACATGTGGGATATTTTATTAGGCTTTTAATTTTCATATATTGATTATTTATAAAGATATTAATTGTGAGATTATTGATACATGGGCCACTACTCGATCCTTTCCCAAACTCCTTGACTTAATTAGATAAACCCCCAACCAATAAGAGGTGCCAAACTATAAAATAATCAACTAAAAACTAGCTTATAAGAGAATAGATATAATTTTTCCGCAATCCATAACATATAATATAAATGCTTCATATTGGGAGTACGAGGAGTCCCATATACTATAAGCCATCTTAGACCCAAAAACGGACTGCCCGATATCCTGGACTATAAAAGGACCTTTCCTTTCCTTTTAATACAGAAGCATTTATATTATTAGCTTATAGGGTTTATCTGTATCGTTTGAAAAACCCCATAAAAGGAAACTCTCTTTTCGGCTTCTATTTTTAGCACCAGAACAAACCAACCGAGAAAAAGGGAGGACAGTAGAATGGCTACGATCCCAGGAGGCCCAGCGTGTTTCAGATCCTCTCTGCACAACACCAAACCAGACGTGTCACTCCTATCTAAAAGACACATATTTAAAAAATCCATTCCATCACATGGGCGTTTAATCCGAGTCTCTGCTTCCTCTTCTTCTGCTGTAGTAGCTCAGCCTGAGGTCCCTCAAGACACGGTTTCGAGTCCAAAGCTGAATAAGTACAGCTCCAGAGTCACCCAGCCCAAGTCTCAGGGAGGCTCACAGGCAGTGCTCTATGGAGTAGGCCTCTCAGACGAAGACATGGGCAAGCCCCAGGTGGGCATATCCTCTGTGTGGTATGAGGGCAATACCTGCAACATGCATTTGCTCAAGCTGGGAGAAGCTGTTAAGGAGGGTGTTAGCGATGCTGGCTTGGTGGGCTTTAGATTTAACACAGTCGGTGTGAGTGATGCAATATCAATGGGCACCAGGGGGATGTGTTACAGCTTGCAGTCCCGAGATCTGATTGCTGATAGCATTGAAACTGTCATGGGGGCTCAGTGGTATGATGCCAATGTTTCCATACCTGGCTGTGATAAAAATGTAAGTTAGACTATAAACTTGGGCAGTTCATGATGATGACGACGACAAGGATGGCAATCTTTTATTTGCATTAGGCTGAAGTGATCTGTAGGACCTATCAAGCTGTATCTACTTCGATAGAAGACTGTTTCAAAGAATGTTATGCTTTAGGAGAATTTGCCAATATACATGTATTTTTAATCTCTATTTGGGAAAAGTTAGTATATGATTTAAGATCAACATTTTTGGGCACAATGCTTCGCCCATTATTTGAAAGACTGATTAGATTGCAAATTCAAGATACTCCTATGCTTGCAACAAGTTATCTATTCAAGGACCTCGAATTTGCAATTTAACAAAACATCTACTTTTTGGGTTAGGCGGTGCAAACCAACATGTCAAATCTGAAATCTTCCATGCAGGTTCTTTAGGAAGATATTTTGGTGGAAATGTAAGTTATGAAACGTAATAGGCTAATGTAGGTAATGAAGTGTTTTGAGATTGTCTCACCTGTGAATTTTTGTTCTGAGGTCTTCAAATCTGTATTGAAGAAAAAAAGGTTACATTTTGAATGTGTTTTGGCCATATATACAACACACTTGTATGTTTGCGGACCGGGGGTCAATATGGACCCACTTTTTCTTTTACCTTAGTCGACCTTAAATTGAAAATTCTATCTGAAGGAAGTTTACACACAGAACTGTTGGTGTTTGTTTGAAAATGATTCATATGCCATTCGTATTCTGAATTATTATTGCTTGAACTTATTTGATATCTTCGTTAATCTCTCGTATAGCAGTCTTCAATCAATGTTGCTATTGTACTTTGGACATAGTTCGTGGAATTTTTGGGTATTCAGTAATTGCAAGAGAGACTTGTTATGTATTTTAGTTTGTTTTATGGGTCATGCATTCCACTAAGAACAGGACATACTGGTGCTGATCTCTTACTGATCAATCAAGAAGGGCTAGCATGTAATCTTGCGCCAAAATCAAAATCTATTACATAGAAAACACATTACCAGTTAAGTGTGTTGTTGTAAAAGCATAGCCAACACCCAATCCAATAGGGCAAACTTGCTCACTAGGTACACCATGGGCTTAGATGCTGCTTCCAATGTGCCCAAGAAAATTTAGGATTTATTTTAGATGAAATCCCCCTTGATTCCACCACTCTTAAACCAAAGTATAAAGAATTTTTCAATTTCTCGAGATATTATCAGGAATCCAAAAACACAGAAAAATTCAAAAAGAAAAGAAAAATAACTGATTTTTTTGAATATTTAAAGCCATCCCAATTTCATAGAGAGCATGAGAGTGAAAGTAAAGGAGAATGTGCATCATGAATTTTCAAATGTAGATTTTTCTCATTAATTTGGGATTGCTGATTAAAGTGCATATTGCTTCTGCCACACCATAACTTTTAAAAGTGGTACTTTTTTCCGCTCATAATGATTGTTCAAACTTGGAGTTGCAGATTTACATCGTGGCCAACCCATTATTGTTGTGACAGATATAAAGTGATGAATGTGTCCATTTAGGGGGCATCATCTACACTCAACCAAATTCCTTCTAGAATCCATTTTGAGCACTTGTGTTCAAGTGTGGGAATCCTAGGACAAAAACCCTAGTGATTTTGGAGGGCGATCTCATACAGAGGTAGCTTTTGAGCTTCATTGGACACGGATTCCAGTGGCATTGTATTGATCTGATTCACCATTGCTGTTGTTGCAGAATCATTTGAATGTAATATAGTCATTATTGCAAAAGGAAAGAGAGCAGGAATTACATTTGTATTTGCTGTTCATTATAATAAGAAGATCGGGTGTTATGTTGCCATTGTTGATTGGGGTGTAATGAAATTGTTGATGTATTAACAATAATTTAAATCTAAGTGTCTAAGATCTGATTAAATAATAGGGCCCAATAGTGTTATTATTCAACTAATAAGTGTCTGTGGAAGGTTAAGAATTCGATTTGCATCATTGTTTTGGCTTGTAACATCACACCAATTGAATCAAAACAGCATCTCTCCAAGGTGGTAATGCCCAAGGCTTGCCACTACTAAGGGACCAAAGTTTCATATAGGGGCACCAGTGAAATCTAATTTCACCCAAGAGACTAGAGGAGGTCTCCAACATATTTAGGCAGTCTATTTCAGCAACCTCTTCCTTGGGGGAATGCGAGCCAAAAGATGGATATGGTTTTCATACTTCATGGCATCAAAACCTTAATATGCTTTGCATATTTGGATTTCCCTTGAAAAATTATACAAGTTCAAAAAATTACTGGTTTATTGTAGCCTGTATGGAAAAGTTATGGCTTCCAAAAGATGGAGGACAAGATGAGCATCCAGGAGAAGTGGACTCCCTACTTAGTCTTTTCATATTTTGTGGTTATGTCTCTTTCGAGGGACATCTCACTTCATCTTTTCCATCAAGAGGAGTTGATGTCTCTTTCCAAAGGGAGAGGGACATCTCACTTCATCTTTTCCATCAAGAGGAGTTGATGTCTCTTTCCAAAGGGAGAGGGACATCTCACTTCATCTTTTCCATCAAGAGGAGTTGATGTCTCTTTCCAAAGGGAGAGGAACATCACACTTCATCTTTTTCATCAAGAGGAGTTGAAAGGTCACAAAAGGGAGATGAAAGGTCAGACATGTCTCTTCATTTCCCAAGGCTTTGGAACTCTACATATATGCAATGCAAGCTTGAATTAAGCATAAATGGAGCACGTAGAGTGGTGTATCTCTTATATTGGGCACTAGTTGTAAGCATTGTTCTTTTTGTAGTGTATCTGGGGCAAGGGAGTTCATTGAAAATTTGCAAATTGGT
Source organism: Sequoiadendron giganteum (assembly GCA_007115665.2). Lineage (NCBI taxonomy): Eukaryota > Viridiplantae > Streptophyta > Pinopsida > Cupressales > Cupressaceae > Sequoiadendron > Sequoiadendron giganteum. The sequence continues at coordinate 360,847,198 of CM021106.1, read as the reverse complement.
CTTTGGAGAGTTTTCAGTTGTTTGGGAGAGCTCTTAGACAGCTTGTGGGCGGGGACCTTTTGTATTTCAGCCATTTGGAGTACTTAATTTAGTGGAGTTTTAATCCACAAGGGATTTATCCACATTATTTCTTCTGTCTCCATTGTTCATGGTGAAGGTTTTCTCTTTTTCTTGCTGTTAATTGCAATTTAATCTTGTGCAAGTAATAGTAAATTTTAATTGCCCTCATAATTCACTCCATAAGTTAAAAACTTGGACTTGACAAAAATTTGGCAGGCTAAAATTTTGACTTAGTCTTGAGACTCAACAAAAACTCGGGAAATTATCCAAACATTGAAACAAGCACACATACTTACAAAACAATCTTAAAAACATGCATAATACTTATTTTAGAGAATTGATAAGCAGTTTTTCATTTCTTCATTCATTTATAGATCAAAAAAGAAGTTCAATACACATCATTGTGTCATGTGATCGTAAATTACAAATCCATATTAATATTTTTAAATTTTACAAATTTCTTCTATGAGTAGAACTTCTAAGTGGCTGTGAGGGTGCCCTCAAAGTGAATGGTAATGATTCCTCATGAGGACGAATATCTTCCTTAGGCATATCATGTTTAACTGTATCCAATGAAGCCCCAATTGATGTCTCATCTTGTGCCTCCTCTTTTGTGGGACAAAATAAGGATAATATTGGCTGAAATATCGGATAATCTCGGTCAAAATAGTGGTTCTGGTATCCGGGATTCAAAATATTGCAATGTCTGCTTCTACAGGCCCACCTATATTCCAAAAATCTCATCCATAATGAGAACAGATAGCCAGTATGAGTGAGATGGTTTCTGGCCCATGATAAAATTGTTTAGATTTCCTAACAACTCAATTCAATACACTAGAAGAGACAGTAATGGATTAAGGCTTAGCCTTAGCAGCAAGTGATTAGGCTGAAAGCAATAACATTACATGCAAGATCACATACAGCATTGTGAATACCAAATGCAGACATAAAACTTGCACTTATTGATACAGGAAATTCTCTGCAGAAAGATGAGCCTTTGTTGGGCATAAAACAAATTCCAAGCTTGCTTGAATATGGTAACTAGCCCACGAGATATATATTCCTTTGTGCTGAATGATCTGAAGCAGTTACACGGGCGTTACCTTAAATGCCAGTCAACTAGGCTACATGTAAATATAATTGTAACCTAGACAGTGCAATAGTGGTTCTGGTATCTGGGATTCAAAATATTGCAATGTCTGCTTCTACGGGACCACCTATATTCCAAAAATCTCATCCATGATGAGAACAGATAGCCAGTATGAGTGAGATGGTTTCTGGCCCATGATAAAATTGTTTAGATTTCCTAACAACTCAATTCAATACACTAGAAGAGACAGTAATGGATTAAGGCTTAGCCTTAGCAGCAAGTGATTAGGCTGAAAGCAATAACATTACATGCAAGATCACATACAGCATTGTGAATACCAAATGCAGACATAAAACTTGCACTTATTGATACAGGAAATTCTCTGCAGAAAGATGAGCCTTTGTTGGGCATAAAACAAATTCAAAGCTTGCTTGAATATGGTAACTAGCCCACGAGATATATATTCCTTTGTGCTGAATGATCTGAAGCAGTTACATGGGCGTTGCCTTAAATGCCAGTCAACTAGGCTACATGTAAATATATTTGTAACCTAGACAGTGCAACTCGTTCCCATCAATATGTCCTGTGTATGCAGTCCATATCTAAATCTCCCCTATTGCATAATTCCAATAAAGCCTTTATGTCTACATCTCCAAAGCATTGATGATCAAGCCAAGTCTTAAATTAATGTGAATGTGAATGATGGGGTAGAGCTTCCTCTCATCTGCTTTTCCCAAGAAGTGCCTTATTCAGTGTTGCAGCTACATACATCTACACTTGCCTCTAATAGACAAGTGTCATGTTTCCATTTGTCCTGATTTCCAAATCCTTATATTCTGATTTTAAAAGTATTAGGAAGGGCACAGTTTTGATCAACGGTCTTCCAACCACCTGGGATTAACTTCTTGTGCCTTGCATTTTATGAATCCCAACATAAAATCAATTTTTTTAGTTTCAAAATTTACCTATATTTTTATATTTTACTTGTATCGAGCACAAGATTTTCCTGGTTTGTAATCATACAGAGGTGTTCTTCAATGCAAACATCCTGTTCTGCTCTAAGCACTTGATCCTCGTGCCTCTCACTTTTGAGTAATCCGGAAACTTATATATATACCCACATTTCAGTAAACCATTAAACATTACTATAATTGAGATCTGAGCCTCATGAGCTCACAGTCAAAATCAAAGAAGCATATCTAGTAGTAAGGCAGAGTACCTGGACAACTCAAAAGCCCTTTTGGGAACTCTTCCAGGATTAATGTGATTGTGATAGTGCAGAACATCTGAATAAGGTTGGGTGCAACTGTCCTGTGAATTTTACAGAAAAAAATTGTTAAATTTACGTGATCAGATTAGAATGCAAATTTAATTCAAATATTGACACAAGAACACAGCCAATACCCTGGGAAAACCCTACAACCTGAGGGAGAAAAACCCAGCCAATATATCTCCTATATATTGAATCCTAATAAGAGCAGAAATCTGCTTACAGCTTAGGCACAATGCCAAATAGATACAATGAATAAGAGCACCTCTCTAAGATGCAGAACACAAGTGAAAGTGACAAACTCCTTGATGTCGATCTGCTGCTTCAAACTGATGAACTGCTGCTATAGAATCGATCTTCCCCCAGAATATGAAATGTGATATTTCTTGATGATCAAATTAAAGGAGATCATGAGTATATATACATAAACAAAGGATCGCACCTCTTCAATAGACAAGTCAGCCTCAAGAGATGAACACGTCTTTTCAAGAGAGGGGTGCGATTCTCAAGGAGGTCGGCTCCAATAAATAATAAATAATATTTCATTGCCTTTAATATTTGTTTATCTCATTTAATGATTGAAGCGCCTCTTCAATGAAATCGAATCAAATAAATTTGAATAGCTGAAAGCTATATTTAAATTTATTATTAAATCAAGCCAGGAGTATTCCTCACGTGGCTGCAAAAACATTAACACTCCCTCTCAGCTAGAGAGGAATACTTCCATCTGTGTAGAACATATCACCTCATAGTGATGTTTAATCAACATGGCTACCTCCATGTTAGAAAAGAGCTTATCACCTCATCGTGAAAGCATATCACCTCATCGTGATATCAAATATCACCTCATTGTGATATCAACCATCATGACTACCTCCATTGATGGTATGTACAAGTGCTCATCACTCAATGTGATGTTGTCACCTCATTGTGACTTTCACCATGGCTCCCCCAGAGGGTGAAACACAGTTACAAGTAAATCATCACGGACTCCCTCACGTGATGTTGTCATGGAGTCACACACGACATCCACCATGGCTCTCCCAGAGGGTGGAAACAAGGGATTTCACCTCGAACTTCTCTTGAAGAAAAGAACTCATTAACAAGGGATTTCACCTCGAACTTCTCTTGAAGAGAAGAACTCATTAAAGAGGATCACTGATACTAAGACTCCTTCTCAGTTAAGGCTGTATTCTCCACCATTCCAAGCTTATCTCGAAAGTACACAAACTTTATCCTGGAGAGAGGCTTGGTGAGAATGTCTGTCGTCTGCTCATCAGTGTTGATATACCTCAACTGTATAGCTTTCCTCAATACCATATCTTTGATATAATGGTATTTGATCTCAACATGCTTGGTTCTGTCATGAAACACAGGATTGACAGAAAGCTTCACATAGCTCTGGTTATCACAATGAATGATAGTAAACTCCATAGATTGTCCAAACAATCCTGCAAGGAGCTTACGAAGGCACATTGCTTCACGAGCTGCCACACAAGCTGCAATGTACTCTGCCCCTGCTGTACTCAATGCCATTGAAGACTACTTCCTGCTGCACCAGGATATCATGGCAGATCCCAAACTGAAGCAACAACCAGAGGTACTCTTCCGATCTGTGACACACTCTGCCCAATCAGAATCAGTAAAATCATGCAGCTCCAAATCCACACATGTAGAATATTTCAATCCATATCCAGTTGTGCCACGCAAGTATCTCAGGATATGTTTAGCTGCAACAAGATGTATCTGTCTTGGTTCACACATGAACTGACTAAGTGCACTCACTGCATAGCAGATATCCGGTCTAGTGTTAACTAGATACATCAATGAACCAATCAGCTGCCTATACATCGTGGAATCCACCAGTTCTGAACTAGCTGCAGCTTCCTTCAACTTATGTAAGTTGGTCTCCATGGGTGTAGACATAGGTTTGCAATCAATCATACCAAACCTCTTCAGAATGTCAATGGTATACTTGCCTTGACTTAGAATCATCTCCTCTAGTTTTTGCCAAACTTCTAAGCCAAGAAAGTAATGCATGAGACCAAGATTCCTCATCTCAAACTCAAAAGCTAACTCCTTACATTTTAGAATCAGGTGTTCTTCTCCAGTGATAATCAAATCATCAACATACAAAACCATAATTAATGCTTCACCATTTATCATCTTAAAGTAGAGGTTAGAATCTGCATCATTCTTTGAGAAACCCAAACTCAATAGGTAACGATGAATCCTTTTGTACCAAGCGCGAGGAGCCTGCTTAAGATCATACAGGGCCTTCTTCAGCTTGCAAACATGAGACTCCTTCCCATGTACCTCAAATCCTTCGGGTTGCTCAATGCAAACCTCTTCTTCTATGACACCATTCAGAAAGGCTATCTTTACATCCATTTGGTGAATCTTCCATCCTCTAGATGCAACAATAGCAATAATGGTTCTGACAGAAGTATAATGAGCCACAGGAGCAAAGGTTTCTTCATAATCAACTCCCTCTTTTTGTGAAAACCCTCTAGCCACAAATCTGGCCCCATTAGCCGCATGCTTGATCTTGAAGAGCCATTTAGAAGACACCACAGATTTGCCTTCGGGTCTAGGAACTATATCCCAAAAATCATTCTTAAGTATGGATTGATACTCTTCAGTCATAGCATCCTTCCAAACTTGTTGACTAGAATCTTCTTCAACACTTGAAGGCTCTGACTCAATGATCCGACTCATCAGAGCTACATAACCAAAGAACTTATTAGGTCTCTTGCTTTCTCTGAAAGCTCCTCTTGGGGCTGCAAAACTTTTTGCCTCCTGCATTATTTTCTTGGCCCAAAGAGGTCTCTTCCTTCCAATCAAAATGTCTGTAGGCCCATTAGTAGGCTCCAAGGGTTCAGCTGGATCATCATCTTCTTTAGGTTCTGGAACCTCCCTCTGATTCTCAGGAACATGGTCAACTTCCATATCCCGAGGAGGCTCTTCTTCAACAATCTCCATATGAGATACCTTGGATCTTTTGAACGCAACATCCTCCTCAAATGTGACATCTCTACTGATCTCAATAGTCTTCTGACCTAGAATGTAGATTCTATAAGCTTTAGAAGTCTCACTGTAGCCTACCAAAATTCCCTTCTTGCCAGAAGGTTTCAATTTTGTCCTCTTTTCCTTAGGTATATGAATATATACTGGACACCCAAAGATCCTCAAATGACTTACTTCAGGTTTCACCCCAAAGAATGCTTCTTCAGGAGTAGTGTTCTCCAAGATTCTGTGAGGACTTCTATTTGGACATAGACTGCAGTCCTGGATGCTTCAGCCCAAAGAGAAATTTGTAGGTCTTGGTCATGAAGCATAGCTTTGACTGCTTCCACGATAGTTCTATTCTGTCTCTCTGCAACACCGTTCTATTGAGGATTATAAGGAACGCTAAGCTCCCTCTTAATCCCTGCTTCAATGCAAAAGTTACGGAAAATAACAAAAGTTTATTCTCCTTTGTTATCAGATCTCAACACCTTGATCCTCTTCCCGGACAGATTCTCCACTTGAGCTTTGAATTCTCTGAATCTTTCTAACAAGAAACCACTCGAGGATGCAACAAACATTGGACCACATAAATCAGAATGAATAAGATCTAAGACACATTTGGATCTACTTTCACTATTATGGAATGGACCTTTTGTATTCTTACCCAAAGCGCAGCCTTTGCAGGTTCCTTCATGCTTCCGGTTGAATTTAGGAAGGCCCGTGACCATCTTCTCCATAACAGATAGTGCTCGAAAGTGAAGGTGAGCCAATCTTTGATGCCAAAGATCACCCAAACTCGCGGAGTCATGAACTAGAGCTTGAATGGGGCGTGTGCATAGCTTGTAGAGACACCCATGTCTAACTCCAACCATCTGAGCAGTCTTGAAGTTAGAGTTCTTCGCCCATATGAGAAGTTTTCCTTCAAAAAAGGCAACTTGATAACCCTTGTCTTCCAAGGCTGATATGGAAACAAGGTTCCGCTTGATGCCTGGAACGAATAGCACATCATCCAACTGTAATGAATTGCCGGAATCCAAGTGTAGAGATGAAGTCCCAACTCCCTTAACCGAGTAACTAGCATCATCTCCAATAATAACTTGTTCGTTGGAATCTTTCATCACCAAATCAGATAGGTGCTCCTTGAATTTGGTGATGTGGCGAGAGGCACCACTATCTATTAGCCATGTGTTGGAATCGGTAGATACATTACTTGACAAGGTTGAATAGAACAAGTATTCACTTGTATCCTTCTGCATAGAGGCTTCATTGACATTAGCAAAGGCGGTCTGCTGCTTAGGCCTGGAAGGTCATTCCTTTGCAAAATGACCATACTTGTCACATCAAAAACATTGGACCTTGGAGAGGTCCCTCTTCTTCTTAAATGCGGTGCCACCATCAACTCCTCTATCTCTGTTTCTTTTGAAATACCCTTTCTTCCCACCTTTCTTCTTCGAGGATTGAGTGGCAAGAACATGAAGATCTTCATTAATGGAGCTTTTCTCAATACCTCTTGCAGCCAACCTAGATTCTTCTTGAATACAGTCTGCCCTCAATCGATCAAACTTGGGAACTTTAGATCTTGCACTGATTCCCTGAATATAAGACTCCCAGGATGAAGGAAGACCATTAAGAGCTAGCATGGTCAAATCCTTGCTATTGACAACATGCCCAATAGATGAGAGCTGATCTCTCATTCGGTTATTCTCATGAAGCAGGCAATGACAGTTTCTCCCTTTGCCATCTTCAAGTGATGCAGTTGTTGCTTCAGTGCAAGAGCATGGTTGGTGTTGTTGATCTCGTACATCTCCTCTAGGGTTTTGAACTTCTCTCTCGCAGTCCTTAACTTGGAGACAATAGGAAAAATATGATACTTCACCGAATCAACTAATATCTTCTTTGCCCTAGTATCTTTCTTCTTCCATAGGGCCTTTTCTTCCTCATCCATAGGCTCGGGGACTCTGCCAATTCGCTTTCCTCCAAGGTGAGCATGATCCTGAATCTCCACGAAGTGAAGTTTGATGCTCCCTCAAGCCTATCCTCAATCTTAAGACCATTCACCATCTTGACGAGTGAATGAAGATGAGAAAATAAAACAAGGGTATGGCTGATATAATCACAAATCTGATCGGGATCCTCTTCAAACCCGCTCTGATACCATGTTAAATTTATGTGATCAGATTAGAATGCAAATTTAATTCAAATATTGACACAAGAACACAGCCAATACCTTGGGAAAACCCTCCAACCTGAGGGAGAAAAACCCAGCCAATATATCTCCTATATATTGAATCCTAATTAGAGCAGAAATCTGCTTACAGCTTAGGCACAATGCCAAATAGATACAATGAATAAGAGCACCTCTCTAAGATGCAGAACACAAGTGAAAGTGACAAACTCCTTGATGTCGATCTGCTGCTTCAAACTGATGAACTGCTGCTACAGAATCGATCTTCTCCCAGAATATGAAATGTGATATTTCTTGATGATCAAATGAAAGGAGATCATGAGTATATATACATAAACAAAGGATCGCACCTCTTCAATAGACAAGTCAGCCTCAAGAGATGAACACGTCTTTTCAAGAGAGGGGTGCTATTCTCAAGGAGGTCAGCTCCAATAAATAATAAATAATATTTCATTGCCTTTAATATTTGTTTATCTCATTTAATGATTGAAGCGCCTCTTCAATGAAATTGAATCAAATAAATTTGAATAGCTGAAAGCTATATTTAAATTTATTATTAAATCGAGCCAGGAGTATTCCTCACGTGGCTGCAAAAACATTAACAAAAATACCCCTCAGACACAGCTTCAAAGCTGAGCAGTATTATAAGCTTGATAAGTTATTCCTTATTTGCATTAACTAATCTAGTGAACAAAAGAAAATGCAAACTTGAGTGCAGAAACTATTCAGGAACATACAAAAGTCCATCTTGTTAAAATCTGCTCCAGATGACTTGTCACCTATCAGATGAAAAAGAGAGCAGAAAACCAGGTTACATACTAAAAGGGCTATTCAGACAGTCTACAAAACTAAGGATCACCAAATATGTCTGTCCTCCAATTAATTGGACAATAACCATTGATTCTGTTGCATAGTTGATCAACTAATTCCAATTTCTTCTTTTTTGAGAGAAATCTCCTTTAGCATTGGAACAGATAACATCTATGCTTTTCCAAGTTTTCCCAGGGGGGCACATTTCCAAGGATGGGAAAACATTTCCCAGATTTGGTGATGGCAAATAAAAATGTAACAATAATATTTGAAAGTTTCGAAAAGTAATTAATTAAACAAAATACATATTATAACAAAGGTCCTGAAATCAAATAACATCCGTGATTCAACATTGTATGGCATTATAAAGGGCTGAAGATTGAAACTCAAATACTGATAACCACCTATGACATTGAACTTTGGGAATCAAAACTGGATTTGCAATATGACCATTGCTAATTTTATATGTCATATAGATATCAACTAAAATCAAGTTCTAAATTGTACAAGGGAAATCAAAATACCAAAACAAAAATTCTTATCTGGATTGAGCAATAAGCAATGCTATGAGATTCATCCTCAGATGGATATACTCTCAAAAGCTCGTCATCCTTCTTTTCCTCTCATTTCTAATATAAAATGAAATTAGAGTGGTGGGCCTCCTCTTTAGGGTTTAAAGTCTTTCAAAAAGGAAAAGATTTAAAAACAAATCCCTGCCTATGGGGATGTGTGGATGTCCTTGGGACATTCCAGTGGGATGTCATGATGTCTCTGAAATGTCTCCTGCATGAATTGGGTGTCTGCATGTCCTCAAATGCAAGGGGAGATGTAGCGATTAGCCCTAGGGATACATATCAAATGCAAGGGGAAATATAGGGAATATCCCCAGGAATGTTTGGAAGTTTGAAGATATCATGGGCAGGTCCCTTTAGATTGCTTTTTTTTTTTGTGGGGGGCTGTGAATGATAGGGGGATGATTTGTCCCTGTTTGGGATACCACTTGGAGGTCAAATTTTCCCAAGGATGCATCTTCGTGGAATTCTGGTTACTAGAGAGATGAGTAGTATGTATTAGCATTTCTCCTTTCTGTGGTTGGGCAATCTGTGTTGGGTAATGTATGGGTCCAATAAAGTTGGCATTTAGTGGTTTTTGATTGAATTTGTTTTTAATTTTGATTGTTAGACAAGGCATAAATTTTATGGAACTCATATAAGCAATTACCATGTTCTATCACCTTTTGATTGGTTTAGTGGGATTACTGTTGCATGCATTGTCTATAAGTTTTGAATCCTGGCCCTTTTAAGAAAGCCTTCATAATTCACCTGTGTGTCCTTCCTTGAAATTTCTTTTGTTATATATTTTCATTTTGCTATGGAAAATTTGGGAATAGTTTGAAATTAGTTTCCGGTTAGAATGCTAGAGTTTTGATAAGCCAAGTGACGTAAATTCTGTATGTTATATCACCCTTTGGTGGCCTAAATCGCTTGCTTGTTTAATGCAAGTTGTAAGATATGTTGGCAGTTTTGTGTCAAGATTAGTGATACATCAGCCTTGGCAATCTATCTATGTTTTTAATTTTTATCGTTGATTTTTGGGAACTGATGCATTTCTATGTTTGGTAATCACCTTGTGTTGTTATAGTTTCTCGGAACCAGAAATGTCTAAAATAGCAGTATGGAACTTGATCACAGGTTTTATTGTCTATAATCTTAACTTATGCTGGTTGTTTTCCTAATCACTTTTCAGAATCTCATCTTCTAGTAGATTGAACAAAGAAAATTTTGGAAGGATCTCTAGGCTGTTGCATGCAACTGTTTACTGGCTGTCTAAAGTTGAGAGATGTTAGGTGTCCCTTGCTGGCTGGGGGATGGCCTGGGGATAAGGGATAATAAACATGTCATTGCTAAAGGGATGGCTCAAGGATGATTGATGGGCGTCCCTCCCTGCCCCCTAGAGGATGGTAAATTGCATCCTACAACACAAGGGACACATCCTCAAGAAACAGTGATAAATCATACATGCAATATTTGGAATGTCTTTTGTGTGGTGTCCTTGTAAATGGGTTAACTGCTCTTTCTTATTGTACTATCTTCTGAGCTTTGGAAGACATTATCTCTTTTGATTACAGTTTTTTAGTTTGGTGGTATATGCTTTCTTTCTCTGATGCAGATGCCGGGTACCATTATGGCAATGGGGCGCCTCAATCGACCTAGCATCATGGTTTATGGAGGAACAATTAAGGTCAGCTATTTCCTTACAATGCCAATCATTACTCTATTGAGATCATTTTGAAATTGCTGGCATCCAAATCAAGTTTTTGTAAGATTGGGAAGTTATATAAAGAATAAGATACATGGAAGCATTGGGAAAACTTATGTTTGGACATCTATTTGAATTCCTTAGAGAAAAGATTTTTGTATGCTGGGGTAGACGCTTAAGTCATTGTGTCTGAAGTATGTTTTTCTGTCATGGCATATGATAATTCTGAACAGAACCTCGTGAAAAGAATATTTGAACTTAAACACACCACTCTTTTCTATTAAAGAAATTTCAACAGTCCCTTTTTCATTAAAAAATGGTAAAATTGTCAGTTATTTTAAGGCTCGTAGATTTTAAAATTGTAAAAGGAGTTAAATATTGGTTCACAAGAGGTGAGTTTCAAAAATTTTAGTGTGGCTTTCCTCTAATATCTGATCTTCTTATATATTTGCAGCCAGGTCATTCGCAAGGTGAAACCTACGATATTGTATCAGCCTTTCAGGTGCCTCTTAATAATTTTGTCATGCATTGTTTTGATATTCAGACCTTTTCCTTTGATATTTTTATGTTTCTAATTTCTTTGTGGAAGTATAATCTTTTCGTCTAAGGAAAATAGATAACTATGCTTGTTTTTAAGTGAGGTACATCAAATCTCATATGTTGATTGGATATCTGTAAATCTCATATGTTGATTGGATCTGTAATGCCACTTTTCTCCTAGTATAGCAGCAGAGTTAAGTTATTAAATACTAGAGTTAAGATAATTTACAAGATAAAATATTATTAAAATATATATCAATAACTAATGTAAAATAAGCAATATAAACTATACATGTGATAATTTGGCAAGAATTCTAAATTAAATAATTAACATAGTAAAATGAATAACATAGCCTTATTTCAATCATATTATCATCAAATTCTTATATGTAATATTCCCCAAATCTTTTAACATGAAGGGTTTCCAATGCTTATCTAAATTAGAGCACTTGGAATGGTCATTCTCACCCTAGGAAGATTTCAGTGGTCTTGGCCCTCATAGCTATGGCACATCTAAGAGAAACCAGTTCTTATTCAGAATCAACACACATGCTTCCCAAGCATCAGCCCTAACTAGGACAATCCTTGGTGTATACTGTACCCTGAGTTGGACACACATTGTATGCCCCTTCTCCTATGCCCATAGCCCACCAAACCACCTTCTTTTTCCTTGAGTGATCTCCATGCCCTTTTCAAGTCTCACATGAATTCTTTATAATACCTTTTAACGGGTGGTTTCCAAACCATCACATCCTTTCACAAAAGTTCTATTTTAATAATTATTTAAATAAATAATTATTCCTCCCCTTAAAAAGAGTTTTTGTAGATATTCTTTATTAATCTCTATTTTAATCAAAGGACAATAATATCCTTTATTTTTCTATCTCCCTTTTTATTTTAAAGGTTAATTTCATGACTTTCTCTTCTCTTGGGGAAAAAGTCACATAACATTTCTCCGCCTATAAATTAGCTGCTGTCCTCAATAGCATGAGATGCATTTGCATCACAACTCAGAAAGCGCATAATCAATAATTGAAGATATTGACATTGAATATTTGTATTCTTCATAATGTTTCTATTTTATTTTTACTTCATCTACATTCTATTAATTCGTAGATCTATTTTTTTCTTTTTAATTTTATTCTAAATTCACAAGTAATTTTAATAAATTCACTTTGCCAATCAAAATCATGAATTTACAATTGAAGAACTACTACTATTCTATATGTTTAATCTTATATCTTTCAACTTTATCAATTTGCTCTTATGTAATCTGTTTTCTTTAATATAGATGTTTTAATCATTTATGTGTAACTGTAACATAAAATGTATTATCACATGTTGACATAACTGATAACATTTACCTACTAATGCTATGCATATCCCATACTATGTTGTCACTCATCATTGAGTAACATATAATCTATATAATCAAAATATGTTCTAAGATAATAATCATGCATTCCGGGTATCCTCTTTTCCTATACTAAATACAATTGAATGGAACAAGTACATAATTACCCTTAAAAGAATTCATATTATTTCACATAATCTCTGAAACAAAGTTTTGGGGCTGGTCTGAACCCACAAGAATTCAAATTTAAATTAGTTTATGTTATCAACATGGTGCTTATAATACCTAAAAACATATTTCCACATATATCACTTTGTCATTGACTCATGGGTAATTAATAATATCCTTATAATATCCTAAGGATATTCTTTCTATACATACATGTACAAAGTTATTGGGTTGATCAGTCTAATAACAAAGTACATTAAAAATAAAATATGGTGATCTTGTTAGGTATCTTAACCATAGTAGAACAGTAGTAAACTATTAACATGCATAGAACACTTCATAGGGAAACATTAGGTCTAATCTTTCCCTCATTTAATTTAATCCCAAGATGAATATTTGTTTAATTAAAATGATGATTTGACTAGAACAATAATGATCCCTCACATTTAGAATCATGTAGGAAAACTAAAAATAAAAGTGAATAGTAATAGCTTATTGCTGGGAATCTAATTATGAAATGAAATTGATACTATTAAATTATGTATGACATAAACTGTTTGAGATATAGGACAAAGTTAAAGAGTTCATGATATGAATGGGTGAGGATAAGGATTTTAACTTTGTCATATCCCCCAAAATTGTAACACACATGAAATATTGAAACAAAAACAAATAAACCAAATATCAAAATAATAACTGTCTCAAATAAATAAATAGATAACTATAACTATATATATATATATGCAATTTTATTATAATTATAAATATATATATTGATAATATAAAATAAATATTAAATATCACACAAAAAGAGATATAAAATAATATAGATAAAGATACATCAAACAAATATTTAAATAAAATATTCACTAATATTATTTATGCCTAATGAATAAATACTAATCCCTAAATGCATCGATCCCTAACTATTGTTACCAAAGCAAAAACAGTGATTCCTAAACACCAGCGATTATATCTGAAGCTCATAATGCAGCCATTAAACACAATAGAATATTCACCAAGGAAGATTCGCTGCCAGCCTAAAGGGATATAACAACCTGTAAGACACGTCCCCAGCAAAAGGTGCCAATCGGGCTATTAAAAAGAGATAGTTCCAAAACAGAAAGGCATGGGGAGGGTTAGGAGAAATAACAATAAAGGCATCGATGGAAAATAGGGAGAAAGGACAAATAGCAGTCAAATAAGACAGAATTTGTCTTATTCAAAAAAGGAGATACTTTGTCTTATTCACATAAAAGGAAGAATATGTAAATGCAACGATCCAAGAGGAGAAAGAAATCAGAATTTCTGATATTCTGGTCATCAATAGGAAATAAAGTAAGAAATCTGTTGGTGAATAAAAATCCAGTTATAAGCGATATATTTGTGGGGGAACAACTAAAGGAAATAATGCATTATTTAAAGGGATCAGCTTATACTCTTACTCAGAAAAATTAAAAACAGCAAACAAGATAAACCTCATTCTGCTCAGCTTGCAAATGCATGAAGTCCGATAGAGATATCAGAAATTGCATCCCTAAAACAATTATAATAGCAGAATATATATATAAGAGTTTATAACAGATATCTTCTCATACCTATCAGCATATTATTAGTCATTGTCAATATACATAGAAGTTTGATAATCAAGTCAATAGCGGCCTTGAAGATCATTTGTAATAAGATTAAAGTTTAGCCTTAAAATTATTGGCATTAGGACTATTCGGATACCCTGATTTAGGAGATTAAAGGTAAAGTCAAGACAAATCCATAAGGGGAAATTACACTTTAGTTAGTCATTCTGGTCAAGCCTTCATTTTAATGGTGCCACTATAGACCCGCCACAAATTACCCTTTATCAAATATTCTATAATCTAATATGGTATTTATTTGAGGGTTTTGTGGACCAGTTTGAGATCATATCAACCTTTGATAAATAGCATGTTTATTATTCATGTGAAAATCTAAGCACCCACCTAAAACAACAAATATATTAACTACAATGCTCCTGATATCTATACCTAACTTATCCATTGTTATTTATTAATCTTGTTGACACATCAAGGCCCATGTCCTCTGAGTCCTTTGAAAGATGGTTAGAGACATCATTGTTTCATAGGAAAATCATGAAAAAATAAAAAGCACAAAATGCATTCAACTCTTTCTTCCATTTTATCCTTCTTCATGTAAGGAGGCTTATCATAAGAAAGCTCTATCGTAGTGATCCCAAGAGACCATATAAAGTTCTTTTGTTGGGTTTCTCATTTTCATTCACAAATGTAGTTCAATGTTTGTCAATTTGACTATGCCACCATTATCTACTAGAATATGATTAGCTGTGAGATCTTTATAAATGAATTCTAACTTGTGAAGATAAGTCAAGGCCTTCACTACATCTTTTAAGATTGTTGCAACCATAAACTCTTCAAATGGACGTCATCAAATGAAGTTTTTAATATATTTGATCAATCTAGCCCATAGATATGACATAACTATACATAACCATTTTCCCACCATGAAAGAGCAATGAACATTTAAAAAATTTAGAGGTGGTTTCTCCACCTGTAAAAGTTTGACATGTCCCTATGTTTAAGTCTAAGATATCATTTTAGTTGCTTATCTCATAAAACATTGTATTATTTTAACTCATGTATTCTAATAGCTTCATCTTTTAAGAATTTTAAGACAAAAATGATCCTAGGACTTGTGGGTTATGGGCCACAATGTAACTTACTTTAAACAAATTGATGTGTTGATTTTAACCAAACATAATATGTATAGTAAAACTATTGTCTTAGAATAGAGACAAAATCAAATGGAAATTAGTGAATATGTAAATTTCTCTATTACAAATACTAAAGAACTAACTGTTATTGCAAAAATAACTTTCTTAGATAAAAGGTACTAGTTAAAATAGAAATATAAGCAAGACATAAACTAGATACGACTAAAGATGTCATCTCTTAATTGAAATTTGATGATGGATAAAGTGATATAAAAACAAGGTAAATGTAGGACTTCACAAATACAATCAATTTCCTATACCCAATTACTTGATAGAAGCAAATTCAAGACTAGTTAAACATCCAAATTACATGATTTCCATACTCATTCTTACACCCTTGTAAGTTTTGTTTTTGATTGAACCTACAAGTTAGTTTTATTTAAGCTATGTTTTGGGAGATTCATAGAAAACATCTCAAACATAGTCATTTGTTACAAGCACCTATAAACAATTAATTGCAACCATTTCACCATCAAAGAAAAATAGATTTAGAGGAGCTTCACCAATATATCCTATGTAATTTGGCTAAGATATTCTTATGCAAATATTGGCAAGAACATTGGGTTAGATGTTCCAATAGACTACCCTCACAATGGGACTTAGGTTCCATAAGGACTATTGAGTGATGTCTTTGATATTTGACTATAATTTGATGTTTCAATCCAACATCCACCACCCATAACTAGACTCATATTTCTAGTCCATAAATCCAACCCAACATTATATTACCTAGCCATGAACTCCAACCCAACTTCAGTCATCCAATTTTATAGACCAAAAGCAACCTTTTAACTAATTATATTAAAGAATATCCCTACAAGATAATGAATCAAAGGGAAACAATGGCACTGCACTCAACCGACCAGATAGTTGGATACATATTCACTAATACAAATGTGAGGAATGTTAGTTGAAGTCATAGTAGATGTGGGGCAAAGTGAGAAGATGTAGAAACAATGTATATGAGTAAAATAAGAGTAGCTATGAAATGGATGGAAGCCAAAACTAAAAGAAAATGAAATGAAGATTAAAGAGGTAGATAGAGAACTGGTTTTCATAGAGAGGAAAAGCTATAGTGTTTCAAGTGACATACGAAGTGCAAAGGGAGTTGGAAGATTGAGGAAAAAACTCTATAATAGCTACATATTTTAGTGGCCAAATCATGTCCAGTTTAAAAGTTTATTCTTCTCTCTTCTTGTCATTATGAGTACTCTATGCAGATGACAATAGATATAAACACCAATGTGTGTTTGTCCTTTTTTGAATTTAAACATAAAAAAAAGCTAATGCCATTGTCCACCTTACGAGTTGTGATATGTAATCAAGCTCTTGGAGTCGAGGTCTAAAAAGAATCATTTTATCCTCCTAAACTACGACAAAAATATACAATTGTATTTTAAGTAGAGCTGACACAATTGGAGGACACAACTATCTATGAATAGATTAAATCTTCATGTCATGGTTATAACCGAAGATAAATCATTGTGCAAATTGTATGTAGCAATATTGATTGTTTGATTATCAAATTAGATTTTAAGAAGCGTTTATTCTTGAAAATAACCTCGACTACAATTACCATAGTTTTACGGAGTTCCTGATGGGGGGATGTGAGGACGGGTTTCGAGGACAAGGTGACCAAGGGCCTAAGTTTGGGGATGACAGGGGGATGGGGGCGGTGGGGGATGGCGCTGAAAAACATATAGTTCTTGAAAAATAGTTATAAAAATATGTATAATTATAAGAGTTACAAATTTACAAATGAAACCTTGGCAAACTAGTAAAAGTTAAAACTTAGAAACTACTAAACTAAAAACTTTGAAGTTTGAAATGAACATTAACAATTTAACAATGAACAATGTAAATGTCGAATTTGAAATTTATATTATATTCAAGATATCATAATGATGATTACATTGAGTACAATGATGATAACATAAACAAATCAAAATAACAAAATGGAATAGTGAGGCCTCTAATCATCCCCAACTCCACATCACTAGAACTGTTGGACTCAGAGTCCACATGGTCAAGCTCCTCCATACTAATACCAACTAGCCTTGTCTATGCAACATCTTCATCAATCTGTTTTGGCTCCTTTGGATCTACATCGGACATCCCATTGTGCTATTGGACTCTCCTTGTACAAAAGTGTCTTGCGATCAATGAGACACAAGGCACTATGTACAACCACAAGCTTCTTTGCTCTCCTAGAGGTAAGCCTGTTCCTCTTAAGGGAGTGGATGAAACTATAAGTAGACCAATTCCTTTCAGCAGCAAAAGAACTAGAAACCTGAGATAGCAAATGAATGGCTAGAGATCTAATCATACAATTGGGTCCATGCATAGTCCACCACAAAATTGGGTCCTCCTATGCCATAGTTCCCCTATCCATCTTGACCTACTCAAAATAACCCCTAAGAGCGGCAAATTTTGTCCACTTAGTACAAATGATGCTAGCCTATTTAGGATCATAGATCTTTTCGATGGCCTTCTTGAACCCTTCCTTCACCTCAACATCCTATATGGGTCTAATTCTACCAAGCCTTTGCACATACCACTTGGGGTTCAATGCATATGCAGTCATGTGCAAGGGAGTGTTGAGCTGCTCCCATGTCTAATGAATGAATGGTTGAATGTGTTCATTGTAGAATGCTAATGTGGGGTCCTCCTCTCACGCAACAACCTTCATTTGGCCTAGCATAGAATCAATGCACTCATACACCTCTCCAAGGCTAGGTGCATTAGCATCCCCATATCTAAATGACTTGGAAAACTAGAGTAATGATGGAGACCGTGTTTTGCATCACCCCAAAAAACATCACTCTTTGCTACATTCTTCACCCTCTTCCCCTGCTCTATCTTGGGCTCGAGCCACCAATTCCATTCTGCTGTCATAACCATTAGTTGCAATGCCTCTTGCAACTCAAGCATTCTCTCCAAGAGAATGAAATAGGATGCATATCTAGTCTTGACAGGTTTCAAGAATTCCTTCTTAGGGAAGGTCAGGAAGAGTGCATGTGAAGTGTGGTGGTTGCAGATAAACATTTGCACATCTCTAGCATCATTGACCACTGATTTGATCCAATCAATCTTTCCCATGTTCTTGAGCGCATTATTCATGGCATGCACACAAGAAGGAGTCCACCAAATATGTCTATAAATTGCCTCAATTAATTTACCTGCAGCTTTGCACACATGGGCTGCATCTGTCACTACTTGGACCACATTTTGTGGCTCAACCTCCTCAATAGCATCCTTGTGGATTTGAAATTGAAAATTGACATCCTTGCGATGCATTGAACAATCAATTGCCTTAAAAAAATATGGGCCCTTTAAACATGTAACCATGATATTGATGAGTGGACGCTGCCTAATGTCTGTCCACCCATTCATGAAAATATTGCATCCATTTGCCACCCAACATTCCTTCATTTTTTCTCCATTGACACATTTATCTTGGAATAGTTCTTATCCAAGATTGTTGTTCTCAATTTTGTCTCCCTTCGTGGCACATATGATGGTCTTGCCCTTGCTACCATCGCCATCGCCTCCTTATAATAAGGATATCGAGCCACATGGAATGGAATGCCATTGGCAAAGAAGAATTTGCCAATGGCATCATCTACATCATCCTTCATCGGCACATTGAATAATTCAGCTATTGGGTTAGGAGCATGAGTTGTCAACTTGCTTTTTCCCTTGGCCTCTATTGCATGGACCTTTGAAGTAGAAGATGGCGTATGTGTAAATTGCCTATGCAAAGTAGAAGTAGAATCATATGGCTTGCTCTGATGACCCCTTGGCCTATGAGACAAAGAAGCAGATATAGTTGCAACTGCATTGTCTTCACCACCAACACCCCATAGCCTACATATCTCAGCCCTGAATTTCAGGTTAATTGGTGATGCCAAAAACTCACATATATCCACACCTTTTCCTCAGATATGAAGGAGGTGGGCTAACTCTTGTAATGCTGCCTTGAAATTCAAGGCCACTAAACTGGCACTTCCACAACCTTGTGCCCCCAAATGTCCCAGGCCTCGTTGTAATTTTGTTGCAAATTGTTTAAAAGGAGACTTAGGATCAAAGGGATCCTTAACAAAATCTGCTAGTATTGTGGAGGGGCAATTCATATTTGCAGTTGCACTGACCATGGGACTTGTGATTTGGGTCTCACGGTCACCCCTCTCTGCTTCTATGTTTTCATCAGACTTAGGTGCATAATCAGATTCAATTTCACTGTGAGAGTGAACCTCTACCTTGTCCTCACTCATGCCGTGAGAACTCATTGTGACATTGCATTAAACAATATAAAATTTATAAGTTTATAATTTTAAAATTAAAATTTAAAATTCAAACTATGCATGTAGCTGCTTAGCAGAATGCAAAGGATTAAGACACAAAGATTTTCTTTTTGTTTTTCTTACTTCAGTTCGCATGAAGTGTAAAAGCAGAGGATACACAAATAAAAGTCTTTGTTCATAATCTTTGTCAACCAAGGATTTCACTTTTTTTTTTCTTACTTTAGGTTGGATGAAGTGCAAAAGTAGAGGATACACAAAATTTTGTTCTAGTTTGACAAATGTCAAAATAAAAAAATTATAAATTTGAACAGATAAACAAAAAGTAATTTTACTAATTTACTAATTTACTAATTTCAAATTTGTAAAATAGTAAATTTAAACAAAAAATAAAAAATATGATAGCTTGCAGCCATGTCTATGAATATGATTTATATTTTTAAATTTTCAAAATATTGATGACAATATGAATAATGAACATTGAACATTGAACAATTTTAAAATTTAAGATGCTAATGCACTTGAAGCCATGCCTATGAAATTATGAGCAAAATTAAAATATGAATATGAAACTATTTAAAAAAATAAATTAAAACAGTCATGGAATCCTACCTTGTGCTTGAAAAATCCCTCTAACTTGGTGTAGAATCCCTCTTCTTCCTCTTCTTCTTGCTCATCCTCAACTTTCTTGCACTTGCAACACTTACTCTCACTCTTTCACTCCTTCACACTCACTCTTTTGCTCCTCCTCAACCTTGCTGTTGGAATGAATTTGTGTGTAAAAGCGAGGATTTTAGGGTGTCTTATAGGGTTTGGGAGTCTTTGGTGGGGCCCATTGGTCATTAGGGTTCAGCCTTGGGCGTTGGTTCCCAAAAAAAAAGTGTCGTTTTTTATTTTTTCACTTTAATAGCTTGCTGGCCGTGAGAGACTCTTGGGAGTCCCCTAGACGTCCCAGGGACGTCTTCGTCGTCTCAATGACATCTGGGCATCTCGACAATGGTGGCGGTGTGGTGGGTGGACGTCTCCCCCACGTCCCCACGTCCCCATCTTGGAAATGTGGGGATTTTCTTGGGGGCGGGGCGGATGTGTCCCCATGGAACACTTACATGCAAAATAATAGCATCTCAGTGAACTATTAATAATGTCATCATGATAATAATAGTTCATAGGTTGAAAAAAAATCAATAGATAGGATAATCCCATTATGAATTATTATCGAGAAAAGGTCTATGATAAACTATCCATTTTCACTTAGAATCTCTTTATTCATGAGGTTGGATATTTAATCACTCTTTGAGAAGAACCCTCTCAATCCTGTGAACAATCTAGAGATTGAGCTGAAGTCGAAGCACAAGCCTAAGAATTAGGAGAGTGGTGAGAAAGAGAATAAATGTCATAAATAAATATTTTAGTTTGCACAAATATGTTTGATCCTTGATATAGGTTGGCATGGCACATCATGAAAAAATCCCTTAGTACCATGGTAGTTCGATGAAACATATAATTCATCTTGTGCATTATGACATATATAGGAGCTTGGTATGGCACCTAATTTCTTAATATAGGATTGTTCAATATTTAGTCATGAAGAAATATAAGAGGTAAAGAAAACAAAAGGTTGGCACCAGGTCTAATCAAGCATTCAACTCAAACATTAAAGCTATATGCACAAATAATATATATTTGGTGCAATAATTCTTCATGGCTCCATAACCATGTTAATTGTTGAAACTTAATACAAAATTGGTGGCTTCTATAGGTACGATGCAACCAAATTAAGATATGACTAATCTTTAAAATATGGTAATTCAAATTTAACATCTATGCATCATTTGAGAGGTTGAGAATGCTAGCAGCAATAGTATCTCCACCCTAAGAGTCCTAGGCAGTTTTCATGGGGATGCGTACCCCCCAAAAAACCTTGTGTTTTGGGGATGCAAAGCTTTGATCCCCCACGTTGCACCGCCACCTCTGTTGGGATGCAAGAAATATTGTTGGGACGTAGAGTCATTCTTGAGACATTTGGGGGACTCTTAGTAGTCTCTCAACTGTCTTGGAGATGCCTAGGCATCTCTTGCGACTAGACAACAAAAAGGTAGTTTCAAAATTAAAAAAACATAAATTTTTCAATGATTCCAACGTCCAAGGTTGAACCCTAATGACCAATGGGCCCCACCTTAGCCCCACAAACCCTATAAAACACCCTCAAATCCTCATTTTAACTCACAAATACAAATCAACAACAAGATGATAGTGTGAGTGAAGTGTTGCAAGTTCAAGAGGGTTGAGGAGGATCAAGAAGAAGAGGAAGCTACATAGATAGGGTTGGTTGCTATTAGTATGGAGGAGCTTGACTGTGTGGAGTCTAGCAGTTCTAGTGATAAGTAGTTTGGGGATGATTAGAGGCCTCACTTCACTTCATTTTGTTATTTTGAACATTCGTTATCATCATTGTACTCATTATAATCATCATTATGAAATCTTGAATATAATAAAATTTTGAACTTGACATTTTCATTGTTGAATGTTAAATTGTTAATGTTCACTTCAAAGTTTATTGTTTCTAGGTTTTACTAGTTTGCCAAAGTTTCATTTGTAATTCTTATTCTTATACATCTTTTTATAACTATTTTTTCAAGTACTATATGTATTTCAGTGCCGTTCTCGCACTGCCGCCTCATTGTTGCCCCCCTCCCATCCCCAAACTTAGGCCCTTGGTCCCCATGTCCCTGCGTCCTCCCGTTAGGAAACTCCATGGAAATATGGTCCTAGGTTATTATTTTTAAAATAATAAAGTTAAAATAAGGTGTAGTATAATGTTTTGCACAACATTATGGAGGAGAGTGCCAACAACAATGGTGTATAGCATCCCTTGGCTCATAGTGTAGCCATGAATATATGGTGTGCCATTCAACCAAGGACATTAGCAAGTAAAAGAGGCCGTTAGGTAAGGGATGGGGCACTAAGCAAGTAAAAATCATGTATGCAATTGTATGCAAGGAAGAATCAAATAAATATGGTGCTTCTATAACGAATAGAAATATTGTCTAGTTAGTAGCTTGTGTAATAAGGCACAAAGGCATATGAAAAAAGGAGTTGTTTGTTTTGATTTCAACATATGAAGGAGTGTTCAATGGCACAAGCCTTGTTGAAGTGACACATTTTTTTTTAATATGTCTACTTGACTTTTAAAATAGAGTTACTAAATTTGTAATAGTGAGGTTTGTCTATTCCTATTAATTTTCATTTTTATCAATGATTTTCATGAGGAGACACAACCTCCCTCTATATAGAGATACATCCTATTGGACATATCTTTTGACTCGCATATAGAACCTAAATCTACCATATTGTTCATATATTATAATTATAATTCTATTCTATATTCTATCTATTTATACATAGGTAAATCCTTATATATATAATATTGTGTTTTATGTATATTACATATATCAATTTTTGAGCCTTCCTAGTACACATTGTCTATAAACATAGTATTATCATCAACGATGGTTCTAGTGAAAATTTTTTAGCCTATATTTATTTTTTAACTATAAGTTTGGTAATTATTTATTTTGATCATTGAGTAGTTGGCATAATACTATCCTAAATATGTGATTTTGAACCTCGACTAGGCTTTGAAACCAATTTGTAATGCTAGTTTTCTCCTAGAGTTATCTAAGTATTAGCATCGAATTTAATAGATTAAATACTAGAGTCAAGATAATTTACAAGATGAAATATAATTAAAATATATGTGAATAAAGAATGTAAAATAAACAATATAAACTATACATGTGATAATTTGGCGAGAATTCTAAATTAAAAGTATTAACATGGTAAAATGAATAACATAGCCACATAATTCAATCATATTATTATCAAATTCTTATATGTAATATTCTCCAAATCTTTTCACATGAAGGGTTTCTAGTACTTATCTGAATTAGAGCACTTGGTATGGTCATTCTCACCCTAGGAAGATTTCAACAGTCTTGGTCCTCGTAGCTATGGCACATCTAGGAGGAACCATTTCTTATTAAGAACCAACGCATATGCTTCCCAAGCATCAACCTTGGCTAGGACAAACCCAGGTATACACTGTACCTTGAGTTGGACACGCATTGTATGCCCCATCTCCCACCAAACCGCCTTCTTTTTCCTTGAGTGATCTCCATGTCCTTTCCAAGTCTCACATGAATTCTTTATATAATCTTTTAAGGGGTGGTTTCCAAACCATCACACCCTTTCACAGAAGTTTCCTTTTAATAATTATTTAAATAAATAATTATTCCTCCCCTTAAAAGGAGTTTTTGTAGATATTCTTTATTAATCTCTATTTTAATTGTAGAATAATAATATCCTTTATTTTTTCTATCTCCCTTTAAATTTTAAAGGTTAATTTCATGACTTTCTCTTCTCTTGGGGAAAAAGTCACATAATAATATCTTTATCATGTGTGGTTCAGCAATAAGCTAGTTTGTTTTCTGGAGTCTATCAAAATAGTTATCAATAGAAATAATAATTTACTCCAATTTATGTATCTGGTTTTTAACTTCTTTCCTGTAATGTGGAAAGTTGATACATGAAAATCTACTAAAATTGTTTTTTTGTTTATTGTCAATACGGCTTTACTTCCTTACCCTTCCCTGCATAAATTACGTTGTATCCCAGGTTAGACTAGCTCCTTCTAGCTATGAATGAGTTTCATTTTCACATTTAATGTCAGTTGTGTCTCTGATATGAGTGGCAGGTTTACGGGGAATATGTTAATGGGTCAATCACCGATGAACAGCGAATGAATGTGGTGCGTAATTCTTGCCCAGGTGCAGGAGCATGTGGTGGCATGTATACAGCCAACACTATGGCAACTGCAATTGAGACCATGGGCATGACCCTTCCGTACAGGTATATCTGGTTGTTGTCAATGACATTGAAATTTGAGCAATCCATTTATCATTTTCTTGCTGAGTTCATCATCTTCTATATGTTTCATTATATTTTGTACTTAATTGATCCCATAATAATTGAATCTTTCATAACTTAATCTCCATTGGAAAAATATTGGCTATGCATGTCTCATTTCTTAAAAAAACTTTAGCACCTTTGTGTTTCTTCGACTGATGATTTTTGGGTAGCTGGTTTTTGGCACAGTTCTTCAATACCGGCAGAGGATCCACTGAAGCTGGACGAATGCCGTATTGTTGGCAAGTATATTCAGAAATTGATAAGTCTTGATTTGAAACCAAGAGATATCATCACAATGAACTCCTTACGCAATGCAATAGTCATCACAATGGCTCTCGGTGGTTCCACTAATGCTGTCTTGCACTTGATTGCCATTGCCAGGTGATATAACCTCTTTCTTAGTTTGAGTTGAAGGATGCATTCCAGATCAAAAACTCTATAATGAAATCTGTCCAAATTATCATAATACCATTTTCTTTAGCAATTGTGTTTATTAAGTGTACCGATTCTTCTACTGTAGATCGGTTGGTTTGGATTTAACTCTGGAAGATTTCCAGAGGATTAGTGATCAAGTGCCTTTTCTTGCTGATCTCAAGCCTAGTGGAAAATATGTAATGGAAGACCTTCATAAGGTATAGAGGTTGTTTTATGTGGATGTGTTGCATTTTCTTGCATTGCAAATCTAATGTCTTGTTACATTCAAACAGTTCACATAATATTTAGGATATCAAGTACTTATTGACTTCACATTCTATCCCTCTAAATTGATTATAGAATGTTTTTCATTTAGGTTGGAGGAACACCGGCAGTAATACGCTACCTACTGGAGCTGGGGCTGTTAGATGGTGATTGTATAACAGGTTAGCATTCCATGTTTAATTATAGACAAGGTCTATATCACCTTTAATAGTGACCACTTATAAAAACATTCGCAACCGTTGCAGTTACAGGAAAGACACTTGGAGAAAATGTCAAAAACTGTCCTCCTTTAACAGAGGGTCAGGTAAGATACAGTTTATGGGGCATGACTCTGGTTAAATTCTGTTTTAAAATACAATTCAGTTTCTAATCTATTATTTTATGCCAATGCAGCAAATAGTGAGGCCCATAGAAAATCCAATCAAGTCAACAGGGCATATTCAGATATTGTATGGCAACTTAGCACCAGATGGGTCTGTTGCAAAAATTACGGGGAAGGAGGGTCTTTATTTTTCAGGTGCTAGTCTTGGAACCATTATGTAAATTCATGGAAAATGCACTTCATAAAAAAATTAATATTTGGAGAGTATTACTTTTAGCGATAAATCTTTTGGTTTCTGTTATAGTTATTAGTTATGGTCTAATGCATTAAGATTTGCAGGCCCCGCTCTTGTTTTTGAAGGAGAGGAGTCCATGTTAGCAGCTATTTCTGAGAATCCACAAAGTTTCAAGGTATGGAATTTTTGGTCCAATCATTTTTTCATTGTTTGATTCATAGTATAAGAACTTACCAAGAACTTGCTAAACTCATGAGTACTTGAGTAAAAACTGTTATTAAGAACAGAAGAACGAGATGAGAGCAGAGGCATGCATCTCATGGAGAGAGTGCTGTATTATATAGATTCAAGTAACATCCTGTTACAACCTACTCATTCAAGAACTACAACCTCCTTACAACAACTTTATTGATGACGTACAGCTAACCACTTAATTAATTACATACAAGTGTAAATATACAATTTATTAATGTTTTTATACTTATATTCTAATGCCCCCCTTAATGACTAAACCAGAAGGATTTGGAGGTTCAGTCATTAAATTACAATATGGCTCCTAAGATATACAAAAATGGAAAGAAATATTTGCACGAGCAACCTTTATAACAACACTTGAGAAAGATATGCTAAAGGAACAAAATGAACATGCTCTGTTGTGGATTATCAATTGGTTTCTTGTCCTCCAAGATGGTGCATCTAATTCTGGAAAGTCATTTTTGTGCTCATCTTCAAAATACCACTAGGGCCTTTGAAGCACCATAGGTGAATGCTATGAAGACAAAGTCCGAGCTAGAGGTGGATTTTGTATGGGCCGAACCTCAGATGGAATGAAAATGCCTTTAGTTCTATGTTGTTGATACATAGGTGGAGAAGAACCACCCAGAGGCTAACACACTATAATACCACATGAATCAGAAGGTACATCTGTGAATGGCACCATAGTGCTAGCTTCTATACTGACCTCCTTAGGTTTATGACCAGATTGAGTTTCCTTTGGCATAGCATGTGAAGCAAGAACAAGTTTGTATCAAGCCTTTGTACATACTGCTTGGCCTAATGCCTCGAGCAATTATTTTAACCTGTTTTACATCAGAGACAATGCACTTTGTCCCATGAAATTGAACTAGAATGTTAGGATTTTCTAATTTGGCTACTAGAGAGTAAATTTTTGTTCAGACCTAGAACACACCAAATATTTTGTATTAAAAATTTGATCCCATCATTGAGTGCAATTCTCACATCACATATCTTTTTAATCATATGTGACTTGCCATCACTAAGTGAAACATAATCCTTTTGACTATTATCAGCAATAAACCCGAGGTATCAATTCTTTCGACACGTGAAGTGTCTAGATGCGCTTGAATCAAAGAACCAACAACTGCTTTTATAACGGTTTGAAAGAGCCATCAATGCAAACTCCTTGTCATGGTCTTCCTCAATAGTAGTTGGCACATTAACCTTATTTTGTGGCTTGTGGGATAAATCATATTTCCTACAATCTTTCTTCATATGCCCAAGTTTTTGACAATAGAAGCATTGTACCTTTCTTTGTGGTTGTGAAGTGGGAGAATAAGAATTGTGACTAATACCTTGAAATTGTCCAGCAACTGCAATTTTTGAAGTTCCAAAAGGAACTTCACTCATTTGCCTTGTTGTCATTCCTTCTACAACAAATATGAACTGTTCTTCTCAAAGGTCAAAGTTTAGCTTTCCACCAATAGGTTCAAAGACTCCTCAAATGTTCCAAAGAAGGGCAGTAGGCAATTGATGATCAGAGGAACCATATCTTCCTTGTCGATTGGTTTGTTTACCTTAACAAGTTGATCTTTAAAATCATTGAGTTTTCAAAAGATGCTTTGAAAAAGATCCACCTTTATTCAATTTAGTAGAAAACAAGATAGTTTTAAATACAAAACTATGCCTTTCTCAAAGACTTGATATTTGTCTTTTAAACTATCCCATAACACATGCGCAAATGTAGCATTTCAGGCTTAAGGTATTAAATTATCAAAACACTAACTTGAGAATTAGTAGGCCTTCCTTATGATGCCTATCAAAATCATCTGTGTTGTTGACAAGCTCACTGCCTAGGATAATTCCATCCTATATCTGATACTCTGCAATTGTATCTTGTGGCTCCAGATATTATAATTTTTCTTAGTCAATTTTTTGTGTCTCTATCAACACTAAATTTTGGATATTGGCCATTAACCTCACAACCCTAGAGAATATATTAACCTAGAGAAAATTGCTCTAGATTTTTTTTTTCCTAAAACCCTACTTAGATTTTGTAGACTTTAAATTGAAGACTTTTTAGGGAGAATTAAAACACAAATACCCGTGATTGTAACTGGGGATTTTAACCAGCAAGGAAATGCCACGATTTGGCTACGAAAAAAAAAACTTGAAGAAACCCCCAGCTTTTGCAAGAACTAAATTGTGCCCTTCTGCAACCTGCAAGTGACTATAGGTTTTCTGCTTGCAAAGCCACTGCAAATGTCACGGCCTTCCATGATTTCAAACCTCTTTCTTGTGCTGGCTGCAAATCTTGAGGTTTTTTGCAAATTCCATGTAATTTTTGAAAGTCACAGACTCTTATTTGCAAGTTCTGATCTCCTTCAACCTTTCTGAATGACCACATGACCTTCATGAGCCTTTTTCCCATATCTACAAACTTTTTGTCCTTCAAACATGATTCTAGTTTGACCTTCATCCCTTATGTATCCCTAAAAGCCTTTAAACATAAGACATAAGAATTTCTTTATTTCTCCCAGCTGCTTGGTTAGAGTTTTTTAGCATTTTTCTAGCAGCTTCAAGACATTTTCAGCAATAGTTTTTTAGAAGAGGAAGGAAACAAGTTTAGAAGAGGAAAGAAGGGAAGGGGAATATTATTTGTAGGCTATAGCCACTGTTTGAAGACATTTTCAGTCATTGCAAGGTAGATTTTATAGTCACCAAGACTGTATAATAGTCAATTTTTCATTTTTTTAAAATAGTCGTTTTGTTTTTTTAGTTTGGTCTTTACTGCGAGTCACAAAAACCATAGTCCTATAGTAGCTTGTCAAACATTTCTTTCATCTTTGCCAGTGAAAAAGAGCAACAGTGATGAACGTGTGATTGATAGTGAAAAAGATGCCAATGTAAACCTAAGGCACAATGAAGTTGAAGGGATTGTTAGGAGTTTGTGTTCTTTTGAAAATCTAAACACAAGTTTTGTTGCAACACCAAAAAACCATTTTGCATGCCTTTCATCCACTCTCTAGAAGTTTGCAAAATGCCCTTTCAACTCCAAAAAGCCCTTGATGTAATTTGTCACCATTTTGGACAATAACCAGGCCAAATATGTAGGGGGCAACAAGCATTGGTTGTGTCATATTTGCAAAATTGATTTTTATGGAAGCTATAGTAGAGTTGAGCACTATTTATTGAGCATGGACATGGGGTTAGGGTTTGTTTGGAAATAACATTGGAACAACAGTTTGCAATAACAATGTTGTTTTGGGAGAGGACATGGGGTTAGGGTTTGTTTGGAAATAACATTGAAACAATGGTTTGAAATGACAAAGTTGGTTTGGGAGAGGACATGTGGTTA
Organism: Sequoiadendron giganteum; assembly: GCA_007115665.2. Classification (NCBI taxonomy): domain Eukaryota; kingdom Viridiplantae; phylum Streptophyta; class Pinopsida; order Cupressales; family Cupressaceae; genus Sequoiadendron; species Sequoiadendron giganteum. The sequence goes on along the minus strand of CM021106.1, from coordinate 360,817,548 downwards.
GGGTTTGTTTGGAAATAATATTGAAACAATGGTTTGAAATGACAGTTCGTTTGGGAAAGTGAAGCCAAATTATTACTAGTGGATGTGCATCCACACCAATGCCATCTATTCAAGAGTATTTGAATGTACTAGTTGAAGGTGTTATGATAGAGGGAAGAGGAAGGTCACTTCTATTATAGGTGGGAAAAATACAATGGTAGATTTGTTGAATTTGCAATAGTGTAAGGAAATCCATGATTTAGTGGCCAATTTTTTTATGTCCATGCCATCTCATTTCATATGGCAAGGTCTCCTCATTTGAAAGAAATGTTGAGAAAAACAAATACAATTGGACCCTCTTATGCAGCCTTTGGAGGACATAGATTGCATACTTCCCTCAACAAACAATATTTTAAGGTGAACGTATTAATGGAGGACATGGGGAAAACACGGATTAGGACAGTTTGTTCCATTGCCATGGATGGAGGGATTGATATTCAACATTGACCACTTTTGAGAGAGGCCATAGAGGAAGTTTGGCCTTCTAGCATTGTGCAAGTTGTGATAGATTCAACCCATTTTTGTATGTTAGTTGATTTGATAGTTGAAACTTACAAACACATTTTTGGACTCGATGTTTGGCACATGATTTGAAAGACAAAAGAAAATGGATTGGTTGAAGATAGTGGCGGCCAAAGCTAGAGATATAAAAACATATTTGTATGTTACCACCACGCATCACTTACATTATTGTCTTCTTTTTCGTAGAAAGCATTCCTCAAGTTAGTTGAGACTAGATATGTTAGTTATTTCATTTTGCTAGAGAGGATGTTGGATGTGTGGGAGACACTACAATCCATGGTGGTTTGTGGAGAGTGGAAGAAGTGGGCTGAATCAAAGACTAAAGAAGTGAAGAAGGTGAAACAAGGGGTGCTTGATGATGCTTGGTAGTCCACTATCAAGCAATATATTTTAATTAATATACTTGCATTTTGTTCTAATTTTTATTTTTTATATGAAATTAATATTGTTAATTTTTTTAATTTTTTAAATGTTGTTTGCAAATATATTTGCTCCATCATATCATTTGTTTTGGGGGTATAGGTATTTTGATATAGACTCTCCAAGCCTTAGAAAGATTTATGAGACTTTTGAAATCATGTTGGATCAAATGAAGCAAGCAATTCATGACAAAGTTCCTAAATTACATTTCAATGAGAGCATATTAGGCCAATTGTGAAGAAGAGGTGGAACACAATGAATGCCCCTCTTCATATAGTTTCCTATCCTTTTAAGCCCAAGTGGTATGAGCCAAACTTGATAGAGTTCCTCTTGATTGTGATGACGTAAAGGAGGGGTTTATGAAGGCCTTCATGAAAATGTATAGTGTTGAGGATGGAAGTAGACTTCGGCAATAGTGGATTTAGTTTGTCAATTTTTGGGATCCTACATTTAGCAAACCCTATGTTGCCATGTTTTTTCCATTTCCTTGCTATTGGTAGACTAGATGGGTTTTGGTACTAGAGAAGGAGCCAATTTGCGGATGGGACAGCTAGGGGATAACTTTCCTCAACCACACTTTAGGGAACTAACAAAATAAACACATTTTTAATTAAGAACATCAATAAAATGTCAAATCCATAATCTTTTAACAATAAAAAAATTTCCCAACCCTAAAACATGATTGAAAACTTAAAAGCTGTTAGTGTTGTGTAGCTTCGGGAGAAATTTTCCCTTAGAATAAAATTATCTCAAGGCAGGCAGGTCGGCCTTTGTTCTACAAATAATATTTATATTGTTCAAGGTCGGCTCTAGATGAGGAGTTGCCTAGCTTGTATATATAGGAGAAGGTATCTCCTCATTTGTGGATCATCAATTCATTCAACTTAAGTTTGCACTTCAGCAGCAGCTCGCCTTCTAAGGAGCAGATTCGATTCTTAAAGGAAGTGTCATCATTTGTGATTCACTTCAAGGAGAAGTGTATCTATTCATTGTATTAGACTCAGCCTTGTCAAAGGCTTGATTCTGTATGCAGTTTTTGCATTTATTCTTCTAATATATAAGAGATCATTTTGCTGGGTTTTTTCTCCCTCGAGTAGGAGGGTTTTCCCAGGGTAATCACTATGTTCATTGTCTATGGGTTGCATTTTCTGCTTGTTTGCATTTCTGATCCTAAAAACTAACCTAGTATCAAAGCGGGTTCAGGGAATCCGATCAGATTTGTTTAAGCAAACATTGCAGATTGAGAGGTATTCAATTCAATGAAAATCACCTGAAGATTGGTGTTCTTCGGGAGGCATCAAGGAAATCAGAGGTTTATAATCCTTGTAAGGTTTCTTTATTTTATAAGTGTTTCAATGGATTAGGAGGATACGTGAGCTCTGGAAGGGCATATTGGTATCGTGATTGTTCCGACTAATACATTATATGTTCGAAGGATGAATACCGATTGAAGCAAGGAAATTGGCGGAACATTTCTGGAAACATCAATATTGCAGATATTATATGAAACCTTCGATTCAACGCTTCACGTGAGGATTGGTGTAATCCTGAGTGATTGCCATTGTCATCGGACGTGTATGCTCATTGGTGCACATTAATTTACCATTGCGCTCTTTGTTTTGGTGAATACTCCTGAAGATGACTTGTTTCTATATTGCCGGTGAATCCATCTATTGTCAATAGCATTGATAAAATTAATGATAGTAGACGATTTGTATTTTAAAGGAAAATAGAGATGGGAATAAAAATATTTGGTGTTACTCTATGCTTTATATTTATGTGCGGGTCGAGGAACTATCACAGTTATTCTTCTGTAGATGTGATTGGTATTAGTGATGGGTTCATTCATCAATCGAAGCGACTACACTCAGATTGTGTCCCTCATTGTTGGTGCCATGTGTGCTCTTTGTGCGACTATACTCAGATTGTCATTGCTGGCGACTATATATTGGGCCAATTTCATACTATGTGCCATCCTGTATATGGTTAACTTTGCCGCTTAATTCATCGGGTGAATTCGTGTTACTCTTGCCGCTTCTATATATGTCTCATCTTGATGAAGAGTCAGACCCATATAAGTTTGTTGGTTATATCATTCTAATTGCGCTTGGGTTCATTCATCAATGGAAGCGACATGCGGAGTATTTATTCATGCACTCAAATCCATCTATCATCATTCGCGCTGGGTTAGTTGATGTGTAGTATTCAGATCGTCCGAGGATCCTATGTGTTATCATCCAGTCGCTGCTCTCATTGTGATTGTCGGGTCCTAGTTGTGTGCGTGCTTCTACATTAACATCATTCGAGGCGAGACTTCTTATGTATTAATTCTTTTCTTTATTATTGGCATCCTTGAAGGGCTTCGATCTCTCAAGTCATTAAGACATTGCTAGTTCATGTTGATCGAGTGTCTTGCTCATATATTCGTGTGGCTGGCATATCCATGTCGTTACTGGGTGATGTTTATTATTTGGTTAGATGGAGCCATTTGGAGTTGCGGGTTGGAGATATGAGATCCACAATTTAGTTATATTTCAGATTGTATTCATTGTGCTTGACTTTGATATTGGTGCAAGAGTATTTGCCTGGAGACGTTGTGGCAGCTACAAACAAAAGCAGCCTCCCAATCACATATAAGGCAATCCCATACTGGACTATGTATGGCAGACATGAGAACAAATTGGATATGATCAGCTGTGTCTTTGAATTTCTACAGAGGGATGGCCTAAAGGAGCCTATGATGGAAATTCGTGAAAGCGTAAAGGCATATCTGGCACAGGACTTCTCTATAGGAGATATTTCCAGCCAGGCTTGCACATTTAGTTAGAAGTATTTGGAGGTCTTATGCATCACCAACTTCATACAAATCCAAAACAAACGAAAGAGAAAACATTTAACAGTTGGGAAGAGACCGCAAGACAAGCGTTTGACTGCATATGTAGAATTAACTAACATAAAGAGATAAGTATTTTATAATGATCATGAATTTTATGTAGTTAATAATAATTCATGCAATAACATTGGAAATAGTGAATCATGCATGCTTCTAGCATTGGTATGTATATTTCTCTTCGAGGTAGTTTGATTCTATGAACTATTATTAATCTCTCTAAAATGCAGGATGAAGCAAGGAGCAAAAGGATGATGCGAGATTGCATAAGGAATTCAAGGGAGGAAGAGCTTGATGCATCTTGTGAGGAAGTCATGCCGGCTGAAGAAATGAACAAACATGGAGACATAGTTTGCAGCCTTGGGACTGAGTTGGTGGTGCACAACTCCCATGATTCTTCGCTAGAGACATCTCTCGAGGGAACAAGGTTGGGTCAACCTTGGATGGAGAGTTTGCATTGACAAAGAAGATTGAGAAAGATGAAGACACTAAACAACGGAGAACCTATACAAATTGTCATTGCAATCAGCTACTTCGAAGAGGAGGAAATGACATTCAAAGGGAGTCAAATTCCGAGAATTCAAGGCACGAGTTAAGAGCATGTCTAGGAAAAGGATTAAGGTTTTGAGATCAGTCAATGGAGGGAAGTTCACTTCTAGACGATTTCTTTGCAATTTCTGAGGCAGTGATCAAGAGGGAGTTCTGTGACTCACTGAGAAGAAGTGAAGGTGTCAGCTAAGTGGGTGGTAGTGTTGCAAGGCTAAGTGTAAAAGTCCTTGGAAGATCTCTTCAGCTCCAGAGAACATAATTGCACAAGATAGTCAATCTGGATTTGACATTGGTAGCTTCGCAAACCTATTCAAAATAGGGTGATCTGGGATGAGGTTGAGAAGGACAATCCTGAACTCTCGCAAGTTAGTAGTGCCGGAGGTGTGCGTTGGAAACTATTCCTCTAAGGCAAGCATTGCAAACAATCTTGGACGAGGAGGTCAGGAGGTTGATGCAAGTACTTGGAGCTTCAGAGGGAGTCGCATCATCATGAAGATTTGTTGTAATGTATATTTCTTTGAGACGGAGAAGTATGAGGTGAAAGCCCTTGTAGTGTATATTTCTCTGAGACGGAGAAATATGAGGTGCAAGCCCTTATTCATCTCTGAGACTGAGATGAGACGTCATGTTAAGAGACTCCATGACGACATCACGTTGAGAGACTTCGTGATGAACCCTTGTACATCTCTGCGACTAAGATGTGTTTCTTTACACACATGGGAGTAGCCATTGTGGATGTCATGTTGAGAGATTCCATGACGACATCACGTTGAGAGACTCCGTGATGAACCCTTGTACATCTTTGAGATTGAGATGTGTTTCTTTCCACAATTGGGAGTAGCCATTGTGGACATCACGTTGAGAGACTCCGTGATGAACTCTTGGACATCTCTGAGACTCAGATGTGGTTTTCCACAAATGGGTGTAGCCATTGTGGGCGTCATGTTGAGAGACTCCATGACGAGGATATCTGGAAAATACCTCCCTAGCTAAGAGGGAGTGTTAGTGTTGTGTAGCTTCAGGAGATATTTTCCCTTGAAATAAAATTATCTCAAGGCATGCAGGTCGGCCTTTGTTCTACAAATAATATTTATATTGTTCAAGGTCGGCTCTAGATGAGGGGTTGCCTAGCTTGTATATATAGGAGAAGGTATCTCCTCATTTGTGGATCATCAATTCATTCAACTTAAGTTCGCACTTCAGCAACAGTTCGCCTTCTAAGGAGCAGATTCGATTCTTAAAGGAAGTGCCATCATTTGTGATTCGCTTCAAGGAGAAGTGTATCTACTCATTGTATTAAACTCAGCCTTGTCAAGGGCCTGATTCTGTATGTAGTTTCTGCACTTATTCTTCTAATATATAAGAGATCATTTTGCTGGGTTTTTTCTCCCTTGAGTAGGAGGGTTTTCTCAAGGTAATCATTGTGTTCATTGTCTATGTGTTGCATTTTCTGCTTGTTTGCATTTCTGATCCTAAAAACTAACAAAAGCATCCGAAGACATATTTGCTATTGATACATTTCACAAACACAAGCCCACATAAACATCCAGTATCATGGAAAGTTGTCTTTTTTGCATTTTTGCATTTTTTTAAAAAAAGTGAATGATTGCAAAGGTGCCAAAAACATTTACTAGGGGAGGGTTTTAGCTTGCACAAAGGACATTTATCAATCAAAGGTAAGTATTTTTCTAGTTTCTTAAGAATTAAAAAAAAAAAAAGATTTTCTTAAACATTTTGAATTTAAAAAAAAAAGATTAATTTTTTTTATTATGTTTATATGTATTGTAAGATTGTATTTTTTTTAAATATTTAGATAACATACATTAGGGTTACATTTTTAGTTTTTATTTTTATTTTTCTTATACCAGCTCTCTATTCAAAATATCTGCTAGTTCAAGTTCAATGGCCCTCAAGGCAAATAGACAATTCAATTATGATCAAGCATCACCTCTATGGAAATATGTTATGGTGATTGAACAACTTCTAGGAGGTGGGGCTTATCTTTGGTGTTGTAGTCACTATGGAGTCGAGTATAAGAGCTTTTGTGGTCGAGTGAAAGCTCACCTAGTGGTTGCTGAAAGAACAAATTATGACATATATTAGAGAACAAGGAGAAGCTGATATTGTGAGTGAGAGCAAAATTAAAATCTCATCCTTTAGTGAAGAAAGGCTACCTACAGGGTCTCCTTCAATAGTGGCTGCCCCAAATCCTTTCTTGGAGACAAACAATGGCCCTTTGGACAGCCTTCCTTTGAAATGTGTTCCGCTGTCCCCTACCATAGTGATCCCCAAAATGCCATGGAACATAGAAAATTAACCATCTTCTCATTTTTTAATACAATCGATCTTTTTGGTAGAACAATATGTGAAGTTTAAGTTTAATTTCTTGAGATATTATTGTTATATTTAGTTTAATGTTTACACCCCACAAAGCTATTTATCTTGCATTCATAATGAAAATTGAGAGATTTGTATGTCACTAAATTAGAATTTCTGTAATTTATGTTAAAAACAGAGTTTCCAATATTGCTTAGTGCTTTTTCTATTCACAACTGCAGGGAAAGGTGGTTGTTATAAGGGGAGAGGGCCCAAAAGGTGGGCCGGGGATGCTAGAGATGTTAACTCCTACTAGTGCCATTATGGGTGCTGGTCTTGGCAAGGTAATGGGATGCAAGGTCTTTAGTGATGGTACACTTTTGTGGTAATAATATTACTGTTTTTGATGATCTGGTAGTAGTTTTTTATTTCTTGAATTCAATAATTGCTTGAGGGTATGCTGGAGTCTATTGCACTTAACTGCAAAGATGGTGCTTGTTTCAGTTGGGTAAGTATGGTCTTCTCAGATACTGACTGACTGCTAATTGGGCATTCTGGACAGGAAGTGGCCTTGTTAACTGATGGAAGGTTTTCGGGTGGTTCACATGGTTTTGTTGTCGGCCATGTTTGCCCCGAGGCACAGGTAATCCTTTGTTTCAAAATTATTTCCTTTGTCCTTGTAGCCATTTGTCTGATCTGATTTTTGATCAATTTGTGGGAATCACATTTGCTTTCATCTTCTCAAGATTTACCGGTCCAATGAAATCTCCGAGGCAGATCTTTACAGATACTTTCATGATTTATGCTTTATCACTTTAGGTAGGGGGCCCCATTGCCTTGATCCAAAATGGAGACATGATCACTATTGATGTGAGAACAAAGAGAATAGATGCGGCTTTGACAGAAAAAGAGTTTGTAGAAAGACGGGAAAAATGGTCCCCTCCACCATACAAAGTTAATAGGGGAACATTATACAAGGTATGCTTTTGCTGGATGGATACATGCATTTTGGTTTTGCCTAACTGACTGGTTTTATTTATTGATATGCCATTACTCTCACATGGAACTACAATGTATTGGCAGTATATAAAAAATGTGAAATCTGCAGCTGAGGGCTGTGTCACAGACGAGTAAAATGTTGAGGTAATGAGCCATGGTTTGCAAATATGCAGAGCATTTACATGCATCTAGTGCATTAGGAATATCACCATTTAGGTTAAAAAAAATATCAACAAAGGCATTTTGAAGGCTTTTCATTTTTATTTTTGAGAAGTTTGTGATCTCTTCTGATTTCAATGTGACAAAGGCAAATGTACACAAATGAAAGTTAACTGTTGTGATTCATATCGTCCAACTAAGATGTCGAGTTTCTTTTCTGTTCTGTCATGATTGCACCCTCTGAGAATGTCAACTATCTTTCGAAAGCAAGAGCTATACACAGCACCTTCTACTTATTTTGGTTTTAATCTTGAGATGTTTTAACAAGTGAAATGGGTGTGCAACATTGAAATAATGCTTTTATCTCAATATTTACTTTTTCCAGTATTTGAAAAGCTATCTGCAGAAGTGGCAGTTAAATGGCTGAAAGCACAAACATAACGTATGTGGAGCTATTCATTTGGAAACTCATTGTTGTTTCTGTGATTTTTGCAGGGGTTGGGATAGATCATCAACAATAGATACCTATTCTAGCCACTACAAACAATAGTTCCAACTTTGCCTTTTGCTGGTTTGGTGTCTTTCTTATATGGTGATGCACTTGTATCTATCTAGGGAAGGTTCTTAATGCCTGGGCAATATAATTACTCAAGCAAGCATATTGTAAAGTTTTGTTTTATTGTGTATTGGATTCCAGTCTGGTACTTCACGTCCACTCAAATAAATGATTGCCCATTCAGATAAATGATTCCTTATGTTTGTGATACAGGAAAGGTAGATTCCTTCTGGGAAGAATGTTTTTGTATTCACACACGTTATTGTAGCTTAGCTTAAATTTCTTTTATTTATGCAGTGGAATTGGCTTGGTAAATCTCATGTTTGTATGAATTTGTTCAACGTACCTGGTGATATTAACATTTCATGCCATATCATGAGACAAGCTTTCCAATTTTGAGTGTTTATGTATAATACAGAGGAGCTTCTGAATATATCAAAATAGTCGTGGCATTGATTTGTTACTTTTTAAACATTGAAATGCAATACTGGTACAGATCATTCTAAGCTGGACCTCACATGGGGCTTGCCAAGTGGTATCCAAAAGACTGGAGGTTACTTTTAGAATTGTGCTATAGTTGTTAATGTTTAACACAGTTCATTATTGGCATTGGCTCACTCATGATTTATCCATTGCCATGTGTCAGACATCGCTCTATGAGAAGTTCCTTGTAGAATGCCCCTCTCAGCTCAAGTCATTTTCAACTCCTGCAGACACATGGAGTGAAAAAGAAAACAACGCGACTTGATATTTTTTGCATCAGCTATTGATAGGTTTAAAGTATGGCAGCTGAAGTTAAATAAAGCTAGCCTGACATCAGAGAGCAGTAGTGTTAAACTAAATTGAACTATCAGTATTCTTGCTGCTATCAATAGGTAAGACATTGCAGGCAGGGCTTAAATTTGACGGTCCACCTTGTCCATAATACAGAGGAGCTTCTGAATATATCAAAATAGTCGTGGCATTGATTTGTTACTTTTTAAACATTGAAATGCAATACTGGTACAGATCATTCTAAGCTGGACCTCACATGGGGCTTGCCAAGTGGTATCCAAAAGACTGGAGGTTACTTTTAGAATTGTGCTATAGTTGTTAATGTTTAACACAGTTCATTATTGGCATTGGCTCACTCATGATTTATCCATTGCCATGTGTCAGACATCGCTCTATGAGAAGTTCCTTGTAGAATGCCCCTCTCAGCTCAAGTCATTTTCAACTCCTGCAGACACATGGAGTGAAAAAGAAAACAATGCGACTTGATATTTTTTGCATCAGCTATTGATAGGTTTAAAGTATGGCAGCTGAAGTTAAATAAAGCTAGCCTGACATCAGAGAGCAGTAGTGTTAAACTAAATTGAACTATCAGTATTCTTGCTGCTATCAATAGGTAAGACATTGAAGGCAGGGCTTAAATTTGACGGTCCACCTTGTCCATCATGAATTTTTTTTCCTACGGTTTAGTCTTCATTATTGCCTTTCGCATGACAATTATCATTTTTTCACTGCAAGTCAAATTTTATATAATAAGGCATTGATAGGAGAGGGGCATGAACATTTTCAGCATAAGGCACATGTCTCCTCTCTGCCATAGAAGCACTGTCAATACCTAGGCGACCATCTCTTGGAATAGGTTGAAAAAGATGACAATTTTTTCACCTGCTGTCCATTCATCTCAAATTTAAAAAACCTCAAAGTCTGTTATAAATTTGATTTATGATAGTATTAGCATAGAACTTGTAACATACCGACATTAAAATGAAACTAACGAATCATAATGCATTGGTGTGTTCTGCCTCATATGGGATACATCACCATTACAAATGTGAACAAAAAAACGACTTTTAAAACATTTTAAATTCTTCTTTGTTTGACATCTTTCCAAATTTCATACACTTTGCTCCATTCCACTGCTGATACATCAAGTGTTGTTAGATACACTCTCATCAAAGCATCCAATATATCTAATGTTAGAGCTGTTCGTCGGATATTTTTTATTATGTTTTGCCTTGAAAATCTTCTTTCACATTGCATTGTACTTGTTGGAATAGTAAAGATTGTTTGCCATAGCTTTGTCATGTTTGGAAAACTTGTGAGTTTGTGACAAAAAACCCTCCAAGTTTCCTTCATTGATAATCCCTCACAACTAAGATGAAGAGTATCAACAAATATATGCAACTCTTGTTTACAAGCTTCAACATTAAATAATGTTTCATTTTCTTCTCCCTCACATAAAGTATGTTGCATGTGTTGAAAAAGATTATCAAGCCAACACTTTAAATTATTTTCTCTAGCACGAGCATCCTTTAGATAATGACAAGTACTAAACAACTTTACAAAGTTGAAAAACACAAGATTCATAAATCTTCCATTTAAACAATCTATAAGTGTTTGAACATATTCTTTTGCAAGTTGTTTACAACTCTAATGAACCATCAATGCAAGGTTTTAGTGATTGTTTTTTTGAATCAACATAATCACCATGTGCATGTGAAATTGCCACAAATTGCAATTCATGCCTATGAACAATGCCTTTTTTATCAGTAATCTCTAAATAACCATTTTTAGAGGCATCCAAGAATTGAGATAAGTAATAGGTACCATCAACAAATGTATCACTTATCATAAACCACTCGCTGAAATTGTTTATAGTAATATCGATAGATGCCTCTAATGATGTAACATCAACATACTCTTCTTGAAATTTTCTATTGAGCTTGTTCAACATAAGTATTATATCTGCAAGCATGTGTAAAAATTGAATTGAAAATATTCTCGCTTTATCATACCATGACTTTCTCTTTTCATTTTTCCATAAAGTCAATATATGAGGCATCAATACAATAAGCTTTTCAATAACTTGTCCTCTTGAAAGCCATCTAACTCCATGAATTTGAAGAGCTTGAAGAGTTTCAAGTTGCATGACTCCTTTTAAAGAAATGAGTTCCTTGTTTCTTTTAGTAGAATTTTGTGCCCAAGAATACACCTTATTTGCTAATTTCTCAACAAATAACAATCAAGATTTTTTTTGGAAGCATCTGATGTAGTTAAAGCTTCACGATGAGCAATGCAATGAACACCTACAAGATTAGGTACATCTTTTTTCATAAAAGAAACAAACCCATTGTCTCTACCAACCATGGATGAAGCACCATCTGTGGAAACAACTATTAAGCGTGTATTTGAAAGCCCCCTTTCTTCCTTTAAAACATTGATTGCATCATAAATTGTTTTTTCTTTTGCATTACAAACATTTATGAGCTTTAAAAATTGTGAAGTTGGTTGCCCCAACCCTTTTGAGTCTAAAAAAGTTGCATAGACCATAAGATGCTTCTTTAAATTGCGATCTGTACTTTCATCCAACATCAAAGAGAAAAAAAGGACTATCCAACATTTTAGCATTTTGTACCTCTTCAAGATACTTAGATATAGCAAAAAGAAATTGATTTGTAGCTATCTGATTTGTGTATGAATTGTAGTCCTTATTCTTTGGCATGTTTGGTAACTGTAATGTCATTTCAAAAGAGCAAAGTGATTCATATTTTGAAAGGGGTAAATCCTCTTGAACCATCCAAAAATCTAATTTTATAGTTGTGATGACTCTTTCTTTGTTAATGTCATCAACATTTGCTATATGTTTTGTAATAGGTTTTGCTTTCTTTTCATTTCCACATGTCCATTTAACTAGTGAAATTTTATGAATGTTTGAATTGCATGAGTAACTAATGAATCATGTTGTAAATTAGTGCAAACATTACTTGCTCCCCATGGTTCAACTACATTATGTGTTTCACAATATATGCATTTCATAACTTTTTTTCCTTCATATATTCTACATTTCAGCGACTTAAACTTTACTTTCCATTTCTTACGAAATTCTCGTTTTACTTCGAGTTATCTTTTTCTTTGTGTATTGTTTTTTCTTGTTTGATATTCATCAACATACTTTTCAGTGTACCCCAAAATATCTAAGTCTTCATTTAAATCAAAATTATGATCTTCATTGGGTGCTACAACTTCGGATGTACTTGACCATGGAAAAAAAATGCTTGATAAAAAGTTGATTATTATTAAATGCGATCCAAAATGTTTAATAAAAAAAATTCTACAATATTTAATTTTACTGTGGTAAACTGTTACAAATTTTTAATATAAGATTTGTAAATCATTTTTTTTTAAAGAACAAAAGAAATAAAATGAAAATCATTTTACTCTTTTTATTGTGCAACAAAATCGTTTTCTTTTTTGTTGTAAATTGTAATTGTGCAGCAAAATCTCTTTACTTTTTGCAAATCTTTTTTTTTTTTGTTGTAAGTTGTAAGTGTGCAAAAAAACTTTCCCTTTTTGACTTTTTGCTTTTTTTTTCTTTTGGTTGTGATTAAACTCTAAAACCAGATTTAATAAAAGAAAAAATAAATATTTTGATGGTAAAACAAAAAATGGTTTGAAGGAGAAGATTGTTGTTTTTATAAAAAACTATTAAAAAACTCAAAAAGTATTTAGAATAAAAGAAACTCAAAAATATTTAAAATCTTAAAAAAAATCTAAAACTTTGAGATTTGTTTTTTCAACAATAGAAGTTTGCATTAAAAAAAGAAAAAGAAGTTTTTATTCTTTTATTAAAGTATAGAAGAAGTTTCTATTAAAAAAATTAAAAGTATATATATATATACAGTCAAATTTTCATATGAATTGTTTTTTTACAGTTTCTAAACTAAATTGCATGTATTAACATACAGTTAAATATTTGTTTTTACTGTATTCTACAGTTAAAATCTTCAAATATAGGTATACGACCATCAAATTTAAGCCTTGATTGTAGGGTAGGGAAAAAATAATAATTTAACTTTCAGATTCTTTAATAGATAATAAAAAAAGAAAGGATGAATATGCTACTTAGTATAATTAGGTCCATCATACAAGGAAAAAGTCATGCCTTGGTTGTTGTGTAGCCCACCATGGAGCACATCTTGCACAATGCTAGGCTGTAACATCTTAGAAAGCTCCATTAAAAATACCAACATATTAAGAGGATTGAGGCAGGCATAAATGTTGTAACCTTTTCTTTTGGAAATTGCGAACTTACGTATCTGCTTTATCAGCTTCATTGGAAATCTTTGCTTACATGCATTCTGAGTTTCTGTTTACTAACTGTTTCAAAATTATTGGAGACACTATCAATGTTGGATGACTACTGTTGACATAAAAATTGGTATATGATACTGATCTTAATTGTTCTTGTAAAAAATCTTGTTAGAGCTAACAACTCACAAGGAAGATAGAATAAATGATATGCTTTAACAATACTAAAAACCAGAAAAAAAGGGGTAATACAATCCATGCACATTCACACAACACAACACACAGTAGTTTCCTACTCTTAACTATTTTCTTTTTGTTGATATCAACGAATGGTACAACCCATTACAATCTCTTATACCCAAGGTTAACCCAAGTTTCCGGGACAGGGACGACAGGGGACGGCGGGATGAGTCCCCAAGTTTCCGATTTCTGAAGCCAAAATTAGGGACGACAGGGGGCGGCTATATAAAAATATAGGGAAATTTTAAATATTCATATGATAACATGGATGAGACATGCATAATACACATTATAGAACATTAACATATAACATTTGTGTTCAACATTATGCCAATACTCTATACGCATTCAAAATTAACATACACGAATCATGAAACAACCTCCAAGTTAGAATTTATAAACTTATATCAAAATTCCCAAAGGCTACATTGCTGCCATATAGTTTTAAAGTTTGCTATGAAAATCAAAATACAATGTCAATAATGAATACAGAATAAACAAAGTCAAAGAGCACTACTGCCTCTAATCATCCATCATAACCGCATCAAAATTAGAGTCTTCCTCTGAGCCACTGCCACTGTGATGCTCCTCCTTAACCAATGGAACCCCAACCAAACCCTCAACTGTCTCCTCCTTATCTACCTGGGCCATGTCCTCGAGATCAATATCCCACCGTAGAGCAAGAGTCTGTCGATACTCTAGAGTCTGCCGATCTTGAAGCCGAAGAGCACTATGAACGACCACTAGCTTCTCCGCTCGTTTAGAGGTAAGTCTATTCCTCTTGAGGGAGTGGATAAAGCTATACGTGGACCAATTCCTCTATGTAGCAGAGGAACTAACAACTTGTGCAAGAAGGCGAGTAGCAAGTGTCTTCAACTGCGGTGTATCCCTCCCATGATAGGTCCACCATCCAATAAAGTTCGATTGAGCTAATATAGCTCTATCCAACCTCACTTGTGGTTTACTCAAGTTTGGGCCAGTAAGATTTGTGAAGTCTAGGAATTGTGACTGAATTAGTGAAGCCTGCTCTGCTGGATAAATCTTTTCAATGGCCCGTGTGAACCCATCTAAAACCTCACCATCATCACATGGAGGCACCCTACCAGGCCTTGGTGCATACCATTTTGGATTTAGAGCAAAGGCAGCCATATGAAGCGGGGTGTTCATGTATTCCACCTCCACGTCACAATGGGCCTAATGTGTTGCTCATATAAATCCAAAGTGGGGTCCTTTGCCGAAATAACTTGCTTGATCTTCCCAAGCATAGTGCCAAATGTCTCATAAATCTCTCCAAGACTAGGAGCGTCTGTATCAACATATATGATGACATCTACAATAGGGGAGATGAAGGAGCAAATATATATGCAAAATGCAAACAAAAAGTTCAAAATAATTAGTTGACAAGTTAATAGAAACTTCAAAAGTTGGAACATTGGACAATAAAATTAAAATATTAAAATTAGAAATTTAATATGAAAATCAGCCATCCAAGATTCTAATGCTTACCTCACATTGGCTCACCAATCGTCATCGAGGATCTTTTGTTTGACGATCTTTCCTTCAGTAAAACTTGCATTAGGCCATCTAGCCCACTATGCATTGACCATCATCAATTTTAGAGGCTCATACACCCCTACCGCCCTCTCTAACAAGATGAAGTATGTGGCATATCTACATTCAATGTTAATTCATTGATTCAATGATTCATTAAAAAATAAAAATTTAAAACAAAATCAGATTATGAATACAAATTGAAAGTGAAACAAAATAAAGTAAGTGGCATACCTTGTCTCAACAGGTTTGAGAAACTCCTTCTTTGAAAATGTTCTGAAGAGAGCAAGTGAGGTGTGGTGATTGCAAATAAACATCTAAATATCTCTAGCTTCTGCCACTGTTTTCTTCACCCAATCCAACTTCCCTATGTCTTTCAATGCATTGTTCAATGCATGAACACAACATGGGGTCCAAAATATGTGCCTATACTTACCCTCCACCATCAACCCAACTGATTTGCACACACGTGTTGAGTCGGTGAGAACTTGCACCACATTTGCAACCCCAACCTCCTCTATGGCATCTCTCAAAATGGAAATATGGAATTCTGCATCCTTACGTCTCCTCGAACAATCTACGACTCTAAGAAAATAAGAACCAGCAAGGCATGTGACTATGACATTGATGAGTGGCTGACGTCTACAATCAGTCCACCCATCCATCACTATAGAGCACCCTGTCCTCATCCATGTTTGCCTCATCTCCTCCATTAACACATTAACTTTGGAGTACTCTTTGTCTAGGAGGGTGGTGCGTAGCTTATGATCTCCAGGTGGTATGAATGAAGGACCAACAATGGCTATGTCTTTCACCATTTGTTTGAAATAAAAGGAATGGGCTACATGAAATGGAATGACATGTGCAAAAATGAATTTGGCAATGGAGGATTCAGTGGTTTCTCGTGCTTGGTTATGAAACATGGACTCAACTGAGGTTGCCTTTTCACTACCACTCACCTTCCTCTTTTCTCTTAAGACAACTCCACTACTACCAACCGTGGAATCACTAGGAGTAGGCATAGATGATTGTGAACTTGGGAAAGAAGGAGGCCCACCTTGAACCCCATCATCACACTCTATTTGAATTTTTTGGCACTCTAAAAATAGGTCATCTGTCAATGAAGGACACACTCTAACTGCATGGTCCTCCTCACCCAAAAAATGAGACCTAAATCTTGTGTAGCTGCCCCTAAATTCCTTTTCACAAACATGGAAAAACCAAACCCTATTCCCCCTTGATTTTTTTTGTCTTTCACCCACGGGTGTAACATATTGAATGAATGTTTTTTTTGGGTTTAATGGGTGTCTTGCATAGTCTTCCATGGTTTTGGTATTGGTTGATGGAGGGCATTGGATTGGGGTTCTTTGCTCTCTAGTTCTACTACCACCCCCACCACTTTCCCTTCTAGTCTACATTTCAACTTCACTATCACTTCCACCCTCATTGCTGCTCATGTTTTTTGTTTTTAGAATGCAAGTTTCAGTTGAAAATGCAAAAAAATAAAAAAAATCAGACAATATATGCTTCACATTTTGCAAAAAAATTAAAAAAAGGGAAAAGAAATGCATACCTCTTTGGTGCATTTTAACTCCTTTCAACACTATTTCAACCTCCTCTCCTCCTTCAAGCTGTCGCTCCTTCTCCTTTAATGGTTGCAACTTTTTTTGCTCTCAAACCCTTGGCTGCTCAAACAAACAAAATGCATAAAATGAGGTTAGAGAGGCCCTTTTTCCTTCATAAGGGAGTCAAAATCAATGGGGTCCACACATGCCACGTAGGCTGGGTCGTCACTTTTTAATTTTGTGTTTATTTTTAATGTTTATGCATGCTAAAGCGTGGGGGATGGTCGACCGTCCCAAGATGGTCGAGGGATGGCTCAGTCGTCCCCTGGCCATCCCCAGGACTTGTCAACCGTCCCTCTTTCAGTCAACGGCGTCCCCTCATCCCAAGGATGTTTCCTGTGTTTCTTTACAAAAAGAGGGACGGTCCCCTGCCGTCCCTTGGTACCCGAGACGTCCCGGGAATGGGTATGAGGATTTTTTTTGGGGGGGGGGGGTGCGTCCCCGAGTTTCCCTGCTTATACCCTCTTCTCCCTTACACCTTTCTTAACTCTCTTCTCACTCTCTTCTATATCCTGTATCTCTCTTCTAGATTCTCATATCCGTGCATATTAAATGCCTTTATACAATGCACAATCAAGGGACATGTCTTTGGAACATGTCTATTCTCCTTCCATTACTTCCTTTCCCACAGTGAAGCTGCTAATGGTACCACACCACTTCTTGTTCAAACTGTGACATTTTCCCTTCTGTACACTTTATCTACTTCTATGGTAACAGTGGAATCTCTGTCGTACAAACTATAATCCAAAATTGATGAAGAATCTTGCCAACATTATCCTTGGACTTGAATTTTAACTTGTCCTTGAGACAATCTTGATGAACAACCCTGCAACTTCTGAAAGAGTAGTGTTGGCAATCAGTGCACAATTTTTTTTACAACTCCAACAAATTTTTCAAAACTTAAATGTTGGTAGTGTCTATCTATGGGAGAATCTTTTATTTTTTTTGAGGGGAATCTTAAGGTTAACTTATCCCAGTTTTGTAGTGTGTATCCAATTGTTTTTGTTGAATTATGGATTCTACCTTTTCTTCGACAACTACTTCCAAGGAGGTTGACAAACCTTTTCTTTTTCTTGTATTGAGAAAAGAGCACAAATATCACTTAGTCAAGGATCAATGTTATCAGTTCATCGGGTAAGTACAAAGATGGAGAAACTTCTATAGAGCAAGCCCTAGGGGCAGTAAAAGGAAAAGGTCCCAAACAAAAAATGATGGGAAGGTCGACAAACTTGTGTTCTGTGCCCTCTATATATTTTTAATGTCTCAAGAACACTTTATCTTCTCTACCTGTCGGTTTACCATAGTGCCATGTTTGTCCATTTGGTTAGTGATGGAAGCCCTTTCAATTCATTTGTTCCTTTATTGATCTTAGAGGGAAAGTACTTGTCTTCTACTTGTGCCATTAGGGTATAATTTGATGTCATATGTTGCTGCCCCAAAATATCTAATTCTATTTTCAATTGCTCTCTTCTTGTTGCCCAACTTAATGGATACCCAAATTATGTTCTCATGACATCTTTCATAGCTTGGAGGCACTCCAAATATTTATGCAATTTTGTTCTCTAGATATTTATTTGATGTTGTACTATTAATTGTTCCACTTGATAGGCCACAATGGCTTCTTCCTTGATTATCCTTTGTAAATTTTCTAGGCCCATGCATATTTGTGGGTTATTCATTGTATCCAACAATTTTTTTTTTCACTGTGTGGGGGATCTAGATCATATTGTGGTCTTACTTCCAATTAGATTTATCATCTTATGAATTGTTTCTCCCATCTCCACACATCTCATCCAATCTATTTTGGTGCTTTAATATATTTTATCTCCTAGGATTTGTTTTGAATAAGAGTTAATTTCCTCAAGTTAACAACCTATTTTGTCGTGGTTTGATGGATTGTACATGGGGCAATGCTAATGGTATCAATATATTCTTTTGGTTGGTAGGAAGGGTCTTAATCTTCTCCAACAAACCCCATAATACTTGTAGAGATGGTGTAGCCAATGTGGTCCTTATAGTATCCTACAATTCCTCCTTAGTTATCTACTAGCCCTCCACTCTTTATTTTCCTTTCTCTCACCCGGCTGCCTCATTTTCTCTTGCTTCCTTTTCCTCTTTCCTATTATGCATTCTTTCTAATTTTTTAGATCATCCCTTTTTCCTTCTTCTTACTATTTCTTTGATTCCCCTTTTCTCCCACCTTTACTTCTTGTTTGATATTACTTTACTCGTTTGAATGCTTCCTCCTCCTCATCCATTGTGCATGTTGGGCAATGAAAGTGGTGATTTCTATTTACTCAGTTTTTCTCACTTCTCCTTTGGGGGCTCCTCCATCATTTTTCTTTGTTTGTGGGGTCATGCCTTTGCTTACACCATTTTTTCTAAGTTTTTTCTACTTCGTGGTTTGTAGTAGAGCTTGATGGGACTCAATCTTATTGTGTCTAATTTTTCTTAAGTGTCTTCTCTTTTTGTGTGTTATAGCCCTTTTTGACCCACAATTGATAATTGATTTATCCTAAGTGGGTCCCCAAAGTGTTAAGGGATGCAAAAAATTTCAAAGTCAAGTCTAGGTTGTTTCTAGTGTTTTCCTTAATGTTTTTTTTGCATTTGTTGGAGTTATGACCTTTCAAGGTTTCCTTTATTGTCATTCCTTTCACCATAACCTTGATATATTGGTCCTTTGCCTAAAAAGTGTCTTTTGGACTAGCCTATCAAACTTTCTTGTCCATACATATCATTTCCCTCTAAATCTTGTCATCTTGATCCTTTGCCAGTCAAAGAATTGCCTAAGTGTTTCAAAGTTTTGGACTTGGTCTAACATGCATACTTTCCCATCTAGCTATGCTTCCTCGACGTTGATGCCATCCTTTTTCATAGTTGCACGTTTATTCGTACTTGTTAATGTCACGACATCATATTTTCATGCTAAAAAACTCCTAAGTTTTTTGGGTTGGAGGTTCATGCCATCCATTTCCCCAAGACTCTTTTCCATTCTCCCTTGAACTTTGACTCTTGCATCAATATTTTTCACTCTTTTAGAGCTAGAGTTTCAACCAATCCTTAACTCCAATACTCATTTCTTGCCACCCCAAAAGTTCAAATTTTGCTACTTTATAAAAACCCTTTGGATTTGGACTTTCGAGCATTCCTTATCTTTGCACCAATCATAAGATGCACTTGATACCCCAATCTCGACACTCCAAAGCTTCGTTCCTTGATCACGATTACCCTTTTGGATTTCCCCTATTATAGAGCCCATTTTGGCATGACTTCTCCTTAAGGCATGAGGCATGGGTTATTTCAAAACATTTCCATTTTCATAGTAAACTCTACCCACCCTACTAAAAGGTCTAGAATGTTATTAATGCATCTATAGTGCCCTACAACCACCAAATTTAGCTCATTGGCACTAAGGAAACCCTATTTTAATCAAAAGGAATAGATATAAAGGAAAAAAATATTATAAAAGGCATATGACCTATTTAATATTGTGCTTATTATTGTAGAGCCTAATGATTGATATGTTGTCTTCAAGTTACTATTTTGGCAGATTTTGTAGGTGCTTTTCCTATCGTTGCACTCAAATCCATAGGCCATTAAAGCTTAGAGGAATGACAAATCCACAAAGTGATTTTTGTAATTTTCCAGATGTTTATAGATTGTGAAGGGATGATATTGTATAGAGCGTTAATGAACACAATGGCTAGGATGTCTAAAATCTCTATTGTGTTAGATTTGGAAGTTTTTTCCTTCATAAATCAAGTACTCATGTTGTAGATCTATATATACAAGTTTTTCATCAATTCAAAGGATTGGTTATTACAAGTATTCAAAAAATAGAGGTGCAATGCTTCCTAGGGTTTTCATCATTTTTAGTGTGTTCTCCATTTGAGCTATCACTCAAAACTTGTAGAAATTTAGCTATAGAAGTAGATGTTTGTATCCATATGTCTCCTCGATCAATTTTAGACATTTTGGAAGGTTTTGAGTAGTAGGGTATGATAGGTTTTTTGTTGTTTGAGATTCTTACTTTGCCACATTTGTTAGTGTGATTGTAGCATAGATTAATAAGTTTCGTAGCACTTCAAATAATGCAAATTGATATTTATATTGGTCTTCTCTATGTTGCATATGAATATTTATGAGTTTGATGAAGGATCATTAAGTAATTTATTTGCATTATATCATATATTTGTTGCAATTTATTGTTTTTCATTTTAATGGTTGTATATGACTGTTACCCAATAAGTAACTGGTTGTGAAGACTCAGACCTTCCACATAGATTTAAAATAATAAAAAAACTAGTTACCCATATAGGAAGTAAGAGTCGATTAATACTTGATTATGATTTATTGTAGCAAATGAGGGTTGGACATTAAGTGAAACAAAATTTTATTTTTTTGTGTGAATAATTTCCAACATGTTCATACTTTGCCAATGTCTATGGTGTTATAATTGAAATTATGTCAAGGAATTGTAACATTGTCGTTATCTACACATGCATGTGCAAAATATTTATTAGTTATATAGAGGTTTATTGTAGCTAGTAATCCTTGACCTAGTGATAGGAATAGGGTTAAGTGTACAAATTGGGTATAATTGTTTGTTATTTTGGTTATCCATTTTGTTTGATTCCAATGCCACACACCTCTAGGAACACCCTCTTGGATTTAATTTGACCCTGAAGTGTAGGAGAAATTATACACTCTCATAGCTAGAATTTAACCATCTTAAGTTTGTTGATGAGCCTCTATTTACTTTCTTGAAGACAAACCCCTAGCCTTGAAGGTGGAGAAAAAATTAGCATTTGGGAGAGAAATTCCGAAACCTAATATTTGGGTGTTGTTGGGGATATAAAGATTATAAAGTTATTTTAAAGACCTTGGTGATACAATCACAAAAGATGTCCAATTTTTTGCTATTGTGCATTGTGTTTGGATAAGTTTGGCAACCCATTAACTTACACCTAATATTTTGGTGTTGTCAGGGATAGAATTCTAGTTTTTATTTTTAAAACCTTTGCAACTCAGAATAGGGAAGTATTCTTGTTGGGAACTTTGTTTATCAGTTGTTGGAAAATATTTCTCGTCTTCAATGAAGACTAGCGACTCTATTTCAGTCAACCTAGAATTAGTTTCAAACCAAAAAGCTTTGAGATAGAGAGGAGAGATATCCATTATGAACAAGAAGATGTAACTTATTGCTAATTTTTTTGGATTAGATTGTGTCTGAGATTTTTTGCAGACACAATCTAATCCAATTTTTTTTAGCAATAATCTACATGGATTGTGGAAATCTACTATCACTAAGAAGATGTAACTTCAACCAATTTGTGAAGAAATTATTCATGGGAAGCTTAGAATAATGGTAGATCATTTAGACATACCGTTAAAATCTTAGAAGTTGGTTTTGCAAGTAGAAATAATTTATTTATTGATTCAAGAGATCAACACCAATACTCTAAAAAATTCTAGTAACATAATCAGATAACATACACAAAATTTATAGGTTTAATTATAAAGAAAGAAATGATACGGTTCTTGGTAGAAGGGACAAGAACAAATACTATATTGCACATCCTGTTCATCAATATTCCCCTTCCTCTAGCACATTATATGGTTGTAACTATGAATTAAATGAATTGATAAATCGACTCAAAGAGGAGAATAAAAAAACAAATGGCAATTGTGATGCAAGGGGCTTAATTAAAAAGAGATTTTATATTTCTTGGTAGGATGAATAGGGATAGATACAATGCACAAAATGTTGGTACAAGTTATCTAGACAAATAAACATATGTGTAATGTTGTAAAATTGCACCCTATGGCAATTTCACACTTGCGCATTTGGCTCACTACATTTATGGCACCTTGTCACATTAATGACAAAACCTTATGAATTGGACTTTCATGATTTCAACTCCATAGGAGACAAAGATGAAGTGTTAGTAGTTCAACACCTCATTTCTTGCAAAGTTTTGAGTAGGACGCTTATGTGACACATAGATGTTTGTGTGATGTGCCAACATCTATGAACTTTTCAAGTTTCAAATGAGGGAATCTCGTATCCTTTTCCTATGACACATGTCATTGTGGAAGAATTGCGTGTAATGGATCTTCCCACCCATGCAACCTCACAAATTTCCTCTTTTCACTCATTCTTCCATTCATTCTTACCCTTTTAATTCATTCCCTCTCTCTCTCTCTTGTGCTTGATCTTTCTCTCTTGCTCTATTCTCTTCTACATATTTTCTGTCTTGCTCTCCACAACGAAGCTCTGCTAGATTCTTGTCAACAACCAAGGCTCTCTTGCAAGAAAGCATGTCTCATCTATCAATCCAAGAGGGAGCCATAAACTGTTGGTAACACTCTCTTGTTGTTTTGTCTAATTATAACTATCTACTCGTCTCGTCTATTTTATTCATGATAGGGGCTCTCCTCCATTGTGAGGTTTGTTTCTATCACACATATTGTCTATTATATTTTATTCCATTTCTTCTATTTCTATCTATTTAGTTGTTCATGGAGGTGAAAACACCAATATGGGGGTTTGACTAAGGCAAGCCTCGAAACAACCCCAACATTTTTTCCCATCCTTTATGTGAGCAGGTTTTCGGATTTGAAGAACTGGGTACTACAGGTTTTAAGTTCTCATCTCTTGGTTTGATAGGGATGACAATGCAGGGGGTAGACGTCCCCACGATGCATTGTCATCTGTTGGTTGTGACTCTATCCCTTTGAGAGAAAAATTTGTAAGTCATAAGATTTCCGCTTCTGTAATTTATATTTCGTAACTCTATATCAGTTTTTGTTAATTTTTAGTTTTTCCATCCTAGCTTAGTATTTCATTTAATCAAGCTATTGCAATTTTTTCCATTTCATACTTTGTCACTTGAGTTTTTACTTTGAGGTAATCAAGGGCTATTTTCTCCTTGTAGACTTTTCTTTGTTCTAGAGACTCAAGAGTAGCGAATCCCCTCTACATTTTGGTGAAATTGATGTGAACCAAATCACGTTGGATATTTTCCTTCAAAAATTCAATGCTTTTGATAATGCATTCTCTAAATAAGATTTTGATATGCTGGATGATGCCCTAAATGATTTCTTAGAGGCATCTCCTTCTATTTGCAGATCTTTTGAACAAACGTATTTATCATAACCTTCTTCTTCTTCGCAAGTTGAAGAGTCTGTGAATGTAGTTGTAGTCTTTGCTACCCCTCAAAGGCCTAAGAGACCTATCGTTTATGTGACTCTAACTAGCCAATCTCCTAAAATAATTTATTCTATTCATGGGGTCCCTATTGCTAATGACACGCTAGACCTTTACATGAGATTCATGCAATCTAAGGTTCCCTCTTATAGAGCGGTAGCCCATACTTACAATACTAGAAGGAATCAAAAAAATTTAAATCAATTAACTTCTCTACCACCTTCTCAACCAAATCTTCCTCCAACACCTAAACCTATAGCTAAAGCACCTAGTGAGTATGATCTTGTACAACAACTTCACGTTACTCCTACCAAGATCTTGATGCAGAGGGAAAGAGTTTACCAAATAAATGGGCTCTCAAGGATGATGAGAATGTGGTTTTGACAACAATAAGCACAAGATTCCTTGGTACTTCAAAGATGGCAACAACTTATACCTTGCAACTTATTCTACAAGCATTCTTCCTAGGTTCAACTCTCAAAAGAAACCAACATTCTTTGGTTTAGACACTTATTTGGTCCTAAGAACTTGTACACTCTCTAAAGACTTCCCTCAAACCCTTCTTAACAATAACCAACACTTACATAAGGAACTCTTGCACAAAAATCTCAAAGTAAAAGCTTTTACACATTCTAACAACAAAATGGAACACACTGTCCTTAATAACTCACACCAATAAATTATAGCACCCCTCCTTTTGTGAGCACACACATATATACCTACAAAAAATTAGTACCAAGTTTTATGATTTTTGAATGGCTGAAAATAAAGTTATGCAATTTAGACACTCACTGTAAATCCTAGGTCTATCATTAACCCGTGTGCACTAGTTTCCTCATAACTTGTTCATTTCAACATGAAATCAAAAAAAAAATGCATTAGACTCTTAAGATAGTGCTCTACACACCCATCCACCTTTAGACCATGTAGCAGGTCGTACAAAATAGTACAAGCAAGTTTCTTTCCATTTCACAAGAAAAACTGTCAATAGATTGTAAAGTAACAGGGTATTTTCCTAAATATTGCTCCCCATTCTTCTTGGAGTGTATCCTTCCATTCATTCAGCCTCCAATACTTACAAAAATAGTTACACACGAGTATATGACATTTTCCATCAATAGCCCTAATGCCCATGTCATTGAACTTGACATTTTTTTGTCTTTTTGTGTAGTTTTAACATGAACTAAGAAGCAAAATAAAAAAGACCCTTACATGACTACCATGATCCTTTAAGGACCTTATTTAACCTATGAAATCCAAAAATAAGAGTTGAGGGACCAATCTCAATCTTGCAACACACCAAAAACACTTCAAAGATTTAAATTACCTTTTGGCAGGAAACTTAGTAATTTGAATTTGTAGACACTTTAACCTAACCTAACCATTGGATTATGATCTGAATGGAGTCCAAAAACCTAAATCAACTCAACTAGACTCCTATCATCCAAATAAAGCATAAAAAATACCTTGAAATTGATGCTCCTACATTAGATCCCAGAATGGGATTTGCTTCAGATTGCTTTGGTTTATCAAGGAAGCCTTGCAAAATATTCTCTTGCATTCTTCCACTAGGATGACATATGTTCATGTGTTGATAACTCATTCATGCGGATTCATAGAATATCATTTTCTATCCGCATGAACTCCTGCCTCTGGAAGTACAAAAACAAGTAGATCCTCTAATGATAATAGTTAACATTAATAATATTGGTATTAGATGTGCTATCATTGATACAAGTTCATATCTCAACATATGTAGCATTGACTTGTTACCTAAAATTAAAATTGATTCATCTTCTCGTGCTGCTTCTTCTTTGTATATTCATGGATTTGATAACGTCAACGAACAAGCCTTAGGCATGTTAATCTTGTCTTTGAGATTGGTACCTGTTACCATACCCACCCTAGTTTATGTTGTGCTAGGTCCTTTTCCTTGCAACATTTTCTTGGGAATACCTTGGATTCATGCTTTGGGAGCAGATACTTCTACCTTACATCATTCTATAAAATTTGTTGCTAATAAAAAAGTAGCTACAATTAAGGCTGACACTAATGCTATACACCTTTCTGAAATGGTAGCTACTGGTCAGACCTTTGTTGCTTCTACTCTTAAATTTTTTATTCTTTCGTTATCTTCTAATGCATTGACATCTGCTCTGACAATGCCTATTTCAAAGGCTACTCTTGAGATGGATGTCCTTAAGGAAGATTGTCTTGAAGTAGAGAATCCTAAGTCTACCCCCTCTACTTATTTTGAATCGAGCACATGTCTTAGTGATGATTAAGGGTCCTTGGACTTTACCGAACCTTTATCGGGGAGTATAAAGTAGACCCTATCCACCTAGACATTTTGACAATCTCGTACACCTCTATCAAGAAATATAATTGTCCTCCCGCCAAGGAAGACAATCATGATTCTGCTAAGGAGGATGATTGCACCCCTGCTGAGGAAGATATCCATCCTTATGTTAAGGAGGCCAGTGTTTGTATTCCATTAAGAAGGATGGTTGTGATCCTGTAAAGGAGTATGATACCCATATTTGGAATGATTCTCTTTACATTGAACCCCATCCTTCCTAGGAATTGCAAGCACATTACAACCCTAGTTTCAACTTTCTTTTTAAATATAGTTACAAATGTAAAGGTTGTGTCAAAAATTTGAAATAGATTGAATAACCCAAGAGTTTTTTTAAGAGAAAATCAAAGATACATAAACTGGAAAAGCATAAAGAATGCACACTGGAACTTCAAGAGATTATACAATGCCAATATGGCATAACACAATAAGAGCTTCCAAGATTGCTTGATACAAAGAAAGATGCAAATACAAGCTAGGTAGTGGGTTTATATAGAACTTAGGAAAGAATGAAGGTGACAAATCAACCACTGATAATTGACCACCAAAACTACCAAAACCACCAACATTAAATAAAGTGATGAAAAAGTAAACACTCCACCCTTAAAAGGTGGATAAAAACTCATCACTTTATCTCATAGTTATTAAATAATTAACTTACTTTATTATCCTAATAAAACTTAATAAAAGTGTAGGAAAAACTTATAAATAAGGGAAAATAAATATCCCACCAGGAATATTAAATATTATCCCACTAGAAAATGAAAAACCCACACTAACACCCCCCATTAAGCATAACTTAGGAGGATGTAAAAGATGATGGGGCTCGACAAATGAGGCCATGTTAGGTACCCATGTACATATCAAATTCCAACCCAAGGAAGAAGAAGCCCTCCCCCACAAATAGAGAGAGAACACCCCCCAAAATAGAGAGAGAAGAAAAGGAATAAGTAGCCCCTCAAGGAGATCCAATGGTAGATGCTTGAAAATGGATGGAGAAGATAATCCATGATTGTCGAACAATGTTCCTTCCCTTAGGAAAAAACACAACCAAAGGTGTATGCACACTATCTCCCAAGTCCTGAAAGGAATATGTAGGAAGAAAGTGCAGACAAGTGTCTTCATGTTGATGCTAAAATTTGTCACAATAAAATCATACATTCTAGGCCACACTACTGAAGATGACAAATCATAATCTGCTAGAGATGGATGTAGAGCATAATCCAAAGACTCAAGTATCTCCTTTGAAGATGTTTTCTCCAAATAATGATCCAAATTATCCACACTCATGTCAAACTAAAATGAATGACCATGAATGAGAGGGTCAAAGTGTTCCCTCACAACAATTGAAGAAGAATCATCTTCATCAAAGAGAAGATGAATACACTCAATAGTGTCCCACTATTTTCACTAGTATCAAAGATCATCCCCAAATATTATAAGGTTGGCACTTTATAATTTAGTGTGTTTACAAAGCCTTTTCCAAGATACAATGCTCAATAGGCTCAAAATAGAAAAATTATAAATTTTGACAAAAAATGAACCTAAGACAAAATCTAGAAAAAATAGCTTTATGGCTGTGTAGTGATCTTCAAGACCTTTCCAACGTCTATTCGTTTATGAAAATCAGAGCACCAGGGCGAAAGTTATGGCCTGTTGAAGAAATTAGCACAAGATAGATTCAACCTGAAATATCTGGTACAAAATAGAAAAAAGTCTTCTCAATACCTTTGTGGATGGAAAGTTCTCATCTCCAACTTTCTGACGATATCTTATTTGTTGAATCCAATGCCTGAAGCAAAAGTTATGAATTTTTGAAAAACTAGCTGAATTTAGCCTACAAGAAATGGGTTTTCTAGCAAAAAAGGTTTACTTCTAATTTGATTTGTGAATAATATATTGATAGTGTGTACAAAATATTAGAAACTCAAAAATATTTTGATGCTAGGAATAAAACCCAAAAATATTTTTTTGATCTAGCAAGTAGAAGATGAAAAAAATGGAATATTATTAAACTTTCATCCTGTAGAAAAATGACATTTGACACTTTTTGAACAACAATTTTCTTCAGATCTACTCAAGATATGCAAAATCTAAAAGATACCTAGATGAGATTTCAAACCTAGCTACAAAACCTAGAAATTGTTTTTCTTACAAATGAGTGGAAGCTGGAATTCTGAAGCAAAAAAGAAAACAACTCCAATGAAAAACAATTTTCTTCAAACCCCCATCTTCAACTATGTCAAACGATCTCCAAATTGGAAGAAACAAAATCCAAATGTGACTTTCTTACGCCTTCTGGATGCATTGGAACAGTAAAAAAAGTTGTCATTAGAACCAAAAATGCTGCAATCACCTGGATCTTACAAAACACATATGCAATATGAAGAGGTTATTAGATCTTTGCAAACCCTTTTTGATTCTCCAAATCATTCAAGAACACAAGAGAAGAGCATACAAGAGTTCACAATATTTTTACAAGAAACTCAATCTCTCAATCAGGAATCTATGAACTTAGATTTCTCAAAACAAAAGCTCTAATACCATGTTAGAAATCTGAAATAGATTGAATAACCCAAGAAACTTTTTAAGAGAAAATCAAAGCTACATAAACTGGATAAATATAAAGAATGCACACCAGAACTCCAAGATATTATGCAATGTCAATATGTTAGAATGCATTAAGAGCTTCTAAGATTGCTTAATACAAAGCAAGATGTAAATACAAGCTAGATAGTGGGTTTATATAGAACTTAGGAGAGGATGGAAGTGGCAAATCAACCAATGAGAATTCGCCACCAAAACCACCAACATTAAATAAAGTAATGAAAAAGTAAATACTCCACTCTTAAAAGGTGGAGGATAACTCATCACTTTATCTTCTAGTTATTAAATATTTAACCCACTTTATTATCCTAAGCAAGCTTAATAAAAGTGTAGGAAAAACCTATAACTAAGAGAAAAAAAACATCCCACTAGGAATATTAAATATTATCCCACTAGAAAATAAAAACCTATACTAACACCCCTCCAATGTACACATGAAACCTTGCTTATATAGGCAAGGAGTGAGATAAGAATAAACGAGATCATGAAAAGTGTCTTAATCCTATCACATGAGACAACTAAGTCAGAACAACCTAAGACACACACATTAAATTATCAATGCAAATATTATATGCATGAGATAATTATTAAATGCATAGATAAATAAAAATAAATAATGAGACATGGCCCCATTATAACTGACTTCTAGAAATGACTACTAGGAAACTTAACTCCTAAGTAAACATAATAATGTGAATAGGTCCTCACTAATAACTAGTTAGGAAATAACCCCATTCACACCAACAGGTTGTAGGTGGAACGAGAAAGGTATTCAAGTCTCCATAAAGTTTGATCTTCGTAAGTGTAACATGTGACTTGGATACCATCATATGAAATCTAAGAGGAAATTGTTACACCCCAATTGTGTTATTACTATTTACTATTACAATGTAGGGTAAATGTGGATGTAATGTGAATTATGAAGATGAATAAATTGTGCTTGCACTTTTTTATCAATGCATTATGAATGAATGTTATCTCATTTAATGTCATATGAAGAAATGCATATATGTGATTGGATGGATATTGAATTGATATTCTAACTTTGGAGATGTATTATGTGTAATGCATATTTTGTTGAATAGATGACTTCCTTGGGCATATGTTGGTGGATGTAGGTATATACATAATTACTCCAGGCGGAGGGGAAGTATCACTTAGGAGAAGGTCTTGGTCAAGTAAGAAGGTCTTGGTCAAGTAACTAGTAACATAACCTATCTAAGCTTACACACACCACATTAGAATAAACACGTCAAGTTATTAAGTGGGAAGTTGGTAAGTCATCCTTAGTTAATATGTATGCATTAGCAAGAGTCTTTTTTACTACTAAGTGCATTTTTAGGGTGATGTTATCTATTTAAACTTGTGAGATCTTTCCTTATTACTATGTTTGTATTGATGAATAAGACATACATGGAATATGTATATGTACACACATGCATGTCAATGATAGACCATATGCTTGAAGGAAAATGTACATGAGGGTACATAGGTAGATATATCTATGCAAACTCATGCACAAGTTTCTTATGCGCATGGAACTATCCAATGGATCTAACGACATGTATATGTATACATATAGATATATCACACACAGGTGTTTATTGATACAATGATAATTGTGTATGACTTTGGTGTGTGAATCGAAAGAGAATATATGTATAAAGTATATACATATATCCATATGTATGATGTATCGATATACGTGTATTGTGGCAAACAAACATGCCCATATAAATGTAACAATATATGTATACATATGTATACATGTACCTAGAGGCATATATATATATATATGTACACAATCGATATATATTGTTATAACTATGTGAACGCTATCTTGGTTGTATTCATTTGTATAGTGAATGTATACATACTATATTGGCATGTGATATATATGAGTATATAATAGCATGTATATATACATATACATATACATATACATATACATATACATATATATATACATATACATATACATATACATATACATATACATATATATATATATATATATATATATATATACGTATATATATGTTTGTCGATATACATATATATGTATATGCAATATATATTATATATTTAAGATTGTTAATATGACTGAAGGTGATTATCCTTGATAATGAATATAGGTCGATTAATTAACATAAATAAGGGCCAAGTGTATTAAACCTGTAACTGTACTTTAAGAAGTTGACTATACTCATTCTAACCACACATTAAAGAGAAAGAAATCTACAAGTTAAATAGAAGTCATGAAGTTGATATAAATGGAAGACTTGGTCGACACCTTACTTGGAATTATCTTTGACTTTATAAATTTCTTATCTCCATATAATTGCGTAAATACCAAACATCTATAAAAGGCATGTTAAGTTATAAACAACAAGTCATTGAAATAGTCAAATTGATAAATGAAGAAGTTGACTCATGCCAAGACTAAGTCGATGTAGTTGCATATTTGACATTGATTGATTCAAATATAATGTAAACCCGCCAATTGTAAACCCACCATCTATTGAATAGTGAGTTAATTACCTTAGCACACCTTTGAAACCTATTTTCTGTAGATGTTCATTGTATGAGCAATTCGAATTACACCTTTTCAATCATGTGCTGATTTGAATTACTCTCTTATTGCTATCAATCAACAAGGTCAATCTGTAGCTATGATTAGCTGAGTAAGTTATTATACATGTACCACCTTTTAGCTAAGTTGAGTGAGTGGCTATGCATGGTAATTTCTATCAACACCCATGCCTAATTTGTAAGATGTGAGGTCTCATTGCTGCTGCATAAATAACATAGAAAATTCACTTATTGAGGATGCATTCTACAAGCATTTTTCTCTACATTATTATTTTCTTTATTTAGTTATATCTGAGAGAGAGTTTTGTTATATTTGAGAGAGAATAGTATATTGAGTGAAGTATTTTATCAACTTGAGTGTTAGTGGTATATTGTGGCATCACTTGAGAAGTTACAGCCAAGCTAGTTGCTGTTTGGGAAAGCTACTTTGCAGTAAGTCGATTGGATAAGTGTTAACATGCATGAGGATAATTCTCCTTTATCCGTCTTAGATTTTGAATGATTATTTATTGAATTCTTTGGTTAGTCTTTTGTGAATGTTGTAGTTGGGAAGAAATAGTATTGCTTTAAAAAGGAAATAGAAGCTATTTATACTGTTTGTGCAATTCTTGTATGTACTCCATAATAGGAGGTCTACGTTTGTCATAGGTAATACATAGTAGATATGACTTAAACATGTGTAGCATAAGAGTTTCTTGCAACTAAGTTATTTTAATTATAAATAGTTATCTAGGGGGTTACTCCTAGGATTGTGAGTCCAATGAAGGGAGGGAACTTTTACATTTACTTTAAAGAGTAGAAATACCCTAGAGTATGTGGAATTATTAATAGGGAATCTTGGGGTAAGAGTTTATCCATGGGAACACTTTGGCCAAGTAGTGTGATTGCCTTTGGCTCCACTATCAGTTCACCATGTCTATGTAGTGCATTCTAGTTACAAATTTTAGGGAATACAAGTTCTAGAAATGTAGGGCACAACACTAAGCTCAGCGTGGTTTGTCGTCGAGGTTACTCAACCAATCTCTTTGTTGAAGGGTAGGGCCATGTATCTTTGATAGATGTGTGGGGAACCACATATGAGCCCATGGTTGGCGGAAAAATGCTTGAGTGATGCTTCTCCTCCTTAGCAGGCGAACAAATCAAATATTTTGAAAGGCGAATCCCGATCCATCTATATCTTATGCTTTGAAGCTCAGTTGAGCTATTTATGTAATTGTGTACATTATTGGAATATTGTAATTTGTGAAATTATTATATTGAAATGAAATTCCTTATTGTATATTGTGATGAAATCTTTGTTCATATATTCTTAATAAAAGAAAAGAAAAATTTTTATTGCAAAGGTTGTTACATAGTTAATTACTCGTGTAGTGAAAACTTAGGAAAATTTACTTCAGTGAATGGTTGGAATATTACATGTGGTATTAGAGCTACCACGTTTAGCTCTGGAACCTATGAGCTCATTATTCTATACATCCAACATTATCTAATGTTTGGAAATTCTTGTGCCAGGATGGTGCATCTCAGATTATGGGCTCAAAAGTCAATAATCAGAAATGAGCGCTACCTCAAGGCCAAGAAGGAAAGAGAGTCCATCATTAGAAAAATTGAGGGTACTAACTATGATAATTACATTTGGTTGAGCGACAATGAAACATTCGGTCATGCAGTTTCTCAAATCAGTGATGTGAATAGAAACATGAAGATGGAGGCTATGTACAACTATCTACCTTCCATCTCACCATAAAAGTTTGATTCATTATCACTTTCCAGGGATATGCCCTCGGAAGGAAGTGCCAGTCTTGCATTTATCTTTTAGGGACCCTAGAGTTCTTCCATTGGCAAAAGTAATTGTAATTTACTCAAGTAACGAGACCGAGGGATATGTACCTCATAACTATGTATCGGATGACAAAACTTAAGGCTACTATCCATTTTTGGATAGGTATGAACAAATAAGAGATGAGGAACAATCTCAATCAGTAGGATATAATCCATTAAGTTATGTGTCAGAGAGTGAATATAAGGGATACTCTTGACTCGACTATCTAAATAGTCACTCCATGTAATCAAAAGGATATTGAAAACCTCAAGAAATGAATAAAATCATATCTTTATCAAAAGCGTGTGCTTAATCTTATGTGGAATTATTTGTGTGTGTATGAATGTCATTTTAATGTTTTTCATAAGATAGGTGATAAAATGATTAAATCTAACATGGACACACATTCAGGTAAATTCTATTTTTGTGAAGATGGTGAGGATATGAACCAATCCTGGCGGGATCCAAGAAGTTGGGCAAGGACCCACAAGAGTTAAAGCTAGACTTGACCAAATATTGGCAAGGTTGGACAACCTTGAACAAGAAAGGGTAAAAGCTAGGGTTGAGAAGGAAGTTCGTGTTAATGAGAATGAGGGAGAAAAATCTTCTCATAGGCATGATGAAACTCATAATCACAAGAGGGAAAAATTACCTACGCCATCTGAAGAAAAAAATAAGAAGCATATGGCTTCCAAACTTTGCAAAGATATGAAGATTACCCCACCCAAGTTGGAGGGAAGCACCAACAAAGATGAAGCTGAGGTGTGGCTTGTCCAAATGAAAAATTATTTTGAAATCTAGAATTACACTGAGACCTTTAAAGTCGCTTGGGGTGCATACTAGTTAGCAGGAGAAGCCTCTAACTGGTGGATGAACAAAAGGTTGGAACTCAATATCAACTCATGAAAGCTAACATGGGGGGAATTTTTTGAGATTGTTTGCAATAAATGGTTTCCCCAACTCTATTATGACCAAAAACTCACGGATTTCTAGTCCGTGACAAGGAAATATGTCGATCAATGAGTATTGGGAGAAGTTTACCCGAATTTTACATTATGTTCCTATATATCATAAAGATGAATGCTTTCACATAAGAAAGTTTATAATGGGACTTAACAATCAGATCAAAGGAGAGGTGGATATGCATGGTCCAACAAATATGGATCTTGTATATGAGAAATAAATTAAGTAGGAGAAAAATCTTAAAGCTATCTCCAACTGCCAGGAAAATAAAAACCAAAAAAATATTGCAAACCAGACAAGAGAAAAGGTGGAACAAGAGTATGCAAACCAGACAAGAGAAAAGGTGGAACAATGTTAGTTCGAGGCTAGGATAGAGCTACCTTGTTTTTCTACAGAAGTAAACCTATATGTCATGCATTTAGGATCCTATGATGTTATCTTAGGTATGAATCGGCTGTGGAGATATAGGGATAGGGTAGATTGCCATGCTAAAACTATAGAGTGCCTAGATGATCTTGGTAACCCAGTAAAGTTTCAGGGGATACCTAGAGAGGTCAAGATTCATCAAATCTTGGCAATGCAACTATTGACGGCTAAGAAGAAAGGGTGCAAATTCTTTGTGGTTAAGATATAATAACTTGAAGAAGATCTTGATAGCTTGGAATCCTAGAGCTTCCAAGAGATGGAAGATGGTGAAATGGATGAAACTGGAATGTCAAACATGGAGAGGTATCCAATATTGAGAAAAATTTTGGATGTATTTTTAGATGAGTTACTTGGGTTGCCACCAAAGAGGATATTTGATTTCTCCATATATATAGTTCTAGGGTCTGAACCTATTTCCAAAGTGACTTATAGAATGACAAAAAATGAGCTAATGGAGCTTAAGGCATAGTTGGATGAGCTATTGTCAAAAGGGTTGATAAGACCAAGTGTTTCAACCTGGGAAACAAAAATAATTTTTGTGAAAAAGAAGGATGTTACCTTGCGTTGGTGCATTAACTATCTTATACTTAACAATTCCAGAGTGAAGAATAAGTATCCATTGCCATGCATTGATGATATTTTCGATCAAATGACAGGAGCTGCCATATTCTCTAAAATAGATTTCAGATTTGGATCTCATCAGTTCAGGATTAAGGATGAAGATATCTTTAAGATTGCGTTTAGAATCAGATATGGACACTATGAGTTCATAGTTTTACCTTTTGGGTTAACAAGTGCACCTACCACATTTATGAACCTGATGAATAGTGTATTTAGGGATTGCTTAGATAAATTTGTCTTGGTTTTTCTAGATGACATCCTGATTTATTCTAAGGATGAGGAAGATCATTGTAGACATTTAGACATATTCCTACAATGGTTAAGAGAACATAATTTGTATTGGAAACTCTCTAAGTGTACCTTCTTTCAAAGGAGAGTGCATTATCTAGGGCATGTGTTCTCAACGAAAGGAATCTTGGTAGATCCAACTAAGATCAAGGTAGTTCTTGAGTGGCCAGTACCTATGAATGTATTTGAGGT
The DNA here is from genome assembly GCA_007115665.2 of Sequoiadendron giganteum. Taxonomy (NCBI): domain Eukaryota; kingdom Viridiplantae; phylum Streptophyta; class Pinopsida; order Cupressales; family Cupressaceae; genus Sequoiadendron; species Sequoiadendron giganteum. Next base: position 360,781,526 of record CM021106.1, on the reverse strand, counting down.
AAGAAGTTTCATGGGTCTAGTAGGGTATTATAGAAAGTTTGTTGCAATCTTATCTAAGATTGATTTTTGAATTACTTCTTTATAGAGGAAAGGGAAGAAATTTGAGTGGACTGAGAAGTGTCAAGAATCCTTTGACCTACTCAAAGAGAAGTTGACTACTGCACTGATCCTAAGGGTAGCTTTATTGTTATCATAGATGCATCCGGGGAAGGTTTAGGAGGTGTGTTAGTTCAAGATGGGAAAGTAATTGCTTATGAATCTATACATTTGAAACCTTACGAGAAAAAGAATGCATCACATGATTTAGAGTTAGCAATTGTGGTTCACACATTGCAAATGTGGAGGCACTACTTGTTGGTGAAACCCTTTGAGATGAAATCTGATCATAATGGGTTAAAGTACCTTTTCACTCAACCTAATATGAATTCCAAGTAGAGAAGATGGTTAGAGTTAATATTTGATTATGACTTTAATATTAGTTATATTAAAGGGAAAGAAAATTGGGTTGCCAATGCCTTGAGTTGAAGACATCATATTGTTTAAATAGTGATGATTCAAACCAAATTTAAAGGACACATGTTGTAGAAATGCAAAGAGGATGAGTACTAATTGGAAGTCAAGCAAGCACTCTCTAGCAATATGCAAGATTGTAGGTATGAAGGGTTTCATTTCAAACCTAATTGGTTACTTAGATATAAAGGAAGAATCTATGTACCTAACGTAGAAGAGTTAGGAATCTGGTATGGAAGGAAGTACATGAAGCACTATACTCTAGACACCTTGGAGTGACCAAAATGATGGCAGATGTGAAGCCTCTATATTTTTGGAAAGCGATGAAAGGAGATGCTCCTAGAGTTGTGGCTAGGTGTCTTGAATGTCAAAGGGTGAAAGTGGAGCATCATCATCATGTAGGCTTGTTATATCCACATGACATACCAAAGAGGAAATGGAAATTCATAAGTATGGACTTTGTGCAAGGATTGACTATGTCGAGAAATAAGCACAATGTCATTCTTGTGGTTGTAGATAAGCTTATCAAAGTCACACATTTCATACCTATCATAGCAAGAAAATTTGTGCAAGAAGTGCTTAGATTGCATGGGATTCCTAAGAAGATTATCTCAGATAAGGATGCACGAGTCACTTCTAGGTTTTAGCAAACCTTATTTTCTGCACAAGGGACTCAATTGAATATTAGCTCAACATATCATCCAGAAACGGATGGAAAAATTGAAAGGGTGATTCAAGTATTGGGAGAACTACTGTGAATGTATTGCATGGATCAATAGTACAAGTGGGAAGACTACTTACCCTTAGTAGAATTTTCTTACAAAAATTCTTATCATTCTACGATAAATATGGCTCCTTTCAAAGTGTTTTATGGTCGAAAGTGTCGAACTCCTATAAGTTGGGATAGAATTGAGGATAGATTGAATCTTGGGCTAAAAATGTTGAAAGAAATGGAAGAGAAAGTGAAGATTGTTAAGTAAAGGTTGGCTGAAGCTAATGATCGATAGAAAAGCTATGCTAATGCTAAGAGAGTGCTCCAAAATTTTACCATAGGTGACAGTGTTGTTGAGAGTGAAACCTCACAAGAGCTCCATTAAATTTGGAAATTCTTCCAAGTTAGCCCAACATAGGACCTTTTGAGATTCTAGAGGAAGTGAATCTAGTAGCCTATCAAATAGCATTTCCACCAGCTCTTTCCAGAATGCATAATGTCTTCCATGTGTCCTACCTAAAGTGGTATATACCCAGTGATAATCATGTGATTGATTGGACTGATTTACAGGTATAGGAACCCAAAGTGGTAGCACTCGAGCCCATCAAGGTGCTTAGAACGTGTAAGCTTCACTTGTGTAACAGGGAGGTTCTGTAGTGCAAATTCTAGTGGGACCAATATGCATAAAACTCAACCACTTGGGAGGATTATATTGAGATTCAACAAAAGTTTCCTCATTTTTTAGATGCCTTTGAGAATGCTTAAAAATAATATGTTGATTGTTTTTTTTGTTTTATGTTGCTACATTAAAATCATCGGTGATGATGATTCATAAGGGGGGAGTATGTTACACCCCGATTCTGTTATTACTATTTACTATTACTATGTAGGGTAAATGTGAATTTTGAAGATGAATAAATTGTGCTTGCACTTTGTTATCAATGCATTATGAATGAATGTTATCTCATTTAATGTCATATGAAGAAATGCATATATGTGATTGGATGTATATTAAATTGATATTCTAAATTTGGAGATGTATTATGTGTATGCATATTTTGTTGAATAGTTGACTACTTTAGGCATATGTTAGTGGATGCAGGTATATGTACAATTCCTCTAGGTAGAGGGGAAGTATCACTTAGGAGTAGGTCTTGGTCAAGTAACTAGTAACATAACCTATCTGATCTTACACACACCACAATTGAATAAATGAGTCAAGTTATTAAGTGGAAAGTTGGTAAGTCATCCTTAGTTAATATGTCTGCATTAGTAAGAGTCTTGTTTACTACTAAGTGCATTTTTGGGTGATGTTATCTATTTGAACTTGTTAGATCTTTCCTTATTACTATGTTTGTATCAATGAGTAAGAAATACACGGAATATGTATATGTACACATGTGCATGTTGATGATATACCATATGCATGAAAGAATGCATACATGAGGTTACACAGGTAGATGTATCTATGCACACTCATGCACACGTTTCTTATGCACATGAAACTATCTAATGGATCTAACGACATTATATGTATATGTATAGATATATCACATGTAGGTGCTTATCAATACAATGATAATTGTGTATGACTTCAGTGTGTGAATCAGAAGAGTATATATATATATATAAAGTATATACATATATCCATGTGTATGGATGTATCAATATATGTATGGTGGCAAATAAACATGCCCGTACAAATGTATCAATATATGCATACATGCACATAGATGCATATATTTATATATATATGTACACAATCAATATATTTTGTTATAAGTATGTGAATGCTATCTTGGTTGTATTCATTTGTATAGCGAATGTATACATACTATATTGGCATGTGATATATATGAGTATATAATAACATATATATATACATATACATATATATGTATGTCGATATACATACATATATGTATATGCAATATATGCTATATTTAAGATTGTTAATACACGAAGTCGATTATCATTGATAACAACTATAGGTCGATTACTTAACCTAAATAAGGGCCAACTATATTAAACCTATAACTGTACTTTAAGAGGATGACTGTACTCATGCTGACCACACATTAAAGAGCAAGAAATCTGCAAGTTAAATAGTAGTCATGAAGTTGATATAAATGGAAGAATTGGTTGATGTCTAACTTGGAATTGTCTTTGACTTAGTAAACCTCTTATCACCATATCATTGTGTAAATACCAAACAACTGTAAAAGGTGTGTTAAGTTATGAACATTTTTTTTGTGAAATAGTCAAACTGATAAATGAAGAAAGTTGACTCATGCCAAGACTAAGTCGATGTAGTTGCATATTTGATATTGACTAATTCAAATATAATGTAAACCCACCAAATGTTGAATAGTGAGTTAATTACCTTGGCACCACCTTTGAAACCTATGTTTTATAGATGTTCATTGTATGAGCAATTCGATTTACACCCTTTCAATCATGTGATGATTTAAATTAGTCTCTTATTGCTATCAATCAACAAGGTCAATCTATAGCTGTGATTAGCTGAGTAAGTACTTATACATGTTCCACCTTTTTTCTAAGTCGAGTGAGTCACTATGTATGGTAATTTCTGTCAAAACCCATGCCTAATCTATAGGATGTGAGGTCTCATTGTTGTATAAATAACATAGCAAACTCACTTATTAAGGATGCATTCTACAAGCATTTTTCTCTACATTATTATCTACTTTAGTTAGTTATATTTGAGGGAGAGAGTTCTATTATATTTGAGAGAATAGCATATTGAGTGAAGAATTTTATTAACTTGAGTGTTAGTGGTATATTGTGGCATCACTTGAGAAGTTATGGTCAAGATAATTGCTATTTGGGAAATCTACTTTGCAGTCAGTCTATTGGATAAGCATTAACAGGCATGAGGATAATTCTCCTTTATCCATCTTAGCTTTTGAATGATTTTTTATTAAATGCTTTGGTTAGTCTTTTGTGAATGTTGTAGTTGGGAAGAACTAGTATTGCTTTGAAAAGGAAATATAAGCTATTTATACTATTTGTGCAATGCAGGTATGTACTCCATAATAGGAGGTCTATTTTTTTCATAGGTAATATGTACTAGATATGAATTAACCATGTGTAGCATAAGAGTTTCTTGCAACTAAGTTATTTTAATTATAAATAGTTAGCTAGGGGGTTACTCCTGGGATTGTGAGTCCAATGAAGGGAGGAAACTTTTACATTTACTTTAAAGATTTGAAATACCCTAGAGTATGTGGAGTTATTGATAGGGAATACTAGGGTAAGAGTTTATCCATGGGAGGGATTACCTTGCATAAAATATAATGGCCTTAAGTCAAAATGAGCTTTAGAAGTGTAACCGAATGTTGACCTTCACTCGAAGTACTGAGTGAGAACAATTTGGCCAAAGTAGTGTGATTGCCTTTGGCTCCACTGTCATTTCACCATGTCTATGTAGTACATGCTAGTTACCAATTGTAGGGAATACAAGTTCTAGATATATAGGGAACAACACTAAGCTCAGTGTGGTTTGTCGTACGGGGTTACTCAACCAATCTCTTCATCAAATGGTAGGGCCATCTATCTTTGATAGAGGTGAAGGGAGTCACATATGAGTCTGTGATTGATGGAAAATTTCCTAAGTGATGCTTCTCCTCCTCAACAGGTGATATAATTAAATAATTTGAAAGGTGGATCTTGGACCATCTATATCTTATGCTCTGAAGCTCACTTGAGCTATGTATGTAATTGTGTACATTCTTGAAATATTGTAATTTTGATATTATTATATTGAAATGGAATTCCTTATTGTATATTGTGATGGAATCTTTGTTCATATATTCTCAATAAAAATAAATTTTATTGAAAAGGTTGTTACATAGTTAATTTAGTCACACAGTGAAAACTTAGGAAAATTTAATTCAGTGAATGGTTGGCATACTACAAAAACCATGGTTGAATGTCAACATGATTTTTGTCAAACCTCCTCTTGAATAAGTTCATCTTGAATTTATTGAAAACAAGGTAGACTCTAGTGAAGTTCCTTTGGAAGTTTTCTCTTCAGAGGAAGTGCTACAAGATTTCTTAGGTACCTACTCTCATTTACCTTCTTATCACTATAAATGACGATTCCTGTGTCACTTGAATAAACAAGCATACTTTGGAGAATTTGTTATGATCATTGATGAGAAGGCCCCTTATCTAGTGTGGATGATAATGTTCCTATATCTCATCCTGAAGATCGGAGTACCCTCCTTAAAGGAGATACTTCTGATATTTTCATGGATCCTAAGTCTTCTAGAAAGATGATTAAGATTGGAAAATATCTTTCCTCAGAAGAATCTAAACAACATTATGATTTTTTGCATTCTCATCTTGATATTTTCACTTGGTCATATGAGGAAATGTTTGGTATTGATGAGTCCATGATGGTTCACAATATTGTTCTATGTCTCGATGCTAAGACTGTTAAACAAAATATTCGAAAGATGAATCCCAAGGTTGGCTTATTAGTCAAGAATGAGATAGAAAAGCTCTTAAAAGTTGGTTTTATCCATCCTATTGGGTATTTTCCTTGGATATCGAATATAGTTGCTGTTAGCAAGTGATGGTTGTATTCATATTTGTATTTATTTTGTTGATCTTAATAAGGCTTCTCTTAAAGATGATTTTTCGCTACCTAATATTGATATGATTGTGGACGCGACTGCATGCCATGCCTTATTGTCTTTCATGGATGGATTCTTGGGATATAATTAGATTTGTATTAACCTAGAAGATCAGTATAAGACAAGCTTCACTACCACTTGGGTTACCTTCTATTACTAGTCATGCCATTTGGATTAAAGAATGTTGGAGCAACTTACCAATGGGAAATGGCTTATTTTTCATGATTTAATTCACAAAATATTAGAAGATTACATCGATGAAATCTTGGCTAAGTCTACAACTTGTCAAGATCACGTTGAAAATCTTCATCTTATCTTTGAAAGACTTCATCTCTATAAAATGAGACTAAATCCTCTCAAGTGCATTTTTAGCATAGATACCAACAAGCTTTTGGGATTTATCATCTCTCACCATGGAATTGAAGTCGAAACAAATAAAATTGATCCAATAGTTAACATGCCTCCTAAAAACATCTCTTAACTACGTAATTTGCAAGGGAAGATTCAAAAGATTCATAGATTTGTATCTCAGTTGGCTGATCACACCCTTCCATTCACTCATTTGTTGAAGAAATATGTTTTCTTTTGATGAGATGATGAGTGCAAAAAATATTTTGAGTCAATCAAAATTTATTTGGCCAATCCTCCTATCTTGATGTTGGCTACACATGCAAAATCCTTTTTACTTTATATCTCTACATCACCTTATGCCTTAGCAACATTATTATCTCAACATGATGATGATGGTAAAGAAAGAGTGGTCTACTAAATTAGTCGTATTCTATATGATTATGAAACTTGTTATTCTGCCATGAAGAAATAATGTTTTCCTCTCATTTTTACAACACACAATTTACGACATTATCTTCTTCATGCTAAAACCCATGTAATTGTGAAAAGTGATCTTAAGCATTTGTTTACTAGAACTAATCTTTTTGGAAGGTTGGAAAAATGGGTTATGTTGCTCTCTGAGTTCGACATAAAGTTTATAACTCACAAAGTAATTAAAGAACAAGCTGTTGTTGATCAATTGGCATAATCTCCCTCATCCCATTTGTTCCCTACTCTGGATTTATTTTTGGATGAAAATATCTTTGCATTAGACCATGAACTTGTATGGAGATGTACTTTGATGGATCAAGATGTCAAAATAACTCCGGGGTGGGTGTAGTTTTAATCTCACTCGAAGGTAAGCCGATTCCTCTATCCTTTCAATTGGAATTTCATTGCATGAATAACATCGCTGAGTATGAAGCCCTTATTTTCGGCTTGTGTACTATGATGGTGCTAAAAAATAAAATTCTCTTCATCCATGGTGATTTTGAACTAATCATAAATTAAAGTACAAGAACATATTAGGCTAAGCAAATTAAGCTATCTTAGTACTAGGATTTGGCTTTATCCTTGATCATTTTTTCTTTCACGATAGACAGTGTCCTTAGGAGAGAAAATCGACACACAGATGCAATGGAAAGTGCAACCTCCCTTGCATCTCTAAATGATGGTGTAGAAGAGTACCACTTTATGACTCATATTATTTTATCTCTTGTTGTCTTGGATCAACGTGAAGTTGATGGTCTAGTGTGCTCACATAGACTTGAGGGAAAGGTGTTTTCACATTTATAATTATCTAAAGATTGGAAATTTTCTTGACGATGTGACTAAAAACACAAACACTTCTATATGAAATCTTTTAGTCTGATATATTATGCCATTTGATGTTTTTTTATCGAAAGTCTTATAATGGTCTTCTTTTTTGGTGTCTCACTAAGGTTGAAATACCCCTTTCCATTCAAGAATATCATTTAAGCTTTGGGGGTAGACATTTTAGTGGTAAATCCTTGGTGCCTAAACTAATTCACATGGGATACTTTTGGAAAAAAAATGGAGCACGAATCCTTTGCCTTTTTCAAGAAGTGTCCTCAATGTCAAAAACATAACAATATCATTCAGTCTCCTATACAAGAGCTTCAAAATTAAACCTCTTGTTGGCCATTTAAAAAATGGGGGTTGGATATTATTGAAAAAATATCACCTCCTTCTAAAGGACATATCTTTATCATTATCGCTACTGATTACTTTATGGAATGGGTTGAAGCTATTCCACTTCGATCCATGAACATTGAATCAATTTGTAGCTTTCTTCTAAACAATATCATTGATTTTTTTGAATTGCCTTCTACCCTTGTTTTTGACAATGGTACTTCGTTTAAGAACAAAGAGGTGAAGGAATTCCTAGAAAAAAATCATATCTAGCATATATTTTCTACACCACACTATCCTTAGTCTAATGGATAAGTTGAAGTGTTTAATAAAACTCTTGAGCTGATTCTCTAGAAAGCATTGAATAAACATGGTAAGGATTGGCTAGCACTCAATTGACATACGCCTTATGGGCCTATCACATGAGTGTTCGTACGTATATGGGTATAACCCCATACAACCTCATGTATGGAATTGAGGCTATCATGCCTTTATAGTTCGAAATTCCATCTTTACACATTTCCCTTAAAGGGTTAATTGATGATGACACTTATCGTGCTGATCATTTATAACATCTTGAGTTGATTGATGAGTGCCAATTGCAAACCCTTGAACATCTCCAAGCTTATCAATGATCTATTTCTAAACATTACAATCAAGGTGTTCTTTCTTTAAATTTCAAGGTAGTTTATTTTATTCTCTATGAGAATTAGAGAAATGTAAATGCACCACCTAATCAAAAGGGGAAGTTCAACCTTAATTGGTTAGGTACTTAAATAATCACCTTTGTGTATGGTTATGGTGCCTATGGACTATCATCTATGGATGGAACACCTTTAAAGAACTAGTCAATGCAATATATCTTTGTCGATACTATGCATAAGGTTTATGTGGCATGTGTATGACACTCATCCCTCTGGGATTGTAGTTCGTTATGTTATGAAACTTATTTATTAACACATTATCTTCTTAATTTATGTTATTATGTGAACATGTGTATATAATTAATTTATTTAATTAGGAATTATATATACATGTGTTTTATTATGCTATGTATCTGTGCATTATATTTGATTAAGTCTTTTGATTAGGCAATTAGATCATCATTGTATTTAATTAAGCATACATCCAATGTGTGTTTATCAAATCATGATAACATCTAATCTAAAAATACATCCATAAACATAAATCTATCGCATAGCCATACATGAAAGAAAAGTACGCATAAGAACACCATGATGCGAGTCAAAATATCATATATATACATAAAATGTCATATACATTCATCACACCATTATGTCAAAATGTGGTGTTTGTATATTTGTATGTGTCTATACATAAAAATGGTATGGTATACAAAATATGGCATATGCAAAAATCAATCCTCTAGCCCCCAAGTCCATGGCTCCCTGAGCCCTTTGGAGCTGGTGATGGAAAAAGAGGGTGCTAGATCGACATGATCGAGTGTGATTGATGTAACTGTGATAAAAATGAAGATTTTTCTTGTAGTCCTTGCACCTTGTCTCGTAGCTTGGCTGCATCCTCTTGAAGCTTTGCAACCCACTCCTACAATGAAGCCTCCCATTCACAGGCCTGTCGCAACCCCTCCTAGAGCTATTGTACCTAGGGAGTAGCAGACATTGTCTTCGTTGTGTCTACTTTACCACTGAGGTCATTTAATTGGCTCTAGAAGGCATCACATGCCTCCTCAACACTCTCTACCTACATCACAATTTGGTCTCACTCAGACAGTGTGGTGAGGAGCTTTGCCACTCATTGATCTCGCTACCTGGATATGGTGATCAGCTCCAAAGTCCTCTAGATGACCTCCACCCACATCTCCTTATATTCCATCCTCAGGCACACTACATGCTCAAATAAATGGGCATTGGTGCCCTATTGATGGCAGGCTATAGGCATCGAGAATGACCCCCTAAATTTGGATGGCTGGGGCTGCCTTTGATATGTATCACTCGATGAAGACGATCCACTCCTGTGTGTCCATTGCAACCACAAAGCAAGTGGACACAATCAATATTATATCATATAAAAGAATGTATATATATGATATAAATGAACTGAAAGTACTAAAATGAAATAACATATATCACACTCGTACCTAGGTCCCAAACCTACCAGTGTGGATCAGGCGAGTGCCATGCTTAGCCCTACTGCTACCATTGAAGGGGGCACAACCACATGGCTCCTAGGTGGAATCGATGAGATGAGGATTGTCGGTGGGGGTGATGATACTTATCACTATTGCCTTAGCCTCTCTAGAGCTCTGCTCGCCTTCACCTCACCCTCCTTGTCGCTGTCCCCACTACTAAGATCCTTGCCTCTTTCCCTTGCACACCATTATCACTCACTAGGGAACATGTTGGGAAAATAAAGGTTGAGCTTTCGATCGCCCACCATGCAACAAAATTGTGGATAAAACTGACATCATCAGTTAGAAGGATTGGTGGTTGATCATCATTATTCAACCCATTTTCAATTACTGTGACATCTATGATCATTGGAAGAGGTCAATCTCCTCCTCGAGCCTTGCTCCTATAGGACTGTATGTACATCGAAGTTGCAGGGGAATAGTATCGACTTGCTCAAATTGTCAAGCCACTTCATGCCAATAATATAATACTATGATATGGTTTGATCGACCTGCTAGGAGTTGATCATGTTGCATCCTATGTAGCTACCTCTTGTCAATTAGCTAGACCCCATCCACCTATAGGGGCACCAACTAATATCATATGCTCACAACGATTCCATATAACTCCACTAAAATACTACATCATTGTACCACTAATCATGCACCATGGACATCCCATATGATAGGCCAAGGGGAAACTTGATTGTCCCGGTGCAACGAATGTTCTCAAATTCCCACACTAGTAGTAGTGTGTAGATAGTGAGGCTATGATATTCATAATGTACATAGTGCTTGAGGTCATGGTAGAGATGCAATAGCATACTCTGAACCCAGGTGAAAATTGTGCCCCTCTCCTCCATCACCTGAATGGAATGGATGAGGCTCTCATGAAGGTACGGGTCCTATCCATCCATCGTAATGCATAGGGTGAAAGTCACGGTCATAACTCACTGTACAAGTGGCATCACCACTCACCCCTACTCTAGCCAATACATGTATATATGCTTGGATGTCTCCTCCACAATGACTCACCTAAGGAAATACTGTTGCATAGCTTGAGCGTCCCGTGTCATCCTTCCCTCCTCATAGGCTCCCCACTCTCTCCAAACATGTAGGCCTTGATGTGGTAGATGTCCTCAAGGGTGACAGTCATCTCACTTGTCAAAAAATAGAAAGTTGATGATGCGTTTGCATACCAATACTCCATGAGTGCCATCAACATAGGAGTGTGATATTAGATCTCTAGCATGTTGTATACCCACCAGAGGCTGACCCATCACAACAAGTCTTGGTCGTCAAGGTGCATTTCATTGCTACGAAAACACACCAATGACAGTATTGCTCTGTTGGCATGCTCATGGATCTTTGACCACTCTTACAAAAACATCAATTTTTACATTAGCTCATTCTACATCATAAAATTCAATTTCTAACTCTACATCACAAAATTCTTATGTCAGTGTCTGAGACTAAAGTGTTCTGCATAGACGTCTGTGCACCATGATCATGTTCGAGTCGAATGAAATCCAATGACAGTGCGTGGGATTCCAACACGACCGAAGGAAATTGATGTGTTATCGGGATGACAATGCACTAGTCAGATGCCTTCGCACTAATTGGATGCCTATGTTGCTTGGGGGAAATGAAAAGCTAAAAAAAACACTAAAATAATAAGTTGGGTGGAAATTTTTTGTACCTCATCTAATTCATCGCCCCTCGTTACCGCTGCATGAAGTTGGTTGATTCTAGGAGCTATGTAATCATGTTTGTGAGGCATTTTATTGACTTCTCTCTCACAAAAGTCACAAATTCCTTGCCATGAATAGTGAAAATGACCCTTCCATGGGCCCACCTAGACATATATAGGCTATTTTTTCCCATTTTTTCCAACAAAAATGTTCCTTCCATCCTTCTTGTTTTCACCCCACCTAGCTGGGGCAAAAATAGGAGGCATATATTCACCTCTTCATTATATTTTTTTTTCCAAACTTCCAAATTTTTCTTAAGCATTGTTCTCATCATGATAGCTTCTTCCGATTTTTGAAACTGACTCAATTTTGAGTTTCGCATAATGAAAGTTCAAGTTAGATGCCGTAGTTTCTTGCTGAGCTCAAACACTGGGGGCATCATCAGTATCCACTTGCTCAACTTCTCCTACCTCTACAACATCCTTTTTGGAAAAAATATAATTTTTTAAAATTTTGATTTCGCACTTATGTTTTCTTAACTACTTTAGTGTAGCTGAATTTTCTTAATAAAATTAGCTCACTTAAGTGGGGGAAAAATAGTGTCATAAAATTGCACCCTGTGGTAGTTTCACATGCGTATTTGGCTTGCTGCATTTATGGCACCCCATCACATTAATGACAAACCTTATGAGTTGTAATTTGATGATTTCAACTCCTTAGGGGACAACGATGAAGTGTTAGTAGTCTGACACCTCATTTCTTACAAATTTTTGAGTAGGATGCTTACATGATGCATGGACGTCTACATGCCACACTAGTTTTCCTAAAATTTTCAAGTTTCAAATGAGGGAATCTAAAACCCTTTGCCTATAATACATGTTGTTGTGATAGAATCATGAGTGTAACAGATCTTCCTGCCCATGCAGCCTCACAAAAATCCTCTTTTCACTATTTCTTCCATTTATTTTTACCCTTCTTGCAATTCATTCTCACACTCTCTCTCTCTCTCACTCAATCTTGCTCTCTTGCTCTATTCTCTTCTACATATTTTTTCTCTTGCTCTCCATAATGAAGCTCTGTTAGATTCTTTTATCATTAATAGCCAAGGATCTCTTGCAAGCAAGCGTGTCTCGTCTATCAAGATAAGAGGGAGCTACAGACTACTGGTAACACTCTTGTCTACTTAGTCTCATCTATTTAAAACTATCTACTCATCTCATCTATTTTATTCATGATAGGGGCTCTTCATTGTGGGGTTTGTTCCTATCACACTTCCATCGATTACATTTTATATCATTTTATCTATTTCTATCTATTTGGCTATCAGTGGAGGTGGGAACACTAAAAATAGGGTATGACTAAGGCAAGCCTTGAAACAACCCCAATATTTTTCCTCATCCTTTTTGTGTGCAAGTTTTTATATTTGAAGAACTAGGTACTATAGATTTCAAGTTTTTATCTCTTAGTTTGATAGGGATGACAACATGAGGTACATATGTCCCTGCAACATGCTTTCGTCAAGTTGGCTACAAATCTATCCCTTCGAGAGAAAATTCTATAAGTTATAAGCTTTTCACTTCTGTAATTTATATTTCGTAACTCTATCAATTTATGTTAATTTACAGTTTTACCATCCTAGCTTAGTATTTCATTTAATCAAGTTATTCCAATATTTCCATTTCATACTTTTTCACTTGAGCTTGTACTTTGAGGTAATTGAGGCCTATTCACTCCCTGTACTCTTCTTTGTCCTAGAGACTCGAGAGTAGTGAATCCCCTCCTTTACATTTTAGTGAACCCAACGTGAACCAAATCATGTTTGATATTTTCCTTCAAAACTTCGATGCTTTTAAAAATGCATTCTCTAAAGAAGATTTTGATATGTTGGATGATGACCTAGATGATTTCTTAGAGGCATATCCTTCTATCTGTAGATTTGGTGAACAAAATTCTTCATCATAACCTTCTTCTTCTTTATAAGTTGAAGAGTCCATGAATGTAGTTATATTATTTTCTACCCCTCAAAGGCCTACAAGATCCATCATTTACATGAATCTGACTAGCCCATCTCCTAAAATAATTCATTCTATTCATGGGGTTCCTATCGCTAATGATATGTCAGAACTTTACACGAGATTCATGCAATCTAAGGATCCATCTTATAGAGAACGGGCTCATACTTACAATACTAGAAGGAATCGACAAAATTTAAATCAGTCACCTTCTCTACTACCTTCTCAACCAAGTCTTCCTTAAACACCTAAACCTATAGCTAAAGCACTTGGTGAGTATGATCATTTCGAGCAACTTCATGTTACTCCTTCCAAGATCTCACTATGGGATTTGCTTCAAATTGCTTTGATTTATCAAGGTATGCTTTAGGAAGCCTTGCAAAATATTCTCTTGCCTTCTTCTGTGACCGATGGATGTTCATGTGCTGATGGCTCATATTTGTGCAGATTCATGAAATACCACATTCTATCTAGATGAAATCCCATCTCTTAAAGTACACAAGTAAGAAGTTCCTCTAATGATAATAGTCAACATTAATAACACTGGTATTAGATGTGCTCTCTTTGATACTAGTTCATTTCTCAACTTATGTAGTATTGAATTGTTACCTAAATGGAACTTATCCAACTATCTCAATAATCCAATCCACCATGTGAAGGAATTACAACCCATGTAGATGCAATAATGGTGTAGGTAAAAAATGAATAAGAGTTGAACATGTCTAGATTAAATAATGATATTGCTATTATATTAGAGAAATATTTCATAGGAAACAATAATAAATTATGAGTAGATGAAATTAGGGACACTAGTGTTGTGAAGAAGGTGATAGAGAAAAAATTCTCCAATGTAGCAATGGGTAGTGAAGAAGAAATAGGTGTTGCCAAATCATGAACAAGATGTTTCTAAAGGAGAAAATTTGAATAATAAAGAACAATTATTTCAACCCCTATTACTGTAAATTCAATGTATGGATAAAGAGGAAGATGTATGCATGGGTGCAGTCAATTGGTTTATCTTGAATATGATTGTATAGAATGCGTGCATGCATATCATGTAAATTGATGAACAAGAAATTAGTTTCTTTTAATATGTATTTCTCTTCTTCATCCTTGATTTCAAAATTGAAGTTGCTACTATTTTTTTGCATGAGGATGATGTATATGTGACTATACTAGATGATAAAATTATAGACAAAAATTATTGCAATCAATAATTTTTAGTTTGAAGGCCTTTCCCTTGAATAATATGAAGATGGTGATCACAAGGATATATGAGAGCCTATTTATTTGTTGCGAAGCTTGTTGTCTTCCTCTTGTAGATTGTGTTCAAATTGGGTCACAAAACATATTACAGTGATTGAAGAAGAAAAAATGTCACAAGTTTGATTGTAACATCACATATGACACAATAGAATTCCAAATCAATATTAAAACAATGATACAATTTGAAGGACATGTTTCTTCACTTGAAGTGTTTGATAATGCTGATTTTTGCGTTGGTGAAGAATATTTTAGCATGCGTCAAGATGTTGTATGATGGCAACCTATTATTAAAGAGTTTGATGAAGCTCACATCTTCCCTTTTGCAAATGGGAAGGATGAATATTAAGGTATGCAAGGGTGAACTATTTTCAACTGTGAAGTTTTTGAAATGAACCAATTTTTGGAATTGGTTTGAAACAACTTTCTTTCGCTAATATAGATTGTGTTGAGGATTAATTTTTGAGCTTATTGGTTGACCATGATAATGTTTGATTTGTGTGTACTCAAGTAGGTCAATTTTTTAGTTTTCAGAGTGAAGGAGAGAAAAATATTGATTATTTTCTTACCAACAATTTCTATACAACAATTATTTGAAAGGACAAAAAATAGATAGGAAATTTGAAGATTATGATTCTTCACATGAGGTGTCTTAAATTTTTGAGTTATATGTTGAGGATGGATCCTACTATTTATGCTTTCCATCTGCAAATGATATGCATTTTCATCTCCGACATGCCAACCAAAATATTGGTGTTTTGGTTCTACATGCATGCAATGAACAACACTTATTGCAACTTGAAGATAAAAGATAAATAGGTTTGAGGGATATCAAATCCTTTAATAGGATTACCTTTAATAGAGGTAAGTTATTGTGGCATTTTTTTCATGACCTTGTGCCATGGATCTTCTTGCAAGTTTGAATTACAATTTTACTTTTGAATTGTGCTTGTAGCCATATCTTCAATTCCCTATATTCCATGACATTGAATGCAAATATTGTATTATCTTGTTTTGTGTTGTCATGCCATGCATATATTATTGTTCTTATGTAGTCATGAACCTTGTTTTTCATTATGATGTTTAAGTTTTGATCCCTTTTTTTTCTCTATTTTTGGTTGCTCAAATATCTAAATTCTTGTTGTACAAGTATAGGAGGCACACGTCACTTGAAAAAGCCTATTAGAACTCAACCCATGATGTCAAATTTTATTGAGTCCCTTATATTTTAGTGTTTCAAAGTCCTATTTGACCCATCATTGATAATTTATTTGAGACATCTTAAGTGGGTCCCCTAAGTGTTAAGGGATGCAAAATACCATAAAAAGTTTTAAATATCAACTATTTCTTGTATAATCCATGTTTGTTAGAGTTGCATCATTTTTGGGTTTCCTTTCATGTCAAGCCTTTCCCTTCACCTTTGATATCCCATTCCTTCACCTAAAATGTTTCTAAGTCCTTTGGACTGAACTTTTGGACTTTTTTGTCCATGAGTGGTGTTTCCCTCCAAACCTCACCATCTTGATCCTCTGCCAATAAAGAATTCCCTAAGTGTTTTGGAGTTTTGGACTTGGTTCTACCTACATACCTTCCCATCAAACTCTACTTTCTCAATATTTATATCATGACATCATCATTTTATGACACTAACGTCATCCCTTTTTAGAGTTGCATGTTGATTCATATATCATGATGTCATACTATGCCATCTTTTCATGCTCTGAATTTTTGTAAGTCTATCAAGTCAGAGGATCAAGCCATCTATTTCCCTAATACCATTTTCCATGCTTCCAAAATCATGTCTCCCACTTCAATATTTTCTTTATCTTTCAAAGTCAAAGTTTCAACCAACTCTAAACCCCGATGCTCATTTCCTACCACCTCAAAAGCCTAAAATTCCATCATTCCTTCATAAAAACCTTTTGGCGTTGGTCTTTCGACCATTATTTATCTTTGTACCAACCATAAGATCCACTTGAAAAATTGATTTCAACATTCTAAAGTTTTGTTCCTTATTGAGATTCCTTTTTTGGACTTCCTCCATTCCACATCCCTTTTTGGCATGAATTCTTAGTCATTATTGGAGCCTAATGCCCTAACTTGAGGCATGAGGCATGAGTTACCCTTGACCTCCAAAAACTCAAAATTCCACTATTTTTATGCCAAACCCTACCTACCATTGTAAAAGTCCCATAATTCCACTAATGCATCTATAGTGCCTGCAACCACCAAATTTAATCCATTGACACTAAGAAAACCTTATTTAACAAAAAACAATAGATCTAAAAGGAAAAAAATGAATATAAAAGATGGATGCCCTATTTAATGCAATATTTATTATTGTTGATTTTGATGGTTGATATGTTCTCTTCAAGCCACTATTTCAATAAATTTTGTGAGTGATTTTCGTATCCTTGCACTTAAATCCATAGGCCATTAATGCTCAAAGGTATGGAAAATGCATAAAGAATGTTTTTTCAATTTTCCAAAAGTTTATAGATTTTTAAGGGACATATAAATATAGAGAATTAATGAACATGATAACTAGGGCACAAGTGATATCTATTGTGCCATATTTAAAAATTGTCATCTTCATAACTTGAGTACTTAGGTTATAGATCTATATATACAAAGTTTTCACTAATTTAATGAGTTGGTCATTACAAATATTTGAAGAATAGTAGTGTAGAGCTTCCTAGGATTTCCATAGTTGTTAGTTTGTCTGCTATTAGAGCTATCACTCACAACTTGTAGAGAGGTATCTACAAAAGAAGATGTTTGTAACCATGTATCCTTTATTAATTTTATAAGATTTTGAGTAGTATGGTATGACAAGTTCTTTGTTGTTTGAGATTCTTCCTTCACCACATTTTTTGGTGTGATTGTACCAAAAATTAGATAAGTGTCATAACACTTTAAATCAATGAAGTTGTTATTTTTATTGGTATTCTCTATGTTGCATATGAATGAATATGTTTTTGATGAAGGAAATTAAGTAGATGTGTTTAGATTATATCATAACTTTGTTGCAACTTCTTGTTTGTTGTTTTAATGAATGTATATGACTTTGTTACCTAATAAGGCATCGATTTTGAAGAATCAAACTTTCCACATACTTGTCTATGATTCTACATTCCAACTAGGGTTGACATTAAGTGGAACAAAATGTCACATTTTTTGTGAATCATTTCCAACATGTTCATACTTTACCAATGTCTATGCAGTTATAAATGAAATTCTCTCAAGGAATTGAACTACAATTTCATTATCTACAAATACATATGAAAAGTATTTATCAACTATAAAAATGTTTATTATAGCCAGTAGTCTTTGACCTAGTGGTAGGTATAGGAGTCAAGTGTGGAATTTGAGTATAGTTATTGTTTGTTATTATTTTGGTTGTCAATTTTGTTTGATTTCAATGATTTCTAAGGTACACCTCTAGGAAAACCCTCTGTGGTTTAAGTTGAGTTTGATGTATAGTAGAAATTACCCACTCACATAGTTAACCTTTAACCATCTTGAGTTTGTTGATAACCCTCTATATACCTTATTGAAGAAGAGCTCCTATCTTTGAAGGTAGAGAAAATATCAAGAATTTGAGAGAGCAATTTTGGGACCTAGCAAATCCTATGTTTTGTTCTCGACTCTTTCTCCAATTGCCTCCTTAAAGATTCCACTTCCCTTGGACATAATTGTTTGTTTGTAATAATATTTTAGAGTGCTTCTTCCTTAAATTCTTTGGAAATATCTTGAGTTTTCTTTCTTTTCATTTATAAGCACTTGATTAAATTATCTTATAGTATCTTGGGATTTATTTTGTTTTTTATACTTTAACTACGTGTAGTTTCATTTTTATAGATAAATTAGCCAAAAAATAGCTTTAATAACATGGTGAGTTTTCATTCATTAGAAGTATGGCTTCATTATTTTCATTAGTCTATTTTTTGGTGCTTTCATATCTATTTTCCACCCTAGGCACATTGCATTTGGATCACATATCCTATAACAATATTTCAATTGGTTCTATCTCTACTTTGATATTTGTGGGGGGAGATTATTTATATTTAAAACCTCCTTCTAAACCTACTAATAAAGAGTCACTTTTAAAGTATCCAACCAATCCTTTAGTTGATGGTTGTATTGTATTTGGATTTTAAATGGTTTGTTGTTGTGGGGGAGAGGTCATCTTCTTTTGTTTTCTTATACTCATTTTTAGTACATCCCATATTATCTCGATGGAGGAAGTGGTGGATCTTGTAGGTATATCTTCTTTACACAATATTTGTGAAATTTTAGATGCTCCTTCTCCATGTATATTTTTCTTTTCCATAGAGTATGCATGTGTACCCTTCAATTGTAACTCCTTTTTACTAATTTTCCTCTTAGTTGTAGTTCACACCCTATTTGATTACCCAAATGTTGCTGATTTTTTTATTCACATGAATGATGGTGGATCACTTAGATCTACCACTATTGATAGACGGTCACCAAATTCTCCAAATTTTGTGCCTCTTATATCCAAGTCTATTTCGTCATTTATTACCTCCACAAATCTAGCTTGAGTTATGTGTTTCATTAGAAATTTATCCCAATGTGGTGGCCTGGTAGAACTAGGGTTGATGAAAAATATTTGTATAATGGTCACAATGGTATTTAGTTCTTTTTTTGGAATATCATAAGGTAGTGTAGGTATTATACCTTTCTATGGGATCAATAGGTGAACATTATTTGATAATTGTCTACAATAATCTAAATTTTCTAAAATTTGTTCACTATGGGATTCTATCACTTGTAATATACTTCATACACCCTCTCCCTAGCTATCTATATACTCTTGGTGGTAGTCAAGTCTTCTCTATTTATATAATACACTATCCATGCAATGGCCTTAATTTCATGCTAGATATTAAAATAAAAAATGGGCTTTGAATATGGCTTATTGACTTTGAAGTTTTAATCATTGTTGTTGTTTCTTTCACTTTCAAACTTCCCTTACAACCCCATTGCTTTAGATATTGTCCTTGATTTATCAACTTGGTTATTATGTGAATGTATTGTGTTGTTGTATTGTGGTGTTGATCAAGGCATATCATATCTTCATGAACCCAATTTATTAAGACCTTCGTCATATCCTTGTATAGTATGAAAAATAGAAACATCTAATTTCATTCTCTATAATCCTTCAATAGGTTATGTAAATCATATATTTTTAAGGGTTTGAATACACCATTTCTATCATTGTTCCTTCATTTCATCTTTGATCCATCTCAACTAATTAAATTGGAAGTATCTATATGTCTTCATTATATGCCACTTGATAAGGGAATGTGGAAAAAATACCACATGGGATTTATATGATAATCCATGATGGAGTGTTTTTTAAATATCAACCTCATTATATATTCATTATCTACCACTCAAGGAATTCACATCTTCTCTATTTTCTTTCTCTCCACTTTTTCCCCCAACTTTCTAGTCTATGATTACTCTGTGCTCACTAGTTCATTTGTACTTATTGACATCTTCTAGATTAATTGTGATGTAGAATTATTTTAACCTTATTTGCCTTATATTCTTGTTGCCTTTTTATAATGGCTTGCATCATTCACACATATATATATTCCATTTCCACCTACTAACAATTTTTACTGTTTCTTTTCTTCTCTTATTTGGTGTCTCTTTCTACCCTTTTGAGTTGAAGTTATATTTAAATTTTCCCACCTTATAATTTATTCAGTCGTCTAATTGCTTAGTTAGGTTGATAATTCAAAAATTAGTGTAATATGATTGTTATACATTATCCCAATCAAAACACTAGCTTCAATTATTATCTTCCTACAAAATTGTTGTTACATTATTTTGTATTTTCCTATTGTTCCTTAGTTCATCCTTCTCCCTTTCAATTTTTTTTCTTCATATTTTTAATGTTTTGACACTATCCATCCATCCTTTATTACAATATTCTATGCTTTCTTTTCTAACTTATTTACCTTGTATTTTTCCTTACTATCCTCAATTCTATTACCTCCTATTTTCTTGAATATATATTCTTGTTAGGTTCCTTGTCCCTCTTTCATCCACATTTTCATATCTTTAATTTTGTGTTATATTTTAGGTTCATGGGGGTGTATTAATGTTAGAATAATTTTTACTTCGAGCCACAATATTATATGTGGTGCCACAATCCTCTTTGGACATGTATTATTTCTAATAGTGTTTTTTCTAGATTTTATTGCAATATTGTAGGATAATTGATGATTGGTGTTTAGTTATTTTTTCAAGTAGCTTGTGCACTTCAATTCTAAACCACCATGGGTCCATGCTTCTATATCAACTTCATAAGCGAACCTTATTTTTTTCTTGAATTCAGATCATGAACTTTGTTTACATGTGATAGTTTCCCTATCACATATTTCTTTGAGATATTTATAATCATCTCCTTTCTTGTCCTAATCCCCAAACCATGCCACAAAATCCCTATTTCCAAAGGTAGGTGGGAAATAATGTTGTTACCTTCCAAATTATTTTATTTTTCTATTCAATCAAACACTTAATTATAATCTACAAACCATCCTAGGTTCATAACTACATGGTAAGAAGTTGATTTAAGTTCTTATATATAAATTACTTCAAAATCTACTTTCTTCTTTATCACCATAAATTTTATGCCTACATTCTCCAATATTCTTATTGGGGTTCTTAGTGTTCAATTTTTTTTTAAGGTAGAATGAGTTCATAATAGGGCCCAAACCATTTATACAATAGAACAACTCAAAACCTTCACAACAAGTTCTCATATGGGACATACATAGTACAACTACAACCAATCACAAAATACTAGCCTAAATAATGCCAAAACCCTACCCTATTCAACCTCACACCCTTAAATTTAGTGTTCAATTGGGAGACATATTTGGGAAGACATTTCTTTGATCTTTCAACAATCATCCATGGAATGCTATCTTATAAGTCCTCAAACCTAGGAGAAGTGGGGGATACCCCTTAAAGGTCCCATCAATGGACATAATACAAATAAAGGAATTCATAACATGAGATACCAAACGATGATCAACTAGCTTAGGAATACAAGAGTTATGTTGAAATCGATGGTAGAAAAAGAATAATACGATTAGGAAACTAAGAAATTAAATAAAGAGTTGGGTGGGACTCACTAATAAGAGCCAAATGATTTGTTCTAGTGGGAATCTTTAGATCCATGACAACCACATGAGAAATCCCCTGGGGGAGCAAGAGAAGGTACAAAATCTTGAGAAGAATCATCATTTTTAGAGGAACCATCAACCAAAGAGCTAGAAACATCAATAGTCAAGTGATTGTTATGGGAATTCCTCCACCTTTTAGCCACATCCTTGGGTCAAGAGAGTGGATAATATAAAACTAGTGATTGATGGTAAAACATATACATATGAATGGGAGACCCTCATAGTTAATTATTTAAGACCAAGTCTTATCCCTCACCATAAAATCAATATCCTTGTGAAAAGCCTTGGAGATATCTATATTGTCTTCTATTAGCAGGTCAAGAGTAGAAACGAAGCATACCACAAGCTACCAAAAGAGGTTCACGGTATCGAGAAAGTACATTAGCTATTGTTAGGAGTTACGTCCCTTCAAGGGAATATATGTACATATTTCATATGTAATTAGATGAGTAGGATATACAAAGATATATGTGAAGAGATAGAAATATATACCAAAGCAGAGACTAAGACCTGCCTTTTGTATTTGTTATAATATAATATAAGGGAGTTGTTAGAACCCAAATTTTTCATTAAAATTCTGAGTTCTTTATCCACTTGAACCTAATATTTTGCCATCTTTTTCATTAAAAAATTCATTTTTCCCCCTATCCAAAATGCTAAAACGTCTTATATTTTATACTGCTACCTTAAACCCTTTGAAATTTCTATCTTTCCACTTCATACCACTTTACCATAGACAACTATCAAATAATCTATGGTTGTGTGGTAGAGGGTCAGCCTGGTGGTCATCAAACAACCACCGCTACACCACAGACAGTCATTAGATAGACCACAATGACACAATAAACAATCAGTGAGGTTGGCGACAATGGAAGTGGCAGTGAATAGGGAAGCAGTGGTGAGATAGCGGTGAGGATGATGGTTAATGGGTCACTGTGGTACTGCACGTGCTGAAAATAGAGACCGCAGTAGTACGAGTAATGGTGAAGTTGATAGTAAATGCTCAGACACCACGATACCGCGGGAGACAAAGCAATGAACCGTGGTAGAGCGGTAAGGGAAGAGAAGATAGTGACAGTCGACTGTGGTACCATGGGAAGGTGGTGGAGAGACCACAATAAGGTGGTTAGCATTGAAGAAAGCGGTCATGGGTCAAAGCACCGCGATACTGCGGGAGGTAGAAATAAGGGCTGCGGTTGAGCGGTAAGAGTGGAGACCAGTGGGAAGCAGTCATCGTGATACCGCGACCGGTCAAAAGGTTGACTGTGCAAAGTAGTAGGTATAAGGGAATATTCACAATGGCATATAAAGTGAAATATTAAAGAGAGGGAAAAATACTCAAATGTTAAAATAAAACAAAATACAGGATTATGGTAAAAATATTTAATTTGCCAGAAAGGCAACTAATTAAATATTTTATTTTCACTAAAGAATGCCAACCGGTTGCACCAAATAAACGAAGGGTCACGAACCTTGGTATGAATTGTATAAATATATGGAAAAATCAGTTAGACAGGGGGTCAATCGTAGTAGTAAGATTTTTTCAAAAAATGAAGACTGGGAATGTAAACAATGACATACCTTTCTTGAAGCAGAAGTAATGGAGATAATGTTTTAAACTGGTGAATTTCTTTCTAGTATTCAGTTGTTGTGATGTATTAATTCATATTCTTTATCTAGTTGTCTCCAACTTGAGGTCTTTTAATCATTTAAATCAGCTTATCAAGTATATCTCTGATTTGTCAAAATGTATTCCCATTTTGTGTGATTTAATTAATTGGTGTCTGCAAGTTAGAATTAAATTATTTTAACAAGTCACAGTGATTTAACAATTTATTTTGGATGGTTAAAGAAGAACCAGGTTAAGAAACATTCCAACACAATTTATGCAAGTCATAAATTCAGTAAAGTTTTATGCCAGTCATAGAATTTTCAAAGTGCCTAACAACTAGAGTTAAGCCAAAGAGGGAAACACATATCATTCTTAATTTTGACTCCATTTCCCATGTGGATAGAGGGAACTGATCTATCACAACCTAGATGATAAAATTCATAATAAACAACATATTCAAATCCTTTCTTTTGTGTAGTAGGAGTAGGTGTAGTGATTTTATCTATTCACTTCCATTTGCCATTGTGGGTAGATTGTTCAAGCATAAAATATATTTCAAATCTGCATTATTCACATTGGTACTCCCGCCTAGGTCTAGTAGAGCCTAAAGAGAAGAAGGTTCAATTGCACCAATTAGCCTTGTATGTTGGCCAAAAGCATTATGAGAGCTTGGCAACCTCTCGTGGTTCAAACTTGCATTTTTGAGACCTAACAGTTTGGCGACTCCACTGGGGAAATACTCAGAAAAGTTTTTTCAGCCTATCCATTTATAGAGTCAACAAATTTTCGGTATTGGTCTTCAACAAAGAGATTCAGAATTGTGTCATTTCCACTCCCCATTTGAGTTACAAACCTAATAGTTTGGTGAGTCATAAAATTTTTCACATTGTGCATTCACTTGAGTTCATAGGGGATTCCGCTGGGGAAAACCTAAATAATATCAAAATCCATTGCATTTTCCTACTTTTGGGAAAAGTAGGTGGAAAATCTATTTCAATTTGATAAATAATGCAGAGATATTATGGAACAGTAACACTTTGTCAATTTTATTGTCAAGATGGCAGAAGAAGTGTGGAAGCAACAATCAATAAGAGAGCTGAAGGAATCGAAAGAACAAAGGCTACAATTGGACCAACAAATGCTATGATTGAATCAAGGATTGCTACAATTGGGAGTTAAACATGTCTTAGATACATCTGAATGCACAAATGATGGTAGATCTTGGAAACCACAAGTGCCACATAATACAACTGAGAACTTTGACAATGAAGGTAATGCACTCTATTCACAATAGAAAATTTATGCATCTCAGTCATCACATCAAATGAATATTTATCCTGTCCCTCCTGGACAAAGATTTGTAAGCTATCAGGATCAACAACACAATCCATATCCTGAGCATCGTACATATCAGTACCAAACACCATATCAAAATGTGCAATAGAATGTCATCTCTCATGTAAGTGTAAATCAAAATCTACAACAAGGTATATGTCAGAATCAAAAATCTGCAAAGAAAAATGGTGAGTTCCTTCATATTCAAGAGAGGTAAAAATCTTGTGGATGCCTTTCTTAACATAAGGAGACATGAGGGAGAATGGGAACGTGATTTGTTCAACAGAATGGCGGATGCGTATATGCAAATACCTATTAGTTCCCCACATAATAAGTCTAAATTACACTTCATTGAGCAGTTCATGAGGGTATATGAGTCCAGCTACATTCATTGGCCTGAGTCATTGAAGCCAGTTACTCTAGACCAGATGAGTAAATTAATGGGTACCATAGATGAGAAAAGGCATAAAAATGGTTAAATCACTAGTGAGTATGAAGATGAATTTGCTGAGGACCAATCTTCCACCTTGGGAGATGATTGTAGCATTAATGATATTGTTGGGGACACACCATCTGGGGAATACATCAACAATGATTCAGATGATACGAAGGGACAACCAGGTATGCACTCTCATAACATTGACAACAATGCTTCAGCTAATAAAGATATGGAGAGTCTCTCTTGCATAATAGATTGTGAAGATGAACTTGAGGATTTTAATCTATAACAAGGTGATTCTTTCAGTTCTTTTGGAGATCAAGAAGAGGAAGAAATAGTAGAATATATGGAAGTAGAGACATGTTCACTCAATAGTGAGAAGGTTTCAAATTTGTTCTCTTGAATATCAGAAATGTGCACACAAAGATTCTTCTAAAGTTTTGGGTCCAACCTATATTTTCTTTGATAGTGAGAGTACTATGTGAAATGATTCATATGATTCCATGTGCATTTCTCAAAGTGGTGAAGAAACCTTTAAAGCTGATCAAGAATCCATTTATGTCCAAGAAGAGGTATGTGACTTGAACAATGTTTGCCTACAAGAGAAAGATATTGGTTTGCATATCATTGATGGTGAGTGTTCAACATTTATTGATTCAAATGTGTGTAAGGATGACTATATGGATCTAAATTATATGTCACTACTAACTGGTGATAGGGAAGAATTGGAAAGTATTTCTGATTTGATTGTTTCCGAAGATGTTGATGAGACAAATTTTTTAGATTTCCAAGAGAAGCATTCAAATTTTCAAATCCTAGTATAGCTGCCTGATCATTTAACAATACTTAATAATGAGAAAAATAGTGAAAGTACCATTGAATATGGATACACTTTGTATGATGAAGGTGACAAAGATTTATCATATGATGAATTATAGAGTGGTGAAAGGAATATGAGTCAGGTTGAACACAATGACTTCCTGAAAGTTTTCAATGACAGTGCATGTAGTAGGAAAGATGGAATGGATAGTTTCAAAAGGAACCTGATGAGATCAAATAAAAATAAAGTTTATGATAGAGGAAAGTATAGGCTCTTCTTTTGGGTGGTCTTGGGCCATCTTTTATGGTTTGAATTTTAGACCATAACAGGTGTAACAAAGAATTGAGGATTGCCAGTGCATGGACAATTCCTAACAAACCTCTTTAAACATTATTTTCCATGCACAATAGTTTAGGAATTTTTAAAGGGGATGGGACTTTCCAGTACATGGACAATCCCAGAGTTCCCTCATTGAAAACATTCATTTTCTTTCCATGTACAGTAGTGTAGGGTCATCTTCCATTTTCCATCTCTTTCATTTTTCATTCCCTCCATCTTCCATTGCCTTCATTTTCATGTCCTTTCCTTTGCTTGGTTTGCTCTCCCAGTGATATTCTGGATTCTTGCAATGATTGAAAAAATCACTCATCCCCAACAGGAGCCACCGTTAGAACCCAAATTTTTCTTTAAAATTCCGAGTTCTTTATCCACTTGAACCTAATATTTTTCCATCTTTTTCATTAAAAAATTCATTTTTTCCCCCATCCAAAATGATAAAACATCTTATATTTTATACTGCTACCTTAAACCCTTTGAAATTTCTATCTTTCCACTTCATATCGCTTTACCATGGAAAACTATCAAACAATCTGTGGTTGTGCGGTAGAGGGTCAGCCTGGTGATCATAAAAAAACCACTGCTGCACCACAGACAGTCATCAGATAGACTGCGGTGGCACGGTAAACAGTCAGTGAGATCAATGAAAGTGAAAGTGGTGGTGAATAGGGAAGTGACAGTGTGATAGTGGTGAGGATGACAATTAATGGGTCACTGCGGTACCACGCGCGGTGAAATAGAGACCATGATAGTGCGGGTAATAGTGAAGTTGACAGTAAATGCTAGACACTGCGATACTGCGGGAGACAAAACAATGAACCGCGGTAGAGCGGTAAGGGAAGAGAAGATAGTGGTAGTTGACCGCGGTACCGTGTGAAGGTGGTGGAGAGACTGCGGTAAGGCAATTAGCGTTAAATAAAGCGGTCATGGGTGAAAGCATCATGATACCACGGGAGGTAGAAATAAGGGCTACGGTTGAGCGGTAAGAGTGGAGACCAGTTGGAAGTAGTCACCCCGATACCACGACCGGTCAAAAGGTTGACTACGGTAAAGCGGTAGGTATAAGGGAAGATTCACAACGGCATATAAAGTGAAATATTAAAGAGTGGGAAAAATGCTAAAATGTTAAAATAAAATAAAATGTAGGATTATGGTAAAAATATTTAATTTTCCAGAAAGGAAACTAATTAAATATTTTATATTCGCTAAAGAATGCCAACTAGTTGCATCGAACAAACGAAGGGTCACGAACCTTGGTATGAATTGTATAAATATATGGAAAAATTAGTTAGACAGGGGGTTAGTCGTAATAGTATTTAGAATTTTTCATAAAATGAAGACTAGGAATGTAAACAATGACATACCTTTCTTGAAGCAAAAGTAATGGAGATAATGTTTTAAACTGGTGAATTTATTTCTAGTGTTCAGTTGTCGTGATGTATTAATTCATATTCTTTATCTGGTTGTCTCCAACTTGAGGTCTTTTAATCATTTAAATCAACATGTCAAGTATATCTCTAATTTGTCAAAATGTATTCCCATTTTGTGTGATTTAATTAGTTTGTGTTTGCAAGTTAGAATTAAATTCTTTTAAAAAGTCACAGTAATTTAAGGATTTCTTTTGGATGGTTAAGAAGAACCAGGTTAAGAAACATTCCAACATAATTTATGCAAGTCATAAATTCATTAATGTTTTATGCCAGTCATAAAATTTTCAAAGTGCCTAACCAATAGAGTTAAGCCAAAGAGGGAAACACATATCATTCTTAATTTTGACTCCATTGCCCATGTGGATAGAAGGCACTGATCTATCACAACCCAGATGATAAAATTCATAATAAACAACATATTCAAATCCTTTATTTTGTGCAGTAGGAGTAGGTGTAGTGATTTTATCTATTCACTTCCATTTTCCATTGTGGGTAGATTGTTCAAGCATAAAATATATTTCAAATCTGCATTATTCACATAGGTACACCCACCTAGGTCTAGCAGAGCCTAAAGAGCAGAAGGTTCAATTGCATCAATTAGCCTTGTATGTTGGCCAAAAGCATTGTGAGAGCTTGGAAACCTCTCGTGGTTCAAACTTGCATTTTTTGAGACCTAACAGGAGTTATAAGGAATACATGTGTGTAATGGATGATGATTTTTTATTTTTAGGTTATGATGTTATATGTTATGTATGTCTTCTAGATTCTTGTTTCTCTTACTATATTGTCTGGGGTATAAACAAAGCATACCACAAGCTACTGAAAGAGGCCCATGGTACCAGGAAAGGACATCATCTATGGTTAGGAATCATGTTCCTTCAAGGGAATATATGTATATATGTCATATACAATTAGATGAGTAGGATATACATAAATATGTGTGAAGAGATAGAAATATATACCGGACCAAAGACTAAGACTTGTCTTTTTAATCTGTTATGATATAATATAAAGGATTTATAAGGAATACATGTGTGTGATGGATGTATGAATGTTTTATTTTTTAGCTTATGATGTTATATGTTATGTATGCCTTCTAGATTCTTACCACATATGATTGTTTCTCTTACTATATCCTGTAGGGTATACATATACTACTCAAAGAGTTCTAGGGTATAGATCTTCAGACCAAACTTTCCCCATTTCTCTTGCCAATATTGGTTTCATTGTCAAGACCCTGAAGAGAACAATAAAGAAATTAGAAGCATAAAGGAGTAGGAAATTTGGTAGAGAGCTAAATTTTTGTAAGACCCTAAGGGCCACCTCTATGAGTGAGGGATAGGCCATTAGGGGATGGTGAAGGGAAAGGGAGGAGGGATCCAAAATATCCTTGAAAATAAGTGTCAGTTCAAAATTTTCTTTCAAAATCAAGATATAAAAAAAGAAGGATAAAAGCCCAAACCAAGAAAACACACGGGAATAGGAGAAAAAAAAGAAAAGAGAGATATTTGAAATCATGGAATTAGGGATGGAAATGAATGTGGAAGAAAGGAGACAATAAAAAACCCAAGAAAGAGGAGGAAGGTACCAAAAAACTAAAATAGAAAGGAAGGAGAAAGAACAAGTGGGAAAAATAGAAGAGAAAATTCTAAAAAAAAAAATTGAACTTGTCAAGAAGGGTGCTGCTGAGAGCGTTGATGTAGATGTAGCTAACAATAAGAAAGGAAGAGGAAAAGAACTAGAAGCCAAGGATACTGAAAAATGAGAAAACAAGAAAAGCAATGGAACCTAATATTAATCCTAAGTATTTGTTAACTAAACATAAAATTATACTGACCATTAATGAAAATACAAAATTAAAAAATGTAAAAGGTATTGAAGAATAAATACCACCCTCAGACCAAGAGTCACCCCTTATGTTGGATATAACACACATAGAGATAAATGAAGAAAGAGAAGAAGGTAGAAACCTTGAATTATGGACAACATATATGGTAAATTGGGATATTATAGAAGGTAACATTCAGTCTATTAAGTGGAGAGACACAAAGGAATAAAATTAATTATAGAATGTCAAAAAGTGACACGGAATCCAACTCCACCTTTAGCAATCAAAGAAGTGGTACTGCAAGTTTAGAGGAAATATCATTATAAGAAGACATGGCCATAGTGAGAAAGATGCCAATTTTTGAAAAGGATACTAATAGCGCCACAAAGCATGTATTCTTATTGGAGACAATATGGAAAAGTCAAAATGAACAATGAGAAAGCATGAAATTATTTGAATTCATGAACTCCTTGAAAGATGAGCCACTAAAGTGGTACCACAAAGCATATCCCAAAAATAATGTCCTGGGATGAAGTTAAACAAGCATTCTTGGAGAACTTTGATAGTCCAAAGCTCTTGATAGAAGGGGTAACAAAACTAAGAGAGTTATCATAACAAGAAGATGAATCCATATTAGAGTTTGATAAGAGGTTTAAAGAAGTGACCAAGTGACTAGAAGAACCACTGAATGACAAACATAAAAGAGAATTGTTCCTGTATGGCATAACTTTGGAACTTAGAATGACCATAGATGGTAGGAAATTTAGCTCCTATTCAAAATTAGTCATGTTAGCATTTCAGAAAGAAGGCTAGTCATGGAGGAGGATGGAGAAAGAAAAGGACAATAATAAATTGGAATGACTACAATTAGAAATGGATCAATTGTGGCTGAGACAAGAGGTTATGAAATAGGAGATTGGTCTACAAAGGCCTAACATATGATGTTCTTATTGCAGTAGAGAGGGCCACATACAAAAAAAATGCCCAATGGAAATAGGGGAGAAGGAAAACACCCCAAGGGTATACCTCCACACTATTAGAAAACCAAAATCACTATATGGTGGTGTTTGTGGAGAGTGGGATAGTCATGAGACAACATAAATCCCATAAAACAAGTTCCAAGTGAAAGAAGAGCCCAACTATGAATAAGAAATGGCTTACATAAAGGGACTTATGTAAGGACCCTTGTACACCTAGGATCATGGATACAAAGTCTTTCCATGGAAAAAAATAAGTGATAATGCCATCTAAGGTCCAAGAGAATACAACAACAATGGCACATATCGGGGAGGAAGGGGCCACAAACAAGGAAAAGGAAGAAGATCCGATGCCACTTGCTTTAATTATGGAAAGCCGACACTTTACTATGATTTATGGTGGGGAGAAAATATAAAGTAGTGTGGATTTTGTGGTGAGGAAGAATACAATATTTTTAACTATTTGAAAGTGCACCAACACTAAAAAAAATGCTCAATCACAAGGCCAAAATGACAAACAACTAGCCTCAAATACAACAAAGGGAGCTAGAACCCTCTGTAAAAAACCTAAGAGCTTGAAGGAAGGGAGTAAAAGGTGTTGTAAAACTAGAAAATATGAGGGATATACTATAAAAGAGAGTAGAACCAAAGAAAAATACCACATAGGGTTTAGACCCGAGAAAAAGGGGAAGGATGCAGTAGTAGCTAGACAAGGCACAAATACCAGAAGACCCAGTACAGTGACCACAAAAGACAAGGGAAGCTCTAAAGAGGAAGGGTGAGGGATATACTATAAAAGAGAGTAGAACCGAATAAAAATACCACATAGGATTTAGACCCGAGAAAAAGGGGAAGGTTGCAGTAGTAGCTAGACAAGGCACAAATACTAGAAGACCCAATACAGTGACCACAAAAGACAAGGGAAGCTCTAAAGAGGAAGGGAGATTTTGAACTACAAAAGAGAAACATGATCAGATAGTAGAACAAACCAAACAAATTCTAGAATAAGAGCAAGAAAGGGAGAAAGAGCAGAATAGTTACTTTACAAAACAAGAAGTAAAAGAACTTAAACAATTGAAAAAAATAGTTAGGCAACAAGACCTACTTACAAAATTTAAAATAGTTCAATAAGTATTGGAGCAATAAAAACATACTACAAGTTAGAACAATAGGTAAACATTGGAAAACAAGACTGATAATGATTGAACTATGTATTAACCATAAGATGATTTCTAAAGTAATGGTCAATCTAAGACCAGATGTTAACTTGATTCCCAAGAGAATATGGGAGTATCTAGGTAGAATGGTACTAGAGCCAACTCACTATGATATCAACTTAGCAGATGGTAGTAGAATGAAGAAACTAGGTACATGGAGGGGTGTAGAAGTTAGCTTAAAAGGGGTAAAACAATTTGTGGAATTTGAAGTGGTCATGATGGAAGAAAATTTTGAATCATTTGATGCATTGTTAGGATTAAGATGGTTTGTAGATTCCCAAGGAATGATAGATTCTAGGAAGGAGAAAATTTCCTTTGTGGATGGCAAAAGAGTGGTCCATATACCTCTAGGTAAAAAGAAAGAGGAATCTTATATAGAAGAAAATAAGAAAGAGTATGAGGATAATGATCAAAAAATAAATACCATAGCCATACCAATAACTAAAACTTAGGAATAACCCAATTCAGAGGGATAAATTTAGGTGAATGATACCAAGGGAATTAATGATAGAGAGACAGTGTTAGAGGCATAGATGTAGGATAACCAAAAAGCATATTCTCGAAGGATCTTTAGTTCCCAAAGAATATTCATGATGAGAAAAAAACCAAATCAAGGTAGTGTAGCATAGAACATGTGCGATACCGTTGAGAATGATAAGGATGATAATAAGGGGAACTCTCAACTAGTTTGTCATATTACTTAGGAAAATCCTCAAACCAAACTACCTAAATAATCAAGAGTAGGAGAATTAATGCCCTATATAGCCAAAATTAAGAGAATCATCCCCATTGAAACAAATAAACTACCTACTTTATTGCATATTCTTACTTGCACTATCACATGTTGGTATAACATGCACAAAAAAACCCATTAAAAAGTGGGAAGCTTTTAAAACCTTGGTTAATGCAATATTTATACCAGAGTTAGGAGAATATGATGATATACCTCCCTACGAAGGTGATATCTTACCATAACACCACCTAGAATTATGCATACATTATTGGGAAGACAACTATGAGTATGAAAATGGATTGTATATCCAATTATTTTATTGGACACTATGATTCATAGCAAGAACTTGGTAGATTGATCAAGAGAGAAGGACCAAGATGGGACATGAGAAGAATTGACCTTATATTTCACCTAGAGCTTCTCCTTTTATAGTGCAAACCCCCAAATCCATACTGCCCTACTACAGATGAAGGAAATGATGTTTATTCTGGTAGAAGGAAGTGAGATACCGTTTATCGCAACCCCATTCCAAACCATATGTAGAAGAAGTATATGAATACACTAATTGGATGAAATGGGAGGTGCTCAAATTAGAATAAAATTGTTGTGTGGTACAAGATGAAGAAGAATCAACACAAAGATAGAAATAAAACAAGGGGAGAGGGAAATAGAAGAATCTATGACCCCAAAATATAAATACTACAATGAACCCATTAAAGTGAAATAAATAGACATTGCAATAGAAGGAGATTCAAAATTGACCTAGATAGGAGATTATTGGGATGAGAAGGTAGTGGCCCAAAGGATATAAGCACTAGTGGAATTCCAGGATCTGTTCCCCTAAAACTTTACCAAAAGGAAAGGAATCAAGGAGTAAGTGGAAATTATGAAAATTCAACTCAAAGAAGGCACTAAACCCATCCGGAAAGAGACCATATAGATTGAAATCAAACATGAAGAAGACGTGAAAAGTAGAATAGATAATATATTGGCTACCGGAATAATCAAACTGGTAGAGGATGTATTTTGGATAAGTCCAATGGTCGTGCAAAACAAAATACCAAAGAAATAAGGGTGTGTTGACTTTCGAGAATTAAACAAAGCATGCATCCATGACCCATTTCCCACACCTTTCACAGAGGAAATATTAGAGTCAGTGTCTAGAAGGGACCACCAAGTAAAGATCATGGAGGAAGATCAACATAAGATGATTTATGCTATTGAATGGGGATCCTATATGTATATAGTCATGCCATTTGGACTGAAGAAAACTCCGACAATATTCAATCAGATAATGATCAATACTTTAAAGAATTTATTCTTGATTTTCTTGAAGTTTACTTAGATGATTGGACAATTTATGGCCTAGTGAAAGACCATGGTTAGGTCCTCCAGATGATGCTAAACTAGTGTAGAAGCATGCAAATTTCTTTCAACCTAAAGAAATGCATATTTGTGGTACCATATGGGAAACTCCTAGGCCATATCATATGCAAGGAAGGGTTAATGGTAGACCCAATTAAATTGTCTTTAATCCTTAACTTACCACCACCGAAGATTTCTCTAGAGGTTAATTTTTTTTAGGGTACATAGGATATTACTAGAAGTTCATCAAAGGGTATACTAGAATTGCAACTCCAATAGATGATATCCTGAAAAAGAAAGTCAATTAGAGTATAGAATGGAATGAAGAAGCACAAAATTCCTTTGATACATTAAAATAGAAAATTGTGGATGCGCCCATCCTAATGTTCCTAGATTGGAACAATCCCTTCCATGTTCATGTAGACACCTCTGGTATAGTAATAGGTGCGATACTCACCTAGCGTAAGGGGAAAAAGGACCATCCTATAGTGTTTTCTAGTAGGAAACTATCTGTGGTAGAAAAGAATTATACTACTATGGAGAGAGCAACACTAGAAATGGTGTATGCATTACAAAAGTATAGACATTACTTATTGTCCACACCATTCACCTTCTTCACAAACCATGAACCCCTCAAATACCTACTCAAAAAACCGGTAACCCATGGGTGGATATCTAGATGGTTGTTGCTATTTCAAGAATTTGACTATAAGATCACGGTAAAATTTGACTATAAGATCACGGTAAAAATTGAAAGAACAATTAGGGACTAGATTACTTGTAAAGGATTGAAACCAATGAAGAACCAAATGCACACAGAGAGGAATTACCTAGTACACATTTATTCCACATTACCACAGTACCAGAATAATTAGAGGATATTTCTATTTTTCTATCTATTATAGAATTTCCAAAAGACATATCCCCACAAGACAAACAATCATTAGCGCAGAGTTGTACTATACATATTAGTAGAGGGAGAACTACACCATACGAGGAAATATGATATCTTAAGGAGAGTTGGCTATAAACAAGAAATAAAGTCCATTCTACAAGAGACACATGAAGGAATTATTAGAGGACATAATTCCAAAGAAACTACCACGAGAAGGATAAAATTGGTAGGCCTATGGTGGTCAACGCTACAAAAGGATGCCAAAGAATATAAGAAGGGGTGCAATATTTGTCAAAGGGTATAGAAACCTACCACAAATGATGAGATTTTGCTGACTGGTATTAGCTCAAAATCCCTTTGATAAGTGGACAATAGATTTCATAGGGCCAATTTATCCTCTAGCAAAGCAGTCAAAAGCTCAATTCATTATAACTGGTGTAGAGTATCTAACAAAATGGGCAGAAGAAAAACCTACTAGAGATTGTATCACAAAGACTTCCATGAAGTTCTTATTTGAAAACATCACTAGATGTGAATTTCTATTAAGTATAGTCAGTGATTAGGGAAAATACTTTGTAAAAAAGGTGATAAAGGAGTTATTACAGAACTTTATAGCACATAATAAGAGCTCCCCATATCACTTGCAAGCCAATGGAGCCAAAAAAAAAATTAAATAAAATAATTGGTAAAGCATTGACTAAGATGTGAAATGGGAACTAGATAGATTGGGATGTTAAGATACCTACGGTATTCTAGGCATACCACACTTCCTACAAAAGGACTAGAAAATTCATACCATTTCAGTTGGTATATGGATTGGATGTAACAATACCCATGAATTTCATAATTCCTAACATATGTATGACACTAACTCTACAGCTAGAAGAGGATAAACCCTTGATGACAAGAATAGAAGAAATGGAAAAACTAGATGAATTTCAACAGATTGCTATGTATAACCACCAATTAGAAAGCCAAATAAAAAAGGCATGACAACCAAAACTTGCGGTTGAAACATTCCAGACAAGGGATCTAGTACTGCTATAAAAAAGTAAGTTTAAAACGAAAGGGAAGTTGAAGGTCTGGTGGTTAGGACCATACTACATTCACAACATAATCAAATCTATAAAGATAAATTTAAGACAACTGGATGGCACATTTGTAATAGGGCATGTTAACGAAGCATGATTGAAACATTATTACTTATCGCTAGATTGAACATATTAAACCATAAAACACATAATATATATTATGTACCAAAATATAAACCTTAGGAAAATAAAAAATAAAAAACATAAAGGCCACTTGTCAAATCAACCCAACGACTCAAAAAACCTACAAAATGGGAAGAGCATTAAATACCTAGCTACCACCCAACTATGCATAGCTCATACCCCACTAACCCAATTCTATATAAGACCATTTCCCTACTTCAATCCTCAGAATTGTGATTATGAGATAAGTTTGCACTAAGCACTAGCTGAGAGATTCATAACTTCCCAAAAATCCCTCCGCAGTCCTCCCTACACTCCCATAGTTGTAAAGGTCTATGAGAAGTCCAAACCCATGTTCAAATGGTACCCCTATAAAGAGCTGTAAATTGATAAAGATGGAGCATTCTCGTTAGTACCCTATAATGTGGTCTTTTTGGAGGATGTTCAAAAACATATTCATGAATATATAGCATAAATTAATCACACAAAGTTGGAGGACCTATACTACAAGCTATTGGAGGAAGATATCAAAACTTACAGATTGGAATACATAGATATTGGCCAGAAGAATTTGGATGTATGGAAGGATTACCCAATTTTTGTGATGAGAATAAATGGGTTCAAATCACAGAGAGCTAGGTGCACAACTAATTCATGTACCTAGATAATCCTTATATAATAAAAGAGAATCCATCCACATAGTCATAGGGTTGAATATGGTAGGAAAAATTCCATCCAAAAAGGCCATTGAGAATGTTCAGTGAGGTAGAAAGGCTGATTGGAGCCACCTTCAATGAAAGAAGCTTGATCTTGAAGAAAATAAAAAATACAAGAGTCCATTATGTAGCAATGGTCATCACATATAAGATCTACTATGTCAACTGGGAAGACTTTGCAACTACCACCACCATTCACATTGTGTACCAAATGGTGGTAGAAGGCAAGGACTTTGACTTGTGTGAAGTCGTGAGGGAACAATTGCTAGAGAACCTCCAAAAAATAAATACTCCAAGTACCATTTATAGTATGACACATTAATTATTTGATTGATGTTTTATTTTCTAAAGGAACTAACCACCTCTAAGGGGAAGGTCTGGTAACTCAACCAGACCATAGCTGCACAAATCAAATACCATATCTGCTAGTGTTAAGACCAACAGGTATACAAAGAAACATGTTAGGGGTTCTTTAAAACCTTCTAGGAATAAATTTAGTAGAGGGAAATGGTCCCTTAGACATTAGAAAAATAATATATCAACACAATAACATTCATGGTTGACAAATACTACACATACATGGAGGCCGCCAAACCTCATACTATCTGGATCTTGACATTACCATACAAAGTCTCCACTCAGGAAATAAAAACATATGCGAAAGCCTTGCTCTGACACCCCGAGGATCCCACTGTAGAGATGTTTGAAACATATAGGGAAATTATGGACAAAAATATTGGCCAAGATGTTAGAAACCAAGATCAGACATGTAGACCAGAAAAGCCTTCCACAAAAGAGAAAAAACAATAAAAAAGCAAAGCTTTGCATGAAGATGTGCAAATTGATATTATTCAGAATTAAGAAATTACATGAGATGATTTTCTTTATAAAAGCAGTGTATGCATAACCCTAATGGAAACCCTAAAAGGAAACCCTAGTGTGCACACTTAATAATTAATTATTAATGTGCCTAAGTTTAGCTTAAGTAACTAAAGTGATAAATGACTTAATTAATTAACCAATATGATGTAATTAATTACGTGAAATAAATTATTACTCTAACACCCCCCCTTAAGATGAGCTTAGGAAGTAGCTAAAACACTAAGTAAAAGATGCATGAAAGCAAAGATGGGTCTCAACAACTAGGCCTGATCAGGTACCCATTTACAAATGCAAGAATGAGGTAGAGAAGAAAATCCAGTGGGGTAAAACCCCCTTACAATGAGATGACATGCTGCAAAGAAGCACTGAAAGAACACTATGGAGTAACACTGGAACTTGAATCTAACAAGCAAGGAAAGATACTTCTATTTACTACTAAAATCAGATGAGAGTCACTGATTGACTCAAGGAATCATGAAAAAGCAACAGTAGACCCGATGCCATGAAACACTAGAAAACTCACAAACGAGAATAACCCTAGAATTTATGAAGTAGCATTTTGATTATTGAATGATGTGATACTAAAATGAAGTGCAAATATGCAAGTTGCACCCTCCCAACTGCCAAAATATCCAAGTAATCTCCAAAACACCCATCGGGCCAAATATGGAATAACAATAAACCTAGTATAGATAAAGAAAAAAGTGCATGGATAGCAACATAGAGCTCCTCAATACCTTTCCAATGCCGCAAAGATAGTGAAAATCAGAGATTGTGGCAAAAAGTTATGAGCTTAGTAGCATAAAAAAGAACATTTGACTTTAAACAACAATTAATGTAGCTAAACATAAAAATACTAAAAAATAAACTACACCACATGATAGTGCTCGGAACCAAATTTCCGGGGATATCTCGTTTGCCTGATTTCGATACTGTATGCCCAAGTTATTCCAAAA
This sequence comes from Sequoiadendron giganteum, assembly GCA_007115665.2. Classification (NCBI taxonomy): domain Eukaryota; kingdom Viridiplantae; phylum Streptophyta; class Pinopsida; order Cupressales; family Cupressaceae; genus Sequoiadendron; species Sequoiadendron giganteum. The sequence goes on along the minus strand of CM021106.1, from coordinate 360,742,564 downwards.
AGAAAAAAAAATACTCCTTTAGGGAAAATCAGGGCTAGGAGGGGGGCAAGGAGGCAATACTGCCATTGATGTCATGCTGACATCAACACTTCACAAGAAAAAAATTGACGGCCATCTGGCTGTCGCTGAATAAAATTCACCCCCCTGCCTGGAAAATAACAGACGGTCACCAGAAAAAAATTGCATGGTGGCTGAAATACTTGAAGGAATATTCCTTCATGCGCTCGTCGTCAGAAGAGTGAGCACCTCTAGAAAGAAGGATGCCGCTGGATTTTTGACCGGCTGTTGTTTGGGATTGCCAGGGTTTGATGAAGCTGGCTGGTGGTTTTTTCTCCGTCGGTGGCTTTGCTTGCCGCCGGGCTATGGATGGTGGATGGGGCCCTGCCTTGCCAGTGGCGGATGTACAACCCTGCCGCGATAGGGTATAGGGTACCCTTTGCTGCAGGCTTTAAAATCCTTTTTTTTTTTTTGAAAAAAGACTAATGAATTGTTTTGCATGTAGGTAAAAAATATTAAAAAAACCTAATTTTTTTTTATCAATGGAAAAAAATATTAAAAACTAGAATAAACCCTCTATACCTATGCATGCAAATCGAGACAGATAGGGCCCATATCTGTACAGATCTGCGTGCCCTTTATTTTTTTTGCCTCTCGTTGCAACCGCTCGGATTTGAGCAAAATGATAGGCAATCTAAGGGTTTTTGAGTGTTGCGAATGCGATGGTGGTGCCTGTTTTGCTCCAGAATGCACCAAAAAATTGCTCAAGATCAGATCCCTCGAGGAACCCTGAATGTGCTTTGCAATGATTTTCTCCAAAAATATGAGAAGGGGCTGCAAATCAAGGCTTTGATACCATGTTAGAAACCAAGATCAAACATGCAAACCAAAAAAGCCTTCCATAAAAGAGAAAAAGAATAAAAAAGTAGAGCTTGGCATGAAGATGTGCAAATTGATATTATTCAGAATTAAGAAATTACATGATATGATTTTCTTTATAAAAGTAATGTATGTATAACCCTAATGGAAACCCTAAAAGGAAACTCTAGTGTGCACACTTAATAATTAGTAAATAATTAATTATTAATGTGCCTAAGTTTAGCTTAAGTAACTAAAGTGATAAGTGACTTAATTAATTAACCAATATGATGTAATTAATTAAGTAAAATAACTTATTACTCTAACACAAGAAGCCAAGGAGAACCTAGAGAAGAACAAATGAAAGAAAATTTGGAAAGGCATTTTAATCACCTGTGCATTCGAAGAAAGTGGAGAGCGATTTGGAGTGTTCTTGAGGTGATTTGAAGTGCGAGCTATGCAAACCCTAGCTTGAATTTTTCATGAAGGAAAAAGGTATTTTATGCTTCTATGTTGTTGTGAGCTTGTAAAAATTATCTTTTTGAAAATATTAGAGCTTAGTGTGTTGAAAATGGAAACTCCTATAGTCGTGAAAGTATCAGAAAGACCTAGACCTTCCTATAGGAAATATTCTATGAAGGTTTTCAAAGATGACCCCATGGGCACCTTCTCATCGATTCCTCATGGTTTCATGCCTACTGAGGACACCAGGTGTACATTAGGGTCAAGACTGAGGAATTTAATCACAACAAATTGATAAACATGTGGCTGAATTCTCTCTTTGGGGATAACTTCTCAGTAAAACCTGAGTATTCGAATATTATGGTGAAGAAGTTGGATCAATGGAAATCCTTCCCTAATTTCTATTCCACTATTGATGATAAGTATGTTAAACCTATCCTTAGCATAATTCATTATCAATTGTTGTGGACTGATAGACCTCATTTGATAACTAAGGAAGTAATCAAGGTAGTTATCGGACTTTGTGATACCAGACCGGTACCGGTATTGAAATCTGTGAAGAATGAAGTAGTGATGGAACTCACCGGTGCTACATATCATAAAAGGGATCTTACAACAAAGCCTATTACTAATACAACTATGAGGTATGCATAAATAATGATCAAACATAAAATTTACTTCACAAACAGAGAGAACTATGTGTCTGCTACAACAATCTATACTGGTTAAGACATGGAAGCAAATGGTGCAAATTATGATTTATGTGAACTTCTCTGACAACACCTATTCGAGAATTTGAGGATTTCAAAGGAAAATAAATATCCATTTAAGTTTGGTTCATTTATTTTTTGCTTGTTCTTCTATTTTCTTAGAAGGCTTCCAGGAAAAGATGAAGTAGTGTTTTGGGACCCATCCTGACGAGTTGCTCATCAAATTTTTAATTATTTGTATAAATTGAGTGATTTGAAGAATAAGGATGATTCCTTAACAACATGCTTTGTTGTGTTTAAGAGAAACATGAATGAGAGAGAAAGAATCTTGAAGAAATTTGTTGAGAAATACAAGAATGATATCATATTCCATGTCTCTTCTGATGAATGCATGGTTGAAGTGCTTGAACCCCAGACTACATGGATTCAACCTTTAGGATATGAAATTATAGAGGATGAAGCTGAAGGTTATGTGTAATTTTTATTGAAAATTCTGAAAGATGCCAATGAGCCCATAATTGGTTCATATGTAGAAAAATCCCTGGAAGTTCACTTGGAGCACAACAAACTTGCGAGAAGAAAAAGAGAAGATGAGGCACTTAGAAAATTTGGTTTCATTGATGAACAAATAGCACAAGGAAGAGCCTTGGGAGAATAGAATTTTTGAGAATCGTTAGGTGTAAGGAGATCCAACATGATTGCTCCTTCTAAACTACCTTCTGGCTCAACTGCAATAAAGAATGAATCCAGTGTTTTTGACAAAGGAAAAGGCTTATCTCCTTTTGGACCTACTACAAGATTGAGTAAGAGAAAAGATGTTCCTCTAGTAGTGTCTGCTAAGTGAGGTAGAAAAGAAAAATCCACAAGGGAAAATAACCTCAATATTACTGAAGATCAAGAGGAAGAGGAGGAAGACCCTACTGCTAAATCGATAAGAAAGGAGTAAGCATGTCCTATGATGAATGTGCTTCTCAAGAAGCTAGTGTTGGATCTAAAAGAGTTCACTATGTATCATACTCAGAGGAAGATGAACAATAGGACATTAGTGTTAATGAGGAGGAAGCAAAGAAGGGAAAAGTTGCAAAAGAGACAACTTTTCTAGACCAGGTAGATCAAAAAGCTTCTTCGATAAGACTTGGTGCCCCTCTTAGACTAGAAGCCTTGGTAAATAGTTTGTTACATTATGAAAATATGCTATGACCCACAACAATTTTTTTTAATCAAGTAGGTGAAGACGATAGGAAAACATTAATGATGGATATTATTCTGTATGCCATTATTTTGGAATTTAAATGGGATAATGTTAAGGATAATGTACCTAATAAACTATGGGAAGCTTTGATGAAGACAAGATTGGAAGTGGTTGAAACGGAAGAGAAAATAAGGACTAAGGAATTTAAGGAAATTGGATCCTCTTTGACTCCGGGTGATCTGGAAACCTTGAAGAAGGTTTGTTCTACAATGTTCTAGATGAAGAGAAGAGAATGTTTTAATGACCAGAGATAAGAGGTAGATTAAGAAGATAAAGAAGGAAACTGTAAACACCATCAGAAGCACGACTAAAAAATATGGTATGCTTGGTGCATTTGGTTCAACACCTAAATTAGGAGAAGAAGCCTCTACAGAAGTTAGGGATGAAACTCCTTCCGGTATTGGTGATAGAAACATACCGTTAGAAAAGAAAGATTCAAATATTCCTCTTGAAATAGGTGGTACAGATGTTCTTTCAGAAATTAATGCTACTAATGAGCCTCTAGAGATTGAGAAGTAGAGTGAAAAAAATGTTGAAGCAGAAATGCATGATGTTGTTCTAGTACATACTGCAGTGGAAAAATATAGAGCTGAAGAAGAAAAAGACAAGGATGAAAATGATAAAGAAGAAGAAGAAAAGGAAGAGAAAAGAAAGCAAAAGAAGATAATCTTGAGGAAGAAGAAAGAAATGAGGAACCAGGTGGGGATGTTGGAAAGAATGAAGAAGGAACAAAGAAAGTAGTGGAATCACAAAGTTCCTCGAGAGAATCCTCCTTTGGTGATGATGTTTTGAAAGGCCTATTATCTAAGCAAATCAAATTCTAGCTAGTGATTCCCTTGGAGGTTCTACAACTTCCCATGAATCAAGACTATGCAGATCTGGACAAGATTTATCTTGTGCATAAAATGATGTTAGTTGATGAATTGCATGCATTCAGTAGAAGAGAAATCTTGGAAATGCATCAGAAGGGAAATGAGCTTATTGATGATGCCATCAAGGACTTACAGGAGGTCACACCTGGTACAACAATGGACACATCTCTCACTTTGGTAGAAAAATTGGAACTTCTATTTGAATACTTCAAGGAGTATGCCGCCGAACTTGGTGAGAAGACAAGATAGGAAGTTGAAGAGAAATTGGTTGAGAAAAGGACATTGGTTCTTCATGACAAGTGTGCTTTGGCACACACCAATGTAGAAAAGATCCTAGAATATGTAAAGGTTTGTGAGTCAAAAGAAAACACTGTATTTGCTTCCTACATAAGGTGGTCAGACACCACATAGAGCATAAAGTATATCATGGACTCTTGAGTCCCAATTGACAGTTGTTTCCAACACATACAACACATCTAAGGATAGAGACATATCAACTTGGAATGCCATCTCTGCTCATAGAGAGAAATTTTTCATGTTACAAAAGTAGAAGGAAGAAATTATCAGAAAATTTGGTCTACTTAGTGTCAGTATAAGAATGGAATACACTTTGGTAGCCAATGCCTTGGCTAATGTAGATAAACTGGCTAAGATCAATCTGACCCCATATACTCTAGATGAGGTTGAAGAGAGCCTGATTGCATTGGAATATTTGAATAAAATGTTGATATACGCTAAGCAGAGTTGGGAGAATGGTAAGACAACCTGGAAAATAATTCTCTAGGAGCTTCAAAGCGCACCCTCCTCCGGGTAAAGGTTTTTTTTAAAGTTTACACATTGATTGGGTCAAAATCCTAAGGGGAGTTTAGTATTTTGATTCTTTTGGTTGTACATTATTCTGGACCATGTGTACATATGCATATTCATATTTTTGGGTCACCCTTTGTCCTTGATGTCAAAGGGGGAGAGAGAAAGGGAGAGAAAAGGGAGAAAATGTTATGGAGAGAAAAGGGGAGAGTATTGTATATAGGAGGTTTGTAAATCATTTTGGCACATGTTGCCATCAATGAAAAAGGGGGAGATTGTTGGAAGAATGAAGAAGAACACATCTCTTAATGTAGCTTTTGTGTTGTCATTGATGTCACCATGATATATAAGTTGCAACTGCAAGTTCAAATTCAAAGTTGATCTAGTATTCTAAACCAGTAATGCCGAAATGTCCTCTTGTATTTTGGTTTTCAATTCTCCTCCGGTGATCATCGTTGCTCACAATTTTTGAAAATGGTTTTTGGTTGATGGAAGCATACAAGTTCAAAATATGGTGTGTACAGGTGCTTGTATATGATGTTGGCATCATTCCGTTGTTTGTATTTTGTTATTAGGTCTATTTTGGGATGACCTAATAAGTTGTTGAATTTGTAATGAACTAAATTTTTTATGTACGATCCATGCCGAAATGATGTAGCGTGCTACACACTTAAATTTTTTTTGAGAGGTTTTTGTATTTAATTGAAGCTGACCTAATTGGTGCTTGCAGAAAAGTCAGATATATATACAAGATAGTTTGGAGATTGAAATGTGTGTGTCAAGTGTCTAGTGTGTTGGTGGATTGAATATGTACAAAAAGAGTGAATATTGGTCTGCTAGCATACAAATTCTTTGAGCTTCAAAGGAACTGAATTTGCACTTGTGAGGTGTATCTTCATCAGTTCATACTTTGGATGTAAGCCATTTTGTTATTGTATCTTTTGTAGGTAGTGAGCCTCTCTTTTGGATAGTGAGTCTTAGTAGTGAGCCACCCTTTTGTAATATCTTATAACTGGTTATACTATATTATGAGTTAACCATCAACATGGTTTTTCCCATTCTCTATTTTCCATGTAAAAATATTGGTGTTCATGTGTTGTGTGTTTTCATGTTTTGTTAATGCTTCTGCTTATCTTAACTATTATATGCATTGGAAGAATTGGATGGTATTTATTCAATAAGTTTAAGAAGATACCAATTCACCCCCCTCTCAGTATCTTGGGTATTCAATAGGTGTCACCTTCCATTCGATCCTTGAAATTCCTTTTTTGACCATAATTTCTGTTACGAGTCTTAACAAGAATAAACCCCTCAACACCTAGAACATCAACTAGAATGGGAGCCTTGCCCTTATCAGCTTTGGGAGGACTGCGAGGAGGATGAGAAGCCTGAGGCTCATGGGATTTGGACCTCAGGTATCTACGCTATAGATATCCGTATTCATGATAGAGATGGAACCGAAAAGGAAATGTCTCATAACCAAGTTGCTACACCCAAGAATATGACCCTGTATGAATTTCAAGAAAATCTAGAAGAGGGTGACTCAAATCAATCTCCACACAAATGTGAGGAAAGGTCATAATTTTTATATCCTACGTTTGCTAAGAAGGGCCCACTAGTTTCCCTAGGGTTAAAGCAACCATAGGGAAAATTCTATTATGCCAGCACTCCACTAAAAATTAAGGAAGACGCCCAATACTTGATTTAGAAGCTCCTATGAGGGATTAAAACCAACATGCTAGGGATTAATAAATAAACCAACTTGATTATGGAAGTAAGGCCCACCCTCAAAGACTCTATTGTGATCATCCATGCAATTGAAAACCACCATTGAATAACTATTTTCCAACAACATTATTTCCATTTCACCCTCGAGAGACCAATTCATATGAGCCCATTTCTCCAAAAATTGGAGTGAAACCTACATTCCCAACAATTTGCAAATCAAAACATATTTCAAAAAGTAATCTATGTCCTCTACAATTGATTCTAGCTGAATCACCAATACCAACTTGTCTTTACTTTGTTCAAGGAAACCATTAATCTTAGGGATCCAAGGTCCACCCACCGGAGAAAACCCACCACTCTCCAAATCATTAGAAAACAAACTATTGTGAAATACCTTCGTTGAGAAGGGAGAAGAATTCACTCCAACAATCATATGAAAATACAAAGACCCTTTGGCCCCTAAAGATTCTCCTAGATCTATTGCTAAGAGATCTTAAAAAACCCTACCCCAAACATATAGCCTGAAATATTGAAGACAAACCAGCTCCCAAACACGGGGATGTCAATTCCTCTAGAGCAACCACAAAAAAAATAATTCAGACGACACATAGAAAAAAGAGCACAGATAGATGAAGAATCCCCCCATCACACCAAACACCCCACCTTGTCACAAAAGCAAGAAAAAAGAGTCAGATCGCCACCCACATTTGAGCATGCACGAAAGGAGAGTGGCATGCAGCTGTGACCTAGTTATAGGCCATGAGCATACTTGCCCCAACAAAGCATTCCAAATTCCATTCAAAGTAATTTTTTATATTTTCAATTTTATAATTTTTTTCGATTTTTTGATTCTAAAGACTAGACACAAGAAGAAAAAATGAAAACGTGAATAGACCAACACGAAAATGACGTGGAAACCAAAAAAAATGACACAAGAACCGAAGATGGAGGTGTGGGGTCAGGGTTCTGGAGGGAACTCGAACAAATATCTGAAGTTCCTTTGGAGTCTCGATCTTGACAAGAGGACAAGGGTTGGGATCAAGAACTCAAGTAGGACTTGGACTAAGTCCAAGTCTAGTTTGGAGTTCTGATCCCAAAAAGAGAACAAGGGTCGAGATTGGGAACCCAAATAGGACTTGGAATATGTCCAAGTTTGGCTCAAAGTTTCAATCTTGACAAAAGGAACAAAAAACGGTCTCGAGGAAACGAAAACCCCTAGGACCAAAATGACACAAACGAGTTGAGATCGAGAACCAAAAATAGACTAGGACCTAGAGTACAAAGTTCAAAGTCCATTTTAGAATCTGAGTCTCGAACAAGACCATAGAGCAAGGTTGGGAAACCAGATTGGACCAAAACCTTCAAAAAGGTTTGAAGTTTGATTCAGGATCCAAACCTATCAAGGGAAAAAGGGAAAGATTGTTGGGAGACTGAAGAAGGAACAAGGTCCCGAGGTTGCAGATAACTTCGGGACATGACCTAGAACAAGAAAAAATGCAAAACGAAGATCGAAACAAAAACAAGTGAAAATGGAAAATAAAAAAATGAGAATGACAAAGCAACAACATGACGAAGCGAAACAACAAAACAAAAGAAAATAAAGGGGGTCCCATAATTTTCCAAGAAAAAAGTTGGGGTATGTATGCAGGGCATAACAAATCCCCTTTTTTAGGTTGCGATACTTGAACATCTAGCCTCTTTATATGTTTTTTAGATGCTTGCATATTAATTTTAATATTGATAGTTATAACATAAGTTCTCTCAAGTTTTGTGGATTCTTGGACCCTAAATATAATATCCAACCTTGGCAACAAAGACACCAAAATAGAGGGCTAAATACATAAACTCATTTGGTCTAAGATTCTATGGTAATTTTCTCATAGCCATATGACAAAATGCAATTAAATTCAACCATTATTTCAAGTATCATTTTATTAATAATCGTGAGCCCATGTTATCCAAATTGGGATCTATTATATACCCATATTACAATATGAAAACTTTCATGAACTCTTAGCATGATTGAATAATGTTGTTTGGAAGGATTTTGTACTATTATTTTGCACTCTCCTCCAAATATTTATACCTTTCAACTCTTGAAGGTTGTCTAATGGGAGGGAATCCTTAAGCATTCATCCTAAATTTAGGCCTAACATGATTGGAAAATTGTTGAGCATGTTGATGATATGGTATTATGTCTAGAATGTTAAGCACATGGTTCTGGTTTCTAATTTATGGTTGGGCTACTAAATGCATACTTCAACTTGTCTGACATTTCAAACTTATTTCATTCCTTTTAAAATTTAAAGTTGTTATTCCAGTTGTCTAAATTATCCATAACATGTTTATCTCTTTATCAAAATCCTTGTTTGTTAGGTCATCATATAAATGTTTTCACTCACTAACATCATGGAATGAAGTGTCATGTTTGATTCATCCCTATGTAACATATTAAGAGAAGTGGGATGTTGAACAATAATATATATTTCCATATTATGATTTATTATGCCAAATGCTTTCATAAGTTTTTTGGAACCACATTTAATTAAGTCTCATTTTTCCATGTTTTTCTCTAAATATCTACATTTTTCCTTTTCTTTCCCATCGATTGTAACTGATTTGAAGATTCTAAATGGTCATTTTTGCTTAAAATTATGCCTTTGGTTGTTATATAAGACCCACTTGTCATGTTTTAGTCAAATACCCAAGTTGAAAAACCAAAATTGAATAAGTGTAGAGTTTTTTAGAGTTTCAAGGTTTCGAGGTTGTTCATGCTTGCATTCCTTCCTATCAATCCCAAAAACCTACCTAGAAGCCTTGTAAAATGGATAAAAGTTTTAGAATTACTAGAATTTCAAATTTTAAAGGTTTCCCTTATGTTCATGCCTCTTTGAAGCATCCCCAATCCTCAAAGTCCAAAGCCCATTCTTGAACAAGTGTTGTGTTTTTAGCGTTTCAAACTATTCGGGTTTCCCTTCCATTCTTACTATTTCCTTGGCCTTCTCAATCATAAAAGACCAAAAGTATTTAAAAATCATAATTCCTATGCATAGATAACTTTAAGAAACCCACCCCCCCTTAGTGAAGGTGTAAAATCCTATCGAATCTTGTATACTTCTTGATAAAAATATTAATTTTAGTGGCAATTTTTTTCATTTTTTGGGAAAAAAATCTCAATTGGCGAATCTTTTCTAATCGCTAGAAGTCTGTGGAAAATCCTAGGGAATTGAATTTTTTTTTAAACCAATTAAATATTTTCATTGGTTATTAAAATCTATTTTCAAACCTAGAAAATATTTCCATTGGCGAATTAAACTTGTTTTCAAAATAGAAAAAAACAATTTTGTTGGCGATTAAATCTTTTTTCAAACCAAAAAAATTCATTGGTGAATTAAACCTATTTTCAAATGAATAAGAAACAAAATTGGAAAATTAAACATAATCTCAAACTAATAAAAAAATTCAATGGTGAAATGTCATTGCAAATCAATATAACGACGACCGTTTGATGAATTTTTGATGGATGGCTATAGTTGCATTCCAAAAGTAAATCTCTGAAGCACTAGACTTGCGAATTGAAAAATTTGGAATAACACTAGAACCATTAGGTGTGGACACATGGTGAGATCAAGGCTTATCGCTCATCATGGTAATGAACATGAGGGGTTGAAGGATTTTTGTGATGAGCGATACACGAACTTAAGTGGAAGAAATTAAAATATGCATGTGCATATAGTTTTTTTAAAAGAGGGACTGCCTAGGAAGAACGTAGGACCACGACTTAAAATCTTAAGAACATTTTACACAAAGGATGTAAAGGCAAAAAAAGGCTGAATTATCAACCTTATAAAATAATTTATAATAGTGTGAAGGATATTCCATAACTGTAGCCAGATGTCAACGCAGATCAATATAACCAAGACCGTTCGATAAATTTTCGATGGACAGTTGTAGTTGCATTCTGGAAGTAAATCTCTGAAGCACTAGACTTGTGAATTAAAACCTCCAGAATAACACTAGAATTTTTAGATGCGGACATGTGGCGAGATCAAGGCTCATCGCTCATTCTCTCTTTTTAATGCCTTGACGTACTACATTTAATTTAATTTAAATTCTCAAACTTTTTGAAGAAAGTGTGGTAGCCACACTACATGTGGAAATTAATGTCATATGAACATCTGAAGCAATTGATTAGAGAACTCATAGATTTAATGAAACAATATTTGTAATGATTTCATATTGTTTGAGTGGCATTGGCGATTTTTCCAGCTTGCCAGCTTGAGGTATAGTTTGCATGTAGGTAGATGTCAATGAAATTAAACATTTTAATTGTACATGTAAGGCTTAAATAAATAGGGATCAGGCTAGTAGTGGCATTGGAAGACCATAAATAGGGATAGCGGTAGTGGATAGTGTCATAAGGATTTTCATTTTGCAGGGTTAATAAGGATCCATGAAGAAGATGATGTGGTATTATTGGGGATACTCTAAATTCTCCTACCTCTAGTTATGTAGTTACAGAGTAAAAGACCAATTTCCTTCAAGTTTAGAATGGGTGGAATTGGAGAAAAGTTGATTTGGTTGACCCTACTTCTCATACAGGTTTTGAACCAAGATGAGGAGCTCTGATGGAGATAAGTGCTATCCCAGTGCATGGAGGTTGCAAGTAGAAGGTGGGAGCAATTTTACTATCCCTCATCTTCTACATGACTCTGGTTCTCAAAGGGGATAAGTACATTTTGTATCTTCACAACTCCCTTTTCCACAACATGGTTGGCTAGGAAAATCCCTTGCATTTATTTCCAAAGCCACATTTGTATTACGTTGTCACCAACAGAATCTTGGAACCATGCATTTATTTTTAGAGTCACAATTGTATTACATTGTCACCAACAAAAGCTTGGAAATTGGAATCAATTTGTAATCCATTTTCATGAGCAACAACTTGGAATAAATTGTGTCTATGTAAAGTGACATATGTTATTTATACAAAATAGAAGCTTTCCTACTCTATAGCTACTCATCTTTAAAAAGATATGTAATAATGTGACATTGTAATTCAGTTGTAATAAAATAAATGGCTGTGTTGTGTTATTCTTTGTTATTCATTTACACTTACAGTAAATAGTTATTTTTTGAGTTAGTGTCGATGAATCTATTCAAATCACTTTTTTTTCCTTTAAGAAATTAAGTATTATCTATTTATGAAATAATTGCATACATATTTAAAAGTAAAAAATAAATCAATACAAATGAAAAAAGAAAGTTGCCATCAAATTGACAAAAAAATTATAAACACTAAAAGTTCTCACTCTTGTTAGGGTTTACCAAAATGTTATTGATTTCTAATTTTTCGTTGACCTTCTCCCCCAGTTCCTGATATCATTATTCATTTTTTTAAGTCCTTTTTAATGTTAAGTTACTGGTCCCTTGGCCTTGATATCAATCCTAGTGCACTAAAGTTTAAAACAACTTTAAAACACATTTATTGTTTATATCATAAATTACTCAAGTTTCAACCATTCGATGAATATTTGATGTATGGTTGTAGTTTCATTTTGGAATGAAATGCACAAAACAATAGGTTTGCAAACTTAAACCTATAGAATCACCCTATAACCATTAGATTTACAAAGATCAATGGTTTAGAACTTGCAACACGTAGACATTTCATTCACTTTAATGTCCGAATTTTTAAAAAAGCACTTTCCACTGCTAAGTGTCAAGTGATTTATTTTTAAGTGAGAGGGTCACCACATAGGGAAATTTCAGTCTTCAGATTACTCGTTGCAATGAATCACCCTATTTTGGGTTCCACAGTTTCACTTCCAACAAATCCATTCTAGTTTCCACGACTGTCAACATTATTCTTTTCAAGAGTCAAAATCCGGGTAAGTGAAAGAATTTCTATGACTACATTTCATTGTTTGACGTTTCTTAAAATCTTATTTTGTCAAAATTTTAAGTTTGGGATTAGGGTTGAGAGACTTAAGAATTAATAAAAATTAAGGAGGAATAATAGGTATTAGGGAATTCACAATTTCACATTGTGTAAGCATGTCTACCACCAATACTACTAGAGCAATGTTGGATAAAAACTACATTATGCAAAATTGCTTAAAGGCCTAGGTTTCATTAATGAATACCATGAGATTTATGATCTTGAAATCTATGGTATGCGTACCTCATAATTTACATTTTCATCTCAGAATAAGGCTGCAAAGAAAATGCAAGTTAATAGTATTAGTGCACCATGGGTAATTGGATTAGGACGCATGATGTTACATGAGGTTTTTCCTTGCCCAAAATTTATCATGGTCTATGCCCAAAGATATGATGATAACAAAAGATAAATTGTTAATAAAGATAGTAAAGAAGAATTGTTATCCATTAATGTAGAAGAACTTGGAAAAGTGTCAAGGTTTAGAATCGAAGAATTTGGAAATGCCCACATTGAACTAGAAAAGCTTGCTAGTGATTATGAAGTAGTGGAAGAAAGGGAGAAAAATGCTTTCATAAATAAAATAGTTCAGGATATAAAAGAAGTTAGAAAAAAATTGAAAGGTGATCATAAGCCTCCTTATGATTTTGATATTTTTAGACAATGGGTTCAGGATACTATTTCCATGCTATCATTTTTCCTTGGTCTGGATAGCAATTTGGAAGTGAGTGCAAGCCTCCTTGAAATGGTATATAATATTTGTTGATGCCAAAATTTGACAAGGTAACAACCTCTTATGGGAAACTCAGTTTTAGGGGGGACCTATGGCGCCAAATTGAGTGACCTCTGGATTTTAAAGAAGCCGACTTCTTCTATAACTGGGGTTTTGGAATGGGAAAAGGAAGAAAATATAAAATAAAATGATCTAACTAGGGTGATGCACCAAGATTTAGATATTAGACACGGTGAATTTATCTTGGGGGTAAGATTTAAGGGCCTACTGGGTAGTCTGCTATGTTCCAGGATGACAAAAATAAAGATAAAAGCCTGAGTGATTCACTAATGTGACATAAAATAACCATTCATACACATTTACCAGCAAGAAGAGTCAAAGACATGATATAAACCAAAAAAATTGTATTTAATTTATAGAAGTTTGTGAATGAAACATCCAGTACAATAATGACACAATAAAAATTATCAAATATTGAAGAAGACAGAAAGGCCGAACAATGGCACAGCATGCGAATTATTTACAATAACCTAATAAAGAAAATAAAGGCCTAGTTATTTTATTAATTACTTCACCAAAATCTAATTTTTTTTTGGAACTCTTAGAACTTCTGGAACTCCCTTTGCTTTGAATTAAGAGGTAGTATTTATAATGGAAACCCAACTTGATGAGCAAGCACCAGGAAATATTCTCTGATCATGAGCAATGATTTTTCCTTGGCTATTATAATAGAAAAGATTCAGGCCATGAATGAGGACGTCCAAAGGCTGGATGCATCCACTGTGAATGATTGTAGTGGTCCCAACAAACCAATGCTCAAACATGTGCAATTTACTCATGATGTCAGTTACAAAACATGGCAATTGGTGATAGTTGTCGCTTGCTTGGTTTGTCTTCACAATGAAGCCTTTAGAAGATCACATGACAAGCGGTCGGGACCCGATGCTAATCATTTCCCTTGAGTGATGAAGAACTTGCACTATGAAGACACGTGGAGGTCTTTTGTATACTACGCTGAATGGAGGGGTACGCCAAGAAATGTGCATGAATTGATGCTATGTGGCAAGCGGTCGGGACCCAAAAGGGAAGTGACACAAAGAGGCTCAAAAGTTTGTGAACGACTGACACGTGGAAACCCATCGCAAGCTTTCAAAAAGCAACAAGAGGAAAATCCTACGAAGAGTGTTTGGTTGACAAGTGGCGGTACTGGCACAAGCTTGTGCAAAAGGGAGCCCGACCTTACCTTTTTCTAAAATGAGGGCGTGGTCGATACTTAGGAAAAATAAACTCACTTGAAGGGAGCTTGGGAATTTTTATGTTCATAGCTACTGGTGACTCATTAGGGGTGTTTCGCTTATAGAATGAGGAACCCAAAAAATTCTGGTTCGTAGACCAAAGACCTATCCATTCGATAGTGTCTTTAGAGCTTTGAGAGGGCAGTTTGCAGTGACAACTATTCATCTTCAGATGGGGGAAATTAGTTATGCAGATTTTCCTGCGCTCCTCACAGCTCAATCACTTCCTTGTAAGGCAGCGCCAATGACATATCGACCCATGACTCAAATTGAAAAAGGACACGAGCGATTGACTGAGTGATGTTCTCAAAATCTTCCGTGGTAAGGGGTTGGCTGAAATTTTGTAAGGAAGGCACATCCCATTGCCTTTGCTCGACCTTTGCTGCAATATGCCCCATTATGGCCATTGGCTCATCCTCAAGGAATAGAGAAGGTAAACCCATCTAAGTTAGGTGGGAGAACCTAGCCCTTATGCTATTCATGGCCTAATCCAGCCTAGTGACACATTCACTGGCATGAAGGATAACTACTTGGTAGTGGATTACCCTATTAACTGTTTTGGCAGTGGCCCCTCGGTCTTCAATCCCTGCATATGCCAAGATCTTGTTTGAAATTTGATATAATCTGTTTAATAGTCTTTCGACCTCTGGAACCTTTTGTGCAATGGACTGAGGAATTTTCTCGATTGACGAACCCCTCTGCTAAGATTTGTTGCCTCCACCACAAAACGGAGTGTCAGATGTAGAGTTAGGTAGAATGGCTTCACTCTTTCCCAATAGGAAATGTGCAACTACTAGGCTATTTGTAGGAGGTCTATCTGATCAACCAAGTGTAAGGTTGAGTCCTTCAATAGGGCGATGTCCTCATCCCTTCATTCTATATCATGTGCAAGCTCGAAAACCTTTTGGTTTTCTATGGTGAGTCGCCCTTGCAGCTTCCGTGACTCTATAAGCCAACTAGTATCAGCTCGCTCTTTGTTCACCACTTGTTGCTCTAGTGAAAACTTGAGCTCTGTGATTTCGTTCTCCAATCGAGTCTAGTGGTGTTGGGAATCTACATCTTTCTGCTACATTTGTTGCTCCACTCTTGCCAAATGGTCTTGATATTCCTGATTCTTTTGCTGCAACTCAATGACCATATTAGGATCAACTGACTAAAGTCTTGCAAGCTCTTCTCAAAGCTTTGCTTCTTCTGCCTCCCTCTACTGTAGTAGGTGCTTAAAGTCTGCCTCCATAGCCTTTTCCTTAGAGACCAAGATGTCGACTTTATCTTTTAGGTTTTTTTAATCTCTTCTTCCTTTTTCTTGAGCTGGCGACCGGACTTAAGAAAGTCAGTGGTCACTACTCGTTGTGTTTCCTCCATGAGTTCCACCTTATCCCATAGCTGGGCCATGCTCAAGTCAAGCCCCACAACATACATGTTGTAGTCATCCAACTGCATCTCCCCTTGCAGTTTGCTGACGGTCGATAACATTATCGCGAAACACGACTGCCAAGCCTCATGAAAAATAGTGTAATTTTGGCTTTGCTGGCTTCTTGGCATCTTTAGCTCTTCTCTTCTGGGTTTTGATCACTCGCACTTGCTTGATTTTATCACCTTTTGACAAGAATTCAATGGGTGATCTAATGAGTCCACCTGCAAAAGGTGCACTGGGAGGAAGAGAGAAAGGAAATGAGGGGACATCAGTCCCGAGTGACTTCTTCTTTGGAATCTTGATAGCCTGAGGTGATAAAGGGGGATACTCCAGTAATCAAACTATGAACCAGGAGGGCCCGAGGAGAATGGAGTCATGATGGTCTCCATTTGCTGGGAAGAGTGGATCGGCTCCAATATTTCCGTGGTAGGGGATGTATTAATGAAGGTAGCAGGGGCAGAGTGCACAACGCTCTGGGATGTGGAATGGGCCAAGGCAAATGGTGTGAGATTTCATGGAGGAGTAAGGGAAAATGGGGCTGCATGAGTGAACTATGTGAAACTTCCCACGATTGTTGAAGCAGAGGCCGAAATGCATTAGTCGGTGCATGAAACAAGGTGTCATAGATACAATAGGGGTGACTAAGGTTTGTGAAACTAGAGAAGAGGGATCGAAAGATACCTGCGGTGAGGATGACTGTGGTTCTTGATCTATTGTTGGTTCTTCTTTCACATATGGTTCTTGTGAATGTTCTCTTGAAAGTGCTTTGATTCACGACCGCTTTGCTGGTGGTGAGAAATCAACTACTACTGTTTCAACTTTTTTTCGGCGAGGTTGCCAGGGTTCTCCTTGCTGTCCAGGTGTGAGTTAGTGAAGACTTTGGACTTGATATATTAACTAGTACATTAGAGGAAACCTTAGTAGGTTGTTTAAATGCCTTCCCCCCTTGCTGCGTAGGGGAGTCCTATATTTCTACTTCTGGTTGAGCCCCTTCATCTGACTACGACTCGGCTTCCTCAGAACTAGAATTATTTTCAATGCTGTCATCAGAATCTGGATGCTCGTTGTTCCACAATTTGTCAAAATTTTCATCCATCTCCAGGCTATTATAGGGAGCCTCAGTCTTTCAGGTTTCTTGGTGGTATATCCAGAAGTTATTGATCTTCTCCTCCTTCCAGTCATAATTTTTCAACAGATCATTGAATAGGGTTGTTCCCATCCTTTTGGTTTTGTCAAACTGCCCAGTTTGGTAGTAGAACCTCAGCCAAGGTGGCTGACCATCTTCAACAGGAATGTAGGCCAAGTCGATGATACATTGATCTGCATCTGAATTTGGATTCTGACGCTCTTCCCAGTAAGGCCGGGGATAGTGCATTACCTTGACATATTTGTTTGGCAGGTCATTTTCGGGGTTGTAGTTCCATTTTTCACAGATCCATACCAACCTAAGATGAGCCAACTTTGCCTCCAATATATCATGAGGCTTCCTCTTAGCCATGACCATAGTCTTGAAGATTATTGGAGAATAGAAAAATTCCTTATTACGTGCCTTCCCACTACAAAATGTGTCATGAATTATTGAAACTTGATGGAAAACCTCTAGTGTCAGTACCCGATTAGTAAGACATGATGGAAGCCGAAAGGGCTCTCCAATGAAACTGCACAATCGGATGAATGCGAAGTCCCTACCCAAAAACCAAATGCACCTTGGAACAATGTTTTGCATGAACTCAGTTTGGTTTGAGCTAATTCGTAAGACGGTGCTATCTCCTCTTAAATCTTGCAAAATCAGATATAAGAAATAATTTGAAAATGCATAATAGTCAAATGTTGCTGAGAGGAGTGAAGTCCATACAGAAACCGGCTTCCTATTCTGATTTTCATCAAAGATAAAGACCTCAAAATGCCTCAGAAAGAAGTTGGGGTTCTGGTGTAGGAACATATGCACGAGGAAAGATGGGAACCTAAAACTCCCTTGAAGCTTGTATTCAACTATTTGGCTGAGCATCTCTTGCTCGAGAAATTTAGTGAAATCATACCATAAGAGAGAATTTTGTCTTCGCAATTGAAAGCCCAATCCTAGCTGAAACTCCTAGACCTCCTTGTCAGATTCCAGTCTGCAAACAAACACCATCATTGAGAATCCATCCCTCATATCATCATGGAAGCTCTTATGCACGACTAGGATCTTCATTGTCTTATTCTGAGTCTCTTTTTTGTAGAAATTCATTGCGAGGTCTATGTTTCTCCAATAGGACTCTCATTTTGTTGGAGTGAATTGCTCCATTTTTTTCACTTTGAAGCTTCGCTCCAGGATGTAGAGCATATTCCAGATAGCTTGTTTGCATATGTTCATAGTTACCTCTCAGCCATCAATGGTGTTGGTCTTTGGGTTGAAGTGTTTGATGGCCTCATCAACCGATTCAGGGCAGTGGTGCACTAAAGGGACCATATATTGAGGCAGCCCACTGTTCCAACATTTTTGTGCCAATGAATCTGGGTCGCTATTATTTTTCATCCTTTCACAGGCCGATTCCCTTAGTCACTTGGGATTCCTTGCAAGAATGGGGTCATGAATTTTCTCCCACTCTTCTTTAATTTGTTTCTTTTCCTTGCGAGGGATCTTATTTTTTGCAACTCGAGTGTTCACCCAAGTTGGCTTCTCTGGTATTCCAGGTGTGGCATAAGTGACATCTTTGAAGACGTAGGCACCTAGTGCTACACACATGATGTTAAACAAGCTTTGTGCTCCTCCTTCCTACAATTTTGCTTGTGAATCTTTAACGGTAGCCATCCTTTTGCAAATTATTTACGCAAAAAGCACACTGAAGCGGTATGAATAGAACATAAAACACAACGCAAGGCTCTGGATTTCAACACCAAGAAACCTTTCATTTTAGGTTTAATTCAAATCGGGGCAGTGAATTCCTTGCAATCTCCTATGCTCAACTCCTTCCACTGAAAATTGCACGATACTTGGTTCCTTTGATAGACCTATTCCTCTTTAATTTCGTTTTGTGTGCTGGAGAAGTTTTTATGTTCTGTCCTTCTTTTTGCATGTGGCACTTGGAATTTCTTTGATCTCTTGCATTCAAACAGGTAGGCAATGCCTGCCTTTTTCATTGAATTTGACATGTACTGCCATCTCCCTTTCTCATACAAGATAAGCTACTTGCCTCTTTTGAAAAGGCAAGGATTCATAATTATATTGGTAATAGTGTCCTTTCAATGTGATTTTCATGGAAAATTGAGCCGATGGTGTGATGCTTGTCATCTCCTCATCTTCTTTAGCAATTAATATCTTTTAAAGCGTGATCAAGCTAAGATTACAATGAGTACTTTAAAAAGTTTTGAGTTCATCTTTGGAGCTCGAAATGGCCTGTGTCATGCCACCTAGCCTTTGTTTGTATGAGCTATCACCTGGGACTGCCACCATTTTGCATTAATTGATTACCACTCCTTAAGCTTGCATGTAACAATTCATACCTACGGATGCAACATGGCTGAAATATCGAGCTGGCATTTTTGTGGAGTTTTCGAGTAAGCACTCAATTACCCTCATGCTTTGTATGTTGGCTACCTAGGATATTTCTATAAATGAGTCCTAATTCAACAATGAGGACATACTTAGAAAAATAGCCTTAGGTGATTAGATAGGTTTGAAATTCGCATAATGATAATATTGAGTGTTCTGAGTAGAGGCTGCCATAATGAATACTCCAATCAGGTTAGTGTGCAACAAGGCTCAAACGAATTTCCTGGGAGAGATCTAAAGTAGGCACCTGAAACATATGACAAAGAATAAACATTCACTAGCTATCATAGCCATCAAGTGGGTCCTAGGTAGAGACTACATTGAATATGAGGACAAATATCGATTAAACACTGATATCAGTTCACACTTCGTTTCTTCGCTGCTTGATGCTCAGGCTTTGAAAGCTATGATTCTTCGTTTGGCAATTCAAATTTTCCTGAAGAAGTACCTTGAGAGGCTTGGTGAGGTAGTGAGAAATGCAATGTATGTCATGGGACTTCTCATTGCAAGTGACTTGAGGAAGCATGTTGAAGAAGATGCAGTGGTTCTGTGGGTGCCATTCTTGAGTGGTTTTCAGCTTCAATCACTGGCGGGACATCGTGATAAGGCCACCCGTGCATGCCATTTCTTGCTGTGTTGCTACAATGTCATGTTGTACTATGACATGGATTGGTATACCAATTTTAGGAACCATATTTTCCCTCCACCGCTCATCATGGGTGTTGATGCTACTTCCACCAGAGGTCTTGTCGCTGCTGATAATCTTCCTGTTGCTCCCGACAATGTTCCAATCGACGAAGACGATTCCCGCAATGCAAAGATATAAAATTTGGAATGCCTTTTCTCTATTGTATATATATGCCTGAAAGGAGGCTCACACACATATATGTAATGAAGCCGTGCATGCATTCACGCTTTTGAATGTTTGGCTAGAGGGCCATTTTGACAATGTTTTATCATAGCACATATATATCGGATATACTTGCTTATGTTTAAACCTCTTTGTCTTCTTTCTTTTGTTTTCGCAACATGGGTTGAATCTTTTGCATCTGAATTTCAATTCTGCAACCTGAGTGGTGTGATTTTTCTCTATTCTTTTAATAATGGGCCTCATGAAATTTTCCCCACTCATGATGTAACTGTGAAAAACGTGATAAAATAACCGACCGACAAAACACGAAAAGGAAAACTAATTACATTTTTACAAATTTACACTTGCATAAAATGACTGTAGCCTAATTGAACAATTTTAAGTGAATTTCGTTGATTGGAATCCCAAGTGGTTCTTGTTCCATATTTTCTAATTCAAATGCATTATTTTGTTTGCACTAAATTATTTTGAAATGGCCTTCCCACAACTTGTAAAATTTTCCATGCTGTTCAGGTTTTGTGGCTCTTTTATTGTACTTTAATACCAAGTCTCCACATTTTAGACCTTGGTCCAAATATTTTTTGTTAAACCATCTTAACCACCTACTGGCGATTAGTCATGGCTATTAGGGCTTTCTCCCTTTTTTCTTCCACCTCATGTAATTTGGCCAAATGAAACTCCATTGCTCCATTCTCTTCAATCTCTAAAGACTTGAGTAATTACAACACATGTATCTCTATAGAGATAGGTAGTAGTGCTTCTTTTCTGTATACTAGCTCATATGGAAAAGTTTTCAGTGCTTGCTTAGGAGTTATGCGGTCCACCCATAATGCTGTTCAAAGATGCTTATGCCATTCCTTCTCATGATAAGACTTGATCCTTTTGATGCGTCATACTAAATTCTTATTAGTTGACTCGGCTAGGCCATTCCCTTATGGGTAATAGTTTGATGAGGTTTTCAGGAATATGCCATGCATAAGTGTGAACTAACATAACTTTGAGCCTAGGAATGCTTTGGCATTGTATAAGATGATGGTCTTTGGTGGGCCGAACCTTGTTACTAGCCCTTCAAGAAAATCCACAATTTTTTCTTCGGTTGCATTCTTTAGGGGTATGACTTTGGTCCATCTTGTAAAGTAATCCGTCGCTATGAGAATCCACCTATGGCCAATGCTAGAAGCTGGGTTGATCATTCCTATGAAGTCTAGTCCCCATTGCGTGAATGGTTCATCTGATACTATCGGATTA
Source organism: Sequoiadendron giganteum (assembly GCA_007115665.2). NCBI lineage: Eukaryota > Viridiplantae > Streptophyta > Pinopsida > Cupressales > Cupressaceae > Sequoiadendron > Sequoiadendron giganteum. The sequence goes on along the minus strand of CM021106.1, from coordinate 360,720,841 downwards.
AGAGGCATGGCAAAAAAATTTCTCCTTCCTGCATAGAATTGGCATTCTTTGCAGGGCTTTATCATTTTGTAGGAATCATTGAACAATGTGGGCCAGAAGTACCCAACACACAAAATTTTGATGGCAGTAGTTTTTGCATAGAAGTGTCCCCCTTTGGGGCTGGTGTGGAATGTGTCAAGAATTTTCCTTGCTTGCTCCATAGTGACACATCATAACAGGATGCCATTGAATTTTTTCCTGAAGAGAACCCCTTCAATAAGTGCATACCTGTTGTTCTGTAATCGGTAGAACCTTCTTTTTTGCAAAGGGAGGCCTAATGGATATTTTATAGTGTGCATAAATCTTGCCCTGTCCATTAGCCAACATCCCTCGAGTTCTGACTCCTTCATCAGGATTGGTTCTGCTTGCTTTCTTTCTATTTCTATTTCTTCACTGTGCACCAAATATTCATACAACCCTCTTCCTTTGATGGTCTTTGTGGGCTTGACTTCAATGCCATATTCCAGGATCTTAGTGATCCAGTTAGCTCTCTTTTTTAGTGAGTTTTCCCTGCATAATATATTTGTGCACACTGGAGTGTGCGACATAGACAATCACCTTGTTGCAACATATTAGATGTCAGAAATTTTTGAGTCCCTTTACTATTGAGAATGCTTGTCTTTTGATGAAGTTATAATTTGCCTCATACTCTTTTAAAGTCCGGGAGTGAAATTCTATTGGATGTTCTCCTTTCCCTTCATTTCCCTTCTGGGTTAGGACAGTGGTGATACTTGATTCGCTACTAAAAACATACATCATGAAGTCTTTGGACAAATCTAGATTTACTAGCATATGAGTAGAAGAAATAACGTCTTTTACCTTTTTGAAAGCTTCTTTTTCTTCCTTTTTCCATTTGAATAATTGGTCCTTCTTTAGCATTAGGGTAATTGGCCATATTATTCTTGCAAAATCAGAGATGAATTTTCTTATGAAATTTACTTTTCCTAGGAAGGACTGAACTCCCTTTTTGCTGACTAGCAGGGGAAGTTCTCTGATTGATTTTACCCTTTCAGGATCAATAGCAATCCCATATTTGGACACCACATGCCCTAGTATCTTGCCTTGTGGCACACCGAAAACACATTTTTTGGGTTTCAAGGATACCTTGAACTCTTGGAACCTTTTGAAAACCATTTCCAGATGATCAAAATGGTCATCTTTTAACTTGGAAAACATAGTTAGGTCATCTAAATAGATGAGGATGATCTTATTGATTAGTTCGCTGAAGGCGATGTCCATTGACTGTTGAAAGGTAGCCCCCGCATTTGATAGGCCGAAGGGAATTTTGGCGTATGCGAATGTTCCCCATTTGGTGGTGAATGTAGTTTTATATTGATCTTCATCTTTGACTCAGACCTAATTATAGCTCGAGAAGCCATCTAGTAGAGAAAATATTTTTGAACTGGCCACAGTTTGTAGAATGGATTCCATGGAAGGCAGCGAATAATGATCTTTTAGGGATGCTTTGTTTAGGTCATGGAAGTCAACACAGAGATGAATGTCTCTATTATTTTTTTGGACTGGTACAAGGTTAGACACCCAAGTGTTGTGTTTGATTGGAAATACGATCCTTGACTAGATCAACTTTCCTAGCTCTTGTGCCATCAAGGCTTCAATTTTTGAATTGACAGGCCATTGTTTTTGTCGGACATGTTTAGCACCCCCCATGAGTTCAATGGTATGCTGGATGATACCAAGATCATACCCTTTGAGGTTGTCATAAGACTATGCTATTACTCCTTTGTATGATTTGTAGAGGTGGATCAACCTATCTTTGTTGTGCTGTGGGACCTCTTTCCTGACTTTCAGTTTTCTTCCGCTTCTGACCTGAAGGTCGGCGTAGTCCACTTGGTTCACCACAAACTTCCTCCTATCATTTATTGCATCATCATAGTCGAAATGATTCTCAAGTGTGACCAACCCTTTTAGAAGTTTGTTTGACATCAATTGAATGATTTGTCCTTCCTATGCTTCTTCAATCTTTGACCAGAGCTGATCAACGAACTCACCCAACTGTTGAATGAACGAGGCAATGTGTTCGTCACTTTTGAACACTTTCCAGATTTGATCATTGTCTAGAATGGATGGTCAGACGATTACTCGTACTGAGTGTACATTTTCCATGAAGTCAGAAATAGGATCAAATTGAGATCCTACCATTGCCATGCTATTTGTGGCTAAATTCTGCTCCCTTGACACCGCGTGGATGTTGAAGGCTTCAAAATTTTCAATAAGGTCCCATACTTTGTGTCTATAAGATCTCATAAAAACATTTTTCATAGCATAAGTGTTTTTGACCTGATTGATTATGAGTTCGAAATCTCTGAACACTTTTATTTGTTTGATACCCATGCGCTCCACAAGGCTTAGTCCTTGCACAAGACCCTCATATTCAACCTCATTGTTTGAGTAGGAAAACTGAAAGTGGAAAGATCTAAGAATCTTCTGATCCTTTAGGGATGTTAGGCATATCCCAACACCAATGCCAAGTTTGCATCTTACACCATCAAAGTGCAATGTCCATAAATATGAGGTTCGACCAACTATAGAATCCCTTTCTATCATCGACAACTCTTGATCTTCATCATAGATGACATAGGTGCCCAAATCGATAGCATGATAGTTGTCAAAAGGGTTGGTATCCGCATTTTTGCTAAAAAAGACTTCTTCAAAAGTGGTTTTTTCTTCGATCGCCTTCTCTTCTATCTTCGGCTTGCTACCGACAACCTCTTCTTTTGTATAAGAGGTTTGAGTGGCTTTTATTTCTTCTCTTTTGGGAGGAGCATGGGTAGCCTCATAGTTGATCATGGATTCATTGGCCACATGCTTTGAATGCAAGGATTATGATACAATCTTGACCTTAGATTCATGCTTGGTCCATTGAATTAGGTGAGACCAATCCAAAGAAAGGTATCCACCTATTGTTGCCATAAATTCCCATGATAGACAAAGGCCGAACATGGGGGGAACATCAATGATCATGGTATCTTGTGGTACTATGATGCTAGGACATGCAAACAAGGTTAAAGGGAGATCTTTAATGAGGCCTACTATTTCAACCTTTTTTCCATCCAGCTACATAACTCCTGTCTTTAGGGGTTCGTAGCTAAGTCCTTAGGCTTCAACTATCTGCTTAGGCATGACTGTGGTATTGGCACCAGAGTTAATCATGGAGTTGTGCAATAGTTTCTTCCCAATAATGAGAGTTTGGAAGAAGGGTCTAGGTTTTGGATTCTCCTCTTTTCCCTTTGTCATAACTTCTTCTGAAATGTTTGCAAGGACTTTGGTTGGTCGTGATGGGTTGATGGCTCTTTCAGAAGCTTGTTCTATGGGTTTTTCAACTATATCTTTTTCAGGGCTTCCTGTAGCAATTATTTTTGTTCCGGAATAGCTAAGATATCCCAGAGGGACACATTAGTGGAAGATTTCTTCAATTGCTCCACCAAGTTGATGGGTGACAAATTTGGATGCTTTTGTTCCTTTTCCTTGGTGGTAGTAATTTATTTTCGCACTTGAGGCTCTAGAGCAACTGGAGAAGGGCTAGGGAGTTGGTTTAGAACAATTCTAGTCTATGGAGTGACCGACTCGCCTGTAAATCTTCTCTTTGATTGGGTCTTGTAATCAAACTGCACCTTCGGGGTGGCTGTTGTGGATGCTTCATAAGTGAACACTGCTTCATCCCCTTCCATCTAGGAAAGGAGGGCATGGTCATGAGCTATGTCACCTTCTTGCTCTAGGGACATTCCTTGCATTTGTGAGGTGAGAACCACATCTTCCAATGCATAAGAGGTGTATATATACCTTCTTGAACTCGTCACTATGCCTTACTTGCGTTGTTTGATGATTTTCTACTGTAAATTTCCATGTGGGAAATTTTGAGGCATATGAGCATCGCTGCAAGGATAACACCAATCGTTGAAATATTTGGTGACGTTGTTCTGACTGACGGTTAGTTCCCTACTTGTACTTGTCTAAGTAGTTCCCAGCGGAGTTGGTACTGATACTATTTGGTTATTTGTTTGAGTCAGAAGAGTTATGTGCATGACCCCTTGACGTTGGTTTTATTGGTAAGATGGTCTGTTACCCTAATAAATTTGATAGGTTGGTCTCAGAGGAGCAGCCTAATTGCATTTGATAGTGGTTACTTCATTTGTCAAGTCTCACAACATATCCCTTATGTTGCTCATCTCGTCTTTCAGAGCACCAAAGGTAGAAGCAAGATTTGGTTGCACACTTGGATATGTGTACATAGATGGTGGCGGTGGTGTGGTTGTGCTAGTAGATGGCATCTCCTAATTAGAAGGTGATATTTCAAGGAAGATCGACATAATGGGTCAAGGTGGTAGCTTCCCAGCGTCAATCAAATTATTCTCTTCTTTCATCGCTATACTGTATGCATTTGGTAATGTGGCTCTGCCGAGTGAATAGATCATCATGGAAATGTTAGTGTTGATGGACTTTAGGTAGAACATGAATGCTAACTCAGTTGATGGTTAGATGAAATTCTAGATTCTCTTCCAGGTTGTATGAAATCGGGCATTGAAATCCGTCATGGCTTTAGATGGGGCTCGCTTTATTGTTGATAGTTGGTGGTACAACAAAGATTTGTCTCTGTCATTGGAAAATTTGTCATAAAAGGGGTCTTTGAGCTCATCCCAAGTGTTGATGGTATTGGCAGGCAAAGTGCGGTACCAATCTAGAGCTCTTCCTCTGAAAGAAGCTACAAAAAATCTCAATGCTATGTTCTAATCTATTACTCCATGCACTAGACACACATTTGCAACATCTTGCAGATGTTCAGATGGTCTTCTCAAGCCATCTTTGGTAAATTTTGGAAGAGATTTAAGAGAAGAGACTGGGATAGGGGCCCATACAATAGGTGCTATTGAGGCAACAAGAGGACTTTTGGCATCCCAAGCCACATAATTTTGGTTTGCGATCATCATTACGACTTACACACCCTTTTGATTTGGTTATGTTTCGTGTCCCACCGGGCATGCCAGAAAAAGAAAAAAACTATTGATGCCAAAATTTGACAAGGCAACAACCTCTTATGAGAAACTCAGTTTTCGAGGGGACCTATTGCGCCAAACTGAGTGACCTCCAGATTTTAAAGAATCCGACTTCTTCTATAACTGGGGTTTTGGAATGAGAAAAGGAAGCAAATATAAAATAAAATGATCTAACTAGGGAGATGCTCCAAGATTTAGATATTAGGCATGATAAATTTATCTTGGGGATAAGATTTAAGGGCATGCTAGGTAGTCTATTGTGTTCGAGGATGGAAAAAATACAGATAAAAGCATGAGTGATTCACTAATGTGACATAAAATAACCATTCATACACATTTACCAACAAGAAGAGTCAAAGAAATGATCTAAACCAACAAACTTGTATTTAATTTATAAAAGTCTACGAATGAAACATCCAGTACAATAATGGTACAATAAAACTTATCAAATATTGAAGAAGACAGAAAGGCCAAACAATGGCATAGTCTACAAATTCTTTACGATAACCTAATAAAGAAAATAAAGGCCTAGTTATTTTATCAATTCCTTTGCCAAAATCTAAACAAAAGTTGGAACTCTTGGAACTTTTGGAACCCCTTTGCTTCAAATTAAGAAGTAGTATTTATAATGGAAACCCGGCTTGATGAGCAAGCAACATGAAATATTCTCTGATCATGAGCAATTATTTTTCCTTGGCCGTTACAAGAGAAAAGATTCGAGCCATGAATGAGGATGTCCAAAGGCCGGATGCATCCCCTACGAATGATGGTAGTGGTCCCAACAGACCAACGCTTGGACACATGCAATTTACTCATGACAACAGTTAGAGAACATGGCAACTAGTGATCGTTGTCGCTTGCTTGGTTTGTCTTCACAATGAAGCTTTCGAAAGATCACGTGGCAAGCGATCGGGACTCGACGCTAATCATTTCACTTGAGTGATGAAGAGCTCGCATTGTGAAGACACGTGGAGGTCTTTTGCACCCTATTTTGAATGGTGGGGTCTGCCAAGAAATGTGCGTGAACTGATGCTTTGAAGTGACGCAAAAAGGATCAAAATTTTGTGAATGGCTAACACGTGGAAACTCATTGCAAGCTTTTGAAAAATAACAAGAGGAAAATCCTATGAAGAGCGCTCAACTGACAAGTGGTGGTACCGGCACAGGCTTGTGCGAAAGGGAGCCCGACCTTACCTTTTTCTCAAAAGAGGGTGTGGCCGATACTTAGGCAAAATAAACTCACTCAAAGGGAGCTTGAGAATTTTTATGTTCACAATATTCATTATGGACCACATGTCAAATATAACTATATTGAGCACATTGTAGAATCCATGCATAAACAATTTTTAATGACTAAAGGAGGTCCCAAAAAGACATTTAGTTTCACAACCTACAAGAGCTATTTTTTTCAACTCAAATTAAGAGGAATGTTTCAAACCAACAAGCTTTAGATTCAACCTTATAGTAATTCTTAGGAAAATAAATGGCTCTAGTATATGATTTGAACACTGAGATTAGGATGCATGATTCTCAAAGGAACTACAATCATTTTGTAGACTACTTTTTAGCTCCATTGCATCAAGCAATTACAAATAATCCAATGCCTAGATTGCTTGTGTCATGTAGAAATTGCATTCAACTAGGAATAGAAATACAATTGGCTGATTGGTACTTAATGGAAGAATATACTATGCTAAGATTTTATGGATCAAGAGTAGAGCAATACAAACTTCCAATACATGTGACAAAAAGGATTTTTGCATTGGAATATGGAAGGTAGATGAAGAATACTAATGAATTACACTTTGTAAATAAGGGGAAGAAGTCCTTATTTCCTTCTTTACCTTTTTCATGTGGAGGGATCACATTTGAGAGAAAAACATTTAAGGTGGCACATGATCTTTTTAATTTTTTTAAATTTTGATGTTGTTTTTCACTAGTAGTATGATCCATGTGACACCAGTAAAGAAATGATTGTGGCCAATTAGAATGCTGAAAGTAGAATTCAACATCAAAGTAAAACCTTGCTTGAAAAATTGAGAAACAAGGATTCTTGGGATGAGGTCAAAATAGCAATGGAGAAAAGTGTTGCTGAGAATGGTATTTCTTTTGAACAATTGTTAGCAGAAATTATGGCATTGCATCGAAACACAATCTAGTAGAGTAAAAATAACAGATTCTCTAGATAAGGAAGTTACAGATAAAAATTGGCCATGATAAAAAATTGCTGCCTTTTGGTCTATGACGAAGGAGCTAGGTGATCCAAGAGCTCTTGCAAAGTATGGAGATAACAAAGAAGATCGTGAGTTTAGCAAATTGTGGAATATAGAGCATCTCGATGAACATGAAGATAAAGAATATGAAAATGAATCTAATGATGATAGGGAAGAACAAAGCCATGGCAATTTCAAACTTGGTTTAAGTGAGGCCACAAAAGAAGCATATACTTCAAGAGTAGCCATAGCTAAAAAATGGGTTATGAAGGTGGTCCTTTGGGGCCTCAAAGACAACACCCTTGGATGGTAATAGATGAAGAGCATAGAAAACCAATTGATAAATCTAGCCTTGGGTTTGGAGGTGAAAAAGTAGACAAAGGGCATACAAGTATGATGAAAACAATTCAATTTTTTAGAGCTTCAAATCCTAATCCTCATGGTCAAATACAACCACAACTAGGATATGCCCATGGTGGAGAGCCTAGTGCAACTGGCACTGCCACTAGTGATGATTGTATGGTAGTAGTACTAGTAGTGGTCAACATGTGCTACAATAACAAATTACACACAAGAGGACAATAATACAAGATACCACACAAACACCAAGTGATCAAGGCATACAAAAGATGCAAAGGATTTTGATAGGTCCAAGTCACACTATCAGCAGATCTAGCACAAAGGAGTTATTTCTAAGCACTCACCTACTACCAATTAGTGTGGCCAAGACATCATTAGCAACTACAAGCACTCCTATTACTTCTCCATTCAATAATTCCATTGTTCCTATGTCACCAAGTTTTGATTCCATTGAAGAGTTTGATCATTTGTGAAACATGTTTCAATTGATTGATGTTGTTAGACTACATTATAAGAAGCTCAAAAAATATTTAGTGGAAAAAAAATGTGTTGGAATTAGAGAAATCTAAAATTTAGGTTCTACAAATAGTCTACAAAGACAGTGGTAATGATTTTAAATCAAAAGGGATTACTAATCAGATTGCTACCTCAATAAACTTGTCATCCATCAATGAAAAGTGTTTGAGAATACGTGAAATGAAGGAATATTTTCATTTGGTTGTAGACAAGATGAAGGTGGTGGATGAAAAGGTAAGGAATTTCACAAAGCTTGGTTTTCTAGAGTATTTTGACACAAATGAGCGATTCATTGGAAAGGATGATTTCAGAAAGAAGATGGAGGGTACATGGAAGATTGATTTGGACTAGTTTCCTTGGAACCCAAATGTGGTGAACTATTTGGATTCCATCAGACCACTGATAACCTTGAATGCAAAATTGATTGAATAATTCAAGATAGGTTCCAATTACAATCATGAAGTGTTAACAAAACTTCAATTCAAATAACATCAGTTAGAAAAAATGACAATTCCACCACTTGAAGAGTGGAAGTTGCTAGAAAAGGTGATATAGTGATTTGATTTTTGATAATATGATATTTCGAGTTCCAACTCAGCTTTGTGCAATGTTGTATTTGGGAAAGATTTTGCATTGCCAATTCCTCTATGTACTCCTTCATGTGAAAATAAATAAAAAAGCTCAAATTCAAACTTCAGTAATGTTTTGATGTTCAATTATCTGTATTGTTATTTATTTATTTTATCATTTGAAGAAAAATTCTGGTTTCAACTACTAGACACACATTAAATGATTGTTGATATTCATTGTTGTATATGCTACTATTGTTAATATGTTATTAAGCATTGAGTTGAGTGATGAATCAATGGTTGAACCCTCAAAATGTCTTGTTCCACTGATCTAATATGCCTTACTATGGTGGCTTTTAGTCTGAATTATAAAGATAGGGTTTAGGGTTTTATGTTAGGGGTGGGTTTTTACTTAGTATATTTTCCCCTTGTCTAAACCCTTATCTTTTGGTCTAATCCTCCATTGACCTATTATGGCTATTTCCAAGTCATCTTAGTTATATACTACGCCTTTGGGTTCATTCTGTTACCGACCCCTTGCAGTTAGAGTTCCTCGTTTACCCATCACACATATTTCCTTCATTATTTTGGTGATTTTGGTATGAGGATTCAATTATTTTATAAGGTTGATAATTTGGCCTTGTTTGTCCTTTACATCATTTCATTCCTTTGCGCAAAACATTCTTATGTTTTTAAGCCTTGGACCTACGTTCTTCCTAAGTAGTCCCTCTTTTAAAACAAACTTTATGCACGTGCATATTTCTGCCACTTAAGTTCTTGTATCACTCATCACCATAATCCTTCAACCCATCGGGTTCATTACCATGATGAGCCTTGATTTTCTCTTGTTTAGGGATAAATTTAAGAAACCCCCCCCTCAGTGAAGGTATAAAATCCTGGTGAATCTTTCCTTTTATTTGAAAAAAATATTATTTTTTCTTGGCGAATCTTATGCACATTATTAAAAAAATTATAAAATCCTGGCGAATCTTAATGAATAATTGGTAAGAAAATAATCACAGTGGAAAATTCTGGTGAATAATCACTAAAATAATTAACTACAATGGTGAATCTCTCCTTTAAAATTTTTCATAGTTGGTCGGCATAGGTCCCCCATATTTGTTTTGTTTTTTTTAATATTGAAGTAGGGACCTGAGAGTGGCAGCCACTGGCGGGGACAAGGGGGCAGAGCCCCCTTGTGGGGGTCGAGGGAGAAACACCCCCTCGTGAGGTCCAAGGACAACTGCCTCAACGCGCTCTTGTCATGATACAGGTAGGGTCGAGGGGCAGAGCCCCTCACCACCAAGCATAAATTCACTATAAAAAATGCATTGGAGCACACACAGATTAACCATTTTTAAAAATTCTCACTTAAAAAAAAGATTATATGAAAAGTGAAATTATTACCATCGATTAGCTTTTTAATCGAATGGCTGGAAGTTAATTCCGTGAATTTAAATGCACATGCCTTTTAAAAAGGTTGTTGAGGCCCAAAATTTGTTTTGGGCCACACGATTATATTTGATCATGTGGTCCAAAACAATTGTTGGGCCTCAACAACCTTTTTAAAAGGCACGTGCATATAAAGTCATAGAATTAAATTGAAACCATTCCATTAAAAAGCTAATCGATGGCAATAAATAATAAACCTATTCAAGGCTAAAATATCCCTAAAAGGAAATGGTAAATTATTATTAGTGGCGATATTTCCCAAAAATTAATTGTAGGAATATAAAATTACTGGCAAATATAATTAATATTTGTAATTACAGTATAAATAATAGCGAATTAGTTCCAATGACGCATCGTTTAAAAAATAATGCATTGGCGAAGTAATCGAGACAAATTTATTTTGTTGTAAAAGCTTGGTGATTCAACATCCTTTCTAGCTTGTATTATTCACCATTTTTGGAGGTCTCGATTTCAAATATTCGCCAATTGGCGAAGATTCTCCACTAAAGTTTTCCCTACTCTTGTTACTTGTATCATGATTGAAAAAGGTGATTGGTCTCCATGTCTCATTTTTGCAATGAGTGATATGCTTGTTAACTTTCATATTGCTTATCGTTGAATATCTTTCGTTCTTTGGTTCCACTTCAGCGAAGAGCAATGAACATGAGTTTCTCCTTTATATAGTGCCATCATAGAAAAGTTCCATTGTTTATTTTGATTATTGTGATGAGAAATATGAAGGTAAGGAACGATGGTCTGTGATCTTACCACGTGTTCACATTTGGTGCCATCGCTTGTTTCGCCTGTCACCAAAAGCATTCTCATTTCCAAATCAACTATTGCGATAAGCGACGGAATAAGCCTTAAGGCTATATCTTTTTATCACTAGGTTTCTCTATTCGTTGAAGTGAAAGTGTATCTTTGTAACACTTTGGTAACAAGCGATAAAGAATATAATGATGAATACTCCTTCCATTCGAGGTGTTGTCGCTCATTGCCGAAGTATGGACTTAACTTCAAAGCATTACTACAATGAGCGATGGGGTTCTAAAGGGCTACCTAGAAACTCCCTAGGGTATCGTTGTTTTAAAACACACTTGGGAAAAAATAAAGCAACGATCGAGGAGGACTGTACATCACTGTACATCATGTTTTTAATCAAATAAGATCAACGAATGGAGTTTAAACGTGAATGGAAACTTGTTAGTTTGATGGTTCGATCGTGCGATCCATCTATCAAACATTAATGGAGAAGACACTCCAATTCTGAGTCGTAAAAAGGGTCGTTGATCACTTTTCTTCCATAATTTCAATCCTCGAGAGCTGGAGAACTAGTTAAGTGAAGAGAAGATGAAGGCAAAGCTCTAGGGAAAGTAAATTTCAAAGAACAAGCTGTTAATTTTCTTAGGTAAGTTGAATTCTGCACCTCTATGAGTAATTTGTAGCACTAGGTAATTGAGAAAGTGAGTAGATAGCTAGTTGCTAGGGTTTGTTATTTAGGGTTATTTCTCTTTGGTTAGTAAGGGAATTGAAGTCATTATACGTAGGGTTTGGGGATAAAGGAGTGAAGTTTATTTTAAATTGAGTCTGAACCCTATGAATTCAAATAATAGAATTGTAATTCATAGATATCTTGGAACCCTAGTTGTATTGAGCTGTAACAATGAGTGAGCTTGGTGAATCCTCAACCAAACCACAAAGAAAACCTACCCAAAAAAGGGTTAAAAGTCATAAGCATCAAGATGATAAGCTTATGCTTGACAAATAGCCTGAAAAACCTGCAAAGAAGAGAGTTTTTAAAAGGCCTAAGCCTCAAGATGATAAGCCTAAGCTTAACACATGGCCTAAAAAACTTGCAAACAAGAGAGTTGTTAATAAAAATTACCCCTGTTTCATGGAAGAGGCCCCTAAGGACCCAACTGCAGATGTTAAGCTAGTTGGAAAGAGAAACAATGGTGAGGGCACACATTGATAACTCATTTTTAGGATTTGGCCGCTGGGATTGGTGATGTGGTGCTATCGTAGAGTGGTTGGGATATATTTATATATGCTTTCAAGAGGAGGTTTTTGCAGTCATCCCACCTGTCACTTATGGACTTGTGACATTGAAAAATTGGTGTGCCCTAATGTGGTTGTGGAGGTGGACTTGATGCTTGAATTGGCTAGGTGATATGATCGAATTGAAAGGACAATCAAAAGGTTTCCAAATTTTCTTCCTATGTTGGAAATTTCAAGGAGTGAAATAATGGAAGTTTTTATCTTGAATCCATCTGCTTCTGAATCGATTGATTTCTATAAACTATATAATGAATATGAGCAAAAAAGGTTTGTATATATAAATAATGATTTTCCAAGGCATAAGAGACGTGATCTGAAGAAGAATGGTGTACCTTTCAGTCCTCTAGAGTTAGAACCATTTGATTGTGATGATTTTGAGGACTTTCAAAATTATAGACTATGCATTGTGTCAGGTACTGTATAAGAATTTTGACATAAAAATGGACGTTTCTTTGATGGTTTTAGAAATTGATATTCAAAATAAGCATCAAAACAAGGTTTGGGATTATGCTTCCTATATTGCTAAACACTTGCATGAGGATTTAATTAAATTAAAATATGCAACCCCTCCATTGTCATGTAGGTCCACTATTCTTTGTTGATGCATATCCTGCTATGAAAAGGTAGAATGCTATTTAGAAAATTCATGAAATTGAGAGAAAGGGATAACATGGATAATGAGTTTCTTGTGAAAATGTAGACCCATTTGTGGGATGTGCATTGTTCTCAGTTTCTGATTATGCTATGTTTTGCAATGTTTTCAAGTTTTTTCTGATTATGCTATGTTTTCAATGTTTTCAAAAGGTGTGAAAGAAATTTTCAGGCCTTTAGAGTATGAGGAGGGAACTGCATAGAAATTTAATTGGGGGGTTTGGTACCTCCAATCTGACTATACTGCAATAAGAATTTATGGATCCCCAGTGCCAACCCACAAGATGCCAATATATATGTCAGACCAAAAATCCTTCATAGAGATAATGTGGTAGCTTGATGCCATGGATAAGGCACATTTTAGAAACATAAAATCAAGGAAGGCATCCTTGGTAAACCCTTACTGTGGTTTTTCCCATTTCACTTGCACTTCAAAGGAAGGCCTTGAGAGGTTTGGTTCTCTATTAAACAATCTTAGAATGAAAGAAGATATTAAAAGGTTTTGTGACCTTGAAGGGGTTATAACTACTGAGAGAAGAGCCAAAGGATTATTAGGGATACATCATCAATTCCTCTATCAAGAGGATGTGATTAGAAACCTATCTTTTGATGAGGAAGTTGCAAAAGGAAAAAGTACATGTAAGAAAATTTGTGCAATTGAGGAGAAGATGTTAAAAGAAAATCCTTTCTACGTTAGTCCTTACTCTGAGGTATAGGACAAATTTGTGCAAGAAAAATTGATACTTGGAGATTTTGAAGACAAAATTTTCTTTGAAGAGGTTAAGCAAGCTAAAATAAGGGCCATGGTGGCTAGAAAAAATCATGAAGCACAAATAAGGAGCCATCCAACTCAATCTTCTATTCAATGCATTGAAGTGCACACTAAGGAGATAGGAAAACAACATGCAATCACCCCATTGGTGAATTATTGTGAAAAAAAGCAAGGAGGTGAAGGACATGCACTTGAGGTATCTGCAAAATACATCCCAGTGGAGGAGGAAGTGGATCAGATATTCCCATCTCCTGTTAAAGAAGATGCTTTGAATATTGATGTTCCTCCCAGCAAAATCATAAAATGGGAGTATAATGAAGCTGAGGATGACGATGTCAAGATAAAGGCTTGTGAAAATTTCATGTGTCATTGATGCTTTTGTTCAAAAAAAAGAATTCAAATATTTTTTTATCCATTTGAAAGCCTCTAATATAAAAAAGAGAATAGAAGAGGCAAAAGGAAAGGTTGAACCTTCTTTGCAAAATGAAGCTGAGAAGGAGGAGGAAGGAAAAATAATGCAGGAAATTTATGCTATGTCACCATAGGGTGCAAGAGCCCTAGTCAAAGGAAGTTGGATTCTACTATTGCCTGGGTGGGAACTATCATCAGTCATTTCATTAGATGCACTTAGGAAAGATCCAGATGCCTCCATCTCTGAGGAGATTTTTGATAACAAAGTTTTTGGCTCAGGCTTTAGTCCTAAGTTACATACACTTGCTATTTGGTCTTTGGCACCTAATACCAAGAAGCCTGATGTGATAAATTTTGTGGAGAAAGAGATTGGAGTTGTGGTTGTTAAAAGGGCTACTAAAATGACAACTACTACAACTACATAGTTGAAAATGCGTGTTGCCATGTTGAGTGTAGACACAACCCAAATCACAAAAGATAATTATAAAAAATGTTGGATAAGTGCAATAAACTGATGGATGAGCACAACAAGGTACTTTCCATTTCTGCCATTACATCTAAGGGTTTTCTCTCACCAACAAGTTTTGCTTCAGATTTGTGAGCATAAGATAGAGAAACCATATCACTGAATATTCAGAGCTTGAATCAGGAAATGCAAGTAGAGAAAGAAAACACAAAGAAAGAAAAAATGGAGATAGTCAAAGTGGCTACTGATATTTTTGATCATGTGTTAAAATATAGAGTAAAAAAATTGCTGAATAAAGTTGATAATTTGTGAGATGCCTACAAAAATATTTTTGAGGAAAATGTGAAATACTTGTAGGTTCAAAAAGCATTCCAAATTGAGTGGAATAAGTGGAGTGCTAGGGAGGCAAAATTGAAAGAAATGATGCATCAGATGCAGGAATACCTTGAAGCTCCCACCAACATTCCCGATTTATTGAAGGCCATTGATTTAGTAAATGAAATCACAACTTTTCATGGAAAGCTAGGAATGCAACTCTAGAATAAATTGAGAATTTTTCAGAGAAATGGAAGGGTTTACTATGCACAAGATATTGAATGATAAGGGTCAATTAAAGGAGTTTTCCAAATGGGAGAAAGAGTTGGGATAATTGCTTCCTCATTCTAAGATGATGCTAAGTGTTGTTGATTATTTTATGTTGAATCCTAACATAGATAATATGACATAAATGGAGATGATGATGAACACATTTGTCAAAGATCAGACTGGGGTACTAATTAATGCAAGCTATAACCAACATAACACAAAGTATAGAAGTTGCTTGATATGCAATGGCCAACTGAGAAGGATTACAACACATGGCTTGCAAAATTTATAGATTAAGCCTATGCTGAAGTATTGCAAAATTTTGTATCCTCTCAGTAATGAAAATTGATGATAAATGTGGCGATGTGGCATTGTGGATTGGGAAATACAATTTTGGGTCTTAATTCTGAAAATATGGTGAGTAATTGATGGGAGAAATATAATGAATAGCCTAGAACCAGTGCATATTAGGCTTTTGTTAAAGTGGATAAAATATTGTTTTCTCCCCAATTTGAATTTGGTGAAAAGAATGCCGATGTGGAGAGTCTTTTGTCTCTTCTACTATTCTAAACTTTATGTTTTTCTCTCTTTTATGCTTGGTGTATGTGGATACAATTTTAGAGCTTGTGGATATTGCTACATCAGCCTGAAGATGCCTTTTGGAAGGCAGAATATGATCTCCATCGAAAAATGAAAATGGATTTTGTCTCATGTACCATTTCCCTCCATTTGGAAATACAAATATAACTAAAAAAGGAATGTATTTGGTATCGGTCTAATAGAAAAGAGACATGTGCACTTTCTAGCCCAAAGCTTGTTTTGCTCCTTCATTTCTATAAGAAGGAATTCAAGGTCAGAAGTACAAGTTTGTTGCTTTGTATTGATCATAGAGAATTTTGTAAAGGAATATAAAGATAATTTTAGAGTCTTGTCTTAGGTTTTGAGTCTGTCAAATATTCATATGTAATTTTGATAGCAATACTAGCAATTGAATATAAAATGGTTCAAATTCAAATCCATTTCTCTTCTATTGTACTTGTTTCATGAATTATAAATAATATGATCAAGGATTATGTTATTACTTATTTGTCTTCATTGATTTCCAATGAATTATGAATAATATGATCAAGGATTTGTCTTCATTGTAGTCATCGAAAGCATTCTCATTTCCAAATCAACTATGGTGATAAGCGATGGACTAAGGCTTAAGGCTATATATTTGTATAATTGGGTTTCTCTCTTCGTTGAAGTGAAAGTGTATCTTTGTAACTCTTTAAAGATGTGATGGAGAATACCTTGAGAAGAGAATGAGGTGGAAAATAGGCTAGCAAAAGCGATGGAAGAGACTACCTAGGTGATTGATGATGCAAAGGTGATGGGCATTGAGATTCAAAATTAAGAATGCACTTAAGGTGGAGATTGGTGAAATGATGACTACTACATTTTGCAATATATTCTAGGCTCACTCGAATGGGGAAGATGGAGGTAGGATCTCAAAAAGATATGAGCATTGAAGTTGTGGGAAACAAAGGCCTTTAATACTTGGTACAGTCTAAATATGGTCGCACGGGGTTTTTCTTTAAATAGTAGTGACAAAGATCATTTTTCTCAATTGTTTTTGTGCTCTTGAGTCTTGACAATCTCTTAAGGGGCGATGGAGACTCCACTCTTTCTAAATTCCACAAAGCAACAAAATGCATTCCCTAGAAAAGTCACTGAGAAGTGGTTGAAGGGGATAATGGTGTCCAGCCACCCATTGGTGCTCCAGGCAGTGAAGGAGATCCTAGGTCCAAATGTTTTGCAAGAAACTCACAAGCTCAGGTTGAATCCAGAAATCACCGCCATGTTTCTGGCGATGATTGTGTACATGGGTCTGTCAAAAGATCAAGGGAAGAAGTTATGCCAAATGATATTTAAACATTCACTTATGGAAAATATTGACACGACATTGGACAACATTGACGACAACTTCATGACCCCTTTGTTGCTACACTACTACATGGCTCGTGGGAATGAATGGTCAGTACCAAAATTCCCTTTGGTACACTCTCTACACCACATAATGCTAATTTTTTTTTGGGGTGAGATAGATAGGTGGATTAAATTCCTCTTGTGTGCAACATGTATTCTCAAAGATCGATCAAAGGGATGGGTGAAGGCATTTGCGATGGTGGAAGATCTTGATGGGGAGAGGTGGCCCTCATATGAGGAGTATTGAGAGCTGGGTGTTGGATAATAATGGGCTGTAAACGATACTAGGAGTTGGGAGGAGTGAGTGAACCATCTTTGTCACAGTACCTATGGTGGTGATTGTTCGGTTATCCAGAATGCAACCAAAGCCAAGCAGACCAATGAGGCCGGATGCAACAATGCCTAGTCCAGTGCAATGGTGTGGTGGGTCTGTTTGTTGTCAAATATTTTTTGATTAATATAATTTTGATTGGGAAATACAATTTTGAGTCTTAAGTGTACAAATATGGTGAGTAATAGATGGGAACAATATAATGCATATCTTGGAAACAATATAGATTAGGCTTTTGCAAATGTATGGATAAAATATTGTTTTCTCCCTAGTTTAAATTTGGTGACAAGGATGTAGACATGGAAGATCTTTTGTCTCTTCTGCTTTTCTACACTTCATAGTTTTCTCTCTTTTACATTTGGTGTACATGGATACAATTTTGGAGCATGTGGATATTACAACTTTTGGCCCAAAGCTTGTTTTGCTCCTTCATTTCTATAAGAAGGAATTCAAGGCCAAAAGTACTGGTTCATTGTTTTGTATTGATCAAAGAGAATTTTGTAAAGGGAATACATAGAATATTTTAGAGTTTTGTCTTAGGTTTTGAGCCAATCAGTCTGCATATGTAATTTTGATAACAATACTAGCAATTGAATACAAAATGGTTCAAATTCAAAACCATTTCTCTCCTATGTACTTGTTTTAGGAATTATGAATAATATGATCAAGGATTATCTTATTTATCAAAGATTGTGATAATGACAATGTAATAGGAATTTATAAGTAGTGTGATAAGTATTGTTCTTTAAAAATGATGTAGAATCACATATCAAATTCAATACCATGAAGTACAATATAAAATATCATCAACTACAGTTTGGAATATGATTTATGATGTGAAATATAAATAAAATATCATGAAGTGCAATGATTCACAATTTCATGGAATACAATGTATAATATCATCAACTACAGTTTGGAACAATGGAAATTGATTCATGAAGTGCAGTATAAATACCTAAAAGTTGCTAATCCACTTCCAAATCCATTTCCCAAATGGAGTCAAGGTCCTCAAATTGACTTTCAACTTGAGATAAAGTTAAAGAATCATCTTGATTGTGAGTCTGCTCTTCATTTTCTTCATCCTACGTCTCAAATTCAACATTCATTTTGTCATTGTCATTTGTCTCACTGCTAGTGCTAGTGCCACCAGTACCAATGTTTGGAATTGGAGTGTTGCATGACCTAGTCCCTCTTCTTTCACATGTGGACCTCCAAATGTGAGTGCCCTTTCAAAAGGAAATTGACATTATACACAGTTCGTTTCATCCTCAAGTAATTTTCCAAATTCTTGTCTAGTTTGTTTCTTAACTTTGATTTCAAAAACACTGATGTACTTAAAAATATCTAATCCTCCACCGACCCCAATATCATTCTTTGACATAAATCAACAAGTTTGAAATATTCTAATATCGTACCACACAATATTTCACTCTGACATAAGTTTGTCCAAACCTTTTGTATTGATCCTAGTTCAAAGGCCTTCTCCATGCCCTTGGAATCATACTGGTCCCTTATAGCTATTGAAAAATTATTACATTGTTCTCTAAACTTATCTTTATTTAAAATTCCTTCTATTGTCTTCTCATTGTATGTTACACTTTTCATAAATTGTTTGATCAAGATTTATGCTTTATCATAAAAATATTTTGGGTTATCTCGGTTTACCCAAAATTGAGGATACACAATACCCATGGCTTCAAGTATTTCATTTCAAGGGAATCTTTCATGAATCTATGAGAAAAGAGATTTTGCAATTTTCTTCAAATTATCACTAACAGATTTAACAATGCTGTTAAAATCTTCTTTGTTAATAGCTACTTCTTTGCTAGAGCACCTAACTATCTTATAATGGTACATTGGTATCTCATATCCACGTACATAGATACATAAGTGCTCACTTGCATTAAACTATAAATAATTTTTAGGATTATTCAAATCAGTAATTTTTTGCCACTTGAAATAATTTGGGCCTTCTTGTGTTAGATCTAGATATAGATGATCAAGGACCAATAATGTATGTTTACGTAGATTGACATATTCATAAATATGCATAGTTCTATCTTGGTCTTTCTTCACAATATTGTTCATCACATCCAACATGGAGAGAAGACTAGCTAAAGTCAAGAGTGTCTCTATATTGCTTAACCTATGTAAGAGGTTAGGAGCTTTTTCTACTGTTCCACGATGCTCATACATCACTCCAATCAAGGATTGATATATAGAATAAACTCGTTGTGCTGGTCCATGTAGGGAGATCCATCTGGTATCAACATCCTTAAGAAGCTTATTTCTTGGTGTTATTCCCTTAGCAAAATTTTGAAATTCTGTGAAATGTTTGGGACTTCGACAAAAGTATGCATAGATCTTGTGGACTAGATTTTCAAATTTTGATACTATAGGAAACTTGCTTACAATTTTGAATGCTAAATTCATTCTGTGGGCTATGCAGTGAACACCAAGTATGCATGGTGCACAAGTAGTTTGTAACTTTGTGCAAAAAATGCTCCTTTGACCTTGCATCACTACAGCTCCATCAAATCTTACACACACCAACTTTTTGGAAATTGCCAAGTCATCCATACCTGGAATTTCATTCAAAGATTTATTGACTAGTTCAAATAGATTTTGTGATGTTGAACTGTCCTTCATTATATGAACACATAGAAGATGAGCTTGGAGAACATGTTGTTCTACATTATAAAAATTCATACAGACCTAAGAAGTATTGCTACCATAGTAACTTCATCTAAAGGTAATGCAATGAAGTTTGACTCTTTTACTTTCTCCTTTAAATCTTCCTTTTCCACTATAGCAAGACAATTTTACCATTCCCATCCAACATTTACTGACCAATGTGAGAAGGGAAAGTGAGGAACTCCCAAAAAAAAAAAACTAGAATATTCTTGGTAGTCTATCATAGGATGCCCTCTGGACAAAATATGAAAAAAACACTCATCTAAACAGTTTTTGACAAATTTTATCCTTTCATTACTTTTCCAAATTGAGCCTCAAGTGTACCTTGACAAGCAACAAGCTTCAACATTCTTTGCTTATTCTCTCCATATTCCATGACATACTTAACATGAAGACATTATTTATTTGATTTCCATCATACAACTAATTGTTATGTTCCGTCTATGAATTTTTTTTCATAAACTTTACCAATATGCTTTTCTATAGTGTCATGCTTTAGCTACAACTTCTTGTTTCTTCCAAATTTCCAATGACAAATCGTACACTTGCATTTTGTTTCTTTTTCAATATCGTTTGCTATCCCCATTGGTACAATGAATGGGTACTTTGAAAACCAACCAAGTTGAAAATACTTTGGGTATCCATTGGAACATCTTCTATGATATTTCCATCCTCATTTGATACATTTTGATTTAACTAATCACAATCTCACCTTGACCTTCTGGTGGCGGTGAGGTATTGTGAATCCCTTTTTCATTAATATATGGTGGAAGAGTTGATGATGTAGCTCCATCTTGATCTGATGGATCAAAAGCATTTCCAGTTCCAAAGATTGTATGGTGCCTCTATGTTTTGGGTGTTTTGATGGCCTCCCAATCCTGTCACTACCCCGAGGAGTCTTACCCTTGTTGCTTGACATATTGGTCTCTCACTTCAAATAAAAGATGGAAAAAAGATGTCTTCTTGTTTAAGGACATAAAATATAGATCCCATTCCCTACTCATTATCATCTTTAAGATTGAAGCAATAATGGAAAAGAGATAAAGAAATCTTATTATTATAACTATTAACACTATGAAGAAATGATCACTCACCTTTAAGTTTATGTTTTCGACTTTCGCTGACTTTTGAATCAAGAACCTCAAAACTAAACAAAATGTGTAAGAATGAATAAAAGTTTTGATTGTATTTATATCAATCCATATTTGGTGAATTTTGTGGGATTTTTAAATGTTATATTAAAAATTTGGCAAATCTTGCATGCTTATACAATGATACATTCTAATTTTCAAGGAGAAATGTGTCCTCAAATGTAATTATTTTTTAATGTTATTAGCAAAATAGGTCCTCATAAGCAACTATTTATAAATTTTAATTGGAAAAATTGGTCTTCACAAGCAACTATTTGTAAATTTTAATTGGCAAAATGGGTCTAGATGCAATGTTGTTTTAATAGTATTGGTGAATATGTAGGTGTTTTATTACATGCTTCTAGGATTCCAAGTGAAAATATTAATTAGTCCATTTGAAACACGTAGTTTGTTATAGTGATTTTTTTGCTTAAATATGCCTCATTAAAAAATCGTTGGTGAATGGATATGCATTGGACCGATAGTTCATAAAATCCAGGTGATTTTGACACCTTGTTGGGTGCGATTAATTTGCCAATTTGGACTTAACTGATTTCTAGAATTCACTAATTGGTGAAGAGTCGCCACTAAATTTTTCCTTGTTCCTATGTATCCATTAGACTTTTGTATTTCCTCCTCCATCAATCCCTTGGTACTTATCTACTCGACTCTAGATTTCCCCAATTCTCCAATCCTTGGTATGTTGTACAAATTTCCAACCACAAAGCTTGAATTTTTCTTAAAAGCTTAAGTCCTTTGTTCATCATAATTTTAGAGTAATTCATCCATCCATCCACTCTCATCATACTTTTCATCTTGGTCATGCTTCCCCCAAAATTTGGTACCCCACCAATTACTCTATGTATCCTATTAGAGTCAAAATTTTGGCCATCCTCTATTCTATTTACTCTTTCGATGCATCCTGAATGGTCTAAAACTCTATCGAAGTCTTTGAAATTTTCCTCATTCATTATTTGTTTCATTTTTTTGGGCTTTCTCATACCTTCCTACCATCCCTTCCTTCCACAGTTCCTCAAAATTCCTTTATCAAGTTTGGACTTTCAAAGCTTTCCCATCCATTCCTTCCTTCCTTTCCAATGTTGATACCTCAAGGGCCTAATAGTTTTCATGGGTTCTATGATAATTTTGTTTATTTTAATTAAAGGAAAGAGAGTTTTTATCGATCCTTATTGTAAATTTTTAGTGTCAAGTATAGTTGGATTGATGCCTTAACAAATATATAGTATGGAAGTGGCGTGATGCCTTAACAAGAAGATAGTATGGGAGTGGTCTAAGGCTTGGTGTCCAATGGAGTGTCTATTATATCAAGATGTCAATACTTCTTGTGCTCCTATCCTAGAGAAAAATGGTATGTTGAAGGCTCGATGGTCCGATTGTTAGGATTAGGTGTCATCCACCTTGTAAATCATATGGCATAGATCATGGTTCCAACATCCTTGGAAAGTGTCTTTAGGCACATAGGGTGTATTGGGAAAATATTTTGTAATATTAATTCACACCATTGTTTGTAATATACTCATAAGGGGTGATGGGTCCACTAGCAGTAGTAAATGTGGGTTGTGAACATAATTATTAATATCTTTTTCCCCACATGTGGATGACTAGAATGGGATAATAAAAGATAAAGGAAATTATGAATAAGTGATTGTTGGGATTCTCCAAGCGGGTATTGGAAATAATATTGTTTTAATCATTTACTGTATTTAATGTAATGTTTATCTTCTCAAGTTTGGGTGTCCAAGTTGGAGGGAAAGTATTGGATGCTAAGATAGGTGTCCTTTCATATTCCATGGAGGATATCCAAAGGCTAGGGATGTTTGGAATAAAGGGTCATCTTTGGGTGCCATGTTTGGTGCATTAGATGTCTTCTCAAGTCTATAAAACCAACCTCTTAGATGGAGATTTAAGATGAGGAATAGTTGAATGTAGTGTTACTCTACATGAACACGAATAGGTGGAGGCATAAGGAGGTTTTTCATAGGTACATAGGTGCTTCCATGATGAAGGAAAAGAGGAGAATGGAACTGGTTGTATTGTAATCTCATTTGTTTGATGATAATGCATACTTGGCCTCTCTTCTTGGTGGAGTTTTTTCCCGCAAGGGTTTCTCCACATAAATCCCATGTTATGTGATGATCCTGTGTTTCTAATTTGTGCCTCTTTGTTGCTATCTTATGCTGATGGTATTATTAGTTTATTGTTTTTTTAAGTTCACATAAGGTAGTGTTTATAAGCATGTTAAATTGGATGATTTTTGGCATCATAAAGAAGATGGATCTAATCATGGTGTTTCCATATTAAGGAAAGTGAATTTTCTGATTTGCATATAAGTTTCACATTTTCATGTTGTAGTCCAAGCCTTGAATCTCATCTATTGAAGTCATTTTTGGATAGATATTGAATTCCCAACAATCAATATTGAACCTATTTATTTCTCATCAATGGTAGGAGTGATATGACAATGATTCTTTTTGAGATGTCGAAGGTTATAATGTTATCATCCCATGATGTGTCCACATTAAAAAACCTAAAAGGTTGACGATTTTAAAAGTGTGGTTGGAACAAAATGAAATGGTGTTTCACTTGTCTTCTCACCTATTCAACTTAATGGTAATGTATGTCCTCAAATGTCATCATTATTATAGATGTTTTTCCAACCAGATTTAACTCCACCCACTTCTTTGACTACAATAAACACCATTTATTAGCACAAATGATGTTGATTGAAGATGAATGTCTATCATTCTCTTTGGGAAAAAAATATAATTTCTTAAGGTAGAATTGTATCAAAAATAATTGAAATACTCGTAGGAAGGCATGGACACCAACCTATAGTTGTAGAGGTTGCAGGTTTTCATGATTGCAAGTCAAAGATGCACATTTCCCCTAAGTTCTACCTACTATGGGTATATCTATTTTCACTTCATTTTACAAGGAGAGGAACATCAGTTGGAGAAGAAAAAAGAAATTAAAAACACCTCTAAAAAGCTAATGTTTTATTTTGGTAAAGGAAAAGACATTAATTTTGTATTTTGACACCTTGGGTTCATCCCTAAATTTGAAATTAAGCATTGTAATCCTTGAAGAAAAAGTTTCAAATCATAGAATCAACATCAAGTGAGTGTCTCCACTAGTTTGTGTCCATTTCTTGATATACATATTATTAGTTTGTCAACTAGAGGATTGCAAAATATCTACAAATATTTGTAGTGTTTATTCATAACACTAAAGGGAACGTTCAAATCCATCAAGGGATTAATAAGTAGAATCATTAAATATTCTACAATCAATTGTTGTTTCTTTGAATGCATGAGTAATTCTTAGATGCATGGTCTTCTATGAAATATTCATTAAGGTTCTATAATAAGGATTCAATCATTGCAAGCTTAAATTAGCTCATGATTCTGTAGCCCTAAACAAAATTTGTACTAGTCTATTAAATTTCATTTCTCATCACCCAACACTTAAAAAAAACTATATGAGATTGAATTTTCACCCCTAACACAAATTTCCCTTTCACCCCTTTACACTTTAGAAAACCAAAAGCAGAGGTTTAATTCCACTTAAGCCCACTATTTGCATTCCACTTGGTGCCTTGTTTGTGTGTCAATGGGGGCATTTTTGTCAGGGACGCTCGTATGACGTGCATACGTCTGTGTGGCGTGCTTACATCCTTGGTAGATTCCCACAGCTGGAGACTACAAAGGCGTTACATTTTCAATTGGAATTCAAAGAGTAACATCACTCTTCGGCTGGCTGACCTGAATATGGCCATTTTTCATCTTCTCCTTTATATTCTTGACCATTCCATCCATTCTCAAGTTTGGATGAAGTTTTTCAAGATCATTTTAGCACTCTCTCCATGCTTTGAGCATCCATTTTCAAGCTTTGTAGTAGCATCCTTCACTCCATTACAATAATCTACCACTCCATCACTTTGATAGTGTGAGCACAGGATAAACACCATGGAAGCAAAGGCTTGAGTTCCTCTCATTTACTCCTCCACAAGCCTTGAGCACTTTGGACGGAGGTGGTAAGCTCCTCTCATCTCCTCTGTCGTATTCGATTGAGTAAGCACATATTGTTTTGTAGTGTTTCTTGCACATGTAGCTTGTATTTCCCTTCTTTATCATTATTTCTATGATTACAAACTTGGTTGTCCATAGAGGTGGAAACACCAAGACGGGGGTGTGACTAAGGTAGGCCCCTAAAAAACCCCAATATTTCCCCTTTTTCTATGTGCAGGTGGAGAGATTTCAAAGAAAGCTGGCAAGAGGACTATCCTACGAAATCATCTTTGTCACTCTTGCGGTAACATATTTCATTTATCACATCAATCTATACTTTTTTGTATTTCTTAATATTATTCTATCATTCTAGGAGCTTGTAAACTAGGTTGTTAGTCCTTCCTTAGAGAAAAAATTCATCTCTCTAGTTTTCTGGCCATACAGACAATAGTGCACCTGTGAGACGCAACCGCACCGCGCTGTCGTCCCAGGACTGCACTTCTATCCTTTGACAAAGAGCTACCTAAGATGCAAAGTTGAATTTGGAAAGTGATTCTTTTAGTCTCCCAGCTTCAATTCCCAGGATTGTAGAGTGATCAAACGACACATAATCCTCATCATTCTCATCCCTTCTATCCTAACCATCCTTTGAACTAAGGTAAGTTAGGGCAGCCTTTCCACTCTTGGCCTTTTGTGACCTGGGGCCTTACAGTGGCTTTTACGATACTGAAAGCTCCTTTCCTCATATCCTAGCAGTGTTGTAGGTGTGAGTGTTATGAGGCTCCTGCCCTGCAACCCAACCTATGACCCCTAGTAGGCGTAGTTGGAAGGTTCCAAAGTATTACGTAACAAAACCTTAATTGGGTCACTACTTTATCTCGTAAACCTTAGGAGGCTCTATAGAAGTACCATCTGGTATGCATGATGGCCTCTTTCCTAAATCAACCTATTCCCTCTGTGTAGATTAAAAGTAGTGGTACTAACATAACCTTCACCTCACAGGATCTGTCAATGGGATTCAATAGAGAACCATCTCCTCTTTACATTCCTGCGAGGATAAATGGGACAATGTAGTAGGCGTTCTCATTGATCCAACATCACAAGTGAATATCATAACTTAGGAGATCATGCTAATTAACTTCCTGCATAAGGATGGGTATGATGTACCTAAGAGCATCGTCCACACACATGACAGACTTTTCGTACCTCCTATAAGGAGTATCATCCTATCGGTTCTTGTTGGACCTAAAGCTATAAGCCTTAAGTTTGACATCATCTCGGGGTCTGAACTCTTCAGAGTGAAGCTAGGTATCCCCTGGCTAGTAGCTATGAACGCAACTCCCTCGATCATACAAAAATGTCTGAATTTTGTTCATGGAGGCTCGGTACATGTTGTCCATGACACTAGTTATAGACCACCGGTTAAGTGTGGAAGCTATACCTTAGACTAATTTTGGCCCACATCTCTTGGTCCTCTTCTGCCTATGAAGGACCTCCTACATTGCGCATATCAAAACTATAAGAAGGGGCGCACTAGCCCAAAAGTAAGATATCCTCCTTTGCCTTATGCTATTTTGTATAGAGCTTGTTTGAAGGTTGATAGTGATGCCACTAAGGAATGTAGAAGAGAAGAAGAGAAGCAGTCTTGAGACCCTCCTTCATATTCTGATGTTTAGCCCAATGCTTCCTCTTGCCCTGCCATGGTACCATCTGCTTCTGTCTCACGTTTACGAGAGAATCCAATGGTGCCCGCTTGGTGAAAGGCCAAGTGTCCTGCATTTGAGCTTCCTGTCTTACCGATGAAGCCTAGGCCTGCCTAGTATGGAAGACAAAAAGCCCCCCATGGGGAGTTCTCCTCATCTTGGCCTCTACGGCCTCCTACTATCCCTGTTCCTAAAATAGTGAATGGGAAGAGGCCTACCACCGATGCGTTAGAGTCGACTCCTCTTGCCACTTCTGAACCTGCCCCTCCTTCTCCAATTGAGGAATCTACCCTTCCACCAGAAACAACCATGGAGGAAACTCCCATGGCTGAGTAGGATCCTATTGTCCCTTCGTAGATCCTGGCTTTTGGTTGGAAGAGTTTTAGAAAATTCCTTGCGCACGAGCATAAGCATCGATGAAATGCTCTCGTAGTTGAGAAAACCTCCTTACAAAGGAAGGAGGAAGAGAAGACGACACCTCCTATTGTGTCTTCCTCTTTCCATCCTTCCATCTCCAAATCTCCTTCATCTCCCACTATGAGTGCACATGCACCTAGAAGGGTGCAAGTGTTCATCGCTCCTTCAACGGAGCTGCCCTTGTTGACTTCTGTCCTGAATGTCTTGCCTTTCTCAAATCCTATGGACATGGTGAACACTTCAGTTGTTTCCCTTGTAGTTCTTTCCTCTTCTCCTTCGACCCTCCTTGTTTCATCTGTGGGGAGTTCACCTCTCTCGATGAAGAAAAAGGTAGAGCATGGCCCCTCTAGTAATGGAGGATGTAATAAGAGCCCACCTTCTCTAAAAGGTGGCCCCAAATTAACTTGTTTTGTCTTAGTAATGGAACCAGTCCTATCCTCCCCTGAGTTTGTCACCATTCTCGAGTCCCTCGATGAGCTCAGCGGTGAACCTCGGGTACAAAATCCTTCCACCGAGGTGAAGCATGGCACTCTCGTTAAATGTATGTTCAACTCGGTGGATGAAGTTCCAACCTTGTGAACAATCTTTGTGAGGTTGTTGAACTTGGACCCACAAGAGTTGAGCAAAAGAGACCTCCCTCTACCTTGGCACTTGTTGCGGGAGGATCAGAAGCTCCTCCCCTTAACATTTTATGATTGTAGGTTCATCATCCTTCCCCCTTCGATGATCTAGAGTGGGAAGTTGATGACCTCTTGGTCGACCAGTGTTAGGGGGAGACCCTTTTCTTAATATTTAGATTAGATGTGTGTATGTGTTGTGATGTGTTTCCCCCGTAATCATGTTATATGTGCCTCGATGACCCTCTCCATCCCTGTTGGTACTTGGATACATGCGTGGTGTTTGTGTCGTGATCCTTATTCTATATGTATCTTTATTCTTCCATGTTTGTGATCGACTTTTGGAAAATTGGGGATGATGCAAAGCGTCGGGAGCATTTAGGCCTCCTTCCATGTTGACCCAATTTTTTATTTTTACTTTGTCTTCTATGCATTCTTACTGATCTGGTTGGGGATTGATTATCCTTCACCTCTTGCTGTGGTTACCTAATATATATAAATAAAGGCAGATCTAACCCCACGAAACCAGATCCCCTTGTGACCTTTGTGTGTGATCTACTTTCTCTTACTTTTCTCTTTATCTTTCTTTTGTATTTTCTTGAGTTGTCCCTCTCATGTGTGACAACACCTTTTCTACATCAGTTGGTCTTTAGAAAACACATTCATTGCCAAACAAATCTTTTCTCGAAGACCCCTCAAACACTTCTTTGGTTTGCATTCTCAACTTGAAACCCTAGTGGAATGTGTTTCCTTCATTATGAAGAAAGGACTTGGAAATCCTCCTCCAAAGTGGGAACGGTCTTAGTCTTCCCATCGCATGAGCGCATCTCCTTCCTTTCAAATTCCTTGATGAAGTGAACATATTTCAAAAGGATTCATTGATGATGAATAAATTCGAGAAGGAAGACATTAAGCTTTTGAATAGTGTGTCCCTTCAGTGGAACCCTTCTTTTCATGCTAGGTTCCCAAGGGACCCCTTCAAAAACTCTTAAGAAGTTCTATGGCATCTAGCTTGGGGGCAGCCCGACTAGACCTGTTTCACACCTCGACGTCTAGTCCGGGAGTAGCCCGAATAGACTGTCTTCGCATCTTTCATCTAGCTTGGGGGCAGCCTGACTAGACTTCACCTTTCAAACATCACGTCCCTTGAGTGGACCCTCGTTCCTTTTGAAGGGTTCCTAAGGGACCCCTTTGAAAGTCTTACAACTTAGCGATGGTCTACGTGATTGTCGTTTCACTGGCCTACATGACTGCTTCCTGATATGTTCTATCTGTGGGTAAACATGTCACCATCTCTAACTCTGTAGAGTCCCCTTTACTCGGTCTCCCTCATGTGAGAGTTCTTGGGGGATACCTTCCTTGCAGGTTTGTGGGTCTGTAAGGAACTTTCTCAGTCTCCCTCATGTGAGAGTTCTTGGGGGATACCTTCCTTGTAGGTCTGTGGACTGTAAGGTTCTTTTCTTGGTTTCCTTCATGTGAGAGTTCTTGAAGGATACCCCACATTATAGGACCATGAGCCTATGAGGCATCTTTCATACTTCAACTTTGTAGTTCCATAGAACTATGAAGTCCTTTCCCACACTTCCGAGTTTGCCAGATCGTGCTCTGCTTCCTCATTAGTTTAGGTATACATCTCTTACTCTCTCACTTTCTTACTACTATACTTTACCGAAGCACTCATCAGTCCTCATGCTCGCTAAAGTGGGGGAAAAATGTATGAGCGTGAATTTGCACCTCTAATGCAAATCCCCCTTTCACCCCTTTACACTTTAGAAAATTGGAAGCGGAGGTTTAATTCTACTTAAGCCCGCTGCTTGCATTCCACTTGGTGCCTTTTTTGTGTGTAGGTGGGGGTGTTTCTATCAGGGACGCCCACTCAGTGTGTAGACATCTGTTTGGTGCGCTTACATCCTTGGTAGATTCCCACGCCTAGAGACTGCAAAGGCGTTACATTTTTGATTGGAAGTCAAAGAGTAACGTCCCTCTTTGGTTGGTCAACCTGAATATGGCCATTTTTCATCTTCTCCTTTATATTCTTGACCATTCCATCCATTCTCAAGTTTGGACAAAGTTTTGCAAGATCATTTGAGCACTCTCTTCATGCTTTGAACATCCATTTTCAAGCTTTGTAGCAACATCCTTCACTCCATTTCAACAATCTACCACTCCATCACTCTGATAGTGCGAGCACAGGACAAACACCACGGCAATAGAGGCTTGAGTTCCTCTCATTCATCCTCCACAAGCCTTGAGTGCTTTGGATGGAGGTGGTAAGATCCTCTCATCTCCTCTATTGTATTTAGTTGAGTAAGCACATACTATTTTGTAGTGTTTCTTGCATATGTAGCTTGTATTTCCATTCTTTATCATTATTTCTATTATTGCAAGCTTGGTTGTTCGTGGAGGTGGAAACACTGAGATAGGGGTTTGATTGAGGTAGGCCTCTAAATAGCCTTAACTTTCCCCTTTTTTCTATGTGCAGGTGGAGAGATCTTGAAGCAAGCTGGTGAGAGGACTATTCTACGAAATTATCTTCATCACCCTTGCGGTAACATATTTCCTTTATCACGTCAATCTATACTTTTCGTATTTCTTAATATTATTCTGTCATTCTAGGAAGTTGTAAACTAGGTTGTTAGTCCTTCCTTAGAGAAAAACCTCATTTTTCTAGTTTTCTGGCCATATAGATGCCAATGCACTTGTGAGATGCCAGCACGCCATGCTGTCGTCCTAGGACTACACTTCTATCCTCAGACAAAGAGCTATCTGAGATGCAATGTTGACTCTAGAAAGTGACTCTTCTAGTCTCCCTTCAATTCTCGAGATTGCCGAGTGATCGAAGGATGCATAATCATCATCATTCTCATCCCTTCTATCCTAACCATCCTTTGAATTGAGATAAGTTAGGGCAGCCTTTCCGCTCTTGGCCTTTCATGACTTGGGGCCTTGCAGTGGGTGGTCCCCCTCTCTTACAAAAACATTGATAATAATTCTCATTTAGTCGTGGTGTTAATTTTTCATGCTTTCGTTGTATGAGTATATAATATTAATAGGGGTTATTACTAGTATCTTACTCACTATACAAGTTAAACATAATATGTTGGATAAAGGTGCAAATCCTTGCATACTCAAACCAACACATAAGTATATTGTGATACTACTATTAGGATACTCTAGGAAAGGGGTATAGTTTGCAACAAGGCATGTGACTAATCACATTTTTTATCAATTTATTTAACACCTTAGGGAAACCCCCTTATTCTTGTTGAGCTAGAAGTGAAGGTCTTACCCACCTCAATATTTGGTTTTAAGTTACCCAACCTGAACATTGGTTTCATGATATTCTTCCCAACTTTGACACCCTTGATACTTGGAATATTGTCCAACCTTAGGGATTTAGGACCACAACTCAAATCACTAGAAAACTGGCATCATTGTCAAGAATGAGACTTGTTGGTGTAAGTTGGTGGGAAACTAATTCAAGAAGAAAATGATGGGTTGATGTTAATTTGAAGATTATGTTGTTGATAAGACCCATAATATTCCACTTCAGTGGTTTAGTTCTCTCCAATTGTTTCTCATTGTATGAGTTTATGATTCTATTGTTTCAAATCAAGGTTATTTTTTTTGTTTGAGGTACACAATTTTTCTTCCATTTTATCTCTTGGAATAAATTAATTATACAAATGCCTTTTATTTGTGGAGGGAATATAGTTCTATTTCAATGTATGCAGTATTTTGTGACCATTGATCACTTTGATGATGTCTCATCTATTTGCATAAGTGGTTATCCAAGTAAAGTTCAAATTTATGAGCTTGTTGCTCATTTATTTGACCCCTCCTATCATAAGCTTGAATATTTATTAAGACACATTTTTATGCTTGTTTATGATGATGTGCAATATAATGATTGAATTGCACTTGAAAAGGCCTAACTTGTTACCACAATGATAAGCAATTATGACAACGAAATATTGATTGCTAATTTCAGTGAGTTGGATTCACATGAACCCACCCCTTCTTATTGAAGTTTTGATTTTCTCATTAGACAAGATGGTGAATATGTTTATGATTATCAAAATTTTATTGATGTTATTAATAGTATCCCATGTCAATGTAGGCCTAATGATATTCAGATCATAGATTTGTATTGTGAGGATTTCTATCCTAGTGGAAGTTTGTTTCCCCCATTAAAACCCCCCAAAATAAACATGTTTACCTAGGCCTGATATGCTCAATTAGTCTTGAAACTTTTCCTTCCATTATTGATGTGGATGCAATTGTTCCTAGTGATGAATTTGGTGGGTTGGCTAGAATGTACAAAAGTTACATTATTGTTGAGGATACAAATAAGAGATTTGAGGCAAATCAATTTCCCTTTTCTTTTGATGTCCTTATTTATTTTTTGATCAGTAGGATGATGAGGCTTGCACACTCCTTATTGCAAATGAGGAAAGGATTGTGGGGATGTGTATGATCTAGTTGCTTCTAGCCATGCATATTTTGACATGATTTTTTTTAGCTTGTCTTGGAGAGATTTTCTTTTGTTGAAGTGGATTGCATTGAAGACACATTTTTGAGCTCACTACTTGAGCATATCAATTTTGAAGTTGTGTATCCTCAAGGAAATCAAATATTTTATTTGTAGGGTGGGGAAGAAGAAAAAATATTAATGGTTTTCCTAACAATATTTTTAGAATAGATTGCAATTAAGGATATGAAACATAGGGGAAATTTGAAGATCATGATTCTTCACAAGAGATGCCTAAAATTTCAAAGTTATTTTCTAAGGATGTGAAACTATATTTGATTTAATCATGGAGTAATGCATCTATATTTGTGATACATCTGGGTTGCATAAGTTTGAGTTCAATCATATGAAATGGCCTAGGTTGAGGTTTCATTTGAGCAAGATACACTCCAGATTGGTGATTATGAAGATATTTTTCTTCATACATATTTGTGTGTAGATATGGGTGTGCATCATGCTCCCAAGGAATTAAAAAACTTATGTTTCCATGCGGGTGAAGATGATGGTGAATCTTACTTTATATGGCTACCTTGTCTTGAATGATAATCAATTACATTCCCAATATCTTGATACCAACATTAGAATCTTGAAAGTGCATGAATGGAAAAGGTATCATCTACTTCTAGTGATGGGTAATAAGTGAAACTTCAATGTGTTGGAAGTTGGTTATTTATCACGCTTGTCTTTGATAGAGGTATGTGGATGTAGCAACTTGTTTGAATGGATATGTGCCATAGGTATTCATGAAAGGTTTGACCTATAAAATAAAGTGGTAATTTTTTGTGAAATCATATCTTCAAAGGTATGTTGCTTCATGTCATTGGCTACAAGTTGTTATCCTTCCTTATATATATTGTGTTATTGTATATTATTTTCTTTATGTATCCATGACCCTTGTTTGTCATGATGAGGTGTGGGTTAGTCCCGGCCTTTGTTCTATCTAAGTTTTTATCTTCTCCTAGATATCTAGTTTTTCATTGTTCTTTCAAGAGACACACTTCCTCGACTCAAGATAATGTTGGCACCTCATTTTATTGTGTCTCATTTTACCCTTTTTGTTCTAAAGGTCTACATTTTGAATTTTATTTCCCATCAATTAAAACTAATATTAAAGATTCTAAATGTTCCATCTTTATTAAAATTGTACCTGTGATTATTTTATAAGGCCCCCTTATCATGTTTTAGTCAAATACCCGAGTTGAAAAACCAAAAAATAATTGTGTTGAGTTTTTGAGTTTTGTGGTTGTTTATGCCTACATACCTTCCCATCAATCCTAAAACCTTTTGTAGAAGCCTTTTAAAATGGCTGAGTGTTAAAATTTTCATAATTTTAGATTGTTGAGCTTTCCCCTACATTCATGCTTCTTTGAGGCACCCTCAATCCTTGAAGTCCAAAGTGTATTCTTGAAAAAGTGTTGTGTTGTCATCCTTTTGAGCTATTGGGACTTTCCTTTCATTCCTACCATTTCCTTGGCCTTACCAATCACCAAAGCTCAAAATTATTTAAAAATTATAAGTCTTATGTATCCATTGAACTTTTATACTTCCTCCTCCATCAATCCCTTAGTATTTTTCTCCTCAACTCCCTATTTCCCCGATGCTCCAATCCTTGGCATGTAGTATGAATTCTTCATGAGCCCCAAAGCCTGAAGTTTTCCTAGAGGATTCAATCCTTTATTTTTTGAGATTTTAGAGTTATTCATGCATCCATCCACCCCCTTTAGACTTGTCATCCTATTCATATTTCCCCTAATAGTTTGATACTCTTCTAACTACTCTATATAGCCTATCTAAGTCAAGATTTTGTCCATCCTCTATTCTGGTTCCTCTTTCCATGCACCATCTATGGTATGAAACTCTATCAAAGTCCTCAATTTTTTTTGTATTTATCAGTTTTAGAGTTTTGATATTTCTCTAACATTCCTATCATCCCTTCCCTAATTCCTCGAAAGTCCTTTATCTTTCAAACTTCTAGAGCTTTCCCATCCATTCATTCCTTCCTTTCCAATCCTAATACCCCAAGGGTCCAATAGTGTAAATGGGCCATGCAAAAATGCTCTTGATTTTAATTGAAGAAAACTCTGTTTTTCTTAATCCTTGTAAATTTTCAACGTCAAGTATGGAGAAGGATTCATTTTCACAATTCAAGGATTTGGAATCCCTCATCACCAATGTAGACACTTAAAAATGTCCCGAATGATATCATACACTTGAATCAAGTATAATAACATCACTTCCTCCTAAAACCCATCCTAATTTCACTTAATTGATTAAATTGCCTAGTTATTTAATTAATTACATCATCTTCATCCATTAACCTAATTAATTTAATCAAGTTAATTCACACCCTTTCATGCTAAAATTTCATCTCATTAAATAAAATAAATCAAACTATTTAATTTAAATCTCTAAGTTATTTAATTAAATATCATTCAACCTTTCCCCCATTCATTAAATCATTTTATTTAATGAATATCATTTAATTATTCTAAAATCCCCTAATTGCATAATTAACATTGTTTAATTATCAATTATTAATTAATCTAATTCCCCCCACTTGCAAGGGAATATTCCTCCCTTGCACATTCCTCCAAAAGGAATATTCCCATGGAATATTCCTTCCCGCTTTTGCATAATTTAATTTGGTTTTAATTAACTAAATTATCTTTTTCCCTCACCCATGAGAATAATCTCTCTCCTCATTTGAAAAAGCGAATATTCTTACTTAGCTTCATATGAAATTTAACTCAAAACTTCTTGTGCAAGTTAACTTGTGACCTTTTGTATAGGTCAAAAGTGTGTTTTTTTGAAGGAATATTAAACCTTGATTAAAATCTCATCTTGCATTCTCATCCCTTGATGATAATCCATGATCCATGGCTCCAAATTCTTCCATCTTTGACCATTGATTAGCTTTTTTGATCTCAACCCTCCATTTCTCATTTGCTATTTTATAAATATGTCACTATTTGGAGACAAATGGATCCATCTTTCAAAAGGAAAACTTATGTTTTTGAAATCACTCATACTCACACTCACATTTAGCATATTGAACATCTTTTAGTTCATTTTAATTGCATAAATTAGCTTTAAGCTTCCATTAATGGCTTCCATGATCACATAATGCATCCATTTAGCTTGTTTATTAATTAGGGTTTGAAT
Organism: Sequoiadendron giganteum; assembly: GCA_007115665.2. Classification (NCBI taxonomy): domain Eukaryota; kingdom Viridiplantae; phylum Streptophyta; class Pinopsida; order Cupressales; family Cupressaceae; genus Sequoiadendron; species Sequoiadendron giganteum. The sequence goes on along the minus strand of CM021106.1, from coordinate 360,685,150 downwards.
CTCTTAGCTTAGAATCCATTTAGATTAGCTTAGAATTGGCATATATTCATAATTTTAGCATCAAATCATGTTAAACTAGTTTGCATCATTCTCATTTAGATTAAAATCATGTTTTCATACACATCTCACAACCATTCCATCAGTTTTCTTCAATAAAACTTACTAGAACAAGTTCATTTATCCATGGGATTGGGAAAGGGTCATTGTTCCACATCAAAGGGACACCACTCCCATAATGGGATAAGTTTTAGATGGATTAGAGTAGACATTTTAACACTTTCATAGTTTAGAATGCTTAGTTTTGATAAATGTTTACTTTAATTTACATTTGATTGATCCTATTGAGATTGACGTTAGTGGCTTTGTTATGCTTCAATTCTTCATGGATCAAGTGTAATCGGCCCATACTAATGCATCGGTTACATTCTAGCGCTAGAAGGAGGGTCAAACCGATCAAATTTAATTAATTTCTATCTCAAATTCCATTTTTTTAACTTTTGCAAGATATAGTGACACCCAAAATAATTTTAGTGATGCCTTTGTTGAGCATCGCCATATAATGACACCATTGTCAATGGAAACAATGATGCCTATTTAATATACCGACATTGATGAAACAAATGGTGACACTGAATACTTTTAGAGTTATTGATGATTTATAAACGATGATGCTCCCCAAACAACGATGCTATCATCATCACTGGTTTTCCATATAGAGACAGCTAAACTCACCAGAGTGACACAAAAATTAATTATAGTGACACTATCATGAAAAATGATGCCCTACTTTGGTAAGAAAAATGATGATCAATATTTATCATATGTCTAATTTTTTTTACTTTATTTGATTACTAACATGCTTTTAACGATGTTCTAGTTTTTTATGCTACCTAGGTTTTGTAGGTTAGATGTTAAAGTTTGAAATGAAAAAGCATTCTCATCTTTGAATTTTATAATTGTAACAAGTGTTTGACACTTTTAGGGAGATTATAACCCATTTTCTATGCTTTTAATTTTATGCTTTAGGACCTCACTAATTTTCATTTGGGTTTAAAAAGAACGCTCAAACAGGACTAAAATTGAACCCTCATTTTATCTTGTATTTTGGGTTTAAAATTGAACAAGGCAACTTGACATTTTGTTTGGTGAATAAAATGAATTCATCTTAGTTTTAGAGGTTAAAATGAATGAGTGCTTGCTTTATTATGACACACTTGTAGTGTGTATCGAATCCCCTTATGTTTCATGTGATCTTGGGTGAAGAGAAACACTCCAAGTGTACTTCATTGTTTGTGTGCACTTATAGTATAGATGTAGTCCCCTTGCACTTAAGGAAATCTTGGGTGAAGATAAATACTTAAGTACACCTTTATGATTTGTGTCACCCTTAAGAGAGGACTTACTATGAGATAGGCCCCGCAATGAGAAACTCATAGGCAAGTTCTTGCAGTAAAATTTAACAGTGGGCTATATTAAAGGTTGGAAAATTATAAGAAAGTACCTTCTATCCTGGACTGTATAAGATACTGCACCTAGTACCATGCCTTAAGTGGAACAGGAATGATAGTAAGAGCCTTAAGTGGAAAAGTGGGTGTGTATAAGGCTGGGTGTTCTTAGTTTGTTACTAAGAACCATCTATTTTAGTTACCAAAAACCTTCATGCTTTTTGGTGCAGGAAAAATCATTTCGAAGTTGCCCCACATTTGTACTATTCATTTTTGAAATAGAAAAATCCTTACAATCTTCAAGATTTTGAGATTTGGTGGTCCTGAGAAGTGTGTTCCATGGAGGGGAGTAGTGTCACCAAATCTCTAACTGTTCGCATTGTCTTAGTGTTTGGAGAAATCCAAGTGTGGATTCAACAAGTAGTATCTTCTGAACCTAGGATGGTAAATGCTTGCGAGTCAGTTTAATACTTTTCTTAGCTCCAAAACACTACAAACAAACATCAACAAAGTCTTTTCGAAATTTTAAACTCTTTGGTCTAGGTATAGATACCTTTTGAAAAATCCTTGATATTAATGCTTGTCCTAAGGATTTCTATCCTTAGATATTTATAAATATCTTGACTTAAATCTCAATTCATACTTCCCAAAATCAACATAATTAACTATGGCTTGAACTTCATCCTTTTCACAAATTGGACATTGTGAAATTTATGATGTTTTTGACATAGACATTTAGTTTGAAAACATGATCAAGACAAGTCCTTGTGGTAAAATAAACTCACTTAAGCAAGATACCTTGACAAAATAGAACCCCACATGACCATTTGGAGATCGATTTATCCCATTGAACAACTTGATCTTACACCTTCTATTATTCAACCAAACTTTGAACTCATTGAAGGTGAACAAACCACTATAATTAGCAGTTTGAGGAGCTTCACTTTTGAAACAAAAGAAACACCATCTTAGTGGAGGAACACAACAAATGTCTTAGATGAAGAAGAGAATAAACCGATATTGAGGCTGGAAGGCCCATATTACCAACACTTGTGTGGCAATAAATATCCTCTTTCCTTCCATAAACTTAGACTTCTCTAAATAATCTCACGTAAAATCAGAATCCCCAAGAGAAGGTCTAAAGGTCATTCTAAAATTAGGCATCTTACTCCAAAATCTCTCAAAAAATACCTTTCAACACTTCACCAAACAAAACCAATATTGTATACAACTTTTATAAATGTGTTTCAAGGAACAATCCAAACTTGTATATGTTCTTTTTTGGTCAAAACCTAGGTCTTTTTCATGATAATGAACCCATCTAAAACATTGGGTATTTAGGATTTTAAAACGTTAGAGGTCTAGAATGTTTCTCACTGCCTTGATCTTATCAAACAAAGGTTCACTTTAGGTCAACATTGGGTCAAACATTTCATCCACCTCTTCATCAAAATCCATCCTTCACTTCACCAAACTTTGCAAATTTTTTGAATACACGAATACATTTTGACTTAAACATCTATCAAACCAACCCCTAACTTAGCTACTTTGTATGTGAAATGTATCCTATTTCATACACTTAGTTGAGTTAGTTATCATCTTTGAACTATTTTATCTTGAAGGTCATGAGCCTACCCTAAAGATTTGCAAGTTCATAAACATCCTTTATCCAAACATCAAACATCAAACTCTTAAGTCAAAAGTGTTGTCCCAAAATGTTTGCAAAGATCACTCTCTATATCATCCACCTTTTTATCCCCCATTATCATCATTGCTCCAAAAATACTTGGAGCATCCCTTTTACCTAGATTTGAGTCAACTAAAGAGTTCAAAAATTACAAATATCAACACAACTCTCCCATAGGTGACCTAAAATTTATGGTAAAGACAAGATCACAACACAAGAGAATCATGGATAAAACCAAAATAAAATTTAACTCAAGTGATCCCAATCCTTTAGAATTTTATCTGAGAATTCAAGTTACCCCATCACAACAACCATCATCTCCATCAGGACCATATGAAATTGAAGACATTACAAACAACCCATTTGGACTTACTAAGGAAGAAATCATGGAGTAAAAACAAGAACATCAAGCCTTAGAAAGCGTTGCTCCAGTTTCCCCATCATTTGTTGTGCTACCTTTGACACAAGACTTAACAAATACATCACTAGGGCTAAATCAAACATCCACTCCTAGTCTTGCAACTAGTCTTGCTAATGACTTTTGTCTAACTCTTCCATTTGAAAGCAATACACTTGTGGGTACTCTCAACACCAATACATCCACTACTTGGACACCAAAATTTGGCACTTATACCATTCCCAAACACCCCCAACATTAACATCAACCACTAAAACTTCATGAATCCATGATAACATCAACATATCAAGGATATCCATCTTCATCCATCCCAAAAAGTACCATAAGTGTTCCCAACATCCCACAAGGAAGTGTGGACCAAGTGTCTCAAATTGACCCACAAGCGCATGCTAACACCATAATGCAAAATCAACCCTTAATGTAAATATGGACATCTTTATCCAAACCTCCAATTGGTTCATTTGAACCATTGGTTTCACAAAACACACCCATCCCATCCATCATCAACCCGAATCAAAACAATCCCTTGGTAATGAATCCCATCAACCCACGTAATACTTTGTCCACATCTCTAGCACAAGGAAATCCTCAAGACTTGGGACACGAGAACCTTTTTAATCAATGGACTCAAGGTCCTAGCATATCATTACCATCACAAAATCTGATGATACCATCCTCATATTTCCCCATGGTCCCTATTACCATGGTAAATCAAATGGGACCTCAAACATACATTCCTCCATCCCAATCCACCATCTTCCAAGGAATGCTAGACCAAGGGAACCCCCAACCTCTCATCACCAATCCACTATCCATTCAAAACATAAACACTCACAATCCATCAAAAATATCCCAAAAACCAACCGATCCTACATTGTAAGCACATGCCTTAACTTTACATCAAGCACAACAGGCTTATCAACAAGTTGTCCAACAACAACAACAACAAGCAACGTTAGCGGCACATCAAGCATCCTTAGCAGTACAACAAAAACATCAAGTAGTGAACTAAAATCAACAACAATAACAAGCAACCTCAGCTACACATCAAGCATCCTTAGCAACACAACAACAAAAGCAATCCCAACAACAAGCCCTTGTGGTGAAACAACAATAACAAGCCAAAAAAAAGCCCTTGTGACACAACAACAACAAAAAGCCCTTAGAACACAACAACAAGATCTTTTGGCTCAACAACAACAAGTCTTAATAGCTTAGTAGTATGCCCAAGAACAAAAAAACAACAACAAAAAAGTTCCTACTATAATCCTCAACATAACATTGTCAATACAAACGTGTCAGGAACATACACATCAACACCTCAATCACCTTCACAGAATCCCACAATCCATATACACCTTACAACACTTTATCATATCAGAATCACACATATAATCCATCCACCATCCCACAATATGCAACATATATTCCTCCACCAAACCCACAAGACGACCTAGCATCACAACTCAAGGCATTGTCACAAGAAATTTAGGATCTTTGGATGGGCAAGACAAAGAAGCCCATACAAAAAACTTGTGTCTATATCCATTTGATCGCAACATCACAATGGTACCATTCCCTCCTAACTTTTAAATCCTCGAATTCAAAAAAATACAAAGGGAGAGGAAATCCTATGGACCATGCCAAAGAGTTTAATGTCATGTGTATGGAGGTGGCCTATAATGATACCTAGTTTATGCATCTCTTTCCTTGAAGTTTAACTAGTCTTGCAATGGATTGGTTTTCTCAACTGCCTCCCGGTATCAAAAATTTCCAAGAAATCACTAATAAATCATTTATCACTACTCCTTCAACCTTGACATGGATGTAAGCTTAGAAGAGTTGTATACTCTCTCAAAAAAAAAAGGAGAATCTTTCACTAATTTCTTGCAAAGGTAGAGACAAAGAGCTAGTAAGAGAAAGTGGCCTCTTCCCGTTGAACAACAAGTAGGGATCATCATCGCAAATCTAGATCTAGATCTATCCTTCCACTTAAAAATGCAGTGCATCACATCCTATGAAAAGCTAGTTCCTAGAGCCCTTAACATTGAGAGACCTCTAATCTCACAAGGGAATACTCAAGTTTACAACCGTCCATCAACTAGTTCAAATGACAAGCCTTGTGTTTGGGCTAACAACAATAACATAACAAATGATGGCATGGTAGATGCTAAGGTGGTCCTAAGTTATCCTAGGCCAAATAATAATCAAGTTGCTAACATTCAACCAACTGTACAACAAATGACACCTCCTCAGAACAATCAGATCAACAATACTGACATGCAACAGAGGCAAACCCCTAACAAGAACAAACATCCTAAACACAAGTACACATATTTATTGGAACCCATCGAGAACATCATGAAGAAGTTGGTAGAGACAAACTTGATAAAACTTCCCAACTTTGAAAACTACCAAGGACCACAAGATAAACCATCCTGGTATAATAAGAATGACCTTTGTGACTTTCACAAAATCAAAGGACACAAAATGACAAACTACATGAGGCTCAAAAATATTATCCAAGACCTCATAGAAAATGACACCATATCTATTGAGGTACCAGCCGAGAATCAAGATCTTAAGATATATAAGTACTCGATGCCAAATCATAACAAAGTGAACAATAATGGAAAAGCTAAGGATTACAAAAATGTGCAGCATACCTCTTCCAACATGGTTGCTTCCTATGATAGCATCATTGCCATTTCCACCATCAAGGGGCCTAGTCTGGGTGTGGAGTCACCACATTACATGGTAAAATTACCATCTAAGGAGTCCCATCTCAATCTAGGGAATAACCTACTTTGCCAACATCCAATCCCAACAAGTAAAATATCCTAGACCAGCTTAAGAAGACTCCCACATAGATTTTAATATTGGAACTATTAAGGCTATCCCTACACATAGGGAAATCTTAGAGAAAGCTTTATCAGAATCATCCATCCCTAAGGATATTGATACAGATCAATTTCAAGCTATGTTAGGGCATATCACTAATCATCTCCTTACCTTCTCAGAACAATACCTACCATCACAACCATCTCATAACTGTGCTTTACACCTTGAGGTTTTCATTCATAAAAAAATAGAGTCAAAAGAGTTTTAGTGGATGGAGGCATTGGTCTGAAAATTTGTACCCTTTAGCTGATCAAGAACTTGGGCTATTTAGAGGATACTATTGAGAAAGGAAAAAGTAGCACCATTATAGCATATGATGATCAAGAGTGAGTATCACAAGGTATCATTGCACTACCCATCCAAGTAGGACTTATCATTGTAGAAACTACATGCCAAGTGTTAGACCTAGATCTTCCCTACAACATGCTACTTGGCTGAACATGGATCCATGCCCTAAAATTTGTAGCCTCGACCTACCATCAGTGTATAAAGTTTCCTTTCAAGGGAAGAGAAATTACCATCCATGGTGATCCTCAACCCTTTTAATACTATAAGAATCTTGAGGCCAAGTTCTATGAGATTCCCCAAATACCCAAAAATGATGAAGGGCCTACACCATCTTCCTCATTTGTTGACCCATCATCCCTTGCATCAACCTCAAAAATGAAAACAATCATTGTGTTGAATATTACCAACATCAAAGCAGTGATCGAGGATGATGGTTGTGGAAACTATAAGGTAATGAAGAATACCTCCATCTTGGGAGAACTACCTCTTTCTCCTCAATCCCATGCGAAACCCACATCTAGCAACAAAGAGCCCAAAATAATCAAGATGGAAGCTACTACCTTCACGAAGTGGGGGGATTTGAACCAAGAATATATCAATGAGGAAGATGTCTCTAACTTACTCTATCAAGATGAATGACCTATCCCTATTATTCCATGGAAGATGACAAAAAATTCTTACAACTAATGAAGGGATGGGGTTATAACAAAAATGAGAAACTAGGACAAAATGATAATGGTTTGCTAGAACCCATCATTCCTAAGAAACGAATAAAGAACCTTGGCTTAGGTTGCACTACTAGCAAGGTCACCCTTATTGGTAAAGGTACTTCTGCTAAATGGGTCGATGCTTCCTCTTGGTTACCTACATCACGTGATATGACCTTAGATGAATTTCGCATTGATGTTGTTGACCTAAAACTCCCTCTTCATGATATACATAACATCCTTTTATCTGAGAAATCAATCAATTGAAATATGCCTAGTATACCCCACAACTCATTGACATGGACCATCAAGGACCACCAATTCTAGATTTATTTGAAATCGATGAAGCAATCTTAGAATTCATGGGACTTCGTGACAACTTACCATGGGTAGATCACAAAGAAGGTTTTAACATAGAGATAGACACAAGGGCATATTATAGGGAGACAATTGAATCCTTCAATTGCAAACTTGATGAAATGCATCTAACATGTAAATCTCTAAGTGAACCACATTGTGGCACTTTCTGATCCTAAAATAGTAAAAAGAAAGGAAATATTCAAGGGTGAAAACCTCTCTAAGACACCAAAGGATGAGGGATTGAATCTTTCCCTTAGTGTAATGCATCTAGAGAAATAAGTAGTGCTAGCAGAAAAGGCCACTCCAGTCAATGTGGGAACAAAAGAAGCACCCAAGATCACTTTCTATGATGAACCTTGTTGGATGAAGAATATAAAAACCTAGCAACATTTCTAAAAGAATGAAGAGCTAACTTTGCATGGTCATACACTGATATGCTAGGGCTCGATCTAGAAGTGGTTGTGCATCACTTAGCAGTTTATCTTGAAGCCAAACCAGTAAAGATAAAACTAAGGAAGATGCACCCTCATATAGTACACTTGGTGAAACTTGAGTTATAAAATCTTCTTGATATTGGATTCATTCAACTGATAGATTATGTTGAGTTGGTTTTAAACCCGATACCAGTCTCCAAACCCATTGGGGGCATCAAAATTTACACTGATTTCAGAGACTTAAATAAAACATGCTCAAAGGATGATTTACCTCTTCCTAACATTGACCTCATCGTGGAATTAATAGGTGGGCATGACATTATCTCACTCAAGGATGGTTTTTCAAGCTACAATCAAATCATGATCACCAAGGAGGATCAACACAAAACTACATTCACCCGTCCATGGGGAACTTATTGCTGGAACATGATGCCATTTGGATTGAAGAATGCAAGAGCAACCTATCAAAGAGAAATGACCCTCATCTTTCATGACATCATCCACAAAAAAAATTAAGATTATAGTGATGATATTTTGGAAAAATCAAAGAAAAGGAATGAGCACATACAAGTCTTAGGACCCATCTTTGACAAACTCGAAGAGTATAAGGTACAACTAAATCCAAAAAAGTGTCTTTGGGGTTACATCAGAGAAAATTCTTGGCTATATCATCTTGCAAAGAGGGATAGAAATTGATCCAACAAAGGTAAAATCCATACTTGACATGGAACCACCACAAACACCAAAATAGATGAGATGGTTACAAGGAAGAGTACAGTCCATTAGAATGTTCATAGCATAACTATCAGAAAAAATCCACCCTTTTTCACATCTTATCCATAAAGGAATAACTTATAAGTGGGATGAGAAGTGTGATAAATCTTTCCAAAAGATCAAATACTATCTATTGACACCTCCAGTGATCACGCCACCTATACTAAACAAAGCATTGATCCTATATATCTCAACAACATTAGCAACACTAGGTACTCTTCTAGCACAACATGATGAAGATGAAAAGGAAAGGGCTATCTATTACATAAACAAGACCTTGGTAGGATACATAATGAACTATTCACCCATTGAAAAAGCATGCCTAGCAGTGGTTTTTTCTTCACAAAAGTTCAAACATTACATGTGGTCACATCAAGTAAAGCTCATTACAAATATCGACCCATTAAAATACCTGTTATCCAAAGAAACTCTTACTGGGTGAATGGAAAAATGGGTAATGATCTTAACTGAATTTGACATAGAGTACGCGGAGCACAAGGAAATAAAGGGACAAGTGATTGCAAACCAATTGGAAAAGGAACCTATCTATGTAGAGAACCCATTAATATATCAGTTCCTTGATGAATCAACGTTCCTTATCAATCTAACCAATTAGTGGAAAATGTACTTTGATGGATCATTCACCCAACATGGATCAGGAGCTAGTATTCTTTTCATTACCCCTCATGGTGATTGCATTCCAAAATTATACAACTATTATTTTTTTCTACTAACAACATTGTTGAGTACGAAGCCCTAATCACAGGTCTAAAGATAGTGGTTCAATGGTAGATATAAGAGATGAAAGTCTACAGAGACTCATAGCTAGTTATCAATTGATGAAAGTCAAATATGCTCTAATTTATGCTTTCCAATATGCCTTCATATCCATTTCTATATACCATTTCCATATGATTTTACCATTTTATGTTGTATATGGTTTAATGTATATAAGTAATATTTAATCAAGTTTTTAGATAAAATAATGAATAAATAATATCATATTGTATTTACTAATATTTCTTCCGTGTCAAGAAAAAATATATTGTAGCATGTAGATTTAAAGGTGCAGATCTTCCTATCACTTTGTATGCTAAACTTCTTGTCATGTAACTCTCTGCCACGGTGGACTTTCATGATTGCAAGCTATCAATTTCTATTTCTGCCACGTTATTTTCCCACAATACAATAGTTACTTTATTTGCATGGATTTAATCTCTTTTCTAGATTAGTTCATGACTTCTCCCAATGGCTACTCTATTTGGTGAAGTAGATCAAATTGAGGAAATAAACATGTGACAAAGGAAGCACTTGCTAGCTATTTAGAGATACCCGAAAATATTCTATTTGTTGTAACAAGATAGTTTAATTCATGGACAACAAAAATAGAATAGACTCAACCAAATGGAATATAGGAGGGAACCTATGGTGCAGGTGGTTGTATAGCTAGAGAAAACACCAACTATTCTCATCTCTATTTCTAATCATTGTTACAACATACTTGTTTCTAATTCATGTCCATTCCCAAATGATTTACATGAGCCTCTTGCTCACTAGTTTGTTGAAAAAAACTATTTAATACTTCTTTAGTTATCAATTATTATAAAATCAACATATACTTATATATATGTGTATTCTATAAACAAAGGGAGGGAAAATTTCAATATAGATATTGGTGTGAGTAGTGTAGGAGATTTATACACGAATATTTATGTATGCAAAATTTGTAATGTTTTGGAATGAATAAAACAATATTATTCTGATCAAGACAATGTAGAAGGTTGTTTGTGATCCCTCACCGGGCGTACTAAGGAGGCAAGATCCACTTCTCAGGGTTTATGGTTATTTATATTATATTAGATTTGTGTTTCTGTATGTTCTTTAGTAAATATCATTTCTATTCTATTTGCAAGCGTGGTCTGTTGTTTATTTCTCATAAGATTTTTTTCTAGATTAAATATTCACGCTTTAAATTACTTTTTTATTTTTAGATTAGCTTTCTTTGGAGCTGAGTTTAATTTATGTTACTGTCATACTGTTGCCAGGAAGTGTCAGTTCTTGATGATATAACTACTTTCATTCGTTGTAAGTTTATTTTTGTAGGTTGCATTTCATCCCCACTCAACTCACTATCTTCATCCCTTCAAAAGATAACCACAATACCTTTCACAAGTCTACGATCCCCAGATTAACATTTTATGAACAAAATGAGGAAATTAATACTTTTATAGAAATTTGATCCCAAGTCCCAATCCACAGTTTTGTCCATCATCAAGCAAGTCAATGATGACTACCAAACTAAGGACGACAATCTTACTCCTTATAAGAAGATGGTAGAAAGTGTCAAGGACATTTTCATAGATATAAATTTTGATCAAATTCCTCACATGAACAACTAAGCAATAAACACTATGGAAACAATCGAATCATTGTTAGACATGCCAAACAATGTCCTTCAATGTGAATTATTGGTAGAACAACTTATCCTACTGACTTTTGAAATCTTTGAGTCTAAATATTCATGTGTCCTTGTTGGTCCTAGATCCCCATGGTATCATGACATATTCATCTACCTAAGCAGAGGGACCCTCCCATCTGATATCACCTCCAACCTTAAAAATACCTTTGTAAGACACCCCAATTTGTTATATTAGGTGATACCCTTTACCGCCTAAACATCAAAGGAACATTACTACAATGTCTTAACCAAGAGGAAGCCTTGATTGCTTTAACAAAAGCACATGATGGAATATGTGGTTCCCATTCTAGTGGAATGAATTTAGCTAAGAAACTATTGAGGATTGGGTACTATTGGTCAAACATGGAAAGAGAATCTCATCAATATATGCAAAAAGGTGTCCACTATCAATAGCATGGAGATTTGATTCATGCTCCAGCTCAAGAATTGCAACCAATGGTCACACCTTGGCCCTTTTTGTAGTGGGGGCTTGACCTCATAATAAAAATTACTCCAACTTCATCTAATGGCAATATGTTCATCATAATAGCCATCGAGTACTCTACCAAGTGGGTTGAAGCCATTCCTATGACCTACATAACGAGGAAATTTTTTGCCAAATTTATCCTGAATTACCTAATCTACCATAATGCCATTATGGTATTCCACAAAACCTTATCTCAAACAAAAAAATTCCCTTAAAAAATTAGGATGTAATTGATCTATGTCAAAGATTCAACATCCAACACCGATTCTCTACACTGTATTACGCTAGGGTAATAGTCAAGTAGAGGCTACAAATAAGACCATTCTAAAAATCCTAAAGAAAACGGTCAATGAAGTTGGTCGTGATTGGAATCTACAGCTAAATCCTTCTCTTTGGGCCTATCAAACCAGTATCAACATGCCTATAGGTGCAACCCTATTCTCCTTGGTCTACATATTAGAAGTCATCTTTCCTATTGAGGTTGGGTTCCCATCACTGTGAGTGTCACTATAGAACCTGATCACCAATGAAGAATACAAAGTATCTCGATTGAATGAGCTAGAATTTTTGGAGGAGCATTGTCTTGATGCCCTTAATCACTTGCAAGTATATCAAAATCGATTGAAATAGAGCTATAACAAGATCAAATTTTAATCTTTTTAGGTAGGGGATCTTGTCCTAAAGCAGAATCAAAAGAATCTTCTAGATCAGAATAGTATAGGAAAGTTTGAACCTAACTAGTTGGGTTCCTTTGTTATCACAACAAGCTATAGATCAAAAGCATATCAACTATCAACACCTAAAGGTGAACCCTTGCAGGAACCAACCAATAACTTGCATCTTTAAAAAATTATGCCTAGTCTTGAAGGGTGTAAATCTAAAAAATACAAAAAAATCAAAAAATGATCAAAATCCAAAAAAATGATAAAATGATTGAAAAAGTAAAGAAAAAAATCATCCTCTAATGAAAACCACTTCGGTGGCACTTTGGGAAAGTACCTTGGTGAAAACCTGGAAAACTAGAACCTTGCATAAATAAAGCACCTCCATCTACCTTTGGATCTTTATTCTATCATTCTTGCCATTGTGTCCATTCATCACATCATCATTCATCCTATTTATTTAATCAGCCATCCACATCCTTATCATAGCTTGATCTTGTGAAGTATTGTATCCCCTTTAGTACTACTTGGCATATTCCTAAGGTCAGTTTGTCCTACCTACATCGAGGTAGTCTATCATATCACATTGGGGAAAATTTGTTATGGATCATATCGAGTTCTTGTATATCTTAAGGTTATTGGAAATCTTATTGAAAATCCCAAAAAAATTCATATAACATTCATCAAAAAATAAAAAAACATTTGCAAAATCTTGTATAGCTAAAATCCAAAAACATTCAAAAATTGTAAATTCAAAATCCAAAACACATCAAAATCCCTAAAAAGGTCAAACATCAAAAATCCAAAAATAGTACCATGTCAAACTACGGGTCTCTGAGCTTTAACGTAGGCAAGGCCATCATTGATGTGCCCCTGATACACCCTAGATCAGTATTTAGGAGTCTGTCATAATAAATTGGCATTCTATCAACTGTTAATATCTCATTGTTAAATAAGTCAAGTCAGTCAAACTACGGGTCTTTGAGCTTGAACGTAGGTAAGGCCATCATTGATGTTCCCTCGAGACACCCTAGGTTAGTCTTTAGGAGCACATCATAATAAATTGACATTCCATCAACTGTTAATATCTTATTGTTAAATAAGTTGATTCAGTCAAACTACACGGTCTCTACATGTATAACATAGGCAAGGCTAATATTTGATAAGCCCCCGAGGCCCCTGAGATAGGTCATTTAGGTTAGGTTCTTGGTTGAATATCTCAAAAAATACCTAAACATTCAAAATTTCAGAAAAAACCTAAATAACATCAAAATCTTTGAAAAACCCTAAACAACCTTAAATAATTGAAAACCAAAAAACATTCACATAAACAACTCAAAAATACTAGAAACATTGAAATATTCCAAAAAACCCAAAACCATCCATCCCATTTTGCTTTCACCCGCAATAAAACCTTCATCCATAATAAATTGATCATCACCTTCAACCTTTGGTTAAACAAATAGAAAGCATCGCAAGTCATAAAGTGAGAACCTAAGTGTCAAAATCTAAAGTCTAGATCATAGGTAAATGCATCAGTGGAGTTTGTATCAATGGCTTATCATAAAACATCATCATCCTAAATCAAAACACCTGATCAACATGTCCTAGGATGTATCCTTCTTGCAATGGACATCAATATCAGAAATCACCTTAGTTACATTTTAAACTTGGCAAGAGATATAGATAACATTGACTGTTTGCCTTTGATCTTTTCTTATGATTTATCTTAATGACCCATTGTGAGGACCTCTTAATGATGTCTCAACTATTTAGAGAGAAAGGAGTGGGGAATCAATCATTATCTTTTGTTTGTTGTGCTTGTGGTTATTCTTGTAAAATAATCTTGGTGCATACTTGCTTAGTTGTGTGTAGGGAGGTTGATTAGAGTACATTGTTGAATATTTTGTATGCTTTGGTACAATGTATTCTAAGCTTCTAAATTACATTCCAATGAGGTTTCCATATGTCAAGGTGTGAATAAGAACTATCCTATTTGTTTGTAGAGTCAAAGTCCATTACACTAGATACAACACCATCCTGGTTATCAATACCTTGATGCATCGTGTCTATGTGTTATATCAAATAATAAGGAATGATGAAAATCCAAATCCCAAGATATGATAAAATCATCATCATCTCATCATCATGCATTTTCTCATCACCATCTATAATAAAGTCTCATTGGATCATATACTTGTTGGATCTTTCGAGGCAACCATCAAAATCAATGGTCACTCATCTTATTTTTCTATCTTCTCTCTGCACTAACCTGGTATCATGATGAGCAACAAAAAAATCATCAATGCATCCATCTTGCATCCACAAATCATAAACATGCATACATCTTGCATCATCATAGCATAATCATGACATATCATAATATAGAAAACATACATTATGCATCATCATTATCATTTACGTTACGATGAATAATATATATATTTTATTCTGAGTATCTTAAATCATTGCATACATATCATAAACATACATCTCATTATCATGTCATAAGCATGAACATCTCCATTCATACATACATCCATATGCATACATAAACATCATCATAAAAAAATGTATAGGAAAGTACATGAAAAGAAATGCATCCATATCATTTGCATGAGCATAACATCTACATATCATATCATCCATCTCATAACATGTCATGAAAAGACACTGAAAAAGAAATGCATCCATCCATTGCATTGCATTACATCACATATCACATATATCATCACATCACATAGCTAAATAAAGTGCATCCATACATAGGCATATCAAATCACATCATATCAAGTGCACCCATACATTCATAAAGCATGAAATAAAACAAACACATCACATCATATCAAATCTGTATCATATCATATATATCAAAAATGACTATCATGGTACAAAATCTGAATCATTGTATGTATATCGATCAAAAATACAATATCCAAAAGGATATAAAAAAGGATCCCATGAATGTATACTTGTGTAAAGAATTGAGAAATAATAAAAATGTGTTTGTACAAATAAGCTAGCCCTAATGGTTGCTACCCTCACCAGGTTGTCTCTTTGGCTGATCCTCAACCCTCGGATGTGCCCCACTCCTCTGCGAGTAATCTGGTTGTCTAAGAACCTATGGTACATCCATGTGGTAGTGCATTTGATAATATGCCACCTCATTCACAGAATCTTTGTACAATCTTGCAGACACTGTCCACCCCTAGGTTGAAGCTATCATGGTCTCTAGTTGCTGGCACTACCCAACCTCCTGTGCTAACTGCATCTCAATAGTCTACTTGAGCTGACACTCCTAATGTCTCTCTATCATGGCAGCCTATACCTTCTACCAAGCATGGTCTCTCTTAGCAGTAATGACCAAAATATGTTGTCTTGATTGATCCCTCTCACCCGTCACCACCTGCAACTATTGCTGCAATTGTTGTATTTGTGCATCATGGGGATATGGCCCCAATGGTGGTTGTCATGGAGACTATTGTTGTATTAGTGGTTGCTAAACCAGTCGAGGTGTACATGGGAACCATCCATTCTCCTGATCCTAGCCATCCTATCCTCTACCTTGTCCTCTACCCTACCCATCATTAGGCTGCCCTTTTCCTCTGCTTGCAACCCTCCCTCTCAGTCTCCCTCGTGGAGGTATGCCTATTGGATTTGTGAATCAGCCTGGAGGCATGAACCATATAGCATAAGTATGCATCATTTTTTCATCCTCCTGTCCTTAATCATATGCCCATGGCCTAGCAACCAACTGTCAAAAGCCCTTAATAACCTCATGGGTTGGGATTGTCGGTCCCCACGCTGTCTCTTGCATTGACCTGGCAAAGATGACTGTGTATGCATCATTAGGCCTATTTTCCTCTCACCAAACTATCTAGCAACCCTATCTGGAAGGTACCTCTCAATGATTGTATGCTCTCGACCTTGCATGAATCGATTTTTTCTAGCAAAGAATAGTTTTTGCACATCATCATACCGCACTGGCATCTAAAGCTAGGGGTGCCATCTGAAAAATGTCATATTGTCTATCACGCTGCACTAGTAAGGAATGCCAAGCTGATCTGTGTGCTACAAAATAATGGCACCCTTGTATCTTTGGACAACTAGATCATTCCGCTCTGCATCTTCCATTTGAACAATTGGTTGAAGCACAACAATGTGCTCCCAGGCCCAAATGTGGAGAAGTGTGACCCATGTGCCAATAGCCTTGCCATCACAGTATACAAAATCATGCATATCATGGTATAAGGAGGTGAACATCACTGGCCCCCATGCATATTGAGTCCTCTGAAAGAGCATCCTATGCCATCTTATGGAGTCCTCCATCTTTTATCACTTAGTTTTTTTTGCATCCTATTTTGGGGAGGAGTTTTGTCCCACGTGGTTTTCTCCTTTACCCCGTTTGGTTTAGTTTGCATTGCATTTGTACATGGGTACCTAACATGGACTAGTCTCTGAGACCCATTCATTCTTTCATGCATTCATGCATTCATCCTAACATTAGGTACATTCTTTTAAGTCTCCCTATGTTTCACTTAAGGGGGGGTGTTGGTGTAATTAATTATTTAATTACACTTTATTAAGTTTACTTAGGTAATAATTAGTTTACTTAATTAATAAGTAATCTTTATTTAGTTGAGATAATTTTAGTTCAAAATTAGGTTTTACCTTTAGGGTTATGCATACATTTCTTTTATAAAGCAATTCATTTCTTGTATTTTCTTAATTTCTTGAATATTATTTATTTGCACATATTCATGCAAATTGCTCTTGCTTTTTCTATTTTTCTCTTGTGGAAGGTATTTTTTGGTTT
The DNA here is from genome assembly GCA_007115665.2 of Sequoiadendron giganteum. Classification (NCBI taxonomy): domain Eukaryota; kingdom Viridiplantae; phylum Streptophyta; class Pinopsida; order Cupressales; family Cupressaceae; genus Sequoiadendron; species Sequoiadendron giganteum. The sequence goes on along the minus strand of CM021106.1, from coordinate 360,667,713 downwards.
TCATTTCTGATCTTGGTTTCTAACATGGTATCAGAGCCTCGATTTGCAACCCCTTCTCAGTTTTTGGAGAAATTAATTGCAAGCACATTTGGGGATCCTCAAGGGTTTCATGCCTTGAGCTTATTTGTAGAGCATTTTGGATCAGATTGAGTGCCCCCAATTGGATTCAGAGTGCTAGAAAAATATAGGATTTGCTTTTCTTTCGTTGATTTTCATCACTATTTGCCAGATGATCAACAAGGGTTTCAAGTCTGGTGATTTGTTTGCAAGATTTGGGGGTAGCAGATTTTTTTTGGGAATTTTGGGAAAAAACGAAGGTCACCATCGTGTTCACAGCAGCCAAAAAACCTAGGAATGCCTATTCTTTGGTCAAAATTGGAGCAGTTGATTCGGGAGGGAAATTTTTTTTACCAAGGAAGTTGTATGACCTCCCCAACACCTAGTACGAGGTGGAATTTTTTTTAAAAATAAAAATTTAAAAGGAATTTTTCAAATGTAGGCTAGTGCTACCTGTTTAAAAGTAGGGTGCCACCTAGCGGCCACTAGGTGGCCACCAAGCCGCCACTGGCGCCGCTAGTCCTTGTGCCCCAGCCCCTGAGGGCATAAAACCTCTGTCATTGGTCCTATTGAGGACTAGGTGCTAAGCGCCCAACCTCCAAGCACCTTATAGCCCCCATTGTAGTCATGTGGGTGACCAAGGGCTCCACACCATCCCCCAACCACCCAACCCCCTAGTCATCATACGACCAAGGATCATTTTTTTAGCCCCTAGGGCAGTCTGTAGGCCTGATTGGACCTTTTTGAGCAGTTTTAGTAAATCGGGTGTAAAATGGGTGTATGAACTCTATTTTTTGCAAACAAGGCACTCTTGGAAAGTTGAGTTTGAGCTTGATCCAATGGTGTAGTCTATTTTTATATATTTTTCTCCAATTTTATTTTGTAGGCCTTTGAAGTTAGAACTAGCTGTTTTCAGTCCGAGAAGCATAACTTTTGACTCAGGTATCGGCTTTTTTGTGATTCTTATGGCATTGGAAAGTTGAATCAGTCCTCTTCAGAGATCTTAGACCTAATTTTCTAGAATATTTTACTAGGTACCTAATATTCTTGTCATATCTCAGTTTTTTCTTTCTTGGTTATTTTCTTGGGAAACGTGCAATTCAGGTTATTTGTTTTAGATGAAAGAGATTTTTTTTGCTTTAAGAGTATATACTGCTGGTTTAAATCATGGATTCATATAATATTGCATCCCTTACTCCATTCAAATACTTTGGTTGGAAAAAAAAATGGAGATTTGTTTGATGCACAAAGGGTTGTACAGAGTGACCATGGGTACATAAGTTGAACCTACAGGTGTTACTAAAAAGAGAAAGTGGTTTAATAGGTGTGATGAGGCTTTTGGTACATTATGTTTGTCTATTTCTCTTGATCTTCTCTTTCATGTTGAGTCTTGCACTACACCCCATCAAATTTGGACTACTTTGGAGTCTTTGTTTGGGAAGCAGGATACTATGAGAGGATTCTAGTTGGAGAATGAGCTTATTGGCTTAGATCTTAGGGATTTTGATAGCATCCATGAGTTCTTCACAAAATAAATTCTCTTAGATTGCAGTTGACATAGTGTGGTATTCAGAAGCAGGACTCTCAATTGATATTGTCCAGTCTTTCCAAGCTTGGACCAAATTATTCAATTTTTGTATCTACCTTCTATGCCACTAGGGATGCTCTTGGTACCAAATTCACTATGCCATCTCTTGATGAATTTTATTCATCTCTCACTCGAGAGAAAGCTAAATTGGATAGCATGGGAAAGTTGAAGCCTTCTACATCGCAAGCACTTATTGCATCTCAAGGGCACACAAATCATAAGGCTTTCAATGGAAAGGGAAAGAAACAAAAACACAAGGATTCCAAATCTCATGAGAAAAAAAAGGAGTCCTCAAATTTATCCTCCTCTTCTAAGGGGAAATCATCTAAGAAGGAGAAGGTTAGATGTGGATATTTCAAGAGGGAAGGACATGTAGAACATAGTTTCTCTAAGAAGGAAATTGATGAGTTGAAGAATCTTCTTAAGAAACATCAGATTGATTTTCCTTTTAGGATGTTTCCATCATCTTCTTCCCCTCATTATTCTTCTTTAGTATAGCTTGATAGGGGCACAACTGGTTTACATGCTTCATTAGATATGAAGGGACATGCTCTTTGTGCTTATTCAGGTCATGGATCAGATAGATGACTTCTAGATTTAGGATCATCTCATCATATGGAATATTCACTGTCTATGTTCACTTCCTTTGAGCTTTACACTATGTATCCTATTTTAATGGGGAAAAATACATACATGAGTGTTACAGGGAAGTGGGTCTATTAGTTTTGGGGACAAAAATTTTCAAGATGTCTTGTGTGTTCCTCATTTGACGAACAACCTTCTTTCCATATATCAGATCGCACCTGGAGGAAATGGGAGATGTATGGAGTTCACACTTGATTTAGTTATCATCAGATACTTGGAGAGTAGAGAGTTTATTTCTATTGGGGTGGTGGATCACTCATCTCAGTTGTATTCCTTTACAAATTTTTCTTCTGATGGTGCTTCAATTCCTACAACTATTCTTCACACTTCTAGTGTGAATTATCATTCAGAGGAGACATTTGGCTTCTTTAAAATTGGTGTTCTCACTTTGGATCCAATTTTGAGCCATCCATTCCATCTCCTCCACCTATTGTTGCAGTTGTTGATAATTCTATGGCTATAGATGTGGTTTCTTCTATTTTAGTGAAACAGGACCTAGTTGATCATTCATCTTTGGAGGTTTCTCTTGAGTCTTCACCTACTTTGATTTCTTCATTGGTTGAGGTCACATCTACTTCTGTGGAGACATCTTGGGCTACACTTGATTCACCTTTAGAGATTGCATTCATGAGGCTTCTTCCCTCTCACTTATTTTAGGGGATGTGGTTTCTTCAGTATTTTTGGAGCTACTTCATTATGGGGGGGCTATGTGGTCTCTTTATTCCTCTGTTCTAGGGGTTTTTTTCATGTATCTTCTGTTGGGTGAAAATTATGTAATCAAATTTTCAACAGATTATAGAACCTAGACTTCAACCAAAACTATGTCAGATAAAACATCTCCTCTTAGAAAGGGGATGTGCCCTTTTTATTGCTAACAGAAGCTACGGTAAAACTAATAAAGTATTTACACAATATACACTATACTTATGAAATGGGGGGAATGTGTCACATTCATGTTTCTCTCTTTTTTCAGAGAAGATATTTTACAATGCTTCACGGTTGGAAGTCTTAATTCAAGATAACTTTACACTAACAACAAGTAGTAATGCCAATACCTCTATCTTGTCAAAGCAAAGCATATAGATACTAGATATGATTAATGATAAACAAATAAAAGGGAAAGCTCACAAAGGCACACAGTTGTTTTATAGCTTTTTCACTGATGGATTAGTGAAATATGTATCGTTTGTTGCATTAGAAGTAAAAATTCTTCTTAGATGCAACAATTCCTTGAATAGAATGCACGATTACAAGCACAAAGTCTTGTAGATATTTCAACAAAAGTTTCCAAACATAAATATAAATCCAAATAAGGAATGTAATGCAAAGTCTACATAAATTACTTGAAGCCTTTCAAATAGCATCTACTAATCACCACCAATAAGATCAATACACGAGATTATCAAATCCAACACAAAGTTTGGTTTGCAATTCTCTTCTTTATTGATCAGATTTAATTCACAAAGTATGAACACAAAGTTTCAAAAATCTGCTTCAAAAAGGGCCGCACTTTGTTGCAAAATACTAAAGGTTAAGATTACAATAGAGATCCCTAATATTTATAGAAGAGAGGGAAGATCTAATCTAGGAAATTAGTTTATTAAGATTAGGAAAGTCAGGTGAGAAAAAATAGGAAACCCTAACTTTGACTAAGTCAGCATGTAATTCATCTTTGTGAAATTACATCTCATATTTTTGGTGTAATTACATTTGACAAAAAGACATTTAAGATGTCAAAAACTATTTACAAGATGCATAAAGGGAATCATCAAAAATTTCAACACTGGAGATCAAGAGTCTTCATGGTTCCTTGCTTTGGACATGAAAGTCTTCATACTTCTTCTTGGTCTCCTATATGAATGCATCATCTGGGCCGACTGCATAATCTACAAGGATGTGAACTCTTGTGATTGACCTTCTAGCGGATGAATGGATTTTCTTGCACCTATGAAGATGTCTGTTAAGATTATCAACGGTCAGCCGTATATCACAAATGACATGTATTGAGGCTTTGGAAAAGCTGGCATCCTCAACTTGTTGCATGAAAAATTCTTTGTAGATCTTGGAAAGTCCACTGGCTAGAAGGAAAATCTAGTTTTCTTCAAGAAGCTTTCCTAGCAACTCCTTGATTCCCTTTTTCTAGGATGGCACAATGTCTTTTGACATCTCCCTGTAATTGGTGGAGATCTTCAATAAGAGACTAGATCACCTATATTCAGTACTTGAAGGATTTTCTTTACAAAATCTTGTAGGTCCTGATGACCAATCTCAGTGTCTTTAATTTCATCCACCTTTGAGATCACCACAATTGGCAGAAAGACACCCTGATACTTGTATTTCATCTTGTCTTCTTTTTTGGAAGATGATGGAGGCTTCTTGGTTGTCATCTAGAAGCAACTGGATCAAAGATGTCACCTTGAGGATCACTTGACAATATCTGGAGAGAAAATGCAAGGATGGTGAATCAACAAGCGTTAGTAAAAAAACAACATTAGGAAGCGTGAAGAGAGAAAATGATGTTGAGCATGCGTGAACAAAGCAACTAGGCACAAAAAATTATGCGGGAGCGAAGAAACGGGGTTTTGAGCGAAAATGGAGCGATTTGAAAATGTTTAAGGACAAAATTTCCAAATGTGTAGGAGCGCTGAAAATCAATGCTCCTACACTTGGAGAAATGATTTCAGGTGTAAGGGCGCTGAAAACCAGTGCCCTTACATGTCTAACATGTAAAATTATAAAATGTGTCAAAGCACTGAAAATCAACGCCTTGACACATTGTCTCACACTACTGAAAAAATGGGAAAAACACACGAGAAGGAAAAATCACCGGCCATGCCTTAATTTGAAAAACTGGGAAAAGTGCACTTGAGTCAAAAATCACCTCCCTAGTCATTTTTGACTAAGTATGGGGAAAAAGTGCACAAGTGCTAAAAATCAATGCTTATGCACCAAATTTGAAAAACTGGGAAAAGTGCACATGAATCAAAAATCACCTCCCTGGTCATTTTTTACTAAGTATGGGGAAAAAGTGCACAAGCGCTAAAAATCAACGCTTATGCACCAAATTTGAAAAACTGGGAAAAGTGCACTTGAGTCAAAAATCACCACCCTGATCATTTTTTACTGTGGGGAAAAAGTGCACAAGCGCTAAAAATGAGCGCTTATGCACCAAATTTGAAAAACTGGGAGAAGTGTAATGTAGACAAAAATCACCACCCAGGACTTAAAATGGCTAAATATGGAACTTGGTGTAAGGGTGCTAAAAATCAACGCCCTTGCACCAAGCTGAATTTTTACTTAAGTGTATAGGTGCTGAAAAACCCCAGCTTTGCAATTTTTATACTTAGATAAATTTCTTCAAAATGTTAGAGCACTTTTTTTTGGAGTTGTTGCACTTTTCACAATTTCACTAAGTATAAACAATGAGAGTTCACAAAGATACTCGTTTTGAAGGTCTTTGCTAGATCAACAAAGAGGGATGATCAAACAGAATATTTGAGACTTTGGAACACACTTCAAGGTGGATTGAAAATCACCTCATTTTGCATGCTTGAACATCACGAACCTATGAAATGAACAAGTTTTGTAGGGGGTTATCTTTGGATCGAGTGCTGCTAGATTCCATGATAATAGCTGGCTCCTGCTGGGGATATTCCTTCAACCGTCCTTTGAAAGGGATGAAGAGAGAAGAAATCTAGAATTCAAGTGCCTTTATCCATCCATTGGGCAATAGAGTCGAGCGTGACTGACACAAATAAAATCTATGAAAACAAGACACAAACTTATGCAAATGCACTTATTGAAAAGGTAAAAACCTACCTAATTAAAACTAGCCATTAATGAAATATTCTCAAATGAAACCATTCATAGGTTCAAAAAAATAGCTGCCTTTCTTCAACAACTTGCAATGCCTTACATGATCATTAGCAGCTACATGTAGATGAAGTTGATGCATTGTTTCTTGAAAGAGATGAACATGTTCAACTACCTCTGAAAATATATTAGATATATTGCTGCTCCAAAATGCATCATTGAATTCAGACTGCTCTTACGCATCTGCAAATACATCTTTAGTTGTATTCTCAAGTTTATCTTCACACTCAGGTACAAGTGGAACCTGTGTCTTCCCATTGGCCTCCAACCAAGAAAGATTTCTTTTGGTACATCCCCTCGATTAGTCAAATATTGAATGCTCCTTACCAGTTGCTACTTGAACAACTGATTCATCAAGCATGGAAACCTCATGCGAATTGGAATGATCTCCTTCATGTGATTCAAATGAAGCATACTACGGTATGTTTTTCACCATCTTCAAACTTGGGAAAATATGAATGATTAATAAGAAGGTCCTCATCATGCCTTTGGGAATTTCTTTTATGCAACACATGTTCAAGTTCATGACCTCGAAACATAGATGCATTCTTATCAAATTGACTGAGACCTTCGTGCATGTCCATCTTTTCAGATCTCAAGACAAGATTGTCTTCATTCACTTGAACTTTAGAAAAATGAATTTCATGTTTCTATTCATCAATGGCTTTCTGAGACTGCATAAACCAAAATTGGGAGTCACTAGCTATGTCTCCTTCCTTTTCCTGGAAGAGAATAGCAAGATCACTTGGATTGGAGTTAGGATTCTTTGCTACTGTTTTTACTAATGGTGCCTTAAGAGAAAGCCTCCTTAGAGGTGAAGATAACTTGTGTTGATTACCAATAGAAAAATTATGAGCAACATTTGAAAGTGAACTCCCTGGTACATCCTTGCGAGGCACAAAAAACATACCTTAAGCTAGCTGCTTTTTGAGGACAAGTAGCTCATTTTCCAACCTTTGCACCATAGGATCCATCCTTGTGATGGAAGAAAATAACTCCAAAGAAGGGATTTCTTCAAATTTATTTGATTCAATTCTTATTTTCCCAACAAGAATGAGATCATCTTCAATTTCCATCACCAAGGTCTGCATAATTGCAAGAGTAGCTGGGGCTACTCTTCTCAATATGAAACCAACCTTGGGTGCTTGAGCATTTACAAAGAAGCATTTGAAATTCTCAGTTGTAGGTTGAACAACAATTGGAATTCTTCGTGTCAAATTTTTGAAGTGAGCAATGAACTCACACATATGGGTGAGTTGAGCCAACAAAGCATGAGTGTCTTCAAGAGGTTTGAAAATTTCTTCAAACTTGGCTATGAGAGTTTCCTAGTTTGTGATCGTACATGGTGCTAGATGATAAAACCAATTTGTAGTGAAACCTTGGAGAGTCTCCACAAATATCCTTACAAATACATCTTTGTGTTCAACACCATGAACTCCATAAGTGATGTAGAAAGCAACAACATGCTCATCAGGATGTTATTGTCCATCAACAAAAACTTGGGAAAGTTCTTTCATGAGCCTTTAGGAAGAGCATGCAGGGGTAGAGATAGACTCAATGGACCAAAAGAATTTCCCCAAAGACCTTGAGCAACCATTTACATGTCCTTGGTGAAAGCTTGAAAAGCTTACAAGAAAATAAATTACAATGAAAAAGGACATGGGTATACTTCAAACGAAAGCGTGGGGATTTCAAATGTGTATCATTTCCCCAGTGGAGTCGCCAAAAAATTGTTGGGTGAAAATTATGTAATCAAATTTTCAATAGATTACATAACCTAGACTTCAGCCACATTTATGTGGGATAAAATCTCTCCTCTCAGAAAGGGGAGGCACCCTTCTTACTGCTAACAAAAGCTAGGGTAAAAATAATAAAGTATTTACACAATGTATACTATACTTACGAAATGGGGGGGGGTGTGTCACATTCATGCTTCTCTCTTTTATCAGAGAAGATGTTTTACAATGCTTCACAGTTGGAAGTCCTAATTCAAGATAAATTTAAACTAACAACGAGTAGTAATGCTAATACCTCTATCTTGTCAAAGAAAAATGTAGAGATACCATATATGATTAATTATAAACAAATAAAAGAAAAGGGAAAGCTCGTTAAGGCACACAGTCATTCCGTAGCTTTTTCATTGATGGATTTATGAAATATGTACCATTTGTTGCATTAGAAGCACAAATTCTTCTTAGATGCAGCAATTCCTCAAACAACATGAACAATTACAAGCACAAAGTCTTGTAGATATTTCAACAAAAGTATCCAAACATAAACATAAATCCAAATAAGGAATGTAACACAAAGTTTATATAAATTAATTGAATCCCTTCAGATAGCATCTACTAATCACCACCAATAAGATCAATTTACGAGATTATCGAATCCAACACAAATTTTGGTTTGCAATTATTGTCTTTATTGATAAGATTTCATTCACAAAGTATGAACACAAAGTTTCAAAAATCTGCTTCAAAAAAGGCAGCACTTCGTTGCAAAATAATAAAGGTCAAGATTACAATAGATATCCCTCATATTTATAGAAGAGAGGGAAGAGGTAATCTAGGAAATTAGTTGAGTAAAATTAGGAAAATTAAGTGAGAAAAAATAGGAAACCCTAACTTTGACTAAGTCAACATGTAATTCATCTATGTGAAATTACATCTCATATTTTTGATGTAATTACATTTGAAAAAAAGACATTTAAGATGTCAAAAACTATTTACAAGATGCGTAAAGGGAAGCATCAAAAATTTCAACATTGGAGATCAAGAGTCTTCATGGTTCCTTGCTTTAGACACAAAAGTCTTCATACTTCTTCTTGGTCTCCTGTATGAATGCATCATCTGGGTCGACTGTGTAATCTACAAGGGTGTGAACTCTTGTGATCAACCTTCTGGTGGATGAATGGATTTTCTTGCACCTATGAAGATGCATGTTAATATTATCAATAGTTAGCCATATATCACAAATGACATGTATTGAGGCTTTGGAAAAGCTGGCATCCTCAACTTGTTGCATGACGACTTATTTGTAGATCTTGGAAAGTCCACTGGCCGGAAGGAAAATTTGGTTTTCTTCAAGAAGCTTTCCTGGAAACTCCTTGATTCCCTTTTTCTAGGATGGCATGATTTCTTTCGACATCTTCCTGTAATTGGTGGAGATCTTCAATAAGAGACTGGATCATCTGTATTCGGTGCTTGAAGGATTCTCTTTACAAAATCTTGTAGGTCCTGATGACCAATCTTAGTGTCTTTAATTTCATCCACCTTTGTGATCACCACAGTTGGAAAAAAGACACCTTGATACTTGTATTTCATCTTGCCTTCTTTTTTGAAAGACGATGGAGGCTTCTTGGTTGTCATCTAGAAGCAACTGGATCAAAGATGTCACCTTGAGGATCACTTGACGATATCTGGAGAGAAACTGCAAGGATGGTGAATCAATAGGTGTTATCAAAAAAAGCATCATTGGGAAGCGTGAAGTGAGCAAATGATGTTGAGCATGCGTAAATAGAGCAACTAAGCACGAAAAATGATGCGAGAGTGAAGAAACGGGGTTTGGAGCAAAAACAGAGCGATTTGAAATGTCTAAGATAAAAATTGTCAACACTTGGAGAAATGATTTCAGGTGTAAGGGCACTGAAAATTAGCACCCTTACATGTCTAACATGTAAAATTGTCAAATGTGTCAAGGCACTAAAAATCAGCACCCTGACACATTGTCTCACACTTGTAAAAACCTGGGAAAAGTGCACGAGAAGCCAAAATCACCGCCCATGCCTTAATTTGAGAAACTAGGAAAAGTGCACTTGAGTCAAAAATCACCACCCTAGTCATTTTTGACTAAGTATGGGGAAAAAGTGCACAAGCACTAAAAATCAGCACTTATCCACCAAATTTGAAAAACTGGGAAAAGTGCACTTGAGTCTAAAATCACCACCCTGGTCATTTTTGACTATGGGGAAAAAGTGCACAATCGCTGAAAATCGGTGCTTATGTACCAAATTTGAAAAATTGGGAAAAGTGCACTTGAGTCAAAAATCACCGCGCTGGTCATTTTTTACAAAGTATGGGGAAAAGGTGCACAAGTGCTAAAAAATAGCGCTTATGCACCAAATTTGAAAAATTGGGAAATGTGTAATGTAGACAAAAATCACTACCCAAGACTTAAAATGGCTAAGTATGGTACTTGGTGTAAGGCCGCTAAAAATCAACACCCTTGCACCAAGCTGACTTTTCACTTAAGTGCATAGGCATTGAAAAACCCAACCTTTGCACTTTTTATGCTTAGAAAAATTTCTTCAAAATGTTAGAGCATTTTTTTCTAGAGCTTTTGCACTTTTCACAATTTCACTAAGTATAAACAATGAGAGTTCGTGAAGATACTCATTTCAAAGGTCTTTGCTAGACGAACGCAAAGGGATGCTCAAAAATATTTTTTGAGACTTTGGAACACACTTCGAGGTGGATTGAAAATCACCTTGTTTTGTGTGCTTGAACAACATGAACCTATGAAATGAACAAGTTTCGTAGGGGGTCATCTATGGATCAAGCGCTGCTAGATTCTATGATAACATCTTCATGATGGATGGTGTCCTTGGGGAATCTTATGGAATCCTCCATCTTTCATCACTTAGTTGTTTTCACATCCTATTTTTGGGAGGAGTTCTGTCCCACATGGTTTTCTCCTTTACCCCGTTTGGTTTAGTTTGCATTGCATTTGTACATGGGTACCTAACATGGACTAGTTTTCAGAACCTATTCATAATTTCATGCATTCTTGTATTCATCCTAGCATTAGGTGCATGCTTTTTAGTCTCCATAAGTTGCACTTAAGGGGGGGTGTTGGTGTAATTAATTATTTAATTACACTTTATTAAGTTTACTTACGTAATAATTAGTTTACTTAACTAATAAGTAAGCTTTATTTAATTGAGATAATTTTAGTTCAAAATTAGGTTTTACCTTTAGGGTTATGCATACATTGCTTTTATAAAGCAATTCATCTCTTGTATTTTTTTAATTTCTTGAATATTATTCATTTGCACATCTTCATGCAAATTGCTCTTTCTTTTTCTATTTTTCTCTTGTGGAAGGTATTTTTTGTACAAACCAGAAAATACCTTCCATAAGAGAAAAACAAAAAAAACAAGAGAAATTTTGCATGAAGATGTGCGAATGAATAATATTTAGGAAATTAAGAAAATACAAGAGATGAATTGCTTTATAAAAGAAATGTATACATAACCCTAAAGGTAAAGCCTAATTTTGAACTAAAATTAGCTCAACTAAATAAAGCTTATTAATTAAGTAAACTAATTATTACCTAAGTAAACTCAATAAAGTGTAACTAAATAATTAATTACACCAACACTTGATTTTGGAGTTCTTCTCCCTTCAATCATTTCTAAGAATGACTAAAGGAAGCTCCCCAGCTCGATCCAACTGTTATCCTCGAATCCAATTGCACCAGATCCACTCGATAACCCCTACAAAACTTGTCCATTTAGTAGTTTTGTGTACTTCAAGCATGCAAAATGATGCAAATTTCAAATCACCTCAATGCATAGTCCAAAACCTCAAATAGTTTGTTTGAGTGTTCCTCCTCATTCATCTTTAGAAGAGCTTTGAAACAAGTATCTTCATTAATTCCCACGCTTTGAGAGTTCGTCAATTTTTGACTCATGTCGAAGCATTGATTTTCAATGCTCCTACATCAGCCTTGTGTTAGAAATTCAACTATGTGTTGGAGCGTTGTTTTTTTGTGCTCCTACACTTTTGCACTCAACCTAAGATGCACAAGCGGTGATTTTCATTGCTCATACATCTCTCATGTTAACAAGTCTCTTACATGCACAAGCGATGAAAACCATCGTTAGTGCATATTTTTTTCCTTAATGTACTTCATCATTAATGTAAATTGAGTTGCATTAATGACCCCTTTTTAATATCTTAATAATGTGTTTTCGAGCTAATCTTGTTCATTCTAATCCTTCATTTTTTCTTCCTCTTCACCTGGTCATTCTCCCAATGCCACAGTGGACTTGAGCTTGAAGATTTTTTGCACATCTTCGCTAGGGTTTCAATGTTTCACTTTTTCCTTACCAGGTACATTTTAATCCCTCTTCTTCATCACGTTTATCATCACCTTTTTCTTTCAATACTCTTTATTTTTCATTGTGTTATCTCTATCAGGGTTTTTGATTAGTTTTATTTTGGTGTCTTCGCCATGTTGTTTTTACCTTCTTCATTATTTCTCACCAATTTTTCCCTTCCTCTCGAAGCGGTAAAGATTCGGGTTTTTACAAAAGGACGAACCCTTTGCACCTTTCCATATATGCATTCCTCTCAATGTTCGAGTGGCATTTTATACCACTCGAACAATTGTTTTTCCCTTCTCTTACCTATCATAGTGGTGAAAATGTATGCCGATACATCCAAGATCTTCCCCAACTCTAAAGATGTAGGAGTGGTGAAAATCACTGGTCCTACACGAAGGGATATTTCCTTTCAAATGCTAAGGCGGTGTTTTTGCTGAATTATACACTTGACCTAAACAAAGTATGAACATGTTGAAGCACTAAAATGTAGCGCCCAAGCATGAAGTTAAACTTCCTCCAAAATGCATAAGCGCTAATTTTTAGTGCTCCAACACCACATTTTCCTAAGTGCTTAAGACATGTAGGAGCATTGATTTTCAATGTCCCTACATGTCTGAACTCTCAAGATGTAGGAGCGCTGATTTTCAGTGCTCCTACACAAAAAAACAATTTTCTTCTCTAATGCTCTAAAATCACTCTGCTTGCACTCTGAACCTCATTTCTTCACCAATGCTTCATTTTTCATGCAAAATAGCTCATTTGCAGTTGCTCCAAATTTCCTACTCACTTCACACTTTCCAATATTGCATTTTCTCCTAACATATATTTATTCATTATTCTTGTAGTTCCTCTCAAGCTCTCATCAGGTGATTTTTAAAGGTGACACTACTTGGCCTTAGCACTCTCAGATGACATCAAAAATCTTGCATCACCTTCTAAAAAGGAAGGCAAGATGAAGTATAAATACTAGGGTGTCTTCACACCTACTATTGTGCTCTCAAAGGTGGATGAAATCAAAGACACTGAAGTTGGTCATCAAGACTTGAAAGATTTCATAAAAAGAACTAAGATCAGATTGTTAGAGGAAAATTTGAGATCTATTGTTCATAGCAACTTGCATTTGGTATCTACATTCCCAACTGCTGCTCATAACATAAAGTTTGTTCTCCAAGATACATCTCATTACATTTGAGATGACAGAAGTGTGAGAGATTCCTCATGACAAGTGATGATGAGATTGGATCCTAAGTTCTTTGATATTGTTTTCAGTGTTCCCCACATGGAACAATATACAAATATATCAATTCAACAAGCATATGAGGTCTATGATAAAGATCCCAATAAACCTAAAACATTGATTAATACTCAATGGTTGAAAAATACAAGGCCTGGTATGTCAAGATGGCCTAAAGGGCTTCCTTGAAGTGATTTGAAAGAGGATGTGAGGGATATGATGAATCTCCTGAGCAGGGTTAAAGGATTGTTTTTTTCATGTAATTTTCAAGATTGGATGTATGAGTACATCCGCATCATTAGGAGAAGGAAAGAATATATTGATTGGGGAACCCAGATAAGTGATGAAATCCATGAACAACTGATTAATGTGCCTACTACTTTGAAATTTTACATGACTTCATATTTGGTATATGTTGTTGTAGTAATGAGGCAATTTCTAGGTTTTTCTACCAAAGAAACATAGTGTACCTATGTATGAGTTCTATTACCAGTTGAAATTGAGAGAAAGTCTTCATCATTTCAGAAGCATCATAGATGCCTTATTTTCACCCTTGTAATTCAGTTTTTATCCTACTCTTGAAAAGAAAAGAGTTTTAGATAAAGCTTACAAAGTGGTTAGTAAGGTTGGATGTCTCTTTTTTCAGTTTCCAACTTTCACCTATATGAGAGTCAGTTGCTATACTAGATGTCCATAAATGTTACCCATATATCCCTCAGATAAGTGGATATTAATGGAGCTATGCAGAAAGTTGATCTCAGTTCACAAGGAATGATAAAGAATTAACAAGCTAGGTTTCAGGTTTCCATTGACAATTGGGAGATATACCATTCATAGTGTACAAAAAGAAAAGTCAGTCACTGTAGAAATACAAATCATGACTATAAGAACATATAAAAATAGATTTTACTTTGACTACCGAGATGTAAATAGGAAGCTAAAGAAAGATCATTGAAATTTCTACCATTTTGAAAACATATGGGCAAATTACAGAGATGAAGAAGACATCCGTAGAATGGAGTTTTGCAGGCTGACAATAGAGTAGATCAAAGATCTTGGTGTGGATGATCTACGAAAGGATTTCAAAGATGTTGGTGACATCTTAAACTATGCTTATGAAGAAGATGAAATTTCTAAAAGAACCTTACCCCCAATTCAATGGTCTAAAAAGGAAAGTGTCTCTATTAGAGAAAGTCTTGCTCCCATCTTACACAACATAGTAGAATGGTTACATAAACATGGCTTCCAAATGAAACCTTTCAAGATAGAATCAGAAGGAGAAATACTGGGAGTAGAAACCAGTGAATGACAAGAGCTCCGTACTAAACAAAAGCATGCAATTTCTTCTTTTTCTTTTCAAAAAGGTCCCAAGGTCAAATTTACTATTGGAAAAAGTACTACACAAATAGTTAAAGATGAGGAAGCTATCGATTCAAAACAACCATCCACAAAGGGAAAAGAGCTGGTATCCGAAGAGAAATCAATCGATGAAGATGAAGAGAATGAAAGTGAAGAAGTAGAAGAATCTTTCAGAGATGAAGATTTTGTTGAAGAAGAAGGAGAAGAAGAAGATAAAGAGGAGGAAGAAAGGCATGATGATGAACAACAAATATCTCCTCACAAGAACATAGTTGATAATCTTCCCCTAACATCATCTCCCATGACTTCCAGTGTTTTGTACACTCCTCCCAATATGAATACTCCTCCACCTCCTCTTCCTACCTCACCTCCTCCTACATCAACTTTGCATACAATGAAGGTTTTCGTCCCTCCATCAACATCATTAGTTTTTTCTACCCCTCTTGCATATTCTACCTTGCAAGTCGTTCATGTTTCTTCAGGTTCTTCGTCATCCATCCTGAGCCTATCTTCTCCATCATATGAAATCAATTCTCAGGGAGAGTTCAATAGATTCATGAACGAGTCTTTGTAGGATCCACTAGGTTTGATTTTAAACAATTGAACTAAATGAACTATATGACCTAAGATGCAAATTACAGATTCCTGAATATAAAAAAATGAAACAACAATTTGGAGCTAGATCTAAGAAGGGTTTCATAGCATGTACCTATCACCAAAATATTTTTTTGAGTAGTGCAGAGGGATTGGGTCTCTCCTGGGAAAATGGGTCCCAATTCGATCTTTTGAAAATAATTTTTTCAATCCTTTAGTGTTAGATCTGAGATGGTAATTTTTGCTTGCAAACTTGTTGGAGTGATGAAAATAAATTTTGCAACTTAGTTTTTGTGTCTTGATAACTTTGATGACCAAAAATGCAATAATTGAAAATTTCTTTTTTAATATCTTTTCACTCCTTCGACCTATAACCTGCACATACATAAAGAGGGGAAAATTGTTTTGTTTGTTTGTATGGGGGTTTTCCTTGGTCAAACCCCAGTTTGGTAATTAAACCTTGATAAAAAGATAATGATAAAGGGAAGGAAATGATGAATGAATAGTTGTTGCAACTCACTACCATTTAACATGGATTCCTTGGAGGACTGAGGTCATGCACATCTCTTCAAAGGAATTGGATCTTGATTTCTTGATTTTCTTGGATGCTTGAGGATCTACAATGCATGTTAGCCTTCACAAGATAACATGAACACACATAAACTTGGACATGATGTTAGGATCTTGTTCGCTGCTATAAATGACTAATAATGTTGCTCTTGAATGATCTTGACAATAATTTTCTCAATAGGATTGCCTCATAAAGTGTGTTCTCTTTCAAATGATAAAAGACTATGTATTTATAAGTGTTTACTAAAAATTAGATTCCAAGATTTGACACTTACAACTTGAATTTGGTGTTGCAAGGTATGTTCCCTTGGCTTCCTTGTGTTGTGCAACACAACAATTGGGTTCATGACATGGATTAACTGCCTCCCATGGATTTATTAACTCTAGTAGTTGTATTGAGCATTAATAGGTTGATCTTTTGGTGCAACGGTAACCATCTACAATAATTGGTATTAGAGCCTAGGACACAGGTTCAAACCCCTCGCTTGTGTTGGGACGATTGTTGCAAGGTATGCACCCTTGGTCTAATTGTGTTGTGCAACACAGTTCTTGGGTTTGTGACATGGATTAACTGCCTCTCGTGGATTCATTAACTCTCGTAGTTGTATTGGGCATTAACAAGTTGACCCTTTGGTGCAACGACAACTATCTTTACAACATTTGGATCATTAAAATACTACCATAAACATATTTCAAACTGTGTCCTAGCAAATGAAGGGGAACCATTCGCCCATGGGCGAATGGGTGTTGGCCTAAATTTCTAGGACACTCATTCCATGACAATTAGAATATTAAATGCATTTATTTAATGTTGATTCCTATTTTAGAAAATGTTAAGAATAAGGCTTTGGAATGCATAATTTGGTAAATTAGAAGCTTAATTAAGTACAATAAATTAAGGGACCCAAACATAGTGTGAAATTGAAAATGGATATAATTTTCTCCACTACATTTAGTCCCCACTTTAGTGAGGGTATGAACTTATGTTCAAACTCACACTAAAGTAGTGAAATATATGTCAAGAGAGGTACAATTGTACAATTATTGGAAGGATAAGATAAAAAAGGATCAAGGAGAATTAAAATCCCTCAAGATCTATGATCTCATGGAAAAAAAAAGGCACAAAAGAACACATATACATGTGTAGTAGAAAAATAAGGTACACCAACATACAATGTCAAAGTTAATCCAAAGAAAATAAAAAAAAGGATGGACTAGCATGGTTGCACTATTGTCCATAAAACATACTAATAAGTGAAATGCGCTATCCACTATGTGAACCCCAAAGGAAAAAATAAAACTCCCGAGCTAGTGAAATATATTGTTCACTAGGTGAGGAAAAATGTGGACTAACATGGTTGCACTATTTGTCCAAAAATATATGCTCACAAGGGCTAGTGAAATCTGTTGTTCACTAGGGTGAGGGGCCTAGCTTGATTGGCTAAAGAATCATTTTATAGGAAAGAGGTCATGAGGTCTAGTCTCCCCCCATCCCCATGGTACCAGAGGGTGTGTGACACTAGAGTCACTGATCACATTAAAAAAAATTACTGTGCATTTATAAAAATAAATCTATTGTTCACTAGGTGAGCCCCCAAAGACAAATAAAAATGTGACTAGCACGGTTGCACTGTTTTTCCAAAAAGATGATCACAAGGGCTAGTGCAGTCTGATATACACTAGGTGACCCCCCAAATAGCACCACAAGCAAGCAAGTTGTATTATGATCGGTGTCCATGATTATGAAAAGTTAAACAAAATTAATTAAAATGGGTTTACTTAATGCATGAAAGTCCATCACATTTGACATCACCACCAAGAGAGGACTAGTCGGAGAATAAAGGATTCACGTCTTAGGGAATGAAAGCCATAAAATTACCACCAAGAGGAATTTCATACACCAAGAATGGTCACACTCTTATGAGACATCAAATTTAATATTACCACAAAGAAGACACATCAAGCGAATTAAGGAGACTATACTTTGATTAGCATGGTCACACTTTCTAGGATATGTGAGCCATCATCACAAAGAAGGGAACATGTAAAAAATAAATAGGCTACTATATGACCCCCTTAAAATGTTAGTGTACTTGATACACTAACGTTTTGAAGAGATAAAGAGGGATCTCAATAAGAAATACATCTAGGAGAAGGCTACCTAACCCCTTACCCCAAGTGTAGGACAAGGATGAGCCAAGATAAAGTATTATATTCTAATCCTTGCAATAAAAAAGATAATGATGCATAAAGTTCCATACATGTGGTAGTAAGAATTCTATAATTCTACAACTATCACATGGAAAGGAGCGAAGTAAATAATTGTTGGGTGATTAGGCTATCAAATTCCCATAATATCTTCTTTAAGCCACGATAATCATTTGTATGGTGTCCAAATATTCTATGGTATGCATAGTAAGGTCCATTGATATATTTTTGTTTATTGGATTGTCTCTTAGGTATATGTGGTAATTTAATTCAACCCATGTGTAAAAGTGTGTTATAATCATGCTCAATTTTGGATTGATAAAATAGGTGATGTAGATTTGCAAGAGGTATCATGAATTTTAGGCTTATTTTTATTACTTGATTGAGCAACGGTTTGGTGTGGAGGTGGAATATCTAAGGTGATATTATCATATTAATATAAGCAGGCCCTCTTACTATCTTTTTAAATATTTTTCAATGATTTCATCCTCTTTCCCAATATTCTCTTCCCAAGTAGGAGAGGTAGGTGGAAGGGAACAATCAATATTCTCATGACACTTAATGATTGGATCTTCAAACACCAATGTATCTTCAGAAGTAAGAGAGTTATGATTATCATGATTATCCATGATTTCATCCTCTTTTATAATTTTTTCTTCACAAATAAGAGAGATATTGGGAGATGAAAGAAGTCTAGGAAAAGTGATATTAAGAAATGTGTGAAAGATTTCATTTGCTTGTTCCATAATATATTTCCAGGTGGGAGAGGTTTTTGAAGATTTACAATCAAGATCTTCATGACACTTGATGGTTGGGACTTCTAACATCAAGGTAACTTCTTCATAAGGAAGAGAGGTATTGGGAGAAGAGTTATCATGATTGTCCATGATTGCATTCTTTTGCACTATAACATCCATACTAATGGAAGATACATTAGGAGAGTGATTAAAATTCTTGTCAATGGTTTCAACTCTTTTCCTTAGGTTATTCTCATAAGTAGAGACATTAAAATTATGCAAGCTATGTGATAATTTATGAAAACCATGTGCTTGAAAAGGAAGCATGCTTCTATTTTCTAAGATACAAAAATGTTCCAATTTGATGCAAAATGCAAGTTTTAGAGAATGTGAAAGATGATTGAATGAATTTTAAATGCAATTTTCAGATTTGAAATATGATAATTGATTGATTCAATATGAAGAGATCTAAAAATGATTACTTTTCAATATAATTTTGATTCTAAATAATACACTTTATTTTGACCAAATGAACTAAATGAAAAATGCTTCAGAATATGCAATTTTTGTAATAGAAATAGAGGTCTACAAGTACAAGAAATCTAAGCAAATGAAGACAAAAATATGTGCAAAAGTTTGTAAAAGTACCTATACAAGGACAAGGCCCCCTAGGGGTGAATGAGTCTTTGTATAGGGTTTTGGAAAATTAAATTTTGAGTTTCTATGTTACTATTTATGATTTTTGTTCTTGGTTGCAAAATGATTTTATTATTACTATTTTTCCAGAATTTTATGATGAAATGCAAGTGCAAATGAGTGAAAATGTGTGAACAAAAGTGACAATTTTGATTGCAATTTTGAATGAAATTCTAATCTAATTGTCTGGAACATAAAATGATGCAAAATGCATGTAATATTTTTGGATTTTTGTGAATTTTAATGATGCAAAAATGCAAGATCTAACCCTAAATGAAGAATGTAAACAATGATGCAAAACCTAGATCTAGGATTTGAAAGACTTTTGAATAAGAAAACGTATGATGTTTCTTGTTGACTTCACCAAAATAAAATGTAGGGAAAGAGGGGGGTTAAACCCCAATCCCTTTGGATGAAAGGAATTTAAGATTTAGTGATCTCTCTTCCCACAATTTCATTAATAATCTCCAACCACAAAGCCAAGAGACTTTCAACCTCAATAGTGAGTCAATCAAACCTGGGTTGGAAAGGATTATTTGAGGACAAGAGCTCAAAATTATTAGAAATAATTTCAAACAATGCAACTAAATGAACTATATGACCTAAGATGCAAATTATAGATTCTTGAATATACAAAAAAACAACAATTTACAAGTAGATCTAAGAAGGGTTTAGTAGCGTGTACCTGCCATCAAAAGATGTTTATGAGTAGTGTTGAGGGACAAGGTTTCCCTTGGGTGAATGAGTCCTAGGTAGAGCTTCTAAAAATACTTTTTGCAGTCCTTTAGTGCCAGATCTGAGATCCTAATTTTTGCTTGCAAACTTTATTGAAGTGATGGAAATAAATTTTGCAACTTAGTTTCTGTGTCTGGAAAACTTTGATGACCACAAAGAAAATAATGCAAAATTTCTTATTCAACATCTTTTCACTCTTTCTTCAACTTGTAAATTTCACATACACAAAGAGGGAAATTTTTTTTTGTTTGTTTGTATGGAGGTTTTCCTTGGTTAAACCCCAATTTTTTATTTAAACCTTGATAAAAAGATAATGAAAAAGGGAAGGAAATGATGAATGAAAAATTATTGCAACTCACCACCCTTTAATGGATTCCTTGGAGGATTGAGGTCATGCACATCTCTTCAAAAGAATTGGATCTTGCTTGCTCAATATTTTCTTGGATGCTTGTGGATCTACAATGCATGTTAGCCTTCACAAGATAGCATGAACACACATAAACTTCCCATGATGTTAGGATCTTGACTGTTGTTATTAATAACTGATAATTTTTCTCTTGAATGATCTTGACAATAATTTTATGAATAGGGTTGCTTCATAAAGTGTGTTCTCTTTCAAATGATAAAAATACTATGTATTTATAGGTGTTTATCGAAAATTAGATTCCAAAAGCCATCACTTACAACTTGAATTTGGATAATTAAAATATCATCAAAAAAATATTTAAATTGTGTCCTAGCAAATTAAGGGGACTCGTTCGCCCATGGGAGAATGGTTCCTAGTCTAAATTTCCAGGACACTCATATTCCATGGCAATTAAAATATTAAATGCATTCATTTAATGTTGGTTCCCCTTTCATAAAATAGTAGGAATAAGGATTTGGAATGAATAATTTGGTAAATTAGAAGCTTAAAATTAAATCCAATAAATAAAGGGACCCAAACATAGTGTGAAATTGTAAAGGTATACAATTTCCTACACTATAATCAAATTCTAGATATGCTCACTAGATTCCTACACGATTTCAAATTGAATAAATGAATTCCCTTAAATACAACAACCAAGCACACACATGTGTGTTAGATTAACTTATAATAGATAATGTGAGGGAATTTAAGATTTATTTTTAATTTTTAGAAGTTCATTGTTCATATTTGCAAGTGTAGAAGTGACTCGATTGAAGTCTACACCCACAAATTTGATCCAAGATTATAGATGGGTAAATTTAGGGTTTAAGACCACTTTTTAGGGATGAGTGATAATAGGATCAAGGTGTGGTGATGTTATGAACTAAAATCATATAAATTATGTCAGTCATAAACTTGTTACTACAGGCAATACCCTCTAATAAAAGTGAGGTCAAAAGCATTAGGGAAAAGCACACGAGTATGCAATTTTCACCATTACATTTTACCCTTGCTTTTATGAACTCACCTAAACTACTAAGTGAACACATGTCAAATTCAAAAAACTACTCAACACATAAATTAAATATATTTTATACACTCAAAAGATATAAATATGTGTAAAGTAATAAATCACTTAAATTCTCCTTACAATGAGCATTCCATTGAAACTTGCAAAAAAATAAAAGGCATACAATGAGAAATAATTATTAAGAATTTAAAATTAACCATAACCACAACATGATTAAACAAACTTTATTTGAAAGTAATAAAAAGTTAAAGGATAAGAATGAAATATTATACTTGTTACAAAATGTGATAAAACCCTTGACTATACAAAAAGGATGTTGACCAATCGAATGAGATGTCAAAGGAATTAAATTATGTAGAAGAAATATTTCTTTGTAGATAGTTTTATAACTTATCCTTTGAGGTGAAAATTACTATTAGAATTTTGCTACACAATATAATACAAACCAACATTAGTGACATATAAACTCCATCTAATTGGTTTTGTACAAAGGATGTAAATAATTGAAGGAGCAGAATTAAAATATGTAAGTATATTAAATAATGTAACATAGTAAAAGATATCATAATATGATAAGTATGAAAGAACCTAAGTATAATATAGTATTCAAAGTATGTGTAATAAAGGAAGTGCAAAATTTTGCCTAATATTTACCCCTAATATAAGAAAGTGATAAGTTAAGGATAACACTAAAGGATAGATAAGAATTGTGTATGCACATATAATATATAGAAGATATAGGTATGGCAAGGATCATAAGTGTGATAAGAATCATAAACATGATAATGATCATAAAAATGTAAAGCATGTGAATATTATAAGCATATAGATAATAGACATTTATAAGAAAAGGATAAATATGGTGTTCAAGGCATGCTATAAGAGATAAGAATCACAATCATGGAACATTAGAAATCATGATAACACAATAAAGAACATATTCAATAAGTAGAAAACATGGAAATGAGGTATAGGAAGCTAACCAAAAACATAAGAAAACCTAGGAGCTAAACATCACAAACATGGAGTATGAATAAAAATAGGAACTAAATGAAGGATGTAAAAATCATATGGAAGATACCACCAAGTGGGGAAATAAATCATAATTAATAATATAGAGGGTGAAATGAGCATACATGAAATACAAATGACATGAATAATTTACAAAAGGTGAAATGAGCACAAGAGAAACATAAATAAAATGACATGAATAAAATATCAAAGTGTAATGATATAGAAGGTAAATAAAATGAGAAGTAAGGAGGATCACACAATACATGGCATAATTAAAATTCCAAAGTATAAATTATACAAAACACAACAAAGAAGAGACATGAACAACATAACATATATTTAAAGCCACTTATGTCATCATGTACTACTAAAGGTGTGCTTGTGTCATCCATATATTAAGTAGGAAAATGAAAATAACATAGAGACAACAATGAAAATAGAATAAATATATATAAGAGAGATAAGTGATGGTATTTGATTTATTAATTCATCTCCATAAAGTGTATCTATAATGTGTTGGAAAATGTATCATTATAATCAATACCCCTAAGATTATCTAGTCGTTATAAAATGTGCCCTCATGATAAACAATATGATGTAAAGATGGAAAGTGTGATGTAGGATTGGAAATAATTAGCCTAGATGGTATATTATGCGTTTTTAATCTTGTCTTATGTATGACCTCAATAAATGGTATTCTATGATCCCTAAAATTAATAGACCGACTTGTTGGGAAGGGTTGTATCATATTGGGAAATGAGGTGTTCCACTTTGTGTTGGAATTATTTTTAATATGTTGGATGTATTTGGAGGTGTGTAAGAAGTTGTAAGATAATCTGATGTCATTATGGCATGTAAGAGAATATTATGACATTTTAAGATGTTGGAGTTACATATGACTAATTGACTGACATACAAGAGCATGATTATAGAGGATTTGCATCAAATATTGACCAACTTATTATGTATGTCATAGAGAATCTTGAAATGGATGTTATAAAGAAAAAAATGGAGCACCCTATTTGTAAATTCAATTATAATTTATGACAACTTATGATAGGTGCAATGAATCTACTATTTTTAGTACAATTGACTCTTCATTGATATGAGATTCCATTTTGACTAGATTTTGGAGAAATATTTATGCATGGTATTATCTCATTGTTTTGGGTTTTCATTTTATGATTTAATGTATTATATCTTTTATACATTGGGTAATTGGATTGTAGTATGTATAGTAAAATTTTGAAAGGTAAAATTTTGAAAGTACTATTATGTTACCTTAACTACACCATATCTACATGTTTTTGATACTAATGTAAATGTCAAGACTTTGTAAGTGTATTCTAACCATTCTTGATTATTGAATAATATATTGAGTTGCTTTGGAGTGTGTTTTTTTTCTCTCAAAATAGCTTTTTTCCCATGTAAATCATTATGTTATAGTATATTATTTATATGTTAGTTTCTTTGTAACAATATGATAAAATTAATTTTCACATACCTCCTCTCATAAACTAGTGTAGGAAACATATTGTGCACCTCTATTTCCTTTTGCTTGGTGTCAAATCATGATCACCTTAGATCTTAGGTTTCAAGCAAAAGGTTTTTCTATCTTGATTTGAGTGGGAACTTGTGTAACGCCCCACCACACAACCCTAGAGGAAGTTGCAATTAACTACTCCAATGAACTAATTTATTTTTTTAAGTACAATTAATATGCAAGTTCACTACACATTGCAACAACCTCTAAGGTTACGAGACTAAGATTACTTATTAACCCACAACAACAATAAAGAATTGAAACCACAACATTTAATTACTTATGACATTAAGAACACAAACATTCCCAACAAGATAAATTACAGCATAAAAGTAAAAGATACCATAAGATCCCGAAGTACAATAAGATTACAACTCTCATTCCCCGAATGAAGTAAATCCAAAATCATGATTACATATTACAACTTCCACCTCGATTACAAAGAGGGGTAATAAATTAAAAGATTAACTGAAATGAATAAAGCATAAAAGATAACTGGATCCCACGAGCTCTCCAACTGGAAATCTCGTCAGCATGAACAAGAAGAAATCCCAATAGAGTAAGGTGCATGCCACCCAACCAAGTGGAACCCAAAGGCCCACCCCCCGTGCTAGGAGTTAGTAACAAGGGATCTTAGACAAGACCATCTACCTCTAGACACAGGCTGAATCATAACTGAACCAAACTGACACAACCAATCACATGAACCACACAAGTACAACTTAGGTACATCACAAGTACAACTCAAGTACAACTCTAACATGGTTATATTGCTTCCAGAAATAACAGATCAGGTATGTTAAGAAAACCATACACATAACAATCAAGTACCAACTACAAGTACACCATAACCTTACTGACATGGATTACACTACTTTGGTTATCACTCGAATAAGCTACCTCCGAAGGTTACCCAGTTTACCTCTCATGGCTCTGGCCCCTAATGGAAGTCATTATTCTACTTGACAACAAACCAGACATAACCAATCACAACGGAAACCCAATTGTGTACAACAAGACATCACGACCACTTCAACTCTAGGAGGAAATATAAAAAAGAACTCACTCCAACTCTGGAGGTAACAATGATATCAACGCCACTCCTTACAAGGAGCCACAAATCACATAATCCACTCCTTCCACAGGAGGCATAAAACATCCCCATTCATGATAACCGGGCAATAACATTGACATAACCTCAAGCACAAACCCAGGGAAAGACAAACGGTTGACATCACAAAACGACAACCCCCAACCTCTAGGGTCTTGGGTTGTCATTTTGTGATGTCAAATGTTTGTCTTTCCCTGGGTTTGTGCTTGAGGTTATGTCAATGTTATTGTCCGGTTATCACAAACGAGGATGTTTTGTGCCTCCTATGGAAGGAGTGGATTATGTGATTTGTGGCTCCTTGTAAGGAGTGGCGTTGATATTGTTGTTACCTCTAGAGTTGGAGTGAGTTCTTTTTTATATTTCCTCCTAGAGTTGAAGTGGTCATGATGTCTTGTTGTACGCAATTGCATTTCCGTTGTGATTGGTTATGTCTAGTTTGTTTTCAAGTAGAAGAATGAATTCCGTTAGGGGCCAGAGCCGTGAGAGGTAAACTAGGTAACCTTCAGAGGTAGCTTATTCGAGTGATAACCAAAGCAGTGTAATCCATGTCAGTAAGGTTATGGTGTACTTGTATTTGGTACTTGATTGTTATGTGTATGGTTTTCTTAACATACTTGATTTGTTATTTCTAGAAGCAATGTAACCATGTTAGAGTTGTACTTGAGTTGTACTTGTGATGTACCTGAGTTGTACTTGTGTGGTTCATGTGATTGGTTGTGTCAGTTTGGTTCAGTTATGATTCAGCCTATGTCTAGAGGTAGATGGTCTTGTCTAGGATCCCTTGTTACTATCTCCTAGCATGGGGGATGGGCCTTTGGGTTCCACTTGGTTGGGTGGCGTGCACCTTACTTCGTTGGGCTTTCTTCTTGTTCGTGCTGACAAGATTTCCAGTTGGAGAGCTCGTGGGATCCAATTATCTTTTATGCTTTATTCATTTCAGTTAATCTTGTAATTTATTACCCCTCTTTGTAATCGAGGTGGAATTTGTAATATGTAATCATGCTTTTGGATTTACCTCATTCGGGGAATGAGAGTTTTAATCTTATTGTACTTCAGGATCTTATGGTATCTTTTACTTTTATGCTGTAATTTATCTTGTTGGGAATGTTTGTGTTCTTAATGTCATAAGTAATTAAATGTTGTGGTTTCAATTCTTTATTGTTGTTGTGGGTTAATAAGTAATCTCAGTCTCGTAACCTTAGAGGTTGTTGCAATGTGTAGTGAACTTGCATATTAATTGTAATTAAAAAAATAAATTAGTTCGTTTGAGTAGTTAATTGCAACTTCCTCTAGGGTTGCGTGGCGGGGTGTTACAACTTGCACAAAAGGAGGCCTTGTTGGAATAAAATAACAAGCACATAAATTTGAGACATGGAGGCTCAAGATGGATGATATGATTGTAAATGGAGATCTATGGGCTATTGTATTTGGATCCAAAATAATTGCATTGTCATAGGATTACTAGAATCTAATAGATAGAAAGAAAAATGGCCTCATCGTGCTTTACTTGGTAAATTCATTTTTGATGAAATTACATGAAAAATCCAACTCACAAGATCTTTGCAAGAAGTTGGGAGAATTGTATTATATTAACTACTTGTTTAACCGAGTTTTTTGAGAAATAATTTATATATCTCAAGAATTTGGAGACTTAGAAGGATAAATCTAAAGCTCATGATGGACATGAAGAATATAAAATATTAAATAATTTCTAAGACAAGATAGAACCTCCATATTATCTCTTGATACCTAATCAACAAAGAACACAACAAGAAAAGTATAATCCTATTGATTTAAGATGTATTTTTACTTTGATTATTAATATTGATGAACGTAAAATCATCAAGAAAATATTGGATATGGATTATTATGAGTCCTATATTCAAGAAAATATTGGATATGGATGATTATGAGTCCTAAAGAGTGGTTATGAATGAGGAGATGGATGAACTTTAAAAGAATGAGACATACCCTTGCTAGATGGAAAAAATATATTAGATGTAAATTGGTGCTAAAAAAAAAAATTGATTTAGATGGTAATATTGAAAACTACAACAAAATATTGGTTGTGAAAGGATATTCCCATATTGAGCAATAGAATTTGGCGAGTTTTTTCCCAATTGCTAAGCTAACATCTATTAGATTCTTTTTATTTGTAACTACATATTTTTATTAATAGATAGATCTTGGTTTACAGCTAGAATAGGTAGATGTGAAGACAAAATTCCTACATTGTGACTTGAAGGAAGATATCTGCATGTTACAAACAAAGAACTATTTTGAAAAAGTTAATAAATATTTCATTTGCACACTAAAAAATAATTATAAAAAATCTCCTAGAATGTGACACCAAAAGTTTGATTCTTTTGTGTTGGGATTGGAATACCAAATATCCAAATTGGATCATTTTGTTTATTATAAAATATAAGGTGATTGATTCCTTATTATTAAATTGTATGTATATTATATGCTATTTTTGGTAACAATAAGGATGTGATTTTTTATTCGAAGTGTCAAATTTTAGCATTGTTTAATATGAAGGACTTGGGGGTTTCCAAGAATACTTTTGGTACGAAGATTAGAAGAGAGGGTGAATATAAGATTTGGTTGGGCCAAAGTAAGTATGTGAAATTTGTGTTGGAGAGATTTAGAATGTCAATTTATAAAATATTGAGTGTTCCTATTTGGTTAGGGACTAACTTATCTAGGGAGCAGTGTCTAACCGCATCAAATGAGATGGAGGACATATCTTATGTGTCTTATACTAGTATTATTGTGAGTTTGGTGTATGTATGGTTTTTAGTGTTTCCAAGTAATTGGATTCTTGAGATATTTTATGACTACTCTTAGATATGATAATTAATATTTACTAAAATAATCTTTGAATATTTGTGGGGTACCTCTAAGTACCCTATTTTTTGTGATGGTTATTATAATGGGGAAGAATACTCATTGGATATTCAAATTGGGCAAGATATATTGATATAAAAGGATCCACCAATGGGTATGTGTTTAATTTATTTGGTGGTGCTATTGATTAGATGAATAAGTGGTGATTTGTGTTTTTTTTTTCACTACATAAAGTGATTGCATGGAAAATACTCATGCTTCTATGAGGTCACCTGGATTAATAAATTTCATTCATATGTAGGGCTAAGTCATGGATCTATTAACATTCTTTTTTATGACTAGAGTGTAATTTATATAGAAAACACTCTACCTTTTCATGTGAGGATGAAGCACATAGATCTCCAATACCATTTTATTCAATACATGATAAAGTATGGTAGGGTAATGATGGAAAATGTTGAAAATTTGCATAATCTTGCAAATGCATTGATGAAGTTGATGAGCACATTTTTTAGGTGCAATGAGCCTATGGGCCTCACAACCCCTAGTCGTTATATTTCAATGTTGGATTTCCCCTTTTATTTTTGCAAGGTATTTGACAAGTGGGAGAATATTAGAAAAGGCGTATCATCCTCACATATTGATTGATTGATTTATTAATTATTTGTATTTATTTAGTATTTGAGACTTATATTGGGAAATGGGGCATCCTACTTTGTGTTGGAAATATTTTTATGTTGGATATCTTGGGAGATGTGAAATAATTCGTAAGATCATTTAGTGCCATTATAATGTGTAAGAACATCTTGTGATATAGTAACATGTGAGAGTTACTAATTATTGATTCTATGATGTGTAAGAGTATGATTATAAGGTATTTACATTGAAATATATTGACTAACTTATGGTGCATGTCATAAAGCATCTTTGAATGGATATTATGGAGCCAAAAAATAAGCACCTTATTTGAGGAGTCAATTATGAGTTATGATAGCTTATGATGGGAGTAGAGAGTCTACCATTTTATCATGGTGGACTCTTTCCGGATATAGGGAGATTGAAAATATTTATGTGTGGTATCTGCTTGTGGTTTTAGGTTTCTATTTGGTGATTTAATGTATTATATTTGTTGTGAATTTTTGTCTTTGGATTAGAGTATTATAGTGCATTTACAAGCACTATTATATTACCAAAATTAATTCAAATCTACATGTTGGGGATACTCTTGTAAAGTTTGAGACTCTACAATTATATAATAATTATTCTCAATTACTAAATATATTGAATTACTTTGGAGTGTGAGACTTATCTCTTGATATTAAATTGATCCCCATCAAGAAAAACTCAATGGTTATCCTCAAATTTCATCACTTTTATATCTATAGTATCTTAAAATTGATGTTTGATTTTGATACTACTATCCATATAATATCCATATATATGATGACATTGAAAAAATATTTCTAGCTTTGTATGGCGTAAACCTAATTATAATCATTTTCTAACCAAAGGTAAATCAATATGATTAGTATGTTCTAAAATTTGTATTAATACCACGTGTTGGTTGCTTTAATGTAATTAATTCTATAAATCTCTAACCATTGGCTTAACCAAGTGTAAAGTAATAATATAGTTTTCTAAAGGTTGTTTTAATAATATATGTGTAAGTTCCTTTAATATAGTGAATCCTATAAATCTATTTTATTAGATATGTGCAAGATGGTTATCATTACGAGGAACAATAGGCACATCCTGGTTGCCTCCATTGTAAATGACAATAAACTTAACTCATGGTAATGACAAAATATAATGATCCTTAGCTAAACTATTCATATAAATTACTCATATTTAAAATGATTCATTGAAATCACTAAAAATAGAGAGGTTTGCACATATAAATTGGATGGAGCAATGCTTACAAAAATGTTCTAAAAATTACCAAACTACTAAATTATCCAAACACTATGATACTCCAAAAAAAATTCAAGGTAAACTTCATTTGAAGCTTATGTCTATAAACCAAAGGGTTTTTATTAATTATCTTTGAATCTAAGGGTTTTCATCCTTATATCCAATATTTCAAAAATAGTGCTCAAAATAGGGCCTGGGTGTGTTGATTTAATGATGAAAGATGATACAAATCAATGAAATTATTACCTTATATAGAGGTTGAATGCCTACTATGGCCCCATTTGTGCTAAGATTTATTTTACATTTTCTTTCTATTTTATATTTAAATTTTGGTCTATTAATGGCATCATCAATTAGCCTCAATGATCAGAGAATTCCTTTGTTTGAACAATAAGGTATCATGAAAGAACATGCCAAAAGGTAGTTTCCTAAGTAAATTCTTGCCAATAGTCAAGTAGAGAATACTCTCAATAATTAAAAAAAATATTATGGGAATCTATGTGCTTGAAGGATGTAGTATTGTGAGGGTTTGGGGGTTCACATACCAAGATGATGCAATGGTTGGGGTATAGGTTATCAAGGCTTGGTAATACTAAGTTCATAGGGAAGTGAAATTTTACAAGTTCAAAAACAACAAGGGAATGAAAAGCCAAGGATCAAGGTTTTGGAATATTTGATACCAAAAAGGAAGTGGGGAATGGAAGAGAGGAGTAAAAGTATGATAAATTCAAAAATCTTGTCCAAGGTTGGAAAGTGACCGAAACACTCTCAAACATAAGTAATTAGAAAGGAGACATTACAAGTTTGCATTTTCCAAAATTTATTATCCTCAAGCAATTAAAAATCTAGATGCTAGAATTATTCTTAGTCTTCCCAAGTGGTATCATTAGTAAGTAGGTTCTTTTGACGAACCAGATAATTTGTGATGGATTTATTTCTTAACTTCTTCACCCTTGTGACCTTAAAAGACTTATTTTACCCATATAAATGGAACTTTAATATTTGAAAACCCTAAATAAATAAAATTTAGTGCATCATAAATATTAAATACCACAAATGGAGACATACTAATGTGCATATGATTATTGATTGGTAGCATCATATCAATAATTTGCAAGTGGCAACCTTCCATCCATGTTTCCTACTAAAATATGACATAGTTTCTACAATGTCCTTCCTTTCAGATGCTTACTATCTCAACATATCCTCATGCCATGTTTATGTGTGACTACAAGTATTGAAAGTGATTCATGTACTAGTCAAATAGATCAACTATAAAAGAGTTGAGAGATCTAGTATCCCTATCATGGATAAATATTTTGTTCCAAAAATGTATCCTAGACACCTCTATAAGAAATAAATATGTCACCTCAAGAAGGCTTGTGATGAATTACATGAACACACTTTCCAATTATTTAATATGCATAGACAATGGCTATAGTAAACATAGAGGAAAAACATGCTCAACTTCATTTTGTTGGCACGCGGGTAATCCCTGATGTGTTGGATATTATCCCAAAAATATTTCCCAAGATATTCTATCCTTTATTTTCCTACAATTATTCAAGCATCTACGTTGTCCCATCATGAGTACATGTAAAAAAATTAAAATATTTTGTTTTATCTTAAACTTAAGCACTAAAAATATTTTGTCCTTAAACAAAATATGACTATTTTATATCATATACTTGTCATTATTCACATTTTTGTCTAATTGTAGAGGAGGAATTTTCTACCCTTGAGTCTCTAGGACAAGAAGAGTCTACAAGGAGAAAATGATCCTCAACTATCCCAAGGAACAAAGTTTAGGTGACAAAATAAAATAGTGAGAGGTCAAAAAGCAAAAAGAGCAAGTCATAGAGGTTTTCTAGATGGACTGACAACTCTCAGCCAAGGATGATAGTACGAAATGTTGACATCTCAATGAAACACTAATGTCTCATATAGACTAAAACCTGAGACTATCACAAAAAATAACAAAATGGATACTATCTTCAACATTCTTGTAAACGGCTCCTCTGAGTTTGAATTTTCTTCCGCTCCTCTAAGTTTGAATTTTCTATGTGCATGGTGGACTCTGCCTTGGGGGTACCCAATGGTCCCCCTCTACCCCCTCCTAACCCGTGCTCCCCTTCTTTGGGCCCGTATCTGATGGGTCCCCCTCCCGCGGGGTTAGTGCTTTCACCTTCGGGCTTTTCAAATTCTTTGGTGTCTCCGGGCGTATCTTCTGTGCTGGCAGTGAAGATCCCGTCGACTGTCAGCTGGAAGGATGTGATTTCTAATGGGAAACAAGTCTCATCCTTGTTTTCATCTTCTCCTAAGATTGTTTTGTCCTCAGGTATTGAGTTTGATATTCTTGATTCGATCAGTGACATAATCCTCTCCTCCATGGAGAATGTTGTTGTGGGAAGATTTCTCTCCTACCATCCAACAGTGGATTTGGTTTGGAAATGGGTTACGGTGAAGTGGCGCCTTAAGGGTAGTGTGGAGATTCATGCGATGGCTGGTGGTCTTTTCCCATTTAGATTCACTGCTGCAGAGGACTTAGTGGTGACTTTGTCGTCGGGTCCGTGGGTTTTTGGAAAGCATAGTCTGGCTTTGTGCAAATGGAAACCTAGTTTTGACCCGGCTACTGATCTAAATAAGTTAGCTCCTATTTGGGTTAGGCTGTCGAGGTTGCCTTTGAATTTTTGGGATGATGCCATATTCAAAGCTATTGGGGACTCGCTGGGCCAATTTGTTACCACAGATACTATCACAAAATCAAAATCAAGGTTAGTCTTTGCACGATTCTGTGTCAATATTTGTGTTGATAAAATTCTTCCAAATTCTATCAAGCTGTGTTCTAAGTTGGGCAGTTGGTCCCAACTATGTGTTATGAAAATGTTGTGGTATATTGTCAAAAGTGTGTTGAAGCAGGGCATCTTATTTCTGACTGCAAATCCACTATCAATCGGGAGATTAAGGACAATGTGTTAATTCCTACTGCACTGTCTGAGAACATTCCGAGATGGCCATGTGACGCTGGGTTAGTTCCCCCGGGAGTTGAAGATTCACCGGTGATTCCTCCTCACCCTCCCTCCTCGGTTGGTCCTCCTCCTGAATTTGTTGATCTTAGTGACGCTTTGGAGTTGGATGCTAAACCCCTGTCCCTGTCTCGGGACTCGGGCTCTTCGGCTATTGATCCTGTGCTTGTGGGGGTCCCTAATGGGTTTTCTATTCCTAGCGCTTCGGCTTGTGACCCTCTGGTTTTGGCTATCATTTCAGAGTCCCATGGGGCTTTGATTGAGGATGGTGAAATCTAGGAGGAAGAGAGTTCTGGTATGATTGAAGAGTCTACTGAAAGTTTGGGGAGTTTGAAGCTTGAGAAAGCTGAGGATGAAGGGATATGGACTACGCCCAAGAAGAAAGGAAGAAAGAAGAAGGAAGATGTAGGAGGTGAATCTAAGCCTGGGAGACCTTCTTAGAGATCCACTAGAATGAGAGAGACAACAAATGAGATTGCTCTGGGAAAACAAAGAACATTGGATGTATCCTAAAAAAAAGGTCAGAAATGAGGGTTATGTCTTGGAACATTTGTGGACTTAATAGTTCACACAAACAACGTGCCCTGAAGAACTATATTGTAGAACATAAGATTGATGTCTGCCTTCTTTAAGAAACCAAAATGTTGATGGCGAGTTTTGACAAAATTGCTAACTTTTTTTGGCCTAATGCTTCCTATGTCTATAGTGATGCTGAGGGAGCTTCGAGGGGGTTTGGCTGTGCTTTGGAACCCTTCTTGTTTGCAAGGTTCTGAATTATTTCATTGTAAAAATAGTGTTGGGGTCTCGTTCTCTTATCTTGGAGATGCATGGTCTATAATTAATATTTATGCTCCTAATTGGAGGAACTTGAGGAGTACTTTGTGGGATAACATGGTGACTAGGATCAATTTGAACAAAGGAGGTCGTTGGCTTGTTGCTAGAGATTTTAACTCTCCCTTGTTTCCATCGAAGAAAAGAGGTGGCCTTCAGGATTACACTAGAAACATGTCGGATCTAGCTAATTTTTTGAATTCTTTGGGTTTAGTTGATATTGAGCTTTTGGGCCAGAATTTCATTTGGTCTAACAGACGGGCTGGTGGTGACCTGATTCAAGTCTGGCTTGACCGCTTCCTTTGCTCTCCTCATTGGACTAATGTCTTAGATGCCAACCTTATAACCTTTCCCAGGATGGTCTCTGACCATAATCCTCTTCTGCTGACCACTAATATCTATCCTGCTATGGGCCCCTATCCTTTTCACTTTGAAATAATGTGGAATGCTCATCCTGATTTCAAAAAGAAGATTGTTGAATGGTGGAATATCCCTGTCCAAGGATCCCCTATGTTTAGGATATGCTTTAAACTTAGACATATTAAACTGATGGTAAAAGGATGGAATAAAAATGTGTTTGGGGATGTGTTTCAAAAGAAAAAATTGCTTGAAGGAATGTTGAGGACCTTACAGAAAAAATTGGATGAGGGTGATGACACCCAATAGACACACATCCAAGAATGGGGAGCTAGAATGGAATGGAAACGTGTCCTAAAAAATGAGGAGGTATTCTGGAAACAAAAATCAAGGGTCCAATGGCTGAAGGAAGGAGATAGGAATACCTCCTTTTTTCATGTTTTTGCCATCAAGCACAAGAAAAGGAACCAAATTTCTAAATTGACTAATGCCAATGGGGAGGTGTTTTCTAATCAAGCTCAAATTGGGATTTGTGCGATGAACTACTTCAAGGAGGCTTTTTTGGGTCCGGTTGAAGTGCCCAACCTGGCTTTGGACTGTGTGATTCTTCAACATCTCTCGGTTCCATCTCTCTGGAAGATAACTTGGGAATCCTCAGGCCTGTTTCCATGGAAGAAGTTTGTCTGGCTACCTTTAGCATGGGGGCTTTCAAAGCCTCAGGGCCTGATGGGTTTCCTTCTGCTTTTTTTTCAGATTTTCTGGGATACTGTGGGCGGGGACCTTGTTCTTGCGGCTAGGGACTTCTTCAAAT
This sequence comes from Sequoiadendron giganteum, assembly GCA_007115665.2. Taxonomy (NCBI): domain Eukaryota; kingdom Viridiplantae; phylum Streptophyta; class Pinopsida; order Cupressales; family Cupressaceae; genus Sequoiadendron; species Sequoiadendron giganteum. The sequence goes on along the minus strand of CM021106.1, from coordinate 360,632,418 downwards.
CTGGTAGGATCCTTAAACAATTAAACCACACTTTCATTGCTCTTATCCCCAAGATTAGTGAACCTCTTTCTCTGACTGACTTCTAACCTATTAGTCTTTGTAACACCTTCTATAAGATCCTTTCCAAGATCTTGGTTAACCGTATCAAACAGCTCCTGGTTAAAATCATTAGTCACACTCAAAAGGGGTTTGTCCCTGGGTGACATATTCTTGATGCCACTTTGACAACCCATGAACTGCTCCACTCTATGGATAGATGCAAAAATGCAGGGATGGACCTCAAGCTTGATATTTCCAAAGCTTATGATAAAGTGTTGTGAGAATTTATCCCGAAGGTCTTGGCCAAGTTTGGCTTTAACAGTTCAGTCATCAAACTCATTATGGAATGTGTTAGTACTGTTAAGTTCTTGGTTATGATTAATGGATCCCCCTGTGGGTTCTTCTCTACTGGTAGAGGACTCAGACAAGGAGACCCTCAGTCTCCCTATATTTTCATTATGACTATTGTGGTGCTGAGTAGGAATTTTATGGGTCTGTTGTCTGAGGGCTCCATTTTGGGTGTTAGAGCGGCCTCCTCTCTAAATCCGATTGTTGTGCAACAATTTGTGGATGACACCTTTCTATTTGGGAAGGCCTCTGTGGTGGAAGTCAGGAAATGGAAAGGCTGTCTTAACAGCTATGCCTCGTGCTCTGGTCAATGCATCAATTACAATAAAAGTAAGATTTATTTTTTCAATTGTATGCCTAATTTGGAAAATAGGGTGACTGTGGTTTTGGCATGTGTTGGTGATTCTCTCTCGTCGGTGTACCTTGGGCTCCCCCTCACGGTTAAGGAGGTACCCACAGAGTTCTGGAATTTGATTCTAGAAAGGATTCAAAGGAAGTTGGCTGGGTGGAAGGGCTCTTTGCTAAGCCATGCTGGAAAACTCCAATTGCTCATTGCGGCTATCCAAGGTATCCCCACTAATTTTCTATCCATTTTCAGAATTCCTAAGTATATTCCTGATAAATTTGAAAGAATTCAAAGGAATTTCCTATGGTCTGGTAGTGAGGAAAAAAAGAAACTCGCTTTGGTGAAATGGGATAGGGTCTTCTAGGCTAAAAATTGTGGTGGGCTTCGAATAAGGAAGATTGTCAACTCTAATAGGGCTCTGATGGCCAAGGTCGGTTGGGACCAGTTAAGGAACACTAAGGACTGGTGTAAAATTTTGAATGCCAAATACCTCCAGAACAGGACCTTGATTGATTGTCTTTCAGAACCTCACCCCCAAGGCTCTGTTGTTTGGAGGAGCATTTGTTGCATACAAGGCCTGCTAAAGAAAGGAATTAAATGGAAAATGGGAAATGGGATTAAAATTATGTTCTAAGAAGATACTTGGTTTATTGACTCCTCTCTGGCTTCCTTTGGTTTTGGGGCGGTGATGGGAGCGACTCAGAGATTCTTTGGCATACATATCTATGACTATGTTTCTGGACCCTCGGGAGCTAGGATTTGGAAGGATCTTACCCTTTGCTGCCCCCATTCTCTTGACCTTTGTCACCTTGCTCGATCCCTTCAGGTGATTCTCTCCAGCATTAGGTTTCCTTCCTATGACAGGGAGGATGAGTTTTTTTCAACTTTCGATAAACAAGGGGATCTCTCTATGCGGTCAGCTTACAGTCTACTGACCAATGAAACTTCTGCTGTGGAACCCTGGAAGAAGGTTTGGAATCAGCATATGATCCCTAAAATTAATTTTTTCTGGTGAACGGCCTATCATAATAGGATTCTAACCCAGGACAATCTAAGGATTCGGTGTTTTTGTTTCCCCAATAGATGTTCCCTTTGCAAGAAAGGGGAGGAATATGTCAATCACCTATTATTAAACTGCCTGTTTGCTGTTGAAGTTTGGGGGTTGGCTTTTGAGAAACTTGATGTCTCTTGGGTGATGAGTAAGGACCTTTTTTTGCTTATTCTGGGTTGGTATGGCCCATTTTTCCACCCTCTACCTGGCGAAATCTGGAAGCAGGTCCCCCCTGTTTTAGGTTGGTGTTTATGGAAGGAGAGGAATAACAAGGTTTTCAAGAATATTGAGAGGAACCCCAAGGAGGTTTTTGGCATTGAAGTTAGGCTCATTGAGGAGAATATCTCCCTCTTTAATGGGAAACTCCCAGAGAGGGGGCCAATGGGTTATGAGATAAAAATGGCTAAAGAATGGCACCAAGACTTAAAGGCTAACTCCTTTGATAATGTGAAACTTTTAGCTAGGAAAAATACTAAATGGGAGCCTCTGGATAGAGGATGGTTTAAACTTAATTTTGATGGGGCTGCTAAAGGCAACCTAGGTAGGGCAAGCATTGGTGGAGTTATCAAGAATTTAATGGGAGCTCTGGTGGCGGGATTTGCTGGAGGTATTGGGTTCCAGTCGGCTTTAGTGGCGGAGGCTCGTGCGCTATTGATGGGCATCAAAATTGTTGTTTCTCTGGGGATTTCTTATCTCCACATTGAGGGAGATTCTAGGTCGGTTATAGATGCTATGAATAAAGACAGTTTAATGGGGTGAAATTCTAAGGACATTTTGTTAGATGTCAGATTTCTCCTATCCAAAATTAGTGATAAAAAGGTGACCCATATCTTTAAAGAAGGCAACCAGGTGGAAGATTCCTTGGCTAATCTTGGCTCGGGCTGGGACTCGGCTAAATGTTGGAGGAAAATGGAAAGGCTTCCGCCAAATATTCAAGCGTTAATTGTGTGGGAATAGGGCTACCATGGTTTGCAATGAGTTTTAATCTTTGGATGTCGGGAGCTGACTGGGGGACCCACTGGATTTTTTTGGGTATCTGGTGGATGAGCGTTATCTTTGAAATGAAGTACAGGTGGAGGTTTCCTGGGGAAGATCTGCATGTGTGGAGCACATAATGGTGGTTCCACGTGGATTTCCTTTGGAAATGGTGGATGGGGTTGGGTTCTAAGGCTATGGTAAGGTGGCGGGGATGGAAATTAAATGATGGGTTCGAATTTAAGTGTGGCGGCTTGATGATGGTTAGGAGGAAGGATTTGACTTCATATCTGTGAAGTTGTACTGTGCGATCTATTCCATTGGGGATTGTTAGATTTCTTTTTTTATCTCCTCCGTGCCTTTGGGGGAGTGAATGTATTTATAATGAGGTGACTATTTATGTTGGGAGATGGCTTTCTAGGGGCTTCGGGCTGGTTAATTTAGCATGGGATTTTTTTGGCTTGTTAGGGATGCTTACCAATTTTTGTTATCCGGCCTTTCCACTTGGGTTTTTGTGCATCCCCTACTTGTCCGCCAATTCTTGCCTTATTGGCTGTATTCATAAATTCTTTATTTTTTGTGTCAAATCACCCTATGGTGATTTACCCCTCCGCGCGTGTGTCCTATACGCGGGTTTAATTACCCTTCACTGTATTTCTAGCCTTAACTATCACTTTGTTATTATCATTCACGACTGCTACAATTGGCATTTTTTTGCATTTTGAGTCCTCTATGCAGGTTGGAAGTATGGGTGGTGAGTGGGTCAGGACTGAACCTGACAACTGCGAGGAGTTTCAGAATAACGGTTTGGTCTGGCACATTTGCATGGAGGGTGGCATTGCTCCACTTATGGAGTGCTTGGTTGGACATGATCCTATCCTTTCGGGTCAATTTTCCAATTTGTGGAAGGACAGATGAGTCTTCATTGGGGGTATATCGTTCAAGATCAGTGAAGAATTTATTGCTCAGGCTACGGGTTTGCTGTGTTCTGGGAAAAAGTATCTGAAACACACCAAAAACCCGACCATGAAAGCTTAAAGACCTTCTTCAAAGGTGAGGAGACTCCAGTGTGGAATTAGGCGGGGTTTGAGAGGGACGCGCTCCTAAAGCCCTGGGACCAGGTGCGTATGGCACTGATGAAGTATGTTACTCTTTAAGGTAGATTTAAAACCTATTTCTTCTACCATTTTCCTCTGTTAAATCACCTTAGACATAAGATGCTGCCCAATTTCCCATTTTTTCTTTTAATGGACCTTGAAAGCTCTGTCGACAAGTGCAAAGAGTCATCCAACCACAACCCCTATGACCCCTCGCTGCTCCTGCTCCATCAAGGGCTTATCCTAAGACTGTATCATTTTCATCTTGTCCTCTGTCCACCCAAAGCCATCACGATGGTCCGCATTGAGAACATTGAATCCCTTTCAACTGTGCACATTTCCCCAGCTGAGTCTAAGGGCCCTCCTCAGAAACCTAATTCGGGAAATGTGGGGAATCCTAAAGCCAAAATTACCACCAAAAAACTTAAGGGTGGGTTGGGCAAGGCCCATGCCAGTGCGGCGGAAGGACTTTGTGAGCTTAAAGCCACTTCGAATGACTCACCCTAGAAGGCTACCTCGACTAAAAAAGGTAAGGAGAAATGTATTTCAACCCCAACGGCCAAGGATTGTAAGGGCAAGAATGCTGTTAGGAAAGATTCCAAAGGGGATACGGTTGTGGGAAACACGGATTTGACTGGAGGGGAAAATGCTAGGAGGAGATCCGGGAGGCTGGCCAAGAACAACAAGAAGAGGCTAATTATTGAAGACTTTGAGGAGGATCAGTCTGACAACAAAGGTTACAAGGAAGAAGATTCTGAAGAGGAGGAGGATGACATTGTGGAGGGACCCCAGTTTACTCTGATGAACAACAAGCTTCCGATTGATGGCTCTACCTCTCACTCTCCCCATCCCTTGGTGAATGAGCCTAGAGAGGTTCAAGGGACTATGGATGTTGGGGTGGATTCGTGTGATGTGGTTAAAATAATGGATACTCTGGATAAAAGATTTCGGGGGTTAACCCGCTTCACCATGAAGTTGGGTCACTTTGTAACAAGAACCCTGTCTAATGCTATAAAGGAGGAGTTGGATGGTAACAACAACCAGGACAACAAAGAATGGTTGGGTGATGAGGCAGTGGACCTCCTGATTAAAAATTGGGACAATGCTAGTTAGTTGCTCCCTGTGCCTGTCTGTCGGCTATTGTTCTACGATTGTTGTGCTGCCTCTAGGCTGTTTCTGTGTTTTGTTTAGTTTTTCTGTTTTGTCTGGTTTCTTTTTGGCCCTTGTGGCTCATTGTGAAGGGTACAACACCTTGTAAATTCTGCTTAACTTTTCAAAAACAAAATGGATACTTCTATTCTAATTTCTAAGAACTCTTGAAATACAAGAAGATAATAGAAAATAGCATAACCAAAATAAAGTGATATAAATGAAGCATAGAATAAATAAAATGTAGATGATAAAGCTAAGGAGGAGAAATAAAGTGCTCACAACAACCCAAGTAATGAAGCCTCCAAAAAAAAATATATATCTAATACTTGCACACATAAGACTGAGAGATTTTTTAGGCTGTTTAGGGGCTTGCCTCAATCAAACCCTCATTTCAATGTTTCCACCTCCATGGGTAGCCAAATAGACAAATAGATAGAAAGATAGATAGAAAAGAAGATAAAATACATAGACAAGGGATGTGATAAATCCCAATATTCTGAAGAGACATAAGACAAGTAGATATACCTACAAGGCTTGAGGAAGCCAAAGAGAAAGAGAAAGAAAGAGAGGGTTGTGAGAGCCAATAGAGTTGTAGAGAACGTGCAATAGCTTGAGACCGTTGTAGCAAGAAAGAGATTTGTGCAATCTTGAGAGAAAGAGAGAAAGAGATATTTTGAGAGAAAGAAAAAAAAGAATTTCAAGAGAGAGACCAAGATGACCAAATGAATTGAAAAGATGGATTTTAAAGAGAGAATAGGAGGGAAAAGAAGGTTCTTGAGCCGTTACAAGGTGTCTTGAGCCATTTCCACCAAAAAAAGAAAGTGACAAGTGGCAACATGCTCAAAAATGACCATTTGAATGTTGAAATGTCACAGGATGCTAGTACGACATGTGAGCGCCCATGCTAGTGCCTAGACAAATCACACTCAATAATGGTGGGAATGAGGAAAACACAAGGTTTGATGTAAAGGACATAAGAAGGAAGTTTCTAGAAAGAGGTCCTAAGAATCTTGAGAGGGAAAAAGGTTGATGCAAGAGCGGAAATGAGCCTACATAAATACTAAGGGAGTGGAAACTAAAGTGGATGTGTAAGTGTAGGTGAAATTGGAAAGGGGTGCAATTTTACGATATTACACTAATATTATAGCAACAAAATAATTATTGGCATATTATGCCATGATAGAAACCATCCAATAGGTAGAAAAAAAAAGAAATAAAGTAGAGAGTAGGCACTCCAAAAAGATCATCAAAAACTACTACAAAATCATAGCTTGGACCTTACCCATTCTCATTGTCAATCATATTAGTCATGTTAACAAAGGGAGAACTTTAAATTGTTGTAATTTTTCATAACCTCGCATCTACCACAAACCAATCATTATCTAAGTTTTGTTATAGTATTTATAATGTAAATAATCTCTTTATCATAAATAGAGAAACCTTTCTAAAAATATTTCAACTTTCTATTCTACATTGATATGGGGTGCTCCTTTTTCCTTATAAAATATTCACTTCCCTTTCTTGAAACATAATATTATACAACAAAAAATTATGAAAAATTTAGAATATTAAGCAGAGGGCATGAGTTTTTTTACCTCCCAAAGCTTCTTACCAAATTCTTGTCTTTTATATATCCATCCAAAATCTCCTTAATCATTTTAATGTTAGTTAATATTGCTAGCTATGAAAATTCCTTTTTTTTTTTTGCAATAGACGCATAGATCCAAGTGTCCTCTCAACTCTATTAATGTGGTAGGGGGATGCTCAATTAAAAAATTATTGAATTTTTTAATCATCCATCTGCATGACTTGAGTACTAGAGAGATGACCCAAATATAATTTTTTTGATGCCTAACTCCTACTTATATTATTTTATCAATAGATCCTTTTGGTCCATAATTTCAAGGATCAAATCTAGGTGACACATATGATCCTTTTGTTTTTTTCCACATATGACTATATCATGAAAATATACTATTTTTTAAATTATTGTTGAGTACCTAATTCCTTGAAGTTTTGGAGAAGTGGATAGTGTATTATTCAAACCAAATCATATGACCAAAAACTTGAAGTTCCCCAAGTAGTGTTTGTCTACTATCTTACGTAAATCCTCGTCTTGCATATATATCTAATGGTGGCTTGATTTTGAATTAGTACTAAAGTAATAAACTAACTCCTACAACTCAACAATGAACTCATTGATCCTTGAAATGAGGCATATGTTTATCTTAAAGTGAAATGTTTTATATTTGATGAAGATCCCCATGATGTCATGTGTTTATCCTTCTCAAGGACCCTTGATGGAGTAAATAGGATAGAATTGTTGTGGCACAATTTTAAAAAATACTTAAGAGTTATCTCATCTCTATTTTTCCTTTAGTGGTGGTGAATTAGTGCTCATAAGATTATTAGAATTTGGATCCACCTTTTTGGCATGTTGTAATCCTCTATAGGGAAGTAATAAAAAAATGAAATCAATTGCTTTCCCTTTATCACTCAACAACTTGTTACTTGACCACCTAACCATTGTGAGGAGTCTTCCTACTATGAATACTTTCATTGATCCATAATAGATTATTCCAATTTTCACATATTTTCTTTCATATACAAATTTATCTCATGGATTGATTATTTAATAAAAAATCACCAAGAGAATATAATCCTTGCACAACAATAAGAATTGCAGTCTTCACAACATAAGATTAATCTCATACCTCATGCTCATCGAAGGCTATAATGAATTTTCTAGTTATATAGGTGTATATAATGAGGGATCTATCAACAAAAAAGATAATAATCTCATTAAAAAATTAGCCTTTACGAGCTTCATGTTGTGCACCAAGATCCCACACAATATTGCATGACCAATATTGAACTTGAGAGAAAGGTTTCCTATGAATTTTTTTTCTAGTTGTAGCCTTCACCTTTTCATCATTTTATAATATTTCCCATGATGAAAATAAATATACAACAATATTGAATGAGATTGATCTAATAGATCTTTGATTATATTATCCTCCTTATTTCTAGAGTCATAATCAAAAGGGAATTCGAGATATTTGCCTTCTTGTGTTGATTAGGAATTTTTGAGAGATTTATAACATCTTTTTCATTCTTGAAATGAGGGTCATCAATGGAAAAATAACCCATTGAAGCCTCCTTCACAGGTTCATTCTTATCAATATGGTTATCTTATAGATCATTATCATGTGACAATGGTTCCCTCTTGTTAGTATTTGACATCTTAACAAGTGTTCCATAATTATTCTTTCAAATCATTGGGACAACATTTTCAATTATAGAATCATCATATTCAATATTTAATACATTTATTAAGATAAGAAATTTTTAATGTGAAAGCTAATTAGAAATCACTAGAATAATAATTTTAGTTAAGTAATCATTACCTTCAACATCCAATGTGGATTCTTTTTTCTCTTTTGGAGCTTGTTGAACGTCTAGTTTAATTATTTCTTCCTTTTTGAGAGAATTTTCTTGTGTTCATTTTGAATAATCTATTTCTCCCTCGCTTGTTGTGGATTTGGTTCAATTATATTTTATTTTTTTAGAAGCATTTTCTCTTGCTTGTGTCCACTAATCTACCCCTTAACAAATTCCTATATATTTAGTTCTTATTTTTCTTTTTCTACTTTAACTCTATGTTAGAGTTATATCAACCCCTTTAACTCCTACAACTCTTCCTAAGAAACTCCAAGTACTATTCAATAGTTATTGAAAATATTTGAAAGAATCATACTTCCTTTATTGGTCTCCAAATAGTTTATTAAGCTCTTACACAGAGGTATTTTTTTCAGTTCTACTCTTGTTTCTCATGTTTGTACAAGAATGGATCTAGAGGGTTTTAGAATGGTACTACCTACTAGTTTATTACATTCATAAAAACTCCCCCTTCCTTGTGGTGTTATAGCTCCAAAATTGGATTATTTATATTATTATAAGGTTGCAACTCGTACAACCTCTACTCTAGTATCTTGGTCAAATTATTATAGCTCTTTTATTTTCACATTATTGTGCCAATAAAATAATTTGGATTCTTTAATTTTTATCCAAAATTAATAGAATCCTCCCATGATTCATCTCATAGGCTAGCAAGATCGAGTCTTTAATACCAATGCAATGAACCTTAGCCAAATATTTATATAAATTACTTAGATTTGAAATGATACAATAAAATAAACTAAAAAAAATCATATAAAGTACTTAGATCTAAAATGACCACACAAACTAAATAGATTTATACAAATAAGCTAGTTTGAACAAATTATGTTCATTCAAATTTCATTCATGATGATACATGAATATGTTGCTATAAATATTTGCTAATAATTAAGACTATAATGATTAAAACTATTATGAAAATGATAAAACTACTAAAATGTCTAAATGATGTAGTAGTCCTCTAGTTAAATTGTTGATGCAAACCCCATATGAATCCACCCTCTAGAAACCAAATGGGATTCTTTCTTAGATCTAGCAACTAAACACAGGTGCTCAAACTAGGGTTTGGGTGTATTGGTTTGATGATGAAAAATTATCCAAATTGATGAAATATCTACCTTATAAAGAGGTTGAAGGCCTAGTGTGGGACCATTTGTATGGACAATTATTTGAAAGTTTTATACCATTTTATATTCAAAGTTGAACCCATTAACAACATACTTGGTCAACCCCAATGATTGGTGAATTCATTTTTAAAACGATTGGGTTCTATTAAAGGCCATGCCAAAAGGAAAGGGTCTAAGGAAATTATTGCCATTAGATCAAACAAATAATAATTTAATAGAACCCAATATTTTAAGTATGTAATGGTTTATGAGAGAAAGGATCAATGGTTATTTACATTAAGTGCATGATAAATAAAATTTCTAGGATTTCATAAATAGTAAGGGAGTGGGAGGCCAATGATTGAGGTTATGGGATATCCGTTATTAGTGGGGAAGTAGGAAATGAAAGAAATGTATGATAATATGAGAAATATTTAAATATTTCCAAAGGTTGAAAAATGATCCAAAAACTTTAAACTTAAGTAAATTAGAAAGGGGACATAACATAAGAAGTACAAATGTGACGATAAAGATAATGATGAGTTTTAAAATGCAACTTTGGGTTTTAAAGGGTCAAAGCAAATCGTGGATACATATGCTTTGAGGTTTAACATGCTTTAAGGTTTAACATACTCTAAGATGAAGCTCATATTGATATCTCTTGAAATCACAATATTTAATCTATAATTGGCTCTTTTTATTCTTTCTTGCATTTCACAAGGTTTAAAATATGCCCTAGGTTTAATATTACAATGAAAATGTTTCATGGAAGCGCTAGCCAAAATGAAAAAGGAAGTGATAGAAGCATTTATTAATGAACGAAACCATATGAACATATGACCCCTCAAGCTTGTGAGAACCAATTTAACAAGCATTAATTTATCCTCATAAAAATAAAGAAAGCACATAATATGTAAGTATTATAAATACATTAGTGCATCACCTCTACCATCATATTTTGTCAAATATGGAACCAAATCTATTAGATGAAGGATAAGTTAAAATTTCATGTCCTAAGGGATTTTATAATATTACATGTGTAGGAAATCTTTTTAGATTTTTCTCATGATCACCAATATTTTGTTTTAAATTGGCCAATCCACTCATAATGGAATATAAAAAACCTTGCTCAACATGTATTGTAATTGTATGTGTATGCATATCACATGGATGAATGGAGGGAGATAATGTATCAAGAGGTGACCTATTTTCCTCTAATTTACAAATAAAAACTATAAGGTATTCTCATGTTGTTCCTCTTATTTGGACATAACTATTGCATGCACATGATAAGATGTAGGATAGGGTATTACACAAGTACTCAAATATATATCACAAGAAAGCATAAAAATATCCAAAGAAGGGTATCCATTAAAAATTAGTGTATCATCATGATGGATAGAGAATTCTATACGAAGGTTATGTTGGTTATTTTTTTAGAACCAAACTTGATCTCACCATTTACCTATGATTTTTCCAGAATCCAATGATAAGTAAAGGCAAGGATTAGCCAATGAACAAGTACTATCTTGCTAGGCTAGAACTCTACTCTTCAGGCTCTATGAAACCTAGGAGGGTGATCCTGACAATTTCTATATGATACTCTCGTGCCATTTTATCACTAATATTGAAAACAAACAGATACATTCCTATTGGATGCAAATAGAAAAAATTCCTTAAGGATTTGGCAGACCTTTTAACGAATTGTACCTACAACTAATAATGATATATGAATGATAATTGCAAGTTCCTAGATTAGTTTATCTCCTCTATAATTTTTTCCTTAGAATTATGAATAAAGGAATCAAGGTTCATTTATTTGTCTTCAATCACTCTGATTGAATGTGTGATTTCATCTTTTTCTTTAGTTCAAAGAGCTAAGTAAGTGCTTAAATGAGATCATAGATTTGTAAGTGAAATTCAAGGATTGTTAAGAAGTTTCTAATTTTGGACATATCAAGTTGTGTGTTACACAGTAATATGCAGTAGTCTACAATTACTTTTTTCCATTTGCTAATGTATTACAGTTTATTGTATATGTGAATTTTCCCCCCTTACATAGGCACTAGTCCATTTGTTTGGTCATCTTTGATGTTTGTGAGATGCCTATACTTGAAAAAGAACACAAATCTTTACAATTTTCAACACACCTGTAATTGCATTATAGTTGTATGAAGTACTGCTCATTCCTAGCTATAGGTACAATTCATTAAAGGGTCTACCAAATCCTTAAGAAATTTTGTCTATTTGTGTCCAATAGGAATGTATCTGTTTTTTTTCATTGTTAGTGATAAAATGGCATGAGAGTATCATATAGACATTGTCAAGATCACCCTCCTAGGTTTCACAAAGCCTAAAGAGTAGAGGTCTAACCTAGCAACCTAGTACATGTTCATTGGCCAATCCTTGCCTTTACTTATCATTGGATTCTGTCAAATTCATAGGTGAATGGTGAGATCAAGTTTGGTTCTAAAAAATAACCAATAGATTGGCAACTCATTTTTCGAGAGCCAGTCGAACTACGTTGACTATGCACTTATGTAGGAAATTCCATCATTGATGAGCCCCTAGGGCACTAGGTTAGTCCCTCTTAGGTCCTATTCTTGGTCTAACCCTTGGAAAACAAAAAAACATTTAATCTTTTTGAAAAACTTAAATAGTTGCAATATCTTGAAAATTCAAAAATAGCCTCACATAACTTGGAAAATTTTAAACATTCAAATAATAGTAAATCTTAAAAAGCCTCAAAACATTTCAAAAATGTCAAAAACATTTAAATATTCCAAAAATATCAAAACCACCCATCTCATCTCACTTTCAACTGTAATAGCTTTCATTCATAATAACTTGATTTTCATTCCCACACTTTGGTGAAGTAAGTAGAAACAAGTACAACATTCCAGAAAGTAAAATTTAAGGGAAAAAAATCATGAAGTCAAGGTTAATCTTCGAACATGTTAATTAATTTTTTATCAATGGCCTACTTAGTTTAACAAAACATCATTATCCAATGAATGTCCTAGGATATATCATTTCGACAATGGGCATAATTTCGGAAATTTTCGAAGAACATACAAATTTATTTGGCAAGGGATGAGTAACATTGACTTATTTTTTTTTAACTTTTTCTATGATTTATCTTGTTGGTCCATTCCAATGATCTCTTGATGATGTATAACAAATTTATTTAGAGATAAAGGAATGAGGCATTGATCAGTAATTTCATTTGTTGTGATTGTTGGATATTCTTATAGTACAACCTTGGTGAATACTTATCTTATATGTGCCAGGATAGTCTTAGGTAATACAATGGCTAGGACATATCACATTATTCATCTTTTTTTTTTTGGTCTCCTTACTTTGATGGCTCATTCTTTTACATGGTCAAACAAGGTTTTTGTATGTCAAGTATGAACAAGAATACTCCTATTTGTTTGCAGAGTCAAAGTCCATCGCATTAGATACAATGTCACCTTGGTTCATCATACCTTGGTGCACCATGTCTTTTTTATATATCAAAAATAAGGAGTACTATGATAAATTAAAGTCCTAGAAGTAAAGCAATATCATATTTCTCATCAATATATGGGTAAGTGCACCAAGATGGTTCCCAAAAAGGGGACTTAAGTGGACAACTTTTTTCTAAAATTAGGAAATACTGACCTTGGACGTGAAATTGAGGATACTTAAACTCAAAATTTTGAGATGGAACAAAAAGAAGGATTCAAGTTCTCCGAGTCTACTTTCTAAACTACTAATTTATTTTGAAAATGATTGAGATTAAGGGGTTCAAATAAGGGACGTACACAAATTGGTGTTGTTTTTGTCAGAAAGCATAACATAACAACTCTTGTACGACCCTCGTATGGTGAAATTTTTATTAGTATTTTTAAAATCACAACGGTCAGAAGTTAGCTAACAATATGTAGTTGATGCATGTTTTTTATGATAATTTTTTAATGAATATTTGATTTTTTACTAATTTGCGAAGTGGACATATCCTGAAAATAGAATTTTGGCCGTGCTACCCCTACAAATTTTGGAAACTAATTGATTTTTTTTTTTTCTGATTTTTTAATTTTGTAGAATGGAGTCTAGTTTCTAAAAATGTAATTTATTTAAAAAATTGATGAATGGTTAATTTATAATGAAAAAAATACCAAACACTGCTTTTTGGCAAAAAAAAGACATACAGATAAAATAGATTATGGATGAAAGACTTAACATTTTTAGAAAGTGAAAAAAATTACATCGTTGGATAGCTAAGAGATAACCCAACATTACCCATGTGGTCGATTTTTTTGATATTGAACCACGCGCAATCCTGACGGTGAGCATGAAATTGATTATGAGAAATATGGTGGATTTTTTAAAAACACGTCTCTGGTCGTTGGGAATGCCCTCCAAGCTTAAAGTTCGGTAATTCCCAAAGCAACATATAACGCGAGCACGTTATAATGCACTCGTGTTAAATCTCACTTTTGACATGGGTTTTGCTTCTGCGGGGAACATGTCTACTAGCACATAATGTGAGCACGTTATAATAACGCGCTCGCGTTATGTCTTACTTTATGTTAAATACTAATATATTAATGTATGCTGATATATTTTTATGTACATGTATGTATGTATGCTTGTATGGATGTAAGATTATATGTACATATGTATTATGCTTGTATGTATGCATTTATGTATGTCTTTAGATGAAGGGAGAATTTAGATAGAGTCTAGAGAGATGGAGAGGGGGTCGAAGTTAGAGTTTAAGAGAGAGGGAGTGGGAGAGAAGGGGTTGGATTGAGGGGAACTTAGCTAGGTAGGGTGGGAGGGATAGAGGGAGGCAGAGAGAGAGAGGGGGTGTCAGAGAGAGAGAATTGAGGGAGAGGGAGAGAGAGAGAGAGACAAAGAGAAAGAGAGGGTTATGTAGGTAGGGTGCGAAAGGGAGAGACTTGAGAGTGTGAGAGGGAGAGACTTTAGAGTGTGAGGGAGGTGAGAGGGGGAGACTTGAGAGATAGGTAGTGAGAGGGAGTGTGAGAGAGAGGGAGTGTGAGAGAGATGGAGTGTGAGTGAGAGACCTGAGAGAGGGAGAGGGTGTGAGAGGGAGTGACTTGATACATGTAGAGAAAGAGGGGGGTGGAGCGATAGGGACTTATCTAGGTAGGGTTGGAGGGATAGATAAAGAGAGGGGAGAGAGACAAAGAGAGAGTTACCTAGGTAGGTTGCCAGAGGGAGAGACCTTAGAGAGAGAGGGGGTGGGAGGAAGAGACATGAGAGAGAGGGAGAGAGAGGTAGTGGGAGAGAGTGGGATGGAGTGGGAGGGAAATAAAGAGAGATGGATAGAGGAAGTGAGAAAGGGTGGTAGGGATTGATTGAACGAGAGGTATGCAGAAAGAGGGAGACGATAGATAGAGACAATTAGAGAGGGTGGGAGGGAGGGAAGGAGGGAGAGGTGAGATGTATAGATAGAGAGAAAGTGATAGGGGTTGAAGGTATAGGGTTGAGGGATTAGGGTGGAGGACCTATAGGGTTGATGGTTTCTAGGGTATTAGGGTTTAAGGATTGAGGGTTGATGGAATAGGTTTTATGGTAGAGGGTATTTGGTTGAGGGTATAGGGTAGAAGGTTTAAGGTTTAAGCGTTTAGGGTTGAAGGGTTTGGGGTTAAGGGTTTAGGGTTAAGGGTTTACTTGGTTGAGGGTAGAGGGTTTAGGGTATAGTTTTGAGGGTATATGGTTGAAGGATTAGGTTTAGGGTCCAATGTAAGGGGTAGAGGGTTTAGGGTTTAAGGATTGAGGATTGAGGGGTTAAGGGTTGAGGGTTGAGAATTGAGGGTTGAGTGTTTAATGTACAGGGTAAAGGGTACAAGGTTTAAGGGTTGAGGGTTGAAGATTGAGGGTTTAAGGTATAAGGTTGAGGGATTAGGGTTGAGGGTCCAATATATAGGGTAGAGGTTATAGGGGTTGAGGGATTAGGGTTTAGGGTAGAGAGTATTGGGTTGATGGTAGAGGTTAGAGGGTAGAGGGTAAAGGGTTTAACAGTTTAGGGTTTAAGGGGTTAGGGTTGAGGGTCGAGGGTTTAGGGTTGAGTGTTTAAGGGTTTAAGGGTTGAGGGTTTAAGGGTCAAGAGGGTTGAGGGATTAGGGTACATAGTTTATTGAGTGGGTTTAAGGGTTGGGGGATTAGGGTTGAGGGTAGAGGGTAGAGGATTGGCGGTAGAGGGTAGAGGGTTTATGGGTTAGGGTTTAAGGGTTTAGGGTTTAGGGATGAGGGATTAATAGGTTATAGGGTAGAGGTTATAGGAGTTGATGGATTAGGGTTTAAGGGTTGAGGGATTTAGAGGGTATGGGGGTTGAGGGAATAAAGTTTAAGGGTTGAGGGTTGAGGGTTGAGGGTTGAGGGATTAAGATGGTATAGGGGTTGAGGGATTAGGCTTTAATGGCTGAGGGTTGAGGGTTCAAGGATTAAGAGGGTATAGGGGTTGAGGGATTAGGGTTTAAGGGTTGAGGGTTGAGGGATTAAGAAGGTATGGGGTTGAGGG